>OZ038482.1:114234876-114377376 GCA_964036315.1 Acanthosepion esculentum | reverse complement strand
TCATGAACAATGGCGTTGTGCATTCTTTGCATAAAATTGTTAACATTCTTTACCAGTTTTCTCTTTGAGAAGAATGCCTGCAAAACACAGCATGGTCTTTGGCTCATTTTATCCAGCTTCATTGAGGCAAAAACTGCAGGAAATTATGTAAACTCATGAATACTAGTAAACTTTTTTTACAAATACTTTCACAGTAATTGCTCCGAGAAGCTGCTTTCGCTTCTCCCTAAGCCTCGTGAATTTAAACGTCCTACGAGGCTGGCATCCCGTTCCCACCCCTACACCATTGAAACTGTTAGATGTAGACGTCTCTTCTACTCCAATAGCTTCATGTCTCGCACATCTCGCCTATGGAACTCCCTTCCCTATTACTGTTTCCCTGACAAATACAATCTCCAACGGTTTAAGTGTAGCGTCAATCGTCATCTCCAGTTGCCTTGATCTATCCACTTCCTTTCTCCACATCCTTTCATCTTTCATTCCTATCTGCTCTCGCTCCAAATCTTCTGTAACCCCCTTGCCTTGATCGACCCACTGTCTTTCTCTTTCTCCACATCCTCTCCTTTACCACTCCTATCTGCTCTTCCTCCAACCCTTCTATAACCCCTTGCGTGATAGTGGCCTCCAGCCTTGCTTGGGGTGATACGCTTAAAAAAACAAAAAAAAAAAAAAACAGTAACTTCATGAATCTTAGGTGTACCAATTAGTCATTTGGACTTGACTCCTGAATGAATGAAGTCTGTACTACAGGAAAAATCATCAATTGTTGATATCTAGCTGATCTCTTATGAAACATCCATTGATCTTGTGTGACATCCAGCCTTTTAGCATTTAACCCACCTAAACCTGCCTCATAAATATCAGCTCTCAATGTTCAACTGGTCATACCCCATCCCATGTATACTCTGTCATAATATGACGTCATCATTGCAAATAATGCAAGAAGCCGTGCAAACAGTGAGATTTTGATGGCAAACAGTGAGACTGAGAGCCAATATTTACAAGGTGAGTTTGAGCGTGTTAAATGCAAAAGGGTTAAAAAGAAATTTTGATCTTTTACAAAAATCTTATTTTTACTACTTCAAAAATGTTAGTTGTGAATAAATGATTAATCACCTACATTGTTTTTTTTAGTGCATGTTCTTTTAAGAGAAGTATATTTTTAAGAAGGCTAGATAATTTGTGTAAAAAAAAAAAAAAAAAAAAAAAAAAAAAAATTGTTAAACATGTATATCTTTTTAGGCTCAACGGTTAAAAGCCGCCAAAATTGTTAAGCATCCATTTCAAGTTTATAGAAAATTGTTTTTGCATATTTTGTGGCCATGGTCTCAAGCCCTTGTGAAAACATGGAGTCTTCTGTGAGCCTATTTTAAAAAAAAAAAAAAAAAAAAAAAAAAAAATAGAACTCCGGTTAGATGACGAAGGGAGAAGACTTTTTGAAAGCAAGGGGACAAGGCTAAGATCAACGAGCAGAAGGTATCCGACATCAAGGAGAGACAATTAAGAAGTCATAAGGTTACAAGCCAGCTATAGAGAAACAAAATTTTGAAGTCCAAGTGAAAATTCTCTTGTGGTTAGACAACAAAGACCAAAATGAATTCAAAGAAATTTTCCCAAGCACGAACAGTGTGAATTTAAAAGGGACTTTTTAAAAATTACTATATGTCCTCGAAATGCTTGTGAGGCAAAGTAAAAGTTGGTGTTTTCGTTTTGTCTGAAAGGTGGTTGCAACGTTTGTTTTTCTGCCTTTTTTAATTTTTTTTTTCACTATTTGTCATTGAATCCTCGTCTTTTCCCAAAGCTGTAAGCCATTTTTTGGATGGTAATCCTTTCGCAAGACATCAGAAATTTCTTATCCTACCTTAGTCACACAAAAGGAAATTTTTGTACAAATTTTGTATTTCTACCTTTTTTTGTTTTGTGTAATAAATGTTTTTCCTTTAAAATTTTATGCAGTGGTCGAGTCTTATTTTATTATTTGCACCTATTTTGACCTCAAGGAAAAGTTTATGGAAAATTATTTTTTCATACATACAAGCCAATGAGAAAGTCTCAAAACCCTAGTAAGAACCCGAATCAGGAGGGGGGACTTTTGTAAACCTATTTTTTCTAATAAATAAAACTCAGGTCAGTGGATGAAGGAAAGAAGACTTTTTCACAGCAGGGGGACAAAGCAAGTCAACATCAAGGAGCAGAAGGCATTTGATATCAAAAAGAAAGCATCAAGAAGACACAAGGTTACCAGCCAGCTGCAGAGAGACTAAAGAATCTTGAAGTTCAAGTGAAAATTCTCCTGCAGTTGGACAACAAAGAATTCAAAGAAATTTTCCCTAGCACGAACAGTGTGAATTTAAAAGGGACTTTTCTAAAATTACTATGTCACAGAGATGCTCATGGCGGCAAGTAAATGTTTCATTTTTTCTTTTGTTTTTCTGCCTTCTTTAATTATTTTTCTCCATTTGTCATTGAACTCTCATCTTTTCCCAAACTGTAAGCCATTTTTCAATGTTATTCTTTTTTTTCAAAACATCAGAAATTTGTTATCCTGCATTTAGAGGCACACAAAAGGAAATTTTGTATTTGCCCCTTTTTTGCGTTTACTTGTATAATAAATCTTTTTCCTTTAAAATTTTATGCAGTGGTTGAGTCTTATTTTGTTATTTGCACCTATTTTGACTGAAGGAGAAGAGAAGCAGCTGTTCTTTTTTACCTTTCTATTCCTACTAACAAGGTTTTGGGGTTTGGCACAAGAATTTAGATTTAGTAGCGAGTTAAAAGTTTTATACTTTATCACTAATATTAATAAGTCTTTGCATTGATATTAAGACTTTCTTCTGACAACTAGCCATACATTAATAAAGATAACCGACATCCATTAAATATGGCATGTGGAACAAGAACAGTCTACCCCAGTGAGCGAAATAAAGGGTTCAGTTCGACATTCCAACCATCTGAAGAAGTTCGGAGCGTACAACGGCCGAAACATTGTAATAAATATGTCGACAAAGATGAGGACAATAGTCCGAATAATGTAAATAATGCTCGCCATATCAGTTTGGTGAAATGGTTCCAATGTTCTGCACAAAAGTGCCTGAAAACCATACCTCACAATGGTTGTGCTAGCACAAAGTTACAAGTTATTGTGACCGAGGGCTTGAGTGTACTGGCCTTGTTCAACTACCGAGTTCTCTCTCAGAAACTGTAACTAAGGTTCAATTAGTATAGTTACAGTATAAATCACAGACTGATCTGTGGGTGTTGATAAAAGAAAAATGTACCTGAGCAGGTGTCTGCAACAGAAATTAACACACCTCCAGAATAGACTTAGTCTTCAGAGACTGATGGGATGCCTACAGGATCAATTGTGATTTAAGGGTTTCTTTAACCCAGATCTTCTTGAAATCTGTTCAAACAGACCTGTTAAAATGATACCTACCCCTTCCCTGACACACATATTGTAACCATTTAGATGAAAAAAAAAAAAAAAATTTTTTTCCAACATATTTCAGTGGAATTTTCACTTTTCAAAATTAACATGATTATCATTTAAATATATATAAAATATGTTGGAAAAAAAGAAGTCAGCTTAAACTGATGCCATGAGGATATACGTACATTAACATGTTATTGTATCATAATCATATAATATTGACGTTCAGTATCTTCAATTCCTTATTTTCAAAATATAAGTTAAAACTAAATTTTAAATTCTATATTCACTACATACTGATAAACAGTTCACCTCTCTGTAGTGGACTCCTCTGATGTAGGATAGCTTTGGACATTAATATTCACAGCACATATATTCATATATATGGATTTTATGAGAAAACATTCTTAGTTATATAAATTTGACTTTATTTCAGTTGAATTTTTTTTTTTTTTTAATTATCACGATGGGAATACCAGCTGTTTCCTTATAAAAGAAACATTCGGCATTTTTATTGACCGAAGAAGCCAGTGCTAGTTTAAGCTGAAATTTCTAAAATCTTTTTATTAAAATTTTCTGCAAAATATGGTTCTCAATTTCAGTTATTGCTCTTAACATTGAGGGAGATTTCCTTCCTAACCTTTTGTTCAAAGTAGTGTAGAACACCAATATCTTAACTATGTCATTATTTTCTCTTTGAGTTACATGTGATATCCATTTTAGCTGTTGGTTAATGTCCTCAAGTGATGTGATTTCTCTTATTTGGCAGTTTTTTGGCGATTATGTAGTGCCAGTTCACATGGTTCGATGAAGTATGGTCCTTATTAAGACCTACAGACTTCATTTGCTTGAAGCCATTTTTAATCAAGAATCTGAGAAAGTGGCTGCATAAAGATGATAGTTTAGATATTTCTGAATAAATCTGGTGCCATGCAGGACATCCACCTGAAAGTCTCAGACAAGCCTCTTTAAAAATAATGACATTCTCTTAGAAATACAGATTGGAAATGAAGCCAAAAGAAGCATTCAAACCATATTCTTTGGACACTGAAGAATGTCCAAATCTCTCTGGAGACTTATTCGTTATTTCTGATCTAATGGCCACAGACTGGCTGAGAGATATGATGAAATGTGACAGAACCCCCCCCCCCCCCAAAAAAAAAACCTAATGATGAATTGTTTAGTTTTTCTGTTGTCAAGCTTGATCAGAACTCAAAGGCTGGATAATTCACAGGAAGGAAATTTAGGAATGATGCCTTTTTGTTTTTACAAAGTATCCATAATGAAATGACATCGGTAAAGCATTTTACATACCTTTTGTGGCATACATTAGGAGCCCAAGCATAAATTTTAGACAGGTTAGACAAACATGCAGATACTTATTCCAGCAATTGTGAAATCTGTTGTTCAGACAGACTAAAATAAGAACAAACTAAGTAATAGAGATGCCAGCAATTTCTAAGACTTAAAATTCAAGAATAGTTTATAGTTCTTCACTCTCACTAGCTTCTAATTATGTCATGTTGAAACACTGGATATAAAAAAAATCACTAAATTTAAGTAAAATGAAGCTTGGTCAGAACCTAGATGGGTGACCACTTAGGAATACCACGTGCTGTAAGTTTGGATGTGTAAGTGGATACATGGCTCAGAATTGGAAATTGGCGAGCTGAGTTCCAATTCCAGTTGGGTTCATGATATTAACTTACACACAAATACCCTCAGGAAAGGTATGAATCCACCTCCTCTCCCCAGCTGTTACTTCATAGGATTTGTATCAGTAAAAACATTAAAAAAAAAATTCTTACAATCTAAAAATGTTTTCAGGCTTTGAATAACCCGCAATAGGTTTGTTAATATTGTAGTTATTGCCCTTGTCTTTTGGTTGTTTAGTGCCACCAGGTGGTGGCTTCTACAAAATGCTGGCTGCCATATTGAAAATGTTTCATTTGATTGGTTGTCAATATTCAGATTGACAGGAGGATTACCTTATTGCAGATGCAATTGATTCAATCAGGATGAACAGGTTGGAAAGTTATAAATAACAAAGTCAGTCAGTCATATTAAGATAAAACTAACAATTGTTGTTCCATTTTAATGTTTACAAGAAGGAGGAGGGAACCACCAAGTAGTCTGGCACTATCTGACATGGTATTCTTCATTCGCTTTGTATTTACTAAGCTTAGCCAGAAGAGAGTTCCACAAGCAAGAATTGCAAGAGAAGAGAGCATAGAACCTACCATGACATCTGGTAATTTCAACAGTGAAATAAATTATGGGACCAAGTTGCCAATCTATTACTGCATTTAAATTCATGAAGTCGACATACCAAAGAGGAAAAGTCATCAGAATAATTACTATGAAAATATTTGTAGAAAGGGAACAGGGAAGCTACGTCATGGAGGTGGGAAATTCACTAAATTTGAGATACCAAGTGAGGGCTGATAACACTGCAGATTCTCCTTTGGATTTAGTAAAAAATCTGAATACAAAGCAGAAGCACCAGAACAGATGTGGCAGCTGTATTCAATGCATGGTAGACTTATAAAAGGTGAGAGAATCTGGCTAGAAAAATTGTCTTGCATGACAGTGAACTAACTTTCCTAGCAATAGATTGCATTATGGCAATCTTCTTTAAAGGGAACAGACTTCAAAAATCCTGGTTTTATTAGCAGGTTTGAAAATATTTCTGGCACTCGTGAGAAATGGCCAACTTATAGTTGCCTGTCACTAATCTTGCCTCATCAGGACTTGTAGATTTGCCAGTTTGGTTATATTAGAATATACTTAAACCAACAGTTAACTACTTCATCTTAACTTTAAAATACTTTGCAAATCAGCACATGTTGCTTAAAGTAAAAAATTGGCTGAAACTTAATGAAAACCATTGAAAATAGAGATTACAAGTAATTCTTTTGACTTGCATTGTCATTTCCAAAGTGAAACAGGAAATCCACTTAAAAAAAAAAAAAAGCATCAATTTAGCCCAAGCAAGGCAATAATGCCACTAAAATGCAAGGGGTTACTGGGGGGAAAAAAAGAAAGGAAAATACTTTAGAAGGCATCAGAAACCGATCCCTAAAAACGAAACAAGTGATATACCTCTACTCCTGTTCAGGTTAAATAAAAGTCATAGGTAATTCTGTTGGTGTATACACATTTGGTCCCTTGAAGAAATAACATCACAAAAACTCCAGCAATCGATCTTTCTTTAGGTCATTGCTGTATAAATTGCACTAGCTTTGCATAGTAACAATGCTGTCAAGTTTTTTTTACAAAAGTTGTACCTCATCTGTTCTAGAAGCACTTCCTGTATTCATTGGAGCCATGATTGGGGCCAAACATTAGCAGGTTATAATAATAATAATAAGGCACAGAAGACAAATAAAAATCCCTTCTTCCAAGTGTGGGTGATCATGGCTCTCCATAATTTCCTATCCTTTGTAGCTCTTAGTAAAATCTGTCTTTTTGCTATATTTGCTAATCCCTGTGCTGCTAACCATTTACAAAAGCTTGTTAGCTAGATTATACACGATTTTCTTTTGTCCCTTGATTGTGAGTAGCAAATTTTCCAAGCCTTCTTTCCTCATTATGTGCCCTAGAATATTCGACAGTCTATTTCTGAGGTTATGTATAAGTATCCTTTTCATTTTCTTTAAAATTTCGTCATTGCTTATGCATTCAGTCCATGATATTCTCAGCATCCTTCTGTAGAACCACATTTCGGTTGCTTCTAGTTTTGTATCATTTGTGAGAAGACTGTCCAGCACTCACTGCCATATAAGAGAACCAATATCACATAACAGACCAGTACTCTTTGTTTTTAATAAAGTTTTCCCTGTTTCTTAATACTTTGCTTAGCTTTTGAAAGGCAACTTTTACTATCCCAATGCATCTTTGGATTTGTGTTGCATTTTCCATCTTCTGTAAGTACTCAAGAACAGCTGATGTAGCTAGCACCATGAAAACAGTAGTGACAGGTCCCTGCAGCAACTGAGGAAGGCTGAAATTTCTTTTGTAAAAAAATTAGTGTTAGATTCCCTATTTACATTATTCAGACTATTGTCCTCATCTTTGTCACCATATTTATTACGTTTCGGCCGTTGTTACATTCCGGCCTTCTTCAGGTGGTTGGAATGTCGAACTGAACCCTTTATTTCGCTCACTAGGGTAGACTGTTCTAGTTCCACATGCCATGTTTAATGGATGTCAGTTATCAGTTATCTCCTGTTAATTCCCCTTTCCAAGTTCTTATCCATGTATTGAACTCACACTCTTTGGGTCCTGTCACTGGATCTAACCAACGCTTTTATCCACTGTGCCATGTGACCTTGAGGACATCTGTGTATGAATTTTGGGGTATTATAAACCTAATGTCTTCAGCAACCATTTTTACCAGGGCTCATATTGCAATTTTTGCTGTTATCATTGCATGTTTTCACCAGAGGTCATATTGTAATTTTTGTTGTTATTATAGAAATATAGACAGATAGTGATAGATTATCTAAAGTAATGACTGCTGGATTGGTGAGGTACTATCCCAGTCAAGTCGACTAGGATGATTCTATACTAATGTCCACATAATCGATTGTTTTTATATAATTAAATAAAAGGTATTACATGTCAGTCCTCAGAAGATGCCTGAAACAGCATAAAGGCACGGAATCAAGTGCTACCTGAATTATATAAATCAGACTGAATGGAAAAAAAAAAAAAAAAAAAAAAAAAACCAAGAGAGAAAATGTAATTATCTTACTTTAGATAATGATTCCCCCCACCCCAAACTTATCAAACTTTTGCAGGTTATTTAAACCCAGAAAATATTTTAGACTGTAAAAGTTTTGAGACAATGATAATTTACTGATATAAACCCTACTAATTAATCCATATCTGGGGGAGAGAGAAGTAGTCAAGTCATACCTTTCTCAAAAGGTATTTGTGCATAAGTGAATACCACAAACCCAACTGGAATTGGAACTCTGCTCTCCAAATTCCAATTGCAAGCTATTATCCATTACACCACTTGCACATCCAAATTTACAGTACCTTGTATTCACAAGCAGTCACTCATCTAAGTACTGACCAGGCTCAATGCCGCTTAACTTTGGTGATCATAGGAGAACTGGCGTTTCAATGTGATATAGGCGTAAACCTATTAGATAATAAAAGCTTACTTTATCGAGCATTTATCATATATTCATTTTTTCAAAGACATATTGGGGGGGGGGAAGAAAAAAAAACAAACATTGAGCTTACATATTAGATAGAATTCCCTAAAACGTTTCTTTAGAATTATTTCCATGATGAATCAGCCACATTAAATATAAGCCAGTGTTTCTTAGAAAGCAATGGTTAATGCATGACTTTTTTTTTTTAAATATCACTTTACATGAAGATGCCTAGATGCTAAATATATCTCTATATACAAGACTCTAAATAAAACAGTTTGTATCAAGCCGATTAAAACAGGAGGCCCTTTAAACCCTTTGCTTTCAGTGTTGTGCAAAGATAGAGATAGATCCTGTATGTAAAGACTAATTTCGATAACGCAAGGCAGTTTCTAAAAGAAACTTAGACCCTGAAGTGTTCAAAAGCCAAAGAACTTTATAAGAAAATCGACCCTAAAGGATGTAATTAAATGTTCAGACAAGCTAGATTCCTTAGTTCCACTCATTCAGACCTTCATATTCCATTGGTAAGGAGGAAGTTCTACTTAGGCAACTTCTTTCCCAGAACTGAAATTTTAAGGAACAGACTCCTGAGAGAATACTTTCTTAATCATTAACCTCTTCAACTCTGAGGTCAACCGTTATCTATCCTTGTATCCTTAGATGTACCGTATACAGTCACATATCATGCGACCTTTGAAGACCTAATTTTGAAGCTAATTTGACTACAGTAAATGGATATATAGTTTGGTCAATGGCATAAGCAAGGCCATCAGTACATATGCTAAATTTATATGTTATGTATAATGTGAACCCCCACTTAAAATTAGCTTCAAAATTAGGTCTTCAAAAGTCACATGATAGGTGAGTATATTTTCATGATTCCAACAATCGCATTTAGTAACACTCTACCTTGACCGACTCTTTGGCCTTGTATTGGGTGAACAGAAGTATAAAAATAAATATAAATTAGTTTTTATAAAGACTTATCAAGTAACATTGTGTATATTAAAATAATAGCAAGGTGAGGGTCATAGCCAATAAAACCAATACATGAACAATAACAGAGATTTTTCTCGACCCTCTAGCTATGGGTTAAATATTAGAGTAGCCTGGTCTCTCTAGCCTCAAGTGGCAGCCAGTTTAGGAGAAAGATGATTGAAATCAAAAACCATGGAGAAGGCACAAAGGAAACAATTTCACCAAATTTCCTTAAAGATTATAATAATAACAACAACAACAACAATAATAGTCAGGTATGATAATAATAAGTAGCACCTCCGCCATAGGAAAGGTAAAAGTGGGTAGAAATCCCTTAGGTCTGTGGTGTCCCAAAAAGGACGTACAAAGACCAATCTCTGGTACCACCCACGTGCCAAGCACCAAGTTATGACAAGCCTATCACGAGGAATTGGTATGGAGAGAAAGGGGTGGATTAATGGTTAACAGTTCAGAATATGGTCCTGGTAAGTAGAGTTCAATTTCCAACTGAAAGAAAGATGTTGGAGCCACACATCTACGGGTGAATTAGCCCAGTAGATGGACTGGGTTTTTCTAACCTTGGTTAACAAACACTCAAACAGTGTAGGTCTCTCTAGGGGGACAACAATTCAAAAATCAAATCCATCTTAATGTAAAATTTAGTTAGAAATGAGAAAAATCTGTCCTAACAGGACAGAGCACTTAAACAGAGATATATCAATGAACGAATAGGCAGGCAAGCTGCTGCTTAATATTTATCAAGGAAGATTTGATAATGGGACTTATTACGGATGGAAACAGACATACGTTAACTTTCTACTAGTGTCAAATGCACTAAGTTTATAACTTGACTATGAGGTGACATTTTTTTCTCATCATCTTAAAATAGATTTTTGATGTAGGAAAGTGGGGAGGGGGAGAATTTTTGAGAATCCAGACGTGTACAAAATATCGTTAAAAATCATTTTTTTTTTTTCAGTCTTAGTGCAGCGTAGGTCTTAGTGTTAACAAAAAGTGGGTGCTGTTAATCAATTATAGAAGAGAATAGAAAGGCGATTTTGGACGACAGGGAAAAAAAAAATTTTTTTTAGACCCGAGGCATTAATTAATAATTGAACCATTGGAGTGGAAGGAAATTCTTTTTCTAATTTCAACACGTTCAGGGAAATTAAAAATAAATAAATAAATTCATTATTTCAGCAAGTTTTGTTTTTGCTCTTTTTTTTTCTTTTCTGAGCAATATCTTTTCATTTCACATAAATAAAGAAAAAGAAAAAAAGAGCCTCCCTCCGTTTTTTTAAGAAATCATTGCGAATTAACACACCAATTTCTTAACTTTAAAAAAAATTATATTTGCCACATGGCTGGGTTTAAAAAGCAAATAGATTCGCTCAGCGGTCATTAGTTCAATTTCTGCTAGTCGGATATTGAAAAAAAGAAAAAAAAAGCTTGCTTGATGGAAAAAAATTAGAGAAAAAACAGCAGTATTTAAATTAAAATTTATAACTTTCTATTAAAAGAAGTATGATAGTGAGACTTTTTTTTAATGCAGAAGTTGGTTGGAGAATATTTTTAAAATCTTCTAAAACCTCCTGTCAAGCGTGTTGATTTTACAAGCATTAAATAAATGTTAAGTCGCATTATCAAGTGATCAGCCGAAGATGTTTACCTCGGCTTGCAAAAACGAAACATGTTCACTCACTGTTCAGTATCGGGTCATTTTTTTTCTAAGGTAAAAAATAAAAATAGATCTTTTTAAAGAAAAAAAAAAAAAAAAAAATTACTTTTCTTATTCTGATCGAATTAAGATTTGTTTTTAATTTGAATTATTACAATTAATTGGATTTATTACCAGGGAAAAAATTACCATCGGCAAATCTTACGTGGATGAGAAAGAAGAAAAAAAGTCGAATCGAAGGGTGTGAGGAAACAAAAAAAAAAAACTAGCGAAAAACTGAATTAGGAGGAAAAAAAACAAAAAACACAGACAAACAACCGGGGGTGATTTTTTTTTTTTTTTTTTTTTTTTTTTTTTTTTTAAAATGGACCCAAAGCCGACAATTAAAAAAAGTACTGTATTGAGAAAAAAAAAAAAAAAAAAAAAAGTATTAATTATTATATTGGTATTTTATTAATTTTTCACACGACCTGATCTTCGTACGAGCAAAGTAACTGTCAGTGAGAGTGAAGACGAGAATAACTGAAAGTTGGAGATGGGCACAGGGCATCTTACATAATGATTTAAAAAAAAGAAAGAAAAAGAAAAAAGTCTTTTTACACAAAGGAAAATAATAATCGTAAAATAAAACTTAAGAAATTCGATAACCTACTAATCAAATTTTAACTAACCACTTTGTTCACTAAGTGCACGTGCCAAATGATAAAAGGTGAAAGTCCATTCTATTCTTTTTAAAAAGTGGCTTCCAAGACAAAGGTTTATTCCCACCCCTCCCCGATTTGCTTTATTAACATAAGTAATATTATATTCTGGTCTCTCCGTTTTTTGAGTTTAATAAAAGCGTGTTTATATTGTCTGTAGTGATTGTCCCTTTTTTTTTTTTAAAATCACATTTATTCATAAGGTTTTGGTTCGAGATTAATTTGCAATAATAATTCAGAGCCTTTTAAAAAGTTACATAGAAAATATGCCTTCTCTCTCGTCTTAATAGCAAAAAAATAACAGAAAAAAAAATTTAATGCGCGACACACGTCAGAATATCCACCCAACCCAAGTAATTGTAGAATTGGTTTCTTCTACACTTCACAATCAGATTAACAACCGTATAGAATCGGTCAGTGAAGAAACGTACGTTGAATGAAATGTATTACGAGATTTTAAATGATTATTCAGCTACGAGAAGGGATGATGGCATTGCAGAGAAATAAGAATTCTTCAAGACGATAACCGTTTCCAACGTTACGACTCTCGATACCCCCCCGCCTTCATCCCCCCCACCCCGTCCAGTCTTGATTATATAACAGAGAGCGAGAGAAGAAACAAGAGTTTAGGGTCGGTTTTCGAAATATAAGAAGTCTGAATAGATGAAAGAAGCAATAATACTCTTTTTTTTTTTTTACGATAACCACAGAAAAAAAAATGCCATGCAATCCTCAAGCTTTTTTTTTTTGTCAAACACAAAACAAAAGCATTGTACTTGCAATTTTCTCACTCTAAGTCTCTAAAATATTCTGGAGTGGACTGTATAAGAATAAGATGTTTCTGCAATTATTACAAGAGCCAACAACACGGCACCTTAGTTTTTTGTTTTTAGCCTATTTTCACGAAATTAAAATAAAATTAAATTAATGTCGGTTACTGTAAAAAAAAAAAATAAAAAATACACAAGAACAACATTTACTATTTTGCGATCATTTTTTAAATTTATTTTTTTAAAAAACTTTTTGTGCAATAATATTCCTTGAAGTGTTGGAGGCAATTTTTAGACAGATTTCTCCCGAAACTTAGAGAACAGCTAAGTGATCTCAATTTAGGACGAAAGTATTTTTTTTTTTTTTTAGCACTTTGGAAATTAGTGTAAAGAGACTGTGCAGGTCGTGGTACCCACAACTACTTCGGTTAGAGTGTATTTCAGTTTTACCCTCATCATCCCTGTGTAGGAGAGGAAAGGTTGGCGTTTTGGTATCACTGCTGATCCTAAACAATTCAACAAACCTTTAAAAAAGAAAATATCTTGAAAATTTGACTAATTAAGTTTAATTTCGAATATTATTTTGCAAAATAAATCGTTTACTAGTGCTAAAAATGGTAAGTAAAAAAAAAAAAAGAAAGAAAAGTAGACTAAATAAATCATGTCTTTGTAAGTGGAATTACTACTACAAAGTCTTTTAAAAATTGTACTCTTTCGTTACATTACAAGAAATAAAAATGGAAAGGATCTTTCGTGGAGTTCAGTGTATCCAATGTTATGCCAGCCGTATTTTTATCATGCCTCATATCGCGAATAATGCACTTTTCAAACTTAAATCTAAAAAGGCGAGGAAGTTTATACATTTGTTTTTTTTTCTCTCTTTAAAATTTAGTCACGTGATCAGCTTTAAAAGAAAATTGATCAATTTTGCTTCAAACTTGCATTTTTTTTTCCCTTTTTATCAGAAAACGTTTTAAATTAACCAGGAAATTTATTTGAGTAAATTAAATTACTACCTTGTTCTGTGAAATCCTTTAAGTTGTAAATGCAAAAATTGTAATTCTTAGAATGATACATGTGCTCTCTAGAGTTTTTATGAAACAAACGTGTACGTGTGTAAAATCCAGAAAATAAATTCCAACATTTTGTAATTAAATTAAAAAAGATTTTCATTTAAAAATCAACTCTTACTCCAACCAAACAAAACTGCGAAGTATGAGAGATCTTAAAACTTTTTTTTTTTAAAATAAAGTATTTGCAAAAAAAAAATGTATTTCTACTTTATGATGCAGTGTTGTTGGCACTGTGATAATTGCAGAAACTAACATCTTGTACAGAATATTTTAGAGACTTAGG
This sequence comes from Acanthosepion esculentum, assembly GCA_964036315.1. Lineage (NCBI taxonomy): Eukaryota > Metazoa > Mollusca > Cephalopoda > Sepiida > Sepiidae > Acanthosepion > Acanthosepion esculentum. The sequence goes on along the minus strand of OZ038482.1, from coordinate 114,363,292 downwards.
GTGCAGGGTACTTTTTTTTTATGTGGTTTAAAAAGTAAAACACATGGATGGAGATTATTTGGTGACGAAATACAAAGTGTGGAAAAAACTGATTTAGTCTTTTTCTCTTGAGTCTTCATTTAAAATTGTTAAAACTAAAGAAAAATTGCTAAAAACAAAAACACTAATATTCGCATTTTCACAGACACACAGCAAAATTTATATTGAGTACACACGCTAAGAAGACTGATGGTGGGGTGCACTTATACAGAAAACCGAGACTGATAACAAAGGCGTGGAAAGTATGTATGTTAGGTGCGTAGATTTTAATTGTACAGTATGGAATAATAGTTACACACACACTTCATACACCCTTGAGAAATATTTTTTTTAAAAACAAAAATTAAGAAAAAAAAAATTCTAAAAAGTTATTAAACAGTTTTATAATTAACAAAAAGACACAGAGTCGTTAACAATTATTACCACCTTTATATTTGCGAATAGACTGTGCACTGTGTGGAACACGGTCAGAAATGGGGCACTCGGTAAGGAATAGGATTGAACTCACTACCACCGCTACACACAACTATACGAGACGAGCTGCTTCTTTGTAACGGCAAAGTGATGATTCATCTGAATTCATTACATTTTGAAAAAGAAAAATATCCACAAAACGAGCTAAGAACAGTTCGCAAATATCCCGTCAATAAACTAAGCAAGTATTTAAAATTAAAATATATTTGATGTTTAATACCCTCACCAGATCAGCCACATGTTTTCTTTCTATGAAAGACTATCTGGGGAAAACAACGCCCCAGATTTAAATAAAGGCATCAGCAATATGAAGAGTGGTAAATAAAAACAAATCTCAAATTCTAAAGAAAGAGACGATATTCTTTATAGTTTCGGTCGGTACTTGCTTTACGGCACTTTCAGTTAGAGAGAGAGAGAGAGAGAGACGAGTGAGCGTACATGTGTATTATTATTCACCCTCAAACACACACAAAGACGTGAAGACCTAAAGAAATCAGAGGAATTAATGGACAGACGAAAGAAGAAATAATAAGGACGAAATACAGTACAGAAAGACATGGGGGTAATTAATGGGAGAAAAAGGGATTGTGATACTGATGACGAGTGGGGATGAAGACAATATCCAGAGATGCAGACAGCGGGTAGAAAGAGATCTCAAAGGTCCTTTGCCTTTTTAGTGCCGAAACCAACAATTTCTTTTAATTTTGCTTTTGCACCAAGAATAACAAAACATTTTCTCTTAAATATTGAAAGAGGCACCCTCTCTGTTTTTTTTTTTATTTATTAAAAAAAAAAAAAAATCCCCAGCATTATCGATGAAATCAATAATGCCGTTTTTATTTAAGAAAATTAATGATTTGATAAAAAAACAAAAACAAACCAATAGTTTTCAAAATAATGACGCTAATTTAAAATGCCTTCTAGACGACAATCAATTATTTTTTGAGTTAGAAGAACCTTCATAATAAAAATAAAATGGATTCATTAAGAAGGTAAATCATTTTTTTTAACTGTTATTTAACTCCATCATAAGGAAAAGTTGACACTTCATCCAACATGGTCAATAATGCACTGTCATTAATTACATTATTATTTTTTTTTAATACGGAAACCCAGAAGTGACATAATACCACTTTTTATACAATGTTGTCCACTTACACAATGGTAGTAACCGGGCCTTTTTTAATGAACTTAAATTTTTCTTTTTTGATCCAGCATAACAATTTCTAAAAAGTCAACTTTGAGCTTTGGTGTGTGTTGTATATAAATATAAAAATTTTAAAGATTACCACTAAGGAGGAAGGAAACATTTATTAATCGTATGAGGAAGAACTGGATTAGAGAGGGAGAGAGAGTGCACTTCTAGCTTAATTACAACACATTTAAAATTAATCTAATTTTTTTTTAGTCATACATATGTTCTTGAAAATATTGCAGTTAAATTATTAATGTTTAAAACAGTAACATATACGAACACTAATGTTCGGTTCGTATCTTGGAGAATAAAATTGGCGAATGAATTTTCTAAATAGACTTCACTTCTGGGATGTCTAGTCCTTCACACATCATTTATGTTAAAAAGGAATAGAGCACAATGAATTCTGGCTTTTTAACTCCGAGATATACAACTTTGTTGACTCTTCTACCCAACAAACGTATTTTGAATAATTTTCTTCCAACTAACTAAACAGAGGCGGGTAATCTCATTTCGCAGATGGATAATTATAAAAAAAAGTGAAATACTTTTTTTCACCTATATTGGGAAAAGTGTAGGAGGAAAGAAAAATCTGAACTTAAAAGAAAAAAGTCGGGTGTTCTCCAAAGTTAAATCTGGCCATGATGACATACACAAGAAAAAATTGTGTCTTTTTCGCAGTAAATATTACGGGTTTGTATTGAATTAAAGAAAAGGGCCTCTTCACTCCAATGATCAATATTGTAATAAATAATTAACATTCGCTACAGGGTAGAAGGAAGCAGCAAAAAAAAAAAAAAAACAACAAACTATACCCCCCCCCCAACAATCAACATATTTCCCTCACCTCTCCATGTGTAGATAGTTGACACTTAGTTACAGATGTTATTTATAGCGAATTACGTTGATACCAGTTTTTTAAGCAGTTAGGCCCATTCACAACGAGCACTCTAAAAAGAAAAATACTGAAATAGATTAAAAAAAAAAAATCTAAAGTTTTGCACGCAACCTGTACAACACAAGGCAACCACGTCTATAAGAAAAAAAAATGTGAGAGGAAAATTTAAAACGTTGAGAGAATCAGATTGAAAGGCAGCAGGGCGGCATTTAACACATGCAACAGATTTACACAGGACTGTTGCAGCTTCTTATAAAATTCAACAATAGAGGTATTAGGTTCAAGCCTGCAAGGAAGCGAGCTTCGAGGAGAGTTTGGTATCTTGAAAAGCTTCGATTCTTCGTCAGAGAAATAATTCAAATAAGGATAGGATTCTTAAAGAAAAACAAAACACGAACAGTAATTGTAATGTAATCGCAGCGAGGACCGTTGGTTTGCGCGACTAACCATTCTATCCATTATGCCAAGGCAAAAATTTGTCTGGTAGAAAGCCAAATGTGGCGATGATAATGTTTTTAGTTCACGCCAGTCTTTCAAGTGGGTTGCGTATTTACAAAATAATAATTGCCATTTGTATTCGAGATTCGAACAATCTCAGAAAAAAATGTGATCAAAAATTAAAGACAGCTTGTCTAAGTTGTTCAAATTCCTTTCTAACCATAATAAAGCGACAAAAAAGTTAATAATTCACAAGGTAATTTGAGTAAATTTCTTCCCATGTTCTCGACCCAAACTCAATTTTACATTCTAATTTTTAAAACTAAAAGCACGGTTAGTTTTTAAATTGAGACATTTTTAAAAAGTCTGTTATTCAAGAAAAATTGTTCAATGTTGCATATTAGACTAGCGATAATTATTTCTATTGCAATTTAGGTACGATGCTGAAAAGAAAATTAGTAGGTAACACACTGCTTCCACATAGACACACATCTTAGTTCTGTACAAAAGCATTGTGGGAACGGTAAATATGGCAGCGTGCATAGAGTGCCATGTGGATTTCTCTTGAAAAACGGTAAGCGAAGAGAGTCACTAATTTTTAATACCGACATAATGGTGAGGAAACGGGATATCAGAAATATCAACTGCTGTAAATGATAATATAAACAACCACTCAGTTTTAATCCAAAAATATTCTTTAAAATCAGAAGATTCTTTAAACTCACATAATGCAATCAAACAAGATTTACGCCGTTCATACTGAGATTTTTTAAAAGCGGGTTTATTAATGTATATTGCGATATAACAGGATTTCGATCGGGTCTTATTTTTAGCTAGAAAAATTGTGAAGTAAAATAAAAATATCTCTCCAGGATTTCGGACATTTCAAGAAAAAAAAAAAAAAAAAAAATCAGTCAAGATCGTAAACGCAAAGATTTGTTTCAACAAAATCTATACACCCTGACTTAAAGAGCCAGTAGTATACATTTTTTAACCAACAGTAGCAACTTGATTTCAGTATAAATGCACAGATCGCCAAATCGAGAATGTAGTATGTTGTAATATGAAACGTGAGCGAATTATAGGAAATTACAAGGGTCGCTTCATAATCGGGTTAAGAAAACTGTGCACTATGGACGTTTTCCCCCCTTGTTAAAGAGCAAACAAAATATACTTCTGATTACGTAGTAGTCAGAGAGTAACCCCACACTTTGAAAGGATATTTATTTAAATAAAATTAATAAAATTACTATTTTTGAGGCGTTAAGAGACTAACGAACGAGCAAGAACTATTTTGCAAGTATAAAATTTAAGGCTAAGCTGGAAATATAACCTTTTCGTTTTAATTTGAGCTTTTTAAAAGGAGCCGCCCAGAAAGTGAGTTTTGAAACATAAGTGCAAAAAAATAAATAAAAAGAGTGCTACTTCATAACGAAAAAAAAACAAAACTTTCCTAATCGGCACCCCTTTTTTTTTTTTTGTTACTTCTACAAACAAAGAAAATAAAGATCGTAGATTTTTCCTTTCGCGTACTTTTTTTTGCCTGCAAATCCGTAAGTTACTCACCTGCTCAAAGAATACTACAACACTCTCTTCGTTCACGAATAGGTGTGGCATTCATTTCTCTGACAATCTCAATAAAGACATTGTCAATATTAAGGGTAGTTTTAGCGGAGGTTTCAAAAAAAGGGCAGCCCCAGTTATCAGAGAGGAGCTCTCCATCTATAGTATTTACTTCACGTTGCGTTTGGGCCAAGTCCACTTTGTTACCAACCAACAACATGGGGATCCTGTCTACACCTTTCACCCGCATTATTTGTTCCCTCATAGTCTTGATGTCTTGAAAAGTCTGCAGACTAGTAATACTGTAGACAATGACAAAACCTTGGCCATTCTTTATGTACAAGTCCCTCATTGAGGCAAATTGTTCAGTGCCGGCTGTGTCCAGAATTTCAAGCACGCAGGGGGCAGATTCAACTTCGATCTCTTTTCGATAGAAGTCTTCAATGGTTGGGTCGTATTTCTCCATAAAGTTCCCAGACACAAATCGGACGGTAAGGGCACTTTTGCCAACACCACCGCTGCCCAGGACAACCACTTTATATTCCCTCATGGTGGAAATGATGAAGAACAACAGCTGTAAGAGAAGTAGTAGTCGTCGTCGTCTGGAGTGGATAGTAGAAGTCTTCCTCTAGGTCCTTTTGTATAGTAAATAAATCCTTTTTAAATCGAAGTATCGTGTATGGGATGATGATGACTGTGCTGGTCGATTTTACTAATTTTTTTTTTTGGTATGTAAAATTCCTGGCGTTAACAGACTTGGTGGAAAAATCCTCTCGCTTTTTCGACGGCAAATATAAAATAGATCCTGGTCCGGAAGAAGATCTTGTAATATAAAAAAATAAAATTAATCCAATGGTTGTTGCGGTCGATATCTGTATAAAAACATTTCACACACACACAAACACGCGTACTAAGTTTTAAAAAAAATCGTTTTCTAATTTTTTTTTTGTTTGTACTAAGCCGAGAGAAGGACGTTTTACACTTTTTTTTTATATATATATAGGAAAAAGCTATTTAAAAAAAAATAGAAAAAAATATATTTAGGGAGTAAAAAAAAAAAAAAACTTTGCTCGGCCTTTTGTTTTCAGCATAAAAATAGATTCTACTAAAAATTGTAGTCGCCCTAAATGCCACGCACTCCCTAAAATAAAGAGAGTACCAATAGGCCTGACAGCAGGCCTACTTCTGGCAAAGAAAAGCACTAGATCGTGTGTTACAAAAGAGAGGAGGAGGCGATTCTAAAAGATGGTAGCAGTTTCCAAGCAAGTAGTAGGAGCCTAGTAGTAATGACAACAACACAAGTTGACGAGAAAGGAAAGAGAGACAATATTAATAGAAAAGACGGAGGAACGAAATTACACAGTTCATGTAGCAGTGCGTGCTGCTGCTGCTGCTAATTAATAAAAGGATTTACGATAAATGAAAAAAGGCATGTACTTTTTAGCCTAGCCAACAGGAAGATGTCAAAGATACTAGTGTTCACATACTCAACAGAAATGTCACGTTTGGTTTTTCATCAGGATCGAAAATTGCATAAAATAACGTTGGGTCCTGAGAGGACTCACCAAACACCGTCCATCTTGGTTAAATGGACAACCACGTCCACTTCCTGTGCGCTAGAGAGTTCTACTTGTTGAGTAATACAATATTATAAACTTCAGTGCTTGTTTTTTGTCTAGTCATATCTTTTTCTCAGTAAAGAGAGAAAGATTTATTTTCTGGTTGATGTTTATTGTTTTCAAAAAGAGCAGAGTTCAAAACTTTCGCGTAAGTTTGAAGAGACATGTTTGTGATGATAATTAATTTTAATTATTGGCCCTAGCAACACTCTTAGTTCTCTAGTAGCAGCAGTGTTGCCGTTGAAATCAGCTGAGATGTTATGTGCTCGTTTGAAAAAGGAAAAAAACAAAACTATATCGATCTACTAACGTTGGAAAATGGATTTTTGAACTTTAACTTGTTAATCAGAAGAAACAGAATTTTAAAAGATTCACATACTCTTTTAAACACAGCAGGAATCTGTAAGTAAAAAAACAAAACAAAAAACAAACACGTAATTTTGCCTTATTTCGAATAATCGACACGAATACTAAAAAGCTGTGTAAACAATCTAAAAAAAAAGACGACATGCAGAGCTTTAACTTAGTGTGGCACAGGGCCATTTGAGCAATGGTCCGAGTGAGATTAGCCAGGCAAACATCATTGAACAACTGACGTCATAGACATCAAAATCCTGTCTAGCAGAATGTCACAGAGAAGCGCCCGATAAATGAAACCAAACTAGTTTGTTTTTTATTCAATTATAGTTTTTTTTTTACTAACGTTCACTCAATACAAAGCCCAAGAGCCACTCAAGGTAGAGTGTTACTGTGTACGTGTGGTGTAAGAAGTGAAGTTTTTAGGGCTATGCAGGAAAGACAACGGCCAACCCGAGAATTACAGAGGTCAAGATTTTTAATTAGTGAACTGTATAACATTTCAAAGTTCAGTCGGAGACGTTAGTGCGTAAGTAGACTTTGATAGGAACCGGAAACCCGATCCTAAACAAGGGATAAAAAACCTCTACTCCTGTTCAAACGACCGGGGAGGAGTGTGAACGGGTCGAGAGACGAGCCTATCTGCTTCTATTTATCTCTCAGAGAGCTTGCTAACTAATCTACAAGCTTCCCTAAAAACTCGTTGTTGTTCTTGTTTATCATCATCATCATCGTGGCTCTCCACAAATTATTGTACTTTGTAGCGCTTTAGCAATGTCTGTCTTTTGCTATCTCTCGAAATCCCTGTTCTGCCTCATAAAAAAAGAAAACTAAAAATAACTCCACTTCGTTTTGTGAGTGACATGTTATGTTTAGTTTGGTATACAAAAAAACAAAAAAATCCATTGTGGTAGATTTTTGAACCACGCTTTATTACTGTCAATAATTTCGATGGCAGGAGACGTCAAAATTATTTCCCCCTAAACCCAAATTGTTGATCCATAGCAACACTGAGATCCGAGATTTCCTCTATCCATACTGTCTTTAGGGTTAAAAAAAAAAAGTCTATTAAACTAAAGAAATAGAAACAGTGCTAACATTGCCCTGTTTTTTTGTTTGTTTGTTTTTTTTTTTAACCTGGATTCATTCTGCCATCCATTAAGTTCGTTAGGTTTTACTCGTTGTGCCCTTCTGTCTAATTTGCCTTCAGTATGTTCTGGTTGTATCAAATTTTCCAAGTCTCTTTTCCTCATTGCATGTCCCAGACATTTCAGACGTCTCTTTCTAATTTTAAATATTATTTAAGTTACCTTTTCGTTTCTACTTCCCTTAAAACTTCCCTGTTACTTTTACGTTCCGTACCTGGTATTCTCCGGATAATTTCTGGAAAACCTTATCTTCCTTGCCTGCCTCACGTCTCTTCTTCACTCGTAAGGAAATTATCCATCATTCACTGACATATACGAGGAAAAAAAGATATGTAATAATCTCTATTATTATATAAAAGAACTAACTCTCTGTCCGTCATACACAGTCTGTCTGCTTGTGCCTGCGTTGTGCGTGAGTGACTGACATGTGTTCGTGCCATTTAATGTTCACACACATACCCAAGCTTGAAATAAGACATTGGGTTAATACATTGCCATCCCACGCAGCATGGACAGCTCCCTACCCAGGCTCGGCTTGAGCAATAAAATCATAAAATTGGAGACAAGTAAAAAACAAAACAAAACCTATCATAGCTTCAAGTCTCTTTGCCTATACGTGTGTGTGCGTGCGTGTGTGTGGCTGGGGAATAAACATACAAATAATCAGCTTTTCTTTCTCTTACCGACACAAAAAGCTTTTTAGTATCTTACCGATAATTATTTCACTCTATTATATTATTTATCAGTTTACTTGTCTATCTGTCTATCTATCTATCTATCTATCTATCTATCTATCTATCTATCTATCTATCTATCTATCTATCTCTTTTTACTTATATCTATCACAGTTTGTTTCTGTCTATCTATCTATCTATCTATCTATCTATCTATCTATCTCTTTTTGTTTATATCTATCTCAGTTTCTATCTATCTATCTATCTATCTATCTATCTATCTATCTATCTCTTTTTACTTATATCTATCTCAGTTTGTTTCTATCTATCTATCTATCTATCTATCTATCTCTTTTTGTTTATCTATCTCAGTTTCTATCTATCTATCTCTTTTTACTTATATCTATCTCAGTTTGTTTCTATCTATCTATCTATCTATCTATCTATTTATCTATCTATCTCTTTTTGTTTATATCTATCTCAGTTTCTATCTATCTATCTATCTATCTATCTATCTATCTCTTTTTACTTATATCTATCTCAGTTTGTTTCTATCTATCTATCTATCTATCTATCTATCTATCTATCTATCTATCTCTTTTTGTTTCTATCTATCTATCTATCTATCTATCTATCTATCTATCTATCTATCTCTTTTTGTTTCTATCTATCTATCTATCTATCTCTTTTTACTTATATCTATCTCTTTTTGTTTCTATCTATCTATCTATCTATCTCTTTTTACTTATATCTATCTCAGTTTGTTTCTATCTATCTATCTTATTTTATCACTTTAATGTTATTTTTAAAGGATACTCATATTTGAGTGGACGTTCCAGTTATTTATTATCCTGCCAGAGAGAGGCCGGTAGACGAAAATAAATAAATATACTGTTGAATAAATAAATGAATGAATAAGAAACAATTTTTACCCTATATATATATATATATATATATATATATATATATATATATATATATAATAAAGAGATGGAACAGACAGATTAAGAATCCACTGTTCTTAGCATTTACTTTTTTAAATATAAAATATTTTTTTATAAATAAGTACCGCCAAAGAAAAGCTATATCTAAAATTTAAAATGCATTTTTAAAAATGAAAAATCGACAAACATGTATCTTCGTGTCCACAAAAACGTTTCAAAAAGAAGGTTTTTCCCTTGACACCACTACTGTTTTAAGTACTTACACTCTTTGGCAAAGTTTATTGTTTTAAAAAGCGATGATTTGTAATAAAATCTTATCATATGAAAGTTAATTTATACAGCTTCTTTGTTCTTGAGAATTGACAACAAAAATAATAAACACTATGTATTTATTTAACTCTTTATTTACACTTTTTATTATATTATTTATTGGAATGATTGACAAAACATCGGTTAATCGCCAATTGATTCAAACTTTATAAAATGGTAAATAATAAAGATCTTATACTTAGTTCATATATTTTCATAATTTAGTAAATGTTTATATATTTATGAATACAAATTGTTTTAATATTTAATTTCTTTATAAATTGGTAAATGATAAATATTGCATTGTATTAGTTTTAATTCTACACTATTTACATTATTCGGACTATTGCAATTTTTGCTGTTACATTACATGTTTTTACCAGAGTTCATATTGCGATTTTTGTTGTTTTTATCGCTTTTCTCTGGCTTTCCTTATTACTGGTTCCCATATTGTATTCATTTCTATGCTTGGTCGGCTCAGGAGATTTTTGTGGCCTAGCACATGTGCTGATTCCTTAAGTTTACCAATTTTCCAATGTTCTTTGTCTATGATCTTATCCTGATCCCACAGAGGGCGGTGATCACCCTTTTCTCCCCATATGTGGTCAACCACACCTGAATTTTCCACTTCCCCTCATGTTACAGCTTTCTGGTATGATTGAAGCCTTACCTTAAGGAGGCGGCCTGTCTCCCCTTTATATTTCAAAGTTGCAATATGTGCACTGGTAAAAAAAATGATGCTGAAGACATTAGGTTTATAATACCTAGAAATTCATACACAGATGTCCTCGTGGCACAGTGGATAAAGGCGTTAGTTAGATCCAGTGGCAGGACCCAAAGAGTGTGAGTTCAATACCTGGTTAAGGAGGTGGAGAACTTGGAGAGGGAAATTAACAGGAGATAACTGATAACTGACATCCATTAGACATGGCACGTGGAACTAGAACAGTCTACCACAGTGAGCAATTTTCATTAAGTAAATACTTTACTCGATTTCAAATTAAATTTAAATGGATTGGAATGATTCTCTTTATTTTCAATAAAAACGCTAAAATCGTCCATATTGATCAATCTGTCAACACAACGTAATTTCTTTATTAAAACATCTTTCAATAATAAAATATACTTTGCTGAAATTGTATTTCAGATGATTAGCTAATTAAAAAAAAAAAAAATTAATCTGATTTGAAACAAATATTACTTTTAACTTAAAGTATCGCTGAAAAGCATTTTTAACGCTGATGTGAGTGATTTTATGGCGTGTTGACAACTTTCTCTATAAACTTATACTGAGCATATGTAAAGTAACGAATAATTTACATATGCTTAGTGCTGCCCGTCAAAAATGTGTAAATTTCTTTTCATTTTTCGTTTCAACCTTTGGAAGTAAAGTTTGATGATCCGTGACCCTTTAAAAGGGCTGTGGTGAAATAATTTATTACATTGAACCTTAAAGGGGTCTGTTTTTATTTTTATTTAAATTATTAGCTCTGATTTACATTGAGCTCTCTGGATTTTATCCTCCTTGGGTCTACCCATACGTATTACCTAGTTTTTCATAAACTATATATATATATATACATATATATATATATATATTAAAAATTTTAGGTCAGTTGGTCGCTACCTTGGTATCAACCTTACAGTATCCTCTGGCGATTTTAATCAACCGTAAGGTTGAAACCAAGTCACAAATTCAACTGACCTCCTGATTTTTAAAGTTAAAAGCTCTACATATTATTTTTACTTTTATTTTATTTTTTCACGTGTGTATTGAGCATTTTTTAATACTACTGTTTCCTGGACTGATTCAACTCTAACCATTAACCTTTTATATATATATATATATATATATATATATATATATATATATATATATATATATATATTTTATTTAGATTTTATTCTACACTCAACATCATCACTTGATAAGACACCGGAGGTGTTGAAACAAAATGGCTATTTTTGTAGTGATTTTATAACATATTTATGATATAATATTTAAATAAATAATCATATATATATATATATATATATATATATATATATATATATATATATATATATTAACTACCCAGAAATCTTAAAAATTGAAGAAAATATTCTAAGCAATTTAATATATATATATATTCTAAATATTCTAAGCAATTTAATATCTTTTCTACAGAATCACTAATAATAGTACCAAATAACAGAAAGCACATCATTTGATGAGCTTCAACAGCAGCAGCAACTAAAATGTATAGCACGTGTAACTGGAAGAGAAAATAGATATAATCAAGATGTTTACATTCCACACTGCTACAAACAAATGGTTATGGAGGAAACTCCCATCAATACTGGAAAAAGCGATTAAGAGCTCCTGGACTTGAGAGACCGATTATTCTAAAATTTGTTTTAAGAGAAAGATTTTATGAATTTCAACCGACATTTTTTTGGTCTGCTAATCAATGAATGCCGAATGTTTCTTTATAAGGAAATGGCTAATATTAACATTACCTTTAGAGATGAGGAGAACAGATACTATACTTTGATCCCAGCCCGATGGCCAGGGAGTGAAGAAAAGCGTAACGAGTAGCACTGGCTGCTCGATCAATGAATGCCGAATCTTTCTTTATAAGGAAATGGCTAATATTAACATTACCTTTAGAGATGAGGAGAACAGATACTATACTCTGATCCCAGCCCAATGGCCAGGGAGTGAAGAAAAGCCTAACGAGTAGCACTGGTTGCTCGATCAATGAATGCCGAATGTTTCTTTATAAGGAAACGGCTTATATTAGCATTACCATTTCAATACCATCAGACACAGAGAAAAAAACGCAATTTTCTTTCTCTGTAGATTCTCTTCAAGCTAAGACAATTGTTCCCAATCTTTTTCTAGCTCCTTAGCTTCTCCCGCAACACCCATATAAAGTCACTTCTTTCTGGGCATTAGGAACAAAACAACTAATCTAACGCCAGGCGAACGTCCGTGGCTATATCGCTGCACCTACAAACCTAGAGCATTGGTCGCTGCATAAGTCGGCTCTGTGATCTTGCTGGAATGTAGCTTGTATTGTCCAGATATCGTCAGATATAAAGAAACGTTCAGCCTCTTAACATCGGAAACAAAACAACATAAAATCATGAGTTTGTGTAAAACTCTTATGTTAATTTAATTCTTTGTAAAGCAAATGTGTTCCTTAAATGAAAGTGACTTAGATTATGTCATACGTATTGTGTAAAAAAGAAACGAAAAAAAAAATGATTACTCGCTTCTAATGTCAATCAGCCACTCCTACCACCGCCTTCTTTGTTAAAAACATCCCCTAACGCTCCCGTTTTCGTTACTGCCCAACTAGATATACCGGTACCAGAGAGGTGGTACCACTCACTTTGGGAATCCAAGTGTTAGGACATTAAAACGGTTTCTTCGCTTCGTTTGAGGGTTTGGTACTATCTGCAGTTTCCGGCATCCGTTGGGATTCTTGAAACATTTCTATTTTTTATGTGCCGTGTCCCTTCAGGGCGTAGGCGATCATGGCTCTCCACTTCTCCCAATCCCTTGTAGCTCTCAATAAGTTTCGTCCCTCTGCCACCTGCCCCAGGCCACGTTCTGTCATCCACTTGCCTAAGACCGACCTGTATTCCATGCGTTGCTTTCTCTTGTCTCTCTTTCCCTCTATTCGACCCGTGAGTATCAGATTCTCCAAGCCCTCCTTTCTCATTACGTGTCCCAGAAATTTCATCTGCCTCTTCCTGATGTTAAGTATAAGCTTACTCCTTGTTTGCATCCTCTCCAAGACCTCATCGTTGCTCACTCGCTCGGCCCATGATATCCTTAGCATCCTTCTGTAGAACCATATCTCCGTCGCCTCGTGAATTTTCTTCGTTTCGATAATTCATAATTTAGGACTTATGTTGTATCTTCTGTAAGAAACGAAAAGAAAAGACAAAAAAATTGTTGACAGATGTTCATCTCTGTAACAAATTTTTATTGTTTCAGAGATTTCATGTGCGCGTCGTCGTGTGAATAGAACATTAACATTTCGACCAGTTTCGAATCTTAGCATGGTGGATTTCTCAAGGAAGTGAATTATTGATCATATCGACCTTGGGAGACGGTCGGCGTGCGCGACGCTGTTAGGAAGGGCCGGAAAACCATACCACGGATTGCCCCAACCTTTGTGAATGAATTTGGGTAGGCGAAACGATTCAGAAGACATTGATGCTTGTGCTGGCACGAAATCACAAGTCATCATTTGTGCGCACTGGCCTTGTTTAATTACAGATCACACCAGATTAGGTGCTCTCTCCTAGAAACTTTAACTAAAGTCTGCTCTTCATAGTTGTAGTATAAAGTAGAGGCTGTCTCTGTGGGTATTGAAGTAGTACAAATGAGGGTGCTACTAGAGTATGATATCTACCGTTCATTTTCTACTATCGCATGATATTTACCAACTTTTGGAAGTATGAAATATGTTCGGGTTAGTGGGTAGGGTTAGAGTTACAGTTAAAGGTAGTGAACAGTGAACTATTAAAAATCATTAACAATTTTTTAGGTAAAGAATCTTCAAATAGTGATTTTAATGTTTGTAAACTGATTTGATGTCTTAAAAAAACAATAAAACAAAACAAAAACAGGTCATCGTTTTTCCTGAGCATGTTCCAGCAATAATGAGGGTATTGTCATTTACTGTAGGTCGCAAATACCTCGGTAGATATCATACTATAGTAGCACCCAAATATGCCTGAGCAGTTATCTCCAATAGGGATTGGTCCCCCCCCTAGTAATAACCGTAGACTCCCGAAACTGACGGACACCTACTTTTTTGGTTGCAGTAGTTGACTGATTTCACAAGAGTTAAAGAGTAAAGAAAACTTTAACGACGCTTCTAAAATTTCCCGAAATTACATTGTAGTGATCTTTTTCATTAAAATAGTAAATATAAACATCTACCCATATCTATGTGAAATAGGTTGCAATGTATGACGAATTATGACACGTTTTGGGCGATTTTACCATTCAAAGAATTTTCTTCGTTTCCCAAGTATATAATTCCTCTTCATATGGAATAGAAATGTAGATTCATGTCAAACTCTACGTTGTATGCTGCATATCAAATCAAGAAAGACTATGTACCTGTCCATAGTTAAGAAATGATTCTATCAGATAAAGATTTCAAAACATATTTATCACATGGATTCTCTATAAATGACCCAACGTGCCCAGAGCCAGAGAACGTTTTTATTGATTTATCTGATCAACATCAAAAGACATTTATTGTCTAGCGTCCCCCATGTTGTCATTCACGCCTTGTCTTCATTTTATCCCCGGCACTTTCTTTCTAGCGATACTATTTAGTCTCTGGATAATCTCCATTGTTATATTCTTGGCCTACACGTATTATGCAGCAAAAAATTAAAAAAAGTATATAAAAAAAAAGATACGTGTGTGCCAAAAGTGTTAAAAGTGTTTAATACCATCCCTTTAGAACATAGGTGACCAAGGCCATCCACAGACCCTTTTTCTCCATTATTATGAAATGGTTCCCAGATGCCTTCTCTACAGTTTTGAATTCATTGTAATTCATTATTCATCCAAGCCCCCAGTCTACCAGCATTTATTTAACCAGCAGCCGTGTATATTAGTGTGAAAGTGGACAGTACAAACTAAGCCAGAGTTTGAACTCGGGTCGCTGATTCCACTTTCCGTACACTAACCGTAGCAATACAGCTACTGAACTGAATCCTCACTAAAGTTGATCTATCAAAAATAATAAACAATAAACAGAATTTCATTTTAGTTAGAGGAAAGCAGCTTTGAAGCAATAACCCCTGTATGACAAATATAGGAGTGGTTCTTTTTACGACTCTCTTAAAATAATTAAAATATTATTAACGATCTGCAAATAGGATTCAAACCCATGGCAATAAAATGCAAAAAATATTAAATTGAATAACATCTTCATATAGAATTTTTTAGTTTATAATTTCTTACGTGTCATTAAACATCTCAAAAATCGAAGTGTATCTTTAAAAATTACTAGCAGCCATACCCAGCTCAGTTCAATTAGAATGGAGCAAAAACAGCATCATGTTTAGATTTAATAGAAACTATCTTCTTCAATTAATTGATGTAAGTAACCTACATACCGAGTTTGAACGAAATCGGAGAAAAAAAATTGAATTTATCGATGTTTGATTGGCTTTATCGATTATTGATTTTTTTTAAATTATCGATTTTTTACGGTAAGGACCTATCTCTTACATTGTACAATGTATGCGCGAAGTTTGATCAAAATCGGTTGGATGGATCTTGAGTGAAAAGGTATCACACAGACAGATAGACACACAGACATCCCTTGTAATATATATATAGATAATGAACCTGTCATACACAGGCACGCACAAACGCACGCATCAGTGGCGAAGGGCACATATGTTTAACACACACACTGCAGGCCTTAGTTTTTTTTTGTGTAATAAAAATAATTATTTTTATTATTTTTTTGCACTTGTATTCAGTGAAAGGAAGTTGGAAGGGTTAAGGCCGAGTGAGTGGGAAAAGTGAAATTTAAAAACAATATATAATAATAAAATAAAATAAATAAAAAGCTGTGCCGACAGCTTGTTTTGCTTGAATTAATTTATAAATAGATAAATTTTAAAAATAGATCATTATTTGTTGATTTTAGAATTTTCTCAGTATCTCTCTATATTTCTGAGATGAGCTATGAAGTACATTATTTATATTATTCGGACTATTGTCCTCAACTTTGTCGCCATATTTATTACAACGTTTCGTCCGTTGTAGGCTCCGGCATTCTTCAGTATCTGTCTATATTTCTGAGATGAGGTATTATGTACACTATTTACATTGTTCGGACTATTGTCCTCAACTTTGTCGCCATATTTATTACAACGTTTCGGCCGTTGTACGCTCCGGCCTTCTTCAGTTTCTGTCTATATTTCTGAGATGAGGTATTATGTACACTATTTCCACGTGACATTTGTGTATTTTTTATAAAAACGTAGGCATATTCTGTGCTTGATGAGCTGGAAATCCAGCGAAACTTAAGTCGCACACCAAAACGAAGGTATATATATATATATATATATATATATATATATATATATATATATATATATATATATATATATATATAACTTCAGTGGTTATTATTACTGGATACTTGTATTTGAAATAAACGCCCTATTTACGTTTTTATTTTAAGTAGTGTTCATTACGGCTGCGCATTCGAGAAAACCTAATAAATAATTTTTTTTCTTTCCGGCAGAGTTTTATTACGATTTCTTTGAATGTCGTGTTAAAAATGAATCCATTAATTCTTAAGAAATATATAAGCAAGAAACAGACGGGAACCTCTCGGTGCTGACCTTAGTGTCCACATTTAAACGATAAAAAAATGAGCAAAACATGGTTCTAAGGTATGCTATACTTATGGCACGGTGCAGTAATGAATAGCGGCTCAGATTGAGCCGAGTTCGAATTCCAGTCGGGTCCATTACATTCACTTACGTCCTAATACTCTTGGGAAATGTATGAATCCTCTTCTCCCCGCCCCTCTATGCGTAAATAGCAGGACAGACCGGGTTCTATAGCCTTGGATAGCAACTGGTCTACCGCAGAAAAAATTGGCAACCTACTGCGGGAAAAAATTTGCCTCGTCAGTCATGTATCGAAAGATACATGACTGACGAGTTATCACGCATAGCTCAAAACTGACTGACTAATATTTATGGGTTAAAGTGCTGAATATCAGGGATGTAAATATAAAATATCTATCTATCTATCTATCGATCAGTATGTTCATATCTATCTGTCTATCTATCTATTTATCAGTATGTTTATATCTATCTATCTATCTATCTATCTATCTATCTATCTATCTATCTATCTATCTATCTATGTCTGTTTCTCTGTCCCAATCTGTTCATCACTCTCTCTATCTATGCCTGTCTCTCTGTCTCAATATGTTCGTATCATATCTATCTATCTATCTATCTATCTATCTATCTATCTATCTATCTATCTATCAGTATGTTTATATCTATCTATCTATCTATCTATCTATCTATCTATCTATCTATCTATCCGTATATATATATATATATATATATATATATATATATATATATATATATATATATATATATATACTAGCAGGATTTCCTGACGTTGCCATTAATCTCCTCATATATATATTTATGCAATCATTGACAGAAGATGTCTATTATATGCATATTAAATATAAATTTAATGCCCGAAATGAACGAAAATAAATGGCTAGAAAGAAAGAAATTAAGAATGGGAAGATATTAAACATAACATTTCTGAGGCATTCAAGCGATAGACATTTCCGAGGTGTCGCTTAAGCAACAGCCCGAAACTATTTAAAAAACGTAACGGTTAACTCATGGGATAAATTATTTATTTAGATTGATATGCAAGTAAGAAGAAAGGAAGGATAGATAGATAGATAGATAGATAGAAACAGACTGTGATATATATATATATATATATATATATATATATATATATATATATATATATATATATATATATATATATATGTATGTGTGTGTGCCTGTGTGTGTGATAGATAGATAGATAGATGGAAACAAACTGTAATACATAGATACGAACAGACTGTGATAGATAGATAGATAGATAGATGAAAACAAACTGTAATAGATAGATAGATGGTCAAGAATTTGAAAGAATAGAAATGTTGCATCTAACTCAATCATATCTCTCTACCCCCTTCACTCCCTCACTTCGTTTATTTACTTATTACTGCCCGTCATAAATGTGTAAATTTCTTTTCATTTTTCGTTTCAACCTTTGGAAATAAAATCTGATGATCCGCTGTCCTTTAAAAGGGTTGTGGTGAAATAATTTATGATATGGAACCTTAAAATGGTCTGTTTTTATTTAAATATATATATATATATATATATATATATATATATATATATATATATATATATATATATATATATATATATATAGGTACACAACCCCATCCTCCCACGGAAAATTGTTTTCCCTTTGATTTAAATTATATTTCAAATGACTCCTATCCAAAATATAGAAGGAGAAAGCCAGAAGATGGAGGTCACAAGATCAAAATAATACAATATGGACGTCAAATTGAGTAAGAAATCTCCAGTCGGTGGGTAGTTCCTTACAATACATATTTGTTGCGACAATTCAACTGTTATATCAATGTTGAAATCTGCTCATCAATTCATTCAAGTGTTTCATCAAATATATATCAAAGGGGTTAGATCAAGCAGTTTTTGCACAAACCACCAACTGATTTTTTTCCTTTTGATTTAAATTAAATTTAAATTTGAACAAGAGAATGACTCCTATCCAAAATAGAGTAGGAGAAAGCCAGAAGATGGAGGTCACATTGGCAAGATCATTGAGTAATATTGAAATGCATCATTTTTCCCCACAAATTATAACAATGATTTAAAACCAATCATTTTCTAAAAAAAAAAAGAAGAAAAAAGAAAACAAAAAAGGGTGACACGTAACAAGCTGCGGGTAATTCGGTTAGTTATTATATAAAAGCCAATATAACTTTTTCATTATTATTATTATTATTATCATCATCATACCTGTCATTATTATTATTATTATGATTATTATTATTATTATTATTATTATTATTATACCTGTCATTATTATTATGATTATTATTCCTGTCATTATTATTATCATAATTATTATTGTGGCTGGAAAAATCATTCTTATTTCCAAATAATTGTTTATGCAATTCTTACAATCCAAAACATTGTTCGGTTTTATGACCCACAAAGGGTTGATAAGCTGTAAAAACAAAGAAATCATTCAATCTCACACCCGCACATAACCGCAGACTATTTATGAAGTACACAGCATACAAATTCAAGGCATTTGTGCTGAACTAGTGAACCGAATGTAGTGTAGGCTTTACCACTACCCTTTGTGAGCAATGCCCTTTTCGAGTCAGTGTACAAGTCGTAGGTGAGAGGTTGCTTCTATGGCACTAGGTATTAGGGTACATAATTTGTTTGCATAGAAAAATTCCCCGAAATCTGAGATAGCAAGACGTACATCCTGGTTATAATTTTAAATCACTGGATAAATTGTTCAGATGGCTGATCTTATTCTTTGTCACTTTCTAGAATCTTATTATAATAATAATAATAATGACAGGTATAATAATAATAATGACAGATATGATAATAATAATAATAATAATAATAATAATAATAATAATTATTATTATTATCATTATGATGACAGGGATAATAATAATAATAATGACAAAAATAATAATAATAATAATAATAATAATAATAATAATAATAATAATAATAATAATAAGCTGCAAAATACTTAAAAAAGAAAGCCAAGACAGATGCAACCGATAAGATACAGAAACAATGGCAAGATAAACCGCTTCATGGCCAATACTCTGCCCGTACCAAACAAGCTGATGTAGACAAACCCCGTACCCATCAGTGGCTACGTAGTGCAGGGTTAAAAGCTGAAACGGAAGGTTTTATCCTTGCTGCACAGGACCAATGCTTGTTAACTAGGAATTATCAAGCACATATACTAAAATACTGTGTTAGCCCAAAATGCAGATTCTGTAATAAATATCCAGAAACCATTGATCATCTTGTATCAGGTTGCACGATATTGGCACCCACCGAATATAAAAACCGGTATGACAGAGTGGGCCAAAATCTGCACTGGAAAATTTGCAACTTCTATAGGAATGAAACTGAAAGAAACTGGTACGAACACCACCCAGACCCGGTTACGGAGATAGGACCTGTTACAATTCTATGGGACTACACAATACACACTAACAGAACAATCAAAGCCAACCCCCCAGACATTGTTCTTAAAGACCACAAACAAAATAAGTGCCTCCTTATTGATATGGCAGTCCCTGCAGACTGCAATGTATCTTTGAAGATATTCGAAAAGCTGTCAAAATACAAGGACCTTGAAATAGAAATCTCAAAAATGTGGCACATGGGAACATCAACAATCCCTGTTGTAGTTGGAGCCTTAGGATTGGTTGGAAAAGATTCCAGTAGGCTGATTGAAGGGATCCCTGGAAGTCCATGCCTTAAAGAGATACAAAAAATTATTTCTGACAAGTACAGCCTACACTTTACGAAGGGCTTTATCGATGTAATATTTTTATTTTTTATTTTTTTTTTTTTGTAGTGGAAAGTGTCATGGTCCCATTTCTAACCTTGGGTCCCTGGGCGGGACCCGGAAATAAATGTGTAAACGCCAGATGTCAAAGAAAATAATAATAATAATAATAATAATAATAATAATAATAATAATAATAATAATAATAATAATGACAGGAATAATAATCATAATAATAATAATAATAATAATAATAATAATGACAGGTATGATAATAATAATAATAATAATAATAATAATAATAATAATAATAATAATAAATACGATAATTAAATAAATAAAAATAAATAAATTTTTAATAAATAAATAATAAAACTATTATAAAATTATAAACTATAATAAAATAAATAAATAAATAGATAAATAAATAAATAATAATAATAATAATAATAATAATAATAATAATAATAATAATAATAATAATAATAGCAATTTAACTATCTTCGTAATGTAATAAAAGATGACAGAAATGTGGCACCGAAATCCGGAGGCGTATAAAAATAGCGAAAGATGTCTTCTATAAGCAAATTACTAAAACATTAAAAAAAAAAATCATGGCGTCAAAAAACAAAAAAAACAAAATGCGGCACCACCATGTAATATCTAATCATTTATATGGTAGTAAATACTGTAGCATTTCCTCACACACCTAAAGACAAACATAGACACACACTTCTTTTCTCATCTGTTGGTTAAATAGTAGAATGTTTAACTGGAAAAATCATTCTTATCTCTAAAAAATTGTTTATGCAATTCTTACAATCCAAAATATTTCCTCACAGATGAAGAGATTGATTTTTCATTTTGTTTTTGTTTCTTTCTTATTTTTACAGGTTCTGAACATTTTGAAGGTTATTTAAAGACGGATAAATTTTTGAAACCGTAAAGAATTTTTGGGAGGTAATAATAAATGCCGTTAACAAGACAAAGAAGGCTGTAGTTAATTCTAAAGCCGAGCGTCTCTGTATCATTAATATTTTCGATTAAAAATTGTGAACGGCATTTCTTATATTTCTCCTCACCCAAACCATTATATATATATATGTGTGTGTGTGTGTGTGTGTGTGTGTGTGAGTGAAGAGTGTGTGTATATGAATATAAATATATATATGTGTGTAATATTATATATATATTATTATTTATATATTATATGCGCGGTACTTATTATAAAGCACTCAATATCAGAGATAGAGCTAACATATTTGTTTGGACTGATGTGAGTTTGTGACCCTAGGTTTCACGCTTTTGCGATCGTCAGACAATCGCAAAAGCGTGAAACCCATCGTCTCAAACTCACATCAATCCAACCAAATATATATATATATATATATATATATATATATATATATATATATATATATATTGTCATCCACACTGTTTCTCATTAGTGTAGCTAGACATCCGATTGCCTCAGGCCAGGTTAGAAACACAACTGATTTGACATCAGTCATAGATTTTTCGCCTAAGCTATCGGCTCTCGGTAGAGAGGAAGGTGAATTTTTAAGTATTTATTTTGAATAAACATGCCAATGTCTCAGAGTGCTCCATTTACAGAAAAGCTTTGCATTATCAGCAGCAGCAGCCACTGTTTACAAATTCGCGCTTTCTCACTAAAGTGCACGACCGAAATTTATTTTTTCGGGGGCGTATATATATATATATATATATATATATATATATATATATATATATATATATATATATATATATATATATATATATGTTTATATCTGTGGCTGCTTGGTCTCACGCTGTCCGCTGACTTCAGATGGAACAAATACATCGTCTCAATTGCTTCATCCACCGCAAGAAAAGTTGGCTCCCTGTGCCGGGCCAGGAAATTTTTCTCCCCGGAATCGATCCTACAAATCTATAAATCAACCATTCACCCTTGCATGGAGTATTGCTGCCATATATGGTCTGGAGTCCCTGCTGTTTGCCTCAGGGTTCTTGATAAGATCCAGAGACGGATATGCGACGTAATTGGCCCTGATCTGTCATCTCGTCTGCAGTCGCTCTCTCACAGACGCGCCGTTGCCTCGCTCTGTCTTTTTTACAAATACTTTCATGGTAATTGCTCCGATGAGCTGCTTTCGCTGGTTCCCAGGCCTCATGAATTTAAGCGTCCTACGAGGCTGGCATCCCGTTCCCACTCCTTCACTGTTGAAACTGTTAGATGTAGACGTCTCTTCTACTCCAATAGCTTCATGTCTCGCACATCTCGCCTGTGGAACTCCCTTCCTTATTCCTGTTTCCCTGACAAATATAATCTCCAACTATTTAAGTGTAACGTCAATCGACATCTCCAGTTGCCTTGATCTATCCACTTCCCTTCTCCACATCCTTTCCCCTTTCATTCCTATCTGCTCTCGCCCCCAAATCTTCTGTAACCCCTTTGCCTTGATCGATCCACTATCTTTCTCCACATCCTTTCCTCTACCACTCCTATCTTCTCTTACTCCAAACCTTCTGTAACCCCTTCCGTGCTAGTGGCTTCCAGCCTTGCTTGGGGTGAAAAGCTTTAATATATATATATATATATATATATATATATATTATCACCCACAAAATTAATAAAAATATATATTTTCTATATATATATTAAATTTTAAAATTAATATTTATAAAGATATGTATTTTCTGTATGTATTATATATGCGCGGTAGTTATTGGAAAGTTATCAGTGATGGAACTAACATATTCTGATGAATGATGATCGTAAAAGCGTGAAACGCAGGGTCACAAACTCATATCCATACAAATGAAT
Organism: Acanthosepion esculentum; assembly: GCA_964036315.1. Taxonomy (NCBI): domain Eukaryota; kingdom Metazoa; phylum Mollusca; class Cephalopoda; order Sepiida; family Sepiidae; genus Acanthosepion; species Acanthosepion esculentum. The sequence continues at coordinate 114,339,631 of OZ038482.1, read as the reverse complement.
ATATATATATATATATATATTACGAAATGGACAAAGTCCGACAATTATTTTTAAGACATTTTTATGTTTATACATTCTTTTTATAGATACAAATATTTAAGTAAATGCCCTGTTTATAATAAACAGTATTAAACAACATTTACCGTCCTGAATGTCCGAGAAATTTTCATAGAAAATATTCGTTCTCTGATAGGAATCGAACCTGTATCCTATACGGAACCGTCATATAGACTTATGTACCTTTAAGCTATTTGGCCACAGAGGAGCAAGGTTGGCAAGGTCAATTTTACTGTCTTTAAACTACAATCCTCCATGATTCTCTCACGTACATTCATTCTGCTCATGGCGTATCCAAATGTAAACAAATGACGTCACACATTATGAAATGGACCAAGTCCGACAATTATTTTAAAGACATTTTTATGAAAATTTCTCGGACATTCAGGCCGGTAAATGTTGTTTAATACTGTTTATTATAAACAGAGAATTTATTTGTATCTATAAAAAGAATATATAAACATAAAAATATCTTTTATATATCTATATATATATATATATCTATATCTATATATATATATATATATATATATATATATATATATATATATATATATATATATATATATATATATATATATGAGGCTGATTCAATGGATAAAACCAATAATCGTCTGAAGAAGTTCTAGAGACAAAACGCCTCAAATTTCTATTCGGTCGTTTGATTTTTCATTATTGGTCTGACAGAGATTTGTATATTTTATTTCCCATGTAAATGTACAAACATGAATAAGTTTAATATGCGAAACAATGTATGAAAAATGGGGAAAATATGATTTTTCTTCCACCTTTCTTATATCTCTGATTTGATCTAAATCGGCATGAAAAATATCAATACAACGCTTTAGGCCTTTGATATTCAGCGAAGATGTTTGCGACTCTGTTGAAATTCAGTGCGGCCTTGGGCTTAATAAATAACAACAGATGTTGAAATTCTGCGCGGCCTTGTGCCTATAAAATAAAAACAGATGTTGAAATTCCGGACGGCCTTGTGCTTAATAAATAACTACAGATGCTGAAATTCAGTGCAGCCTTGTGCATAATAAATAACTACAGATGCTGAAATTCAGTGTAGCCTTGTGCATAATAAATAACTACAGATATTGAAATTCAGTGCAGGCTTGTGCATAATAAATAACTACAGATATTGAAATTCAGTGCTGCCTTGTGCATAATAAATAACTACAGATGCTGAAATTCAGTGCAGCCTTGTGCATAATAAATAACTACAGATATTGAAATTCAGTGCTGCCTTGTGCATAATAAATAACTACAGATGCTGAAATTCAGTGTAGCCTTGTGCATAATAAATAACTACAGATATTGAAATTCAGTGCTGCCTTGTGCATAATAAATAACTACAGATGCTGAAATTCAGTGCAGCCTTGTGCATAATAAATAACTACAGATATTGAAATTCAGTGCTGCCTTGTGCATAATAAATAACTACAGATGCTGAAATTCAGTGCAGCCTTGTGCATAATAAATAACTACAGATGCTGAAATTCCGTGTAGCCTTGTGCATAATAAATAACTACAGATGCTGAAATTCAGTGTAGCCTTGTGCATAATAAATAACTACAGATGCTGAAATTCAGTGCAGCCTTGTGCATAATAAATAACTACAGATATTGAAATTCAGTGCTGCCTTGTGCATAATAAATAACTACAGATGCTGAAATTCAGTGTAGCCTTGTGCATAATAAATAACTACAGATGCTGAAATTCAGTGCAGCCTCGTGCATAATAAATAACTACAGATATTGAAATTCAGTGTATCCTTGTGCATAATAAATAACTACAGATGCTGAAATTCAGTGCAGCCTTGTGCATAATAAATAACTACAGATGCTGAAATTCAGTGTAGCCTTGTGCATAATAAATAACTACAGATGCTGAAATTCAGTGTAGCCTTGTGCATAATAATTGACTACAGCTGTTTGAATTCAGTGCATCCTTGTGCATAATAAATAACTACAGATGCTGAAATTCAGCGTAGCCTTGTGCATAATAAATAACTACAGATGCTGAAATTCAGTGTAGCCTTGTGCATAATAAATAACTACAGATATTGAAATTCAGTGCTGCCTTGTGCATAATAAATAACTACAGATGCTGAAATTCAGTGCAGCCTTGTGCATAATAATTGACTACAGCTGTTTGAATTCAGTGCATCCTTGTGCATAATAAATAACTACAGATGCTGAAATTCAGTGTAGCCTTGTGCATAATAAATAACTACAGATATTGAAATTCAGTGCTGCCTTGTGCATAATAAATAACTACAGATATTGAAATTCAGTGCTGCCTTGTGCATAATAATTGACTACAGCTGTTTGAATTCAGTGCATCCTTGTGCATAATAATTGACTACAGCTGTTTGAATTCAGTGCAGCCTTGTGCATAATGAATAACTACAGATGTTGAAAAGAGTACTTTTTTTACAGTAACTTTCACCCTGTCCAACTCTCAGGGACCATACGAGGTAGGGGGTTACGATAAGAGGTAGTTTATATGGATATGAGTGGGAGATAACGGTTGACTTTTGACTTGAACAGGTTAAGATTGTAGTGATCGGGGATACATCCTCTTGGAGGTCAGTTGCATATGGCAGTGGTTCACGGGAAGAGGATGTTTGCGTGGTACTTACTTCTCGCCGATGGAATACGAAGGAAATGTGCTACTATGTAAGTGGCATGTTGAATACTAGCCGTGAAGGTCTGACCTAACGGAACCAGGAGATGCAGTTACTGAAATGTAGTATTAGTCCTTCTATATGGCAGTGAATGTTGGTCTCCTCGCAGATATATTTATATTATATATTTAACATCAGGAAGAGACAGTTGAGGTTTCTGGGACATAATGAGGAAGGAGGGCTTGTAAAATCTGATATCCATAAGGACAGATTGAAGGTAAGTGAGACAGACGAAAGCAGCGCTCAACCTGCCTGGCGAACTTGAGTGAATGGATGGCGGAGCAGGGTATGGGAGAGATGGCAAAAAAACAATAGTTATTAAGAGTTACAAGGAGGAGGAAATTGTGGAGAGCCATGATCGCCAACATTCTGAAGGGACAGAGCACATAGAAGAAGAAGAAGAAGAAGAAGAAGAAGAAGAAGAAGAAGAAGAAGAAGAAGAAGAAGAAGAAGAAGAATAGGCTAGGTGCACCAAATATCAGTGATAGAACGTATGCAGCTTTAAACGGTGTGGACATAAAAATCAACACTGCATGATATATCTTCTTCTTTTATATACTGTGTCCCTTCAGGACTTAGGCGATCATGGCTCTCCACTTCATCCTTTCCATTGTAGTTCTCAATAAGTTTTGTCTTTTTGCTACTTCTCCCAAACCCTGTTCTGCTATCCACTTGCTTAAGCCTGCTAAATATATCACGTATTGCTTTCTCTTGTTCCTTTTTCTCTCTATCCACCCTGTGAGTATCATATTCTCCAAGCCCTCCTTTCTCGTTACGTGTCCCAGAAATTTCAGCTGCCTCTTCATGATGTTAAGTATAAGCTTCCTCTTTGTTTGCATCCTCTCCAGAACCTCATCGTTGCTCACTCGCTCGGTCCATGATATCCTTAGCATCCTTCTGTAGAACCATATCTCCGTTGCCTTGAGTCTCGTCTTCATCTTTGAGGAGATTTTCCAACATTAGCTGCCGTAAAGAAGGACAGATGTCAGGTAGCAGTTTAGTACACTTTTCTTTGTTACCAACGAAATCCTCCTGTCTCGTAATACTCTGCCTAGCTTTTGAAAATGCGTATTTGGCCATTCCACTACGCCTTCGGATCTCAGTGCCGCACTTGCCGTACAAGTCTTGAAAGTGTCCACTTATTCAATGTTAATCAAAAGCTAACCCTGGGCAATGGCACCTTAGTCCGCCTTAAAGTTTTCACTGTTGGACCAAACAGTCTAAACACGGTATGCTTTGTAGTTTTTAAAACAATCTGTAAAGTCATTTTGTTTTCATTAATCGCATCTTCATCGATACACCAGAGATTTTACATATGGGAAAATCAGAAGGTGACAGTGTGCGAATTCTAGGGGGTGCTGAAAATTTTCGAGGATGTGATAGTTTACAAAAAATGTGAAATATCTGCCCGCTATGAACTCTGCGTTCACACAGTACACCAGATCACTGTGGCGTTTCTGTGCTGATCGAATATCTGTACCGTAGAGTGTCTGTTCATGCATGTAAATTAAGGTCTTCTCTGTTTATCCGCCAAACATACTTCAAGACCGCGTAACCGATTCTCGAAATAGTCATTTGATATTGTGTGGTATTTAAGAGTACCTAATATAAGCAGTGAAATGAATTTCTCATTTTTTATTTCAACGGAAAATTTAAAAAAAATGTAGGTCTGGTTACGTGACTGGTAACGTTGCCTTTTTAACCATCGGTGCCAATGTGAAGTGTAATGTAATCTTCCAACCTCCATCCTATTCTCCACATGGCGTTTCTTTTTTAACTGTTTTAAGCGATACTTGGGAAATATCATCAACAATTCAAATGCTCACGAGTGGGTGTAACTCAGCGATTCTATCGTATACGGTTTCAGATTGACGCCTCTGGCATTTTGTTTGTGCCGAGAACTAAAAAAAAATCTCAGAATTTAGTCATTTTTTTCCTTTTAATATTGTCCTCGTCACACATACTTTCTTTTTGCAGTAAGGTTCACCCTGTACAAGGCCCAATGACCACTCAAGGCAGAGGGTTACGTTAGTAGGCAATTTGTGCGTACAGAAGTGGAGGATAACGGTTAACCCTAGCCTTGAACAGATTAAGATTGTAGTGATCAAAAAACATCCTTTTGGGAGTCGGTTCCACTTGAAACTGTTTGGAAGCCGTCGATGGATGCGAAGTCACAAGTAATCGTGCTCGAGAGATTATATACACTATCTCAGAAACTGTAACTAATGTACAAATCAGTGGTGAGCCCTGTGGTTGTTGAACAAACACAATTGTACCTCGGTAAGAATCTGTATACAATGGTCGGTTCATGATAGCTTATAAATTATACGATTTTGATATTTCGAACATCCACAAAGAGGGGAAAGGTCTAAGAATTTATTTCTCGTTCAACTGTTTCGGGTTTTATGGCCGGCAGATAAAGTATTTGAAAAGATCTTTTAAGTGATAAGTGGCATCGACTTGAACGATAGAGAGCAAAAGAATAAACGAAAGAAAGCTTTGGAGGTTAAGTGGCAATAAAGCCGGCCATAGAGCATTTCCGACCACAAGTCGATATTAATTGTCACAGGTAAGATTGAGAGATTCAGTTCTTGTTCTTGGTCGGGGGCAGACTGTTCTTCGTTTTGGCAGAGAGTTGGTTGGAGAAAAAGTCAAACGGAAGATCGGAACTACATAGCAGATGTGTCACCTACCTACTCACCCAGACCGAGCAAGTAAAGCCCCGAATAAAACACAGATATATTGGTAATAGGGTTGAGACTTCATTTATCGCCATGGTGTTTGTTTTCATCTCTCGTTTCCTTGCGAACATGTACTGAACCCTTTCCGATCTTTTGGTGCACGCTGGTATAAACTAGAAGAAACACAGCTTTGAGTAGTCATTGAGTATTCAGGAGTAGTCATTTAGTCGTTGAGTCATTGAGTACTCAAGAGTAGTCATTGGTCGGTTCATGGAAGTGGATAGTCAGGATTCTGTTGCATGTTTTCACAAATAAACGCTGTAAAAAAGAGAAGCAGTCAAGAGAGACCGTCAGCAGCAAAAACACTCTTATAAGTAGGCAGGATAAGTTTATAGTTCTAATTCTTCACTCAGGATTGTCCCAAGGGACAATAACCTAGTGAATTAAAAGTGTTAGTTCGGGGATTTGGTGACATAGTACTTGTAATTTCAAACCCTGGGCAGGTTGATGCGTACTTAGAAATAACTGAGAAGTAAAGAGATATCCCTAGACATAGCGGAACGAGGACAATTGGATTATATAAAGGATTCAATCCGAAAGTGTTGTATCCTTAAAGAGGACAAAGGTGATACTCGATTGAAAGGAAGAGCAACACGGGCGTAGATGAAAGAAGAGTGGTTTATTGTAAAAGAGAATATACTACTGAAAAACAGGGAATCGGGTGGCAGGCTAGTAATTCGCGAAGCAAGGATATTTACCTTACCTCCCCGAGAGTCAGGATGTGGAACAAGGCCGTTTTTTAATGCGGGGTTAAAACCGAGCCGGTTGGCTCGGGCATAAATTCCTCGTAGACCCTGTATACACGGGGTCGGGTTGTTGTCTACCACGCCAGACGAGGCTATGCCGAAGGTCAGAGCCTCGTCTGGGTTACTCTTTGCCCCGTAAACCCCGTAATTCCCCGTAGACCCCGTAAAAAACGTGGTCGGGTAGCTGTCTACCACCCCAGACGAAGCTCTGTCCTCGTCTGGGTTCCTCTCCACCCAGAGGCAGAGAGTTCGCCCAGCACAGCTGGAGACGAATCTTCAACTAATTGCCGAGGCAAGCTTATTTACCTTGCCCCAGCCTCCGCTTGTCAGGGTGTGGCACTAGACCGTTTTTAATGCGGTGTTAAAACCGAGCCCGTTTGCTCGGGCAAAAGTTCCCCGTAGACCCCGTAAAAAACAGGGTCGGATATCTGTCTACCACCCCAGACGAGACTCTGCCCTTCGGCATAGCCTTGTCTGGGCTTCTCTCTGTCCGAAGGCAGAGAGTTTGACCAGCATAGCTGAAGACAAATCCCCAACTAATTGCCGAAGCAAAGTTATTTACCCCCCCTACCCCCGTGGCAGGATGTGGCACAAGGCCGTTTTTAATGCGGGGTAAAACCGAGCCCGTAGGCTCGGGCAAAAATTCCCTGTAGACCCCGTAAAAACGGGGTCGGGTAGCTGTCTACCACCCCAGACGAGGCTGTGTCCTCGTCTGGGTTACTCTCCGCCCGAAGGCAGAGAGTTCCACAAACACAGCTGGAGACGAATCTCCAAATATCCCCTGCTCACCATATATAGCTTACTGATATAGTCAGTCCACGTAGGCGATAGGATTATGGGTCATTCCATTACAACAAAATGTTCTGTATAAAATAATGTTGAATGTGTTAAATTTCTTCAACTTTTAACAAGAAAAATCTCAACTTGATGTTAAAAATGACCGCAAAATAATCTTGTTTTATTTAAGATGGAATGATCTATTATGACGTGTCTCTAATTTGTATTTAGATACATTGTTTTTATCTTCAATTTTTCTAGTTGAATTATTCACCGATATTGCATATGATGGGCATGTGGCTCAGTGGTTAGAACGTTCTGACCATGAGACCCGGGTTCGAATGTCATCATGGTCGATTTGTTAGGAATCAGACTTCCTAATGTTATCGGAATGGAGGGGTTGATCCCAGGGTGTGGTACATTTGGAAAGTGCCTGAAAACCATACCACGGGTTGACCCAAGCCTTGTGAGTAAAATTGGGTAGACGGAACACTTGGGTGCCGTCGATAGCTATGGTAGCACGAAATCACAAGTCATCATGGTCGAGGGCTTGAGTGTGCTGGCTAGATAACACGCTCTTTCCCAGAAACTGTAATTAAGGTCTTCTCGGCAGATTTGCAGTATAAACCACAGATGGGCTCTGTGGGTGTTGAATAAACACAAATGCGTCTGCAATTGGTTAGCCGCCCTAGTAGACGGGTATCTTCGAATACGATTGACCAGCTATACATTGCATGTGATCCTTATTTGTACATAATTAAGTTATAATATAATGTGTATTTTATATGAATACTATCTTATGAAAACTGAGATGTAGTAGAGTTGGACACCCCGTATCACAGATTCGGGGGAGAGGAGTTTTACAACAGTCTTGACATTTCGCATAGGGATTGTTCAACGATAATTCCTGAATGAGTTTGTAAATTTAAGATATGTCCTTACGATAATTCAGGTAAAAAGAAGGAATGAACGTTGTTGAGTCTTGGAGTCCGGGGATTCTAGTCTTCCCTCATTTGCGGCGTAGTATGAAAGAGGGCTAGCCTCTTGAAAATGGTGCTACATATTCTTCTTTTTTAAATCGTTACAAAGGCGTTAGCACTTGCTATAGGGTTTTCAATGCGCGTGCGTCTGATCAAACCGGATGTAACATTTGCCACAAGCTGTGACACTATAACCATTTGCTTCATTCAAAACCTTTCGTATTATAGCAAACTTTAAATTACACCACTTTGCAGGTTTTGTATCTAAACTGTTTGAACTGCAATAAAATTATTATAATTATTATCATTTATTTATGTGTTACATTTATTTAATTATTTTTGAGATTGTCATCAGTTGAAATTTTCTACCGAATTTTGTGAGGACCCGCGGTTAATCTAAACGGGTACCCACATAACTATTAACCTTGAGGTCCCTATAGCTGCCGATGTTGACCGTCTTTTCAACTTTACAAACTATACAACAATTTAATTTATTTACTGCAAACATGTGTGTTTATAAAATAGGCATATTTAGTAGCACTTAAAATTTTTTTCCCGACTAGACTGTTAATTATCAATGACGAAATAAATGAGAAGTGTTAAATTAAATAAATTAGAACGAAATTAAATAAATTTACAACGAAATTAAATAAATTTCATTCATGTCTTTCATTCATCATACGAAACAAGAAAATTAAATAAATGAGTTAAATTGAATAAATTAGAAAATTAAATTTAAAATAAATTAAAATGTGAAAATTAAAATAAATTATAGGTTAATAAAATATAACGAAATAAAAAAAAATAAGGCAAAAACGGAAAACAAATAATAAATTGCAAACTAGAATAGATAAACGATTTGCAAATAGAACCTTTTGTATGGTTTGAAGATCGATATGATAAAGGAAAACATATATACAAATCAAAATATGGAAGGAAAATAATTCCAAAAGAATGATCAACGGGATTTAAAAAAATTTCAACCGGCATTTCGCACAGCACATTTTATTACATCCTTTTAAATTAAACAAAAAAAAAAAAAAAATCAAGATATCCTAATTAATTTAATGAATTTAAAAACCTTGCTGCAGGAATGGATTTTTTCCATTTTATCCCTCCCGAAAACAATATTTGGCGGACTCACGTGAGTCCGGGTAAAACAAATAACCGAACATGGAATACAGACAAACAACAATTAATAAATGTGTTGAATAGACACGTTACAGAAGGATAATATAAGAAACGCAGTTGAAGTTATGAAAAATTCAAAGCTATCTTCAGCATGCATCTATGAAGTACTTACATGCTTCGTGTCTATCGGAGTGAAAAAGAACGCTTCTTGACGCTTCGCAAGGCAAAGGTGAAAGAGGAAGAGTCTTTCAAATCTCACACCGCTTGAGATTATCGTCAGAGGGCGGTAATTCGATATCTTGCAGCCTGTGATTATCGTCAGGAGGTCGTAATCCAATACGTTTTTTTTAATTCGGAATGTGGTGAATTCGATCCTCACTGGGTACTCCTATGCCTTTGTGCCGTACTAAGATCCATTTAATTCCGGGCGAATGACGGTTAGAAAGCTCTTCTCTTGAGACTTTGTTAATGCAGTGAATTTCCCTTGAAACTGAATTGTGACAAGATTAGGTGACAACAAAAGTTTTGGATTATAGCTGGATTAGCAGAATTTTGGGAGACTTGCAGGTTAAGACAAATTCAAACATTAAACTGTGTGTATAAGCTAACACTGGTTTGTTTGGTTTGTAGGGTTTTACGACATGCCAACCTCAATAGGTTATTTAATGCCGACAAGATTATTATTGCTGCCAATATTCTGTTTCAAAAATGTATTGCTGGTAATAAAACCCATGTTCATAGCGTTTTGAACCCATTTTGGGGGTTACGTATTTGTTCATAGCTGGGACCTTAACAGGTGTTACCACCCCAAGTCAGGGTGGAGTTGGGAACACCAGCAAGTAAGAGGTGGTTGCACGATCCTCAAATCAGAGGTTTTGCTGTTGGACACTGATGTAGTTTATCGTCTTACCCAGGACGCGGATGTAGTTTATCGTCATACCCAGGACGCGGATGTAGTTTCTCGTTTTACCCAGGACGCGGATGTAGCTCATCGTCTTACCCAGGACGCGGATGTAGTTTACCGTCATATCCAGGACACTGATGTAGTTTATCGTCATACCCAGGACGCGGATGTAGTTTATCGTCTTACCCAGGACACTGATGTAGTTTATCGTCTTACCCAGGACGCGGATGTAGTTTATTGTCATACCCAGGACGCGGATGTAGTTTCTCGTTTTACCCAGGACGCGGATGTAGCTCATCGTCTTACCCAGGACGCGGATGTAGTTTACCGTCATATCCAGGACACTGATGTAGTTTATCGTCATACCCAGGACGCGGATGTAGTTTATCGTCATACCCAGGAGTCGGATGTAGTTTATTGTCTTACCCAGGACACTGATGTAGTTTATCGTCTTACCCAGGACGCGGATGTAGTTTATTGTCATACCCAGGACGCGGATGTAGTTTCTCGTTTTACCCAGGACGCGGATGTAGCTCATCGTCTTACCCAGGACGCGGATGTAGTTTACCGTCATATCCAGGACACTGATGTAGTTTATCGTCATACCCAGGACGCGGATGTAGTTTATCGTCTTACCCAGGACACTGATGTAGTTTATCGTCTTACCCAGGACGGAGTTAACACAGTATTTTAATCCTTGCTTTTATACTATAGTAAATAAAATGATATTTTCATTAAAAATCATCATCAGACTCTAAACAAGACGAATCAATGTGAATTATGCATTTCTTTTTGGAAATTAAAAGTTATAGTTCAAAGTCTGTGTTTTTTATAACCAAAAACTGGTTGAAATGTGGATCACTTAAAACCGACCTCTATACAGATTTATCAGGCTCCATCTTTGAAAATATGTTACCCCAGATGCCGGAATTAATTACCGGACAAAAAAATTTAATACCGACTATCCTTTTTCTGGGTGGCATTTGTAAAATTCAGTTAACTTTCTCACTTTGTATTTTTCTTTCAGTCGATTACTTCTAATTGTAGGTCAGATGGGAAGGTTTTAATAGTATTTCAACAAAAGAATTTTGAAAATTGTCTCATAATATGCAAGTGAAAATAATCTAAAAATTATTATATAAGAATTATTGCATATTCCATATAGTCTGCGGGACGTAGCAAACAGAATAAAAAAAGACTAGATAACTTCCCCTATCGCCCGGTTCAAAAACCTCCCCGGTTTTTTTGAACAGGAGTAGAGGTTTATCCCTTGTTTTATTTTTAGGATTGGGTTTCCGGTTCCTTGTAAAGTCTTTTCATTCATTTTATCTTCCAGTAGCCCCTTACGTCTAAGTGGCATTATCGCTTTGGTTTGGAGTGAAATGATTAAAAAAAAAAATCACAATGAGCCGTATTTGACCTGGAGGCCGTAGTTTACTGATATCTAGATTAGACTGCGTAAAGTTTGGTTATTCGGTTCCGAGTATATCTGTCTGAATGGAATCTAGTCTTTGTTGCAGACGCACGATCAGGCACATTTTGTGTTTCTTCAATATCCACACTTATGCTGAGTAGACCTTAATTACAGTTTATGGATGAGAGCACATAATCTGGCGTGATCAGTAGTTATACAAAGCCAGTACGCTCAAACCCTCGGCCACGATGACTGGTGACTTCGTGCTAGCACAACCATCGATAGCTTCCGATGAGATTCGTCTAGAAAATTTTGCTCAAAGGACTTAGGTCAACCTGTTGTTCCGAGTATGTCTGTCTGAATGGAATCTAATCTTTGTTGCAGACGCACGCTCAGGCACATTTTGTGTTTCTAAAGGAGGATATTTTGTCGTGAGCAAAATTTAATCGTAAAATTCCTTTTCTTTTTTGTCATAAAATTGCTAATAAAAAATCATATCTCTTTTTTAACCATTCATAATAATTTTCTCTTATTTAAAGTAAAAAAAAAACAACTACTTTTGGGGCCAATTTTAATTTTTTTCAATTTTTTAAACTGTAGTGCATATATATATATATATATATATATATATATATATATATATATATATATATATATATATAAAACGAAAGTGCTTATGTATATAAAGTTTAACCCACTCAAGACCGTTTTTCTGAAATGATTGAACAGATATTACCTTTAATTTGGCTTCAAATATTCCTGTAACTCTCAAAGACCAAGGTCACATTGCTTCCTTTGCAATATTTGGTTTGCCCACCACCTCCTCTCATTTTGAATTTTCTTCTAGTAGTTTATTTTAATCATTATACAAATGAATTTTAATTCCTACTTTAAAAAGATCATATTACTCCAAGCGAAAAATGCTTTTGGTAAAACCTGCTATATACATATCACAACGTTTATGATGTAGTGGTCTTCAGCTTTGAAGTAAAGGTTCGTGAAAAACGAATTCTGTTCTTAAATAGCCTCACCAGTTCTAGACTTTCACGTGGATGTCATGCATTCAGCTCGTCCAGAAATCATATAAATCTTAAAGAAGACAATCTTTCAACAAACCCTATAACCTGGCGCTACATAATCACAAACACAGAGCTTTACCAATTAACAGAAAGTAATCATATCATTTAAAGACTTCCAACAGCAGTAACAACAATAATGGGTAGCACTTGTAAGTAAAAGTAAAAATAATTATAAACTCAAGCTGTTAACTTTCCACACTACCAAAGACAAAAAGAATGAAAGGAAACTTCCAACAATTTTACAAAGAGCTATAACAGTTAACTTGAGAAGTTTAATTTTTTTTATAAACCTTTAACAAAAAGATTTTATAAATTTCAACCGACATTAACATTAACTGTTCAGACAATAAGTGTTTTCTGTATGAAAACGGTTAATCACGGCATTATTATTACAATGGTATACACAACTTAAAAGGCGCATAATGTCTTAGAAAGATATAAAAATATTTTGAATAACGATGTTATCAATTTATACGAAGAAAGGATATTGCCAAATAATGCTGGTAAGTTTTGCATCACTCTAATATATCTTATTAGCGAAAAGAATAAAGTTGCTTTAACAACGAGGCAAAAAGAATCCATTTTATTTTGGACAAAGCTGGTCTCTGTTTTAAAAATATAGATCACGAAGGCAATATAATACGTTCTTATGTAAATTAATTTCGGTTTAAACTGTGTCACATAATGCTGTTATCGTAAGGATTATTTAGTTCCGACTTATATCTTCGAAATTTGCAGAGGGTATCATTTTTCCTGCTTGCCGTCTGCGCATGTTATGGAATAAAACTAGATCACGTGACAAATGTCCATTATTAGCATTACATTTATCGTTTGTTTTCCTTTTTTTTACTTTTTTGCTTGCGTAGAAACTGACGTTTAGCAAAAGGATACGTTTTTGATCCCATGATGAAGTCTATAAAAAAAAAGAGACTTGTTTTTTTTTATTCCTTCTCTCTCTTGTCTCTACTCTTTCTTTTTCTATCTCTCTCATACGCTTTAGGTAATCACAAAAATACGACAGTAATAATGTTGTCGTTTCCTTTCTTCTTTCGATTGATTTTGATTCGGGATCGGTTTTCGTTATCGATTTTGCATTCTGAAACCCTCGAGTATTTTTTATACGGGACATGAGAAAAAAAAAAATGGAAAAAAAAAAATCCGCTTTAAGCACGAGAATTCATTTGGAGATTGTCCAGTGCCGTCATTGTTAAACTTAAAACAACAAACAAAAGAAGCCCATATTTATTTATACCACAGGGAACACTCATTTTTTTTTCCTCAATAAAAAGTTCTTAACTAATCACTAAAAATAAGAGACGTTACGCGTTGGTTTTCATTTGTCTGTAAAACACACCCAAAACGTCCACCCCCAACTCATCACTTGTTGTGCAATATCGGGCATCAAGTATATCCGTCATCTCCTTTGAATAAAATCTGAAAACGGTATCCGAAAGTTTTTATAGATCTTCATTAAACTTATTTTAGTCTGGCACAAGGGTATAATTATGGAGAACCAAGTGAAGATCAAACAGCAGTTAAGTAAAAAGATATGCAAGATGAATGTATTAAACTATTGCTTTACGGTGAAACACCATAGAGAAAGTAAAACTATTTTGTGGCAACAAAATAACAACAATAAATGAAAATCATGAATATACACAATAAATTGCATAAAATGCCCAATGATATACATAGGCGCAACATCCGGTAATCTTTAAAAAATGAAAATACGATTATCGCAGTTGCAGAACATCATTTTAACCGTAGCGGCACGGTGGAATAATGGATAGCGGCTCCTATTGAGGAATCAGAGAACCGAGTTCGAATTCCAGTCGAATCCATTACATTCACTTACGTGCTAATACCATTGGGAAAGGTATGAATACTTTTCTTCTCCCCCCAGATATGGGTAAATAGCAGGACAGATCGGGTTCTATAGCGTTGGATGGCAACTGGTCTACCGCAGAAAGAAATGGCAACCTACTGCGGGAAAAAAAATCTGCCTCGTCATTCATGTATCGAAAGATATATGATCGCCTAAGCGTGTATCACGCATGGCACATAACTGTGTAGTTCATCGTAACATAAGTGGCCACCATTTTGATCTAATAAATGCTAATTTGATTAAAAGAGAAAATAATTTGCTATGAAAAAATATATTGAAAGTGCTCTGATTTCACAATTATCTACAGTCAATCTTAAACCGGGCTTATATACCTATCAGCGTAAAAAAATATAGCGACACCCTGGGATTGTTGCCATCATCAAGAAATCACTTCCTTGGCAAAGCAAACCTAGCGAGATTCAATCTTGCTTCTCATGGGTGAAACAATAACATTCCTAACCTCATCGACACACTATAATGATGGATTTTATACAACAATTCATTATTCAAATCCCCTGTGCGTTGCTCTGTTGGGACTCAACGTTTCCAATGGCACGCAGCCGCAAATGACATCACAAAGTCCGAACCAATAATTATTACAACGCAAAGAAGATATTAAGCTATTTCAAAGCCTCTCACTCGTTGGACTCCCATTAATAATAAAAACTTTAAAAAAACTTTAAAAAATAGCTTATTTCTATTAATGTGGTTTACTTATTATTGTATATAGGTATGCCTCACTCTATGTTAATTGGTTCCAGATGTCATAACTTAGGTTGAAAAACGACTTAAGTCGAAATAACCACACTATAAACCGCAAAGAAGCACTCCCCATTGCATATTACAGTATTTATGATATGTACGTACAGAATTCTGAATAAAATAATTTATCAGCGATATAGCCTCACCCTTAGCATTAGCAATGAAAGAACGGTCTGGCAATTAATTTCCAATATAAACCAGGCTAGATAACCCAGTCTACCTTGCTATTTAAACCATAACAGGGGGAGAAGAGATGGATTTATCGTGTGAAAAAGAACCCAAACGACTTGGCAGGAATTTGAACTTTGCTCACCGATTGCATTCTCGGTGCCGATAAACGTTACACTATAGGAACAGTCCTTCTCCTAAGTACCCTAACAGGCACACTTCTTCTCCTAAGTATCCTAACAGGCGCGCTCTTCTCCTAGTTACTCTAACAGGCATAACCGTCTCCTAAGTATTTTAACATGTACACCCTTTTCTAAGTATCATAACAGGCACAGCCCTCTCCTAAATATCCTAAAATGCACACGCCTCTCCTATCATACACACCCTCTCCTAAGTACCCTAACGGGAACACCCGTTTTCTAAGTACCCTAAGAAACACACCCTCTCCAAAGTACCTTAACAGGCACACGTCTCTCATAAATACCCTAACAGGCACACTTTTCTCCTAAATACTCTAATAGGTACACCCTCACATTAGTACCCTAACAGGTACACGCCTCTCCTAAGCACTCTAAAAAGCACACGAACCTCCCAAGTACCCAAACAGGAACACGACTCTCCTAAGTACCTTAACAGATTTTCGCACTGCCATGGTTTTGAATTATTATTATTAATTCAGCATCCTTATTGATTTAATAATGAATGAGCTTGATTCTTTCGTTGTTTTCTCCACGGTTTGGAATTCTGAGTTTTCCTTCTCATAGACTGGTTGCCAACCTAGGCTAGACGAGCCCACTCTATCTGCTATTTAACGTATCTGGCAGGGGAAAAGTACAGATTCACGCTTTTCAAAAAAGCCCCCGTGCGAAAGTGAACACAGCTGACTAGGCCAGAACTTGAACTCTGTTTGCAGATTCCACTTTCTGCACCAATGGCCTTTATTCTACCCACACATCTTAAATACTGAACATAAAAAGCATCAATTGTCGTAATATTATTTGATTAGGCAAGACGCGACATTAATTTTAAGCCTCAAATATTCTACCAGTTGATAGCTATAAAGAAAAGTGGCCTAGTGGAACGTTGGTGATTGCGAGTTTTGGTTCAGTTACAGAATTTGTAGACTCTCGCTCGATGGAATGAGTAGAAATGACATTGCAAAGACAACTTAATATCAAATATCCTCTGCTATGAACAGCTGAATGGGAACAAGCTACTCGGTGAAATGGGAACAAGCTACTCGGTGAAATGGGAACAAGCTACTCGGTGAAATGGGAACAAGCTACTCGGTGAAATGGGAACAAGCTACAGTTAAATTCCTGTGGTTACGATGGACGAAATATTGCGACTGATGCAGTATCCTTAGTCATTTTTCATTGTTACAATTAATGTGGGAAACAATCTTAATATCATTGCGATAAAAGTGAAAAGTAATTTTTATTTTTAGCAACAAAGATTTTATATTAAAAAATGTAGAAAAATTTTCTCCGAATGTATCTTTTCAAAGTAAAGTCTTCCATCTATATATAAAATTCTATGACTTTCGTTTGTCCGTCAACACACCCTCTAAAATAGCTATCTATTGAAACCAGATTGTGTGGGGAAGTGCAAACCGGTAAGGGAGGAACAAAATATAGATGGTTTTACAAGGGTGCTGTGCTTAGTACAATAAATTTTCATTATTTGTTAAAATGAAAAGTTTTAATATTTAACATAAAAATACACCTACTATTTTAAAAACAATTTAATGATTAAAATAACAAATTTAATAAAAATGCAATATCGTTTTTTGCATACCTTTTCTTTAAGTTTTTATATATAAGAATCCAGTTTCCAGTTTGCTCTGCTTTTGCTAGAACTATAAACAAATCACAAGGCCAAATACTTTAAAAAGTTGGAATTTGTCTCCAGAACGAAATATTTACGCATGACCAATTGTATGTTGCATGCTTAAGAGTAAGAAATATTAAGAATTTATTCTTCTCTGTTAAAAAGGAAAATAAATAAATTTTCTTAAAAAATATTGTTTGCCATGTGGTTCTACAAAATCAAATTAAATTAAAGACATTATTAAACCACGAAGTAGGCTTTTTGACAAAGTATATATTCCAAGCAAATCAGCTTATTCAAATTTCATCGATTGGTTTGCTATATTGAACAAAATGTAGAGTTTGTAAATCTCGACAAAAAATGTTAGCGATAACTTCAACAATACTACATACTGCGAGGATTTATAGGGGAAAAGGAAGTACAAGCAAATTGAAGTTGGTAGAGAGTTTCAATTGTCAGTGAGTTTTTTTTTTAAAACTCCAGTCGCTATAGTTAAGTTCTCAGCACTACCAGACTTAAAGATTGAACTTAGAACTACCAGGGAACCAGGTACGTCTTAACCAACACTTTAATAGACTAGGTCATGTTTCTCTTAGAAAAGCAACGCAAAATGTGATTAAGACTGGTGAATATTAACAGATATTAGTTATCTCCCTTTAACAGGAGAAGCGAAATGAAAAGAATTCACTCCAACGGATTTAATAAAGGCTTAGGTTCGAAATTCAAAGAAGGTTACTAATTACAAACAGGGGTAAGGCGTATGTAAATATAAAAGTGGCGTGGCCATTGAAGACAATACCCGGCAGTGACAGTTGGTTTCATGCTTCAACGCAATCTTCAGGTCATGATGTGTTTTGGCACGACTATTTATATATGCTTGTCAATGGTGCATTATGGGTAGGAGGTCTCTTGTATTATCCTAACGCTTATTGGGTGGCCGGTGACGATTATATTTCAAATTATTCTAGAGATTATTAAGTAGGAATAATTGTTGATCCGAATGCATTTATTTGCAGCTATTTTAGTGCTGTTTGTTAACTAATATTAGTTACTTTATAATTCGTTATTGATTATTATTACTTCATTTAGTTGACTTTATCTGTGCTTTTGTAGTTTGTTAATTTGTTTATTATTTACTTAATTTGACAAATAATTTATTGATTTGGATTTTTTGCTTATTTTATTTTAATTAATTTATTTATTTAAGTTTTCCTGGGTTGGTCATTGTATTTGCTTTTTTCGTATTCGTTTTTTGTTTTCCACATTTAAATAAAATAATAAAAATTTGTTTTCGTGACTGCATGTTCAGATGAGATTTGATCGTTTATTTAATAGTTTTTGTTGGTTTGAGAAGTATATATATATATATATATATATATATATATATATATATATATATATATATATATATATATATATATATATATGTGTGTGTGTGTGTGTGTGTGTGTATGTATGTGTGTGTGTGTATGTGAAATTGGATATTGAGGTCAAAAACCAGTGGCGACAGTCTGTTTCATGATAAAACGCAATCTTCAGGCCATGTGTGTTGTGTTTTGGCTCGACTATTTATATATGCTGGTCTGTGCTGCATTATGAAGGGAAGGTCTATTGTATTGGGCCGTTGGTAACTCTTACGTTTCAAATTATTCCAGAGGCTATTGAGTAGAAATAATAGTGAACCCGAATGCAGTTATTTGTATCTATTCTATAGTGTTGTTTCTTAAATTTTAATCATGCCTTATTATTGATTATTTTATTATTTTTTGTTACTTATTATCATTATTACATTTACTTGTGTTTATGTGTGCATTTGTAGTGTATTAATTTGTTTATTATTTACTTAATTTGCATACTTATTTACTGATTAGGATTTTTTGTTTATTTTATTTTAATTTACTTAATTATTCATGTTTTCATGGATTGGTTATTTTATTTACTTTTTCCGTATTCCTTTTTAGTTTTAGATTTTTAAGTAAAATAATAAAAAAAATGTTTTCATGTCTGCATTTTGGGATGAAATCTGATCGTTTACTGAGTAATTTTTATTGTTCTGGGAAGCTGATTATAGCTATATTCTCCTCCAGACAGAGGTTACAGTTTTTACATTTATTGTTATAGATTGATGCTGTTTCCCATATTTTCCATGGTATTTTTGGTGTGATTTGTTTTTTGTTTTTAATTTCCGATGTATGTTTATAATTAATTGTGCTGTTTGTGTATTGACTATTTTTAAAGGATATTTTCTGTGCGTAGTTTGTCTGTTAAAGTTTACACACAACATTCTAAAATAGCTACCAATAACTGCATTCGTATCCACAATTATTCCTACTTAATAATCTCTAGAGTGATTTGAAATATAACCATTACCGCTCACCCAATAACCGTTAGGATAATACAATAGACCTTCTAATAGTTGTGTCTTTTAGGAAGCTTATTAAATACCTATATAAATATCTATATAAATGTTCTTTTTATATATGCCGTATCCCTTAAGAACATAGGCGAAAAAGGCTCTCCACAACTGTTTATCTTTCTATAGTTCTTTCTCCCTTTGCTAACCTTCGTCTCTCCATCCATTCACACAAACTCGACATGTAAATGGTTCGCCGCCTTCACCTATCTCTCTTACCTACATTATGTCACACATTAATTTCACAATTGAATTCAATAATATAGTGAGTTTAATTCTCAGGAATATTTCATTAATGTCACCTTGTGCCAGACTAAGCCAAATTGCCTTGCAGTGGTGTACTGATTAGGAAGCTGCACTTATTGAGTATTGTTATTAAGTAATGAATTCGATCCCAACTTAGTGCCCTGTATATGTAGTCTTGTGATCGACTGAACTAAAGTTAGTAAATAACTTTATGGTATTTTTTTTTGCAATGTCTGAAGGAAAAAATTAGGTGAAAGGAAAAAAAAAATGAGGCTAAAGTCGGCCGATCCCATTTCAAAGTCAAAACAAGAAAGCCGTGAAAAATTTATGCGAAGTCATCTGAAGTAAATTACGTAATTTGAATAAATATATGTGTGTGCGTGTGTTTGCACATAACAGAAGGAAATAAAGAAAAGAAAGGGAAAAAGAATAAAAGAAGTTGCTTATCTTTCAAATCTATTTTTTTCTTTTTTCTCCCTGTCACTCTTTTTTTTTTGTACTCACAACTTCTTTTTCCTCGATGGAAATATGTAGGTGGGCATGAAAGACTACGTCAACAGTAACGGCAGTTAAGGAGTGCCCCCGTGGTAATTTTTTTGAGCATAGCTGCGTGAGTGATTTGTGTGGGAATCCAAATAAAATCAAGGTTTCAATCTTTGTAACAGACAATCAATACTACTACTACTAATAATAATACTAATAATAATGATAATAAGAGTAAATTTAGGAAAAGGAAATACTGCGATCTTTCTTTCGCCGGACATGAAAATTATAATTTATTACACCAGTGATTATATTAACGGGCTCTACGCAAAGAGAAAAGAAGGAGTATCAACATAAACGAGTCTGCAGATGGATCTATAGTAGGACTAGCATAGAATAGGGAGCTAACGTGAGATTAGAGAAATATTCCATAATAAACAGAAAGTAAAGAAATAACACCGAAGTCTAAATAAATAAAAATCTATATATGGGTGCACGAGGACAACTTAAACAGGAAACACGGCCACTGATAACAGAATCCCTAAAAGCAAAGAAACAAAATATGTAACAGCAAATAAATAAATAATCAAATCAATGTGATCCGAAGATGATTAGAACACGCAAGAAGTCAAGTGTGTCCTAAATGGTTTTATCTGAATCTGAAGTGTTTTCTGTTTTTTTATGACCGGCAATAAATCCTAAAAGTAAGATCTTCAAATAGAAAAAAAACAAACCTAAAAAACCAAAAAAACAAACAAAACAAAACAAATAAATAAAAACTTTCGGGATCAAGTATCACTTCCCCGGAAGTTAGGAAATTCCGGTCGCAGGTTTTTATAGGCAGAGTCATAGATCGAGAGTAGTTTCCGTTCCGTTTTGTATTTGTGAGTCATCCATATCGATTTAAGATGAGCTAAGGGGTGGTTGGTGGAGGTTGGAGTTCTGATTTGCTGAAAGGAAGAGCTGATCCTCTAGTCTTTTGAGACAGAAGTAGCAGCGAAGTTGACCCAAATGTCACTTATGTACATTTTCCAGACCGTTTCAAGTAATCTGTGAATAAATAACCAATATAATGGTAAAGAAAAAAAAGGTTTCACGTTTTCATTTTTTTACCATGGCGTTCTTTCACCTTTCGTTTAGATGTCGAGTGTATGACTGGCCTTCTACAGATTTTTAAATATCAACACAAATGTGAATCGAGATTAAGGTGATTGTAAGCTGATTTGTCCAGTCAGTGAAATATTGGGAAAGGACCACGTGTGTATGTTTACAAAACATTAAAATGCTAACTATCGTCTCTGTGAATGGAGAGGCGAGATAAGGATGTATATTATTAGTGAAGCCTTTGAACTAGTAGATACAAGTGGGTGGGTACAGTGATTCTTTGGGAATTATGCAAATAAATTGGATTCGACAATTTAGCCAAATACTAATAGCGCAAAACAATACCTATTCTTGAGACTGCAAGAGAAAATGTTTGAAATGTTAAATTATAGACGGTCTATACTAACAAAGGCGGACAGAAGACCAAACTTAGTTGTAGAAAGAAAAGGAAAATATGTCAAATTTTCGGTATGGTGGTTCCAGCAAGCAGAACTAGATACATATTAGGAGCTTGCAATGGAGGGGTGTGAAATTGTAGAATATGAAGGTGGCAGTGATGGCTACAATCATTGGAGTACTGGAAACTGTTCCCAACACACTTTCAAAGAGATAAGAACAGTCAGAATTTCAACCAAGAATTCAAATGCATTTCTGAGATTTGATATAGCCACTGGACACCACTGGACTGAATGGATACTTCTACTACTACTACTACTACTACTACTACTGCTACTAATAATAATAATTAAAGATGAATTCAAAAGGGAGGCAGATATAATCACAAATGAATGATCTTAAACATGGTTACACTGAAAATACCTGAAAAGAGAAACATGACATTTTATCATTGCAGCTAAGAGAAAAATGCACTAGTACTGATTATATCAAAGCAGAAATAAATAAAGCGGTATATGCCCTTTTTTGAGAAAAGCCGAGAGGCTAAACCACATTGCAAGTGAATCTATGGAGATGGTCTAAAGGCATGTTAAGGAAGGAAGAGGAAAACACCAAGAACTGTACAAAAAATGTGATCATTTAAGCCAAACATTCTTTACAGATTAAAATAAAATATTTTCCATATTTTTTGGTACCAAGAATAATTATATTTTATTTTTGATTTCGTTTGTGGAATTGGACTAATACTGATTACTGTCATGCGTTTACATCAGTTTCCTTGTGTAATGTTATCTTTATAAATACTAATAAGAACACAAGACTAAATAACTCATACGTAAAATTTTTGTTTCGCTAAAACCGGACTTCGTTAATCAGTTTCAGCGGCTACTTGTGTGGTTTTAGGGGTTTTCTCCAAACGTAGATTATATTTATCGCCAAGGCGTTAGAAACTCTCTGTCTTTTCTCTCAAGGTTTGGCGTTCATATGGAATGAATATATCTGCCATCCGATTGTCCCACGTGTGCACATATTAAACTCAGCTGGGTTGACTACCTGTTTACATTTGGTGGTGGAGAGTACAGCCATTGACATCCTATGAAGCCGCGAATCAGCTCTTGGTGGCTATCAGGTACCTTCTAACCCAACCCGCTGATGCAGCTGGCATTCTTTATGTTCTGGTATGATACTTAGTGTAAAGTGTATTTTTGTTTCATCTGGGGTGAGTTCAGAAGAAATTGGTGTCATCGACACCAATTTCTTCTGAAATTTCAAATCATCGATTAATTTCTCTTAGAGCAAAAAGGTTATTTACTGGCATTAAATTCGATTTATACTGTCTGATATTTTCTTGGCGTGAATCACTTGCGATACGTGCTTTCGTTATCTTTATTCTGCCGCTCAGAGTTCGTTTATCTGTTTGTCGCATTACATAAACTTCCGGCAGTGCATCCTTCATTTTCTTCATCGGTTTCTACTGTACTCATTGCTATATCTGCTTATCGGCGCGAAAAGAGCACTCGATCTACAAAGGTCGAATTCCACTAATCTTTGTTAAGTTATGGATCTATTTCCTCCACTTATGGGTTAAATAGCAAAGCAGACTGTACTTTCTAGTCTTAGTTGGTAACCAATCTAGAAAAAAACATCTCTGAATTTCTGAGATAAGGAGTTATTATTATTTACAACATTTACATGCGAAATATTGCTCTCATCTTGTTGCTGTTGTTATGGTAACGTTTCGGCCGTTATACCCTTCAGCCTTCATGAAGATCCGGGTAACCTACAGGGAATTCCGACCTAAAATTTAATAAATAGTTCAGTTCGGATTTCCTGCTGATTACCCGGATTGACATATTCTAGATGAAGGCTGGAGAGCAACAACGGCCGAAACAAAGTTGGGGACAATAGTTCGCATGTAAAGAGTGTGATTTAAGTTAACTCTGAATTCAAAACAGATTGGGGGTGGCGCTGGCAAATCCACCCTGTAACTTTCTACATAAACTACATTAGCAACAATTAGCAAGGTGAGGCTCTGGTCCTATTACCCCTAGGAAAAGAGATTCTTATATTCTACCAATTTCGGTGCCTTCCTTGGAAAAAAAATCTACATAACTCTTTATCGCCAGTTTCTCTTAAGAAACCGATTTGCTGTTTATATTGTCTTCACTAACTTACCTAGGGATTGAACTCACGAAATTCAAGGAACAAGATGAGCTTTACTTCTCTTTTATTTTATCATTCTTTTTTCTTTTCTCTACACGATCCTCAAAAACTGAATGACTAGAAATCTGAATTCCACACACTTGTATTGATTAATTGATTCGTTTTTTACGGTTTATCAACCCTTTGTAAGTGATTTAAAGCCAGTAAATATTTCTAGCCTGTAAGAATGTTTTTTTTTATAGATAATAATGGTTTAACGATACCAGCTTTACTAATCAACTGATATCTTGTGGGGGTGGGGAGAAGAGGTGTAGTCATGCCTTTCCCTATGGAATTTACGTAGAAATGAATAACGAACCCAACTGGAATTAGGACTCGGTTCACCGATTAACAATTCCGCGTCATTATTCAATACACCACCCTCACATCCAAGGTTACAGCACCTCGTATTCCAAAGCGGTCGCCCATCGATGTACTGACCAGGTACGATGTAGCTTAACTTCAACGTGATGCAGTAGTAAACCCACCTGGAAATCGGATGAATAACGAAATGTTAAAAGCATCATGATCAGATGGCTTCTGTCGCTTCTGACTGACTGTTCTCACTTTCGCATGATTACGCATATGATGTGAATCCCCACAAAGGCATGCAGACACAAGAACGACTAATTGTTTTAAATATCAAGATGAAAATGAAATTAAGAATTCTGTATGAAAAGGAGTGAGCTTGGATTTTTTTATTGTCAAGTCATTTTAAAGAAAAACTCTTCTGAGCGAGCCACAACAAAGAAGAAAAGAAAAACCCCTCCCCCCACCAAAAAGAGAAAACAAAGCAAAAAATGCTTGTTACTGAAGAGTCATTTCCTAGCCTGTTGATTATTCGACACTGTCAATTATGTATTTTTATATTCACATAATATATTTTATGAACTATTTTCATGACTTGAGACGTTTTCCTAAAGAACGTTGCCTGACCGGTTAGGAGTGTCATTTTATTACGTTTTTCTTTTTAATCTATAGCTTAGGTACCTTCACTAATTCGCGAAAAAAAAAAAAAGAAAAAAAGCATACCATGATGAAAAAGTCCCTAAACCTGATAAAAACTTTGTTATTATTAAGAGGAAAGACCAAAGTCTTTTTTTATTATTCTGGCTTTAAATTTGCTACAGTTACCGCTCTTTTCTGATAATGTTGTGTATGAACAACCGTATCTAAAAAAAAAAAAATGTCACGTTTATACACATAATACAAGGTGTCCATAAAGTTCGTGTGCACTTAAAAAAAATTATAACTTTATTTGTATTTGCGATAGAAATAATCTGTAAAAAATGTTATAAAGTTTAATGTACCTAGTTTTAAATATACCTAAAATAACTAATGTGATTTCAGGCATTACTGTAAATCAGTTGGCAAATGTTTTCCGTGAACTGCAAAATCGTATTACCCTTTGTATTGCTAATGATGGAGGACATGTGGAAACTTAAATAAATTTTCAATAAAACCTTAAAAAATATAGATTTACTTCTTTCTAATCATTTTCACAAATTATTCCTACCGCAAATACAAATAAAGTTATAAATTTTTTAAAGTGCACACGAACTTTATGGATACCCTGTATATATGACTTTCAAAGGCAGATTTATAACTTTATTTGTATTTGCGATAGAAATAATCTGTAAAAATGTTATAAAGTTTAATGTACCTAGTTTTAAGTATAGCTAAAATAACTAATGTGATTTCAGGCATTACTGTAAATCAGTTGGCAAATGTTTTCCGTGAACTGCAAAATCGTATTACCCTTTGTATTGCTAATGATGGAGGACATGTGGAAACTTAAATAAAATTTCAATAAAACCTTAAAAAATATAGATTTACTTCTTTCTAATCCTTTTTACAGATTACTTCTATCGCAAATGCAAATAAAGTTATAAATTTTTTAAAGTGCACACGAACTTTATGGACACCCTGTATATTATACAAAAACATCCAAAATTCTTTTAAAAATTATGGTGTTTGATGATGATTTGTATTAAGCTTTTCGATTTATGATTAGTAAATATTGTTTTACTTAATAACAATATCACCTAACGGGGTCAACGTGAAGTAGAACTTTAAAAGATTTGAAACTTTATAAATTATTCTACTTAAAATTTTAAAAATATGAAAACAGTTCTTGTAAAAATTCAGTATTCATTGAATTTTTTTAAAGACAATAGTGGCCTTAATATATAATTCATAAAAAGAATTAAAAGCTTTTCAAATTCAATAATTAATAACAAAATTGTTTAATTATATTTTTTAACCCTTTTTTAACGTTCGAAATTTTGGTTAAAAATCTTGTTTTTCTTTTTCGTCAGCATGTGGGCAAATGATTAGGGATTTTTAGCATCTTTTTTTTTGCGCTGAAAAACATTGATTTGGAGTTGACCATTCTTGCAAAAATCAAATAATTGTATGATTTTAATGAAACTTTTAGGACTTATTCACAAATTAATTAAATTATTTAAGAAATGATACTTTATTTTAGAAAATCTTGGAAACAAAAAAACATTTGTTACCCACCTTCCACTTATTTAATGTTGTGAAATTTCGAGAAATTAAATTTTAACGCCTTGATATTTATATTAGTTAAAAGCAGGACTTCAACACAAAAAACAGCTACCAAAAATTTGTTCTGAATCGTAAAATAAAAAAATGCAGTAAAACTAAGATATTATTTAATTTGAAAAGCTTTTAATGCTTTTTATGAATTATATAATAAGGCCACTATTGTCTTAAGAAAAAAATTGGATGAATTATGAATTTTTACAAGAACTGTTTTCATATTTTTTAAATTTTAAGTAGAATAATTTATAAAGTTTCAAATCTTTTAAATTTCTACTTCACTTTGACCCCGTTAGGTGATATTGTTATTAAGTAAAACAATATTTACTAATCGTAAATCGAAAAGTTTAGTGCAAATCTTCAAAAATCAATATTTTTAAAAGAATTTTGAATTTTTTAGTATAATATATTGTGTATAAACGTGCTATTTTTTGTAGATACGGTTGTTCATACACAACATTATCAGAAAAGAGCGATATTTCTAGCAAATTTAAAGCCAGAATATCTAAAGTTCAATACAATATTAGATTAAGGAGAATATTTTCCTAAATTTTAAAGATTCATGACTACTTATAATCATATAAAAAAGGCGCTTGCGTTATACTCTTCAGTACCATTTTACACATATAGCCACCGCAGAAAATCCTTAGATAAACACCCATCTGTCATCAACTGTCAACATAGCAACATCTTAAATAAATAGTTACCGCCGTGTTAAAAATCAGTAGCAGTTGTCAAGGAAGCATCCTCTCGGGAGTCAGTACCACAAAACAACAGTTCTAGAGAAGAAGCCGTCTGAGTGGAACTTCTTATCAAAGAAACATGAAAGTAATGGGGATGGTTTGATACCGTGAACATAGTATGGCGAGTCCAAGTTGTGAAGGTCTGAACTGGTGGAATGTGACTCGTCTGAACATCTGCCATAGTAGAGTAGTGGGGCTAGCAACGTTTTGTCTGTGGAATGAGGTTCGCAAGGGGGCGGGAATAATTAATCATCCACAATAGCGCGTAAGTGCTTTTGAACTCTGTCAAGTTCAATATTTTTTAATGATCATCTTTTGTATTAGGTTGGTGCAAAAATAATGTCGTTTTCTCACATGAAGTTGAACGTCGAAAAACGACATTATTTTTTCACCAACCTAATATTACAGTAAAAACCATAATTGTCGTTAGTGGTTTGTTGTAATTCATAAGTATATTTCCCAACAATGAGTTGCTTACGACAGTTGCATTCAATTCAATTGGATGCAAATAATACGTTACGAATACTGATTATTCATTCCCTTTGACGCAAGGACATCCAACTGATTAGTCGAACTTATATTTGGTACTTCTAGTTGCAAACCAGATCCACGTCGCCAACTCACCTTTACCTAAAACTACCATTACAATAGACTTGCTGATAGAAAATATATTCTGTTACCAGAAAGATGAAAAATCCGTTCAAATTCTATATTCCTAAAGGGTGAACTGCACATAAGGCGCCTTTCACCATTCATGAAAATCCCATTTCTTTTCAAATATCTTAATTCGGTCGAATAAGAAAACATAATGCATGCTTATCAGCAAAAAAGATGAGGCCAAAATGCAAATTACAAATCGGGGACACTAAAATTAAACAAGTACAGAAATGTAAATATCTAGAAAGTGTTCTAACAGATGACGGAAAGTGCGAGACTGAGATCCGAAGACGTATTGGGATGGCCAAAGATGTCTTTCAAAAGCTAAGCAGAGTATTAAGAGACAGAAAAAAGTTCGTTAGAAAGAAAGAAAAGAGTACTGGACTGTTATGTGATATCTGCCCTCCTGGATGGCAGTGAATGTTAGACAATCTCCTCATGGATGAAGTAGAGACTTGAAACAGCAGAAATCTAGTTCTACAGAAAGTTGGATTGAGCATGTGAGCAAACAACGAGGTTTTGGAGAAACTGGAAACAAAAAGGAAACATACTTAACATCAAGAAGAGGCTGTTGACATTTCTGGGGCACGTAATGAGGAAGGAAGGCTTGGAAAACCTGATACTCACAAGACAGAAGGAAAGAGGTACAGAGGAAAGTAGCGCGTAAAGTACTTGAGTTTCAACACATTGATGGTAGAACAGGGTTTGGAAGAAATAGCAAAAAGACAGAACTTATTAAGAGTTACAAGGGATAGGAAGAAGTGGAGGACCATGATCGCCTACTTCTTTGAGGGACACGGCACACAAAAGAAGAAGTTTGGCAACACTGATATCCACAACTCAATTCAATAGCATTTTGTTCTGCTCAACACTAAACAAATGACAGATGTTTTTATGCCATTTCTTTATTACCACCGTTCCAATTTTTATGCATCATCGACCATAACGTATCTTTGAGTAAAAATGATAAGGCAAAAATTGTTTAAATGCTTCATGGTCATTGAACAAACATTAGAAATAACTAAATTCATTGCAAGAGACAATCTTACGATTAAGGTATTTGATACCAAATCGCCTCTATACAATGGGCGACCCGACAAAAGGAAAAGAGAAATATCTTTGAACATCTTTTACTCGATGAATGGAAATGTAATAAAACTTTTAAAAAAATATGTAAACACCCACTTAAACATCGTCAAGAGTTATTCAGAACCACCATCACTGCAAAGATGTCTAAAGTGTCACATGTTTAAGCGTTTAGGAACGGGCTCGCAACCAATCGTTTCTCATACTTTGAAGTCGAATAATCACGTTAATTATGTTAGCTACATCAATAAGTAGATGGATTTGGATTTCCCGAAAATGAAAGCATGAAACAACACCCGTCCAGGGTATGACGATAAACTATATCCGCGTCCTGGGTAAGACGATAAACTACATCCGCGTCCTGAGTAAGACGATAAACTACATCCGCGTCCTGGGTATGACGATAAACTACATCCGCGTCCTGAGTAAGACGATAAACTACATCCGCGTCCTGAGTAAGACGATAAACTACATCCGCGTCCTGGGTAAGACGATAAACTACATTCGCCTCCTGGGTATGACGATAAACTACACCCACGTCCTGGGTAAGACGATAAACTACATTCGCGTCCTGGGTATGACGATAAACTACATCCGCGTCCTGGGTAAGACGATAAACTTCATTCGCGTCCTGGGTATGACGATAAACTACATCCGCGTTCTGGGTAAGACGATAAACTACACCCGACAGCAAGGCCTCTGATCAGGAGGTTTTGAACAGCGTGGAGCCACCTCTTAAATTGCTGTTGTTTCCAGGTCCCCCCTGACCCGAGATGGTAGCACCTGTTAGGGTCTCAGCATATAGTTAAGCCCCAAACTGAGGTCAAAACACTATGAAAGTGTAAAAATAGGTTTTAATACCAGCAATACATTTTTGTAAAAAAATTATTGCCAGCAACGAAATATTGAAGAAAAAATTCATTACCAGGAATGAATTTTTGAAGAAAAAAATTATTACCAAGAATGAATTTTTGAAGAAAAAATTATGACCAGGAATGAATTTTTGAAGAAAAAAATTACCAGGAATGAATCTTTGAAGAAAAAATTTATTGCCAACAACGAAATTTTGAAGAAAAAAATTATTACAAGGAATGAATTTTTGAAAATTTATTACCAGGAATTAATTTTTGAAGAAAATTTTTTTTACCAGGAATGAATTTTTGACGAAAATTTCTTTTACCAGGAATGAATTTTTGAAGAAAAAAATTATTACCAGGAATGAAATTTTGAAGAAAAAAATTATTACCAGCAATGAATTGTTGAAGAAAAAAATTATTACCCGCAAAACATTTTTGAGAAAAAAATAGCAGCAATAAATTTTTGGAAAAAAAATATTAGCATCAATAAAAATCTTGTGGGAATAAATAACCCATTAAGGTTAATATACCGTAAAACAAACTAAACCAAACCCAAACCAATAAAAGAAGAAGCATTAAGAAGAATTGTTACCACTCACACGTCCGTTAATTTCCCAATATTGACGGACGGGTGACGGCAATATAAGAGAAACCCAGCAGTTGATAAAATGAGTGGAGCAAGCGTACATCTGTTTGGTTGAGGTGTCAGTAAGGAAATATTGAGTCATGATTTAATTTGGAATCATTAGCAATAAATTAGTTGCCCCCCCAATGTGGACAATGGTGTTAAAATTATATACTCTACTCGTTTTTTTTTATTCATTTCACCCCAAGCAAGGCAATACCGCCACTGATATGCAAGGGTTTATTAAATGTTAGAGACTACGAGGATAAACTGCTCTTAAGGAGAGAGGACAATAAAAGAACAAGAATTAAGAAGGCAGATGATAACGATTGATAGGGCACTTAAATTTTTGAAGATCAAACTTGACTGGGAAGCAAGAAGTCTGAAGAGAGTTCCACAAGCAAGAAGTACGGCGACAGAATAATCTGTTAGCATAGAACTTACGGTTACATCGAGGCATTTCAACTGTAAAATGATGAGACCTAGCCGTCAATCTAGTACTGCGCTAAAATTCATAAATTCCAGCCACCATAGAGGAAAGTTGATTAGAACAATTACTGTGAAAGTATTTATAGAAAAGGCAGAAGAAAGCTACATTACGGCAGTGATTATGTAACTGAAGCCGACATGCCAAGTTAGGACCACTGACATTACAGATTCCTCTTTGGATTTTCTCAATCTCTCTCTATATAGCAGCATCACCCGACCAGATGTGGCAGAAATATTCAAAGCATAGTAGACATATAAATATGTACGATAGATCCAGGCGAGAAAAAGTGCCAAGCACTACACAGGGAACCAACTTTCCTAGCAGATAACCTAGCAATTGAATCAATGCTTACATTGAATTCATAAAGGGTAGCCTTCTGACAAAAGAAAACAAAAAGCAGTGGAACACATGATAATGACCAAGTTCACCTTGCTTGTGCAAATAATGTATACCTATATATATATATATATATATATATATATATATATATATATATATATAAAATGTATATGTCGCCTCTGAGTGTTGACTTCAATGTTCACTTATATTTATATATATATATATATATATATATATATATATATATGCACAAACACAAAAAAATCTATTTAAATATAGTTAATAAGCAAATAGATAAAACAAAAATAAAGAAAGAAGTGGTTGCAGACAATGTTTATCGGTGGACTTAGGTGAAGGACGTTAAGTTATCTTGTCAGCAGTCGAAGGAGAAGCCCCTTTCAGTCCTCGGTTAACTTCTTTAGGTAATAGTAACTTCTCTTGAATTTAGTGGGCCATTCCTCCGTAAATTAATTCCACTGACAGGACGTAGCACAATATATATATATATATATATATATATAAAAGTGAACATTGAAGTCAACACTCAGAGGCGACAGGCTGTTTTATGCTGGATGCAATCGTCAGGCCGATTGTATCCAGCATAAAACAGCCTGTCGCCTCTGAGTGTTGACGTCAATGTTCACTTTTATATTTATATTTACATACGCTCTATCTCTGATATTGAGCACTTAATCCCATAAATATATCACACCGTAAAACTATATTTTTTCATATATATATATATATATATATATATATATATATATATATATATATATATATATATATATATATATATATTATAAATTAGAGGTTTAAAAATGATAGGCCTATGGTTCAGCTGCCATGTGTTGGAATTTAGAAAAATCAATTAGAAAAAATATTTATGAAACACAAAATAAAACGAGAATGCTGAATGGCTAAAGGAAGAAACAATTATTGACCTCTGTGCGGTTTACACAACTCTGGCGCTATATAATCACCAAATTCAAAGAACCATCTTCTTTTTATCCCCATCCCGTGAATCACACAGCAGCAAGCAATGATATTTCCTCACCACACATCCGATCAGTCAGTTATATGCCATACAGGATTCACGCTTATGCGATCATGTATCTTTAGATACATGACTAACGAGGCAGATTTTTGTTCCAGCAGTAGGTTGCCATTTCTTTCTGTGGTAGACCAATTGCCGCCCAGGAATCATGTCTGTCCTGCTATTTACCCATAACTGGGGGTGGGGAGAAGAGGATTCATACCTTTCCCAAAGGTATTAGCACGTAAGTGAATGTAATGGATTCGACTGGGATTCGAACTCGGCTCTCCGATTACTCTATCCATTACTTCACCGTGCCTCCACTGTGCCACGTCCGGTCACTGGAAATAATTTACGGGGGAATGGCCCACTAAATTCAAGAGAAGTTACTACTACCTAAAGAAGTTAACCAGGGACTGAAAGGGGCTTCTCCTTCAACACGGACTGCTGACAAGATAACTTTACGTCTTTCACCTAAGTCCACCGATAAACATTGTCTGCAACCACTTCTATTTTTTTATCTATTTGCTTATTAATTACATTTAAATAGTTTTTTTTTTGTGTTTATGTTACTTGAAAATCTACCGACGAGTTCATTTAAGCTCACGAGGATTTAGCAGTTCGCCTCCATAAACTTGTGATTGTATCATGGCGTAATATTATACATACAATCACCACACATTTTCCTGGGTGTAAACCTCACCGAGAACCTTTGGAGCATTATCAAGAGGCGTGTTCCTGAGGACAGAAAGCATTTTGCATCTAAAAATGAACTTTAGGAGGCAGCATTACTGTTTGAAGTGTCATTACCCCTGGGGAAATGATCAAATTATCTTCTAAAGATCATAGGCTGATTCAAGACAGACGAGACAATGGGAATTATATTTAAGTAAATGGTATTATTTTTCAGCTTTCTTGCTACATCTAGATCATCGTAAACAGTTTTTTGTGTCATTTCTTTGAATTAATTTGTTTTTGCGTTAGTCACAAGATTTTATCTTTAATTACCATCGCATTGATTATTTTCAGGTGATCTCATAACAAGAGGAACTGTCTAAATTTTCTTCATAAATTTAAGCATACGTGGTCTGATCAAAAAGTCAAGACTGGTGCTGTCAAAAGAAAACTACAACACATATCGATTCAGCATTTAATCTCCTTTGAAGTAGTATTATTCTGAAGCCAAACACTTTATCCAGCACGGATGGAAGCATTCCTGGAACTTCTTATTAGCGGGCAGCTGCCTCGTTGAATTGTCTTGGATTTCCTCGAAGTTTTGAAATCTTGTTTTTTTTAAAGTTGGGATGCGATTTTTGAAAAGGAAACTGTCAGAAAGGGCGAGATCTGAGGTATATGGTGGTTTTCAGACCTGAGATATATTATGATTGGCCAAAAACGGCTTCACAAGCCATATTCGCAGATGGAAGCTTTGTGATGTGTTGCGGTGAGACAACCACATTCTACACATTTTCTTTCCAGCACTGCTACAAACAACGGAAGTTAATGACAAGGTTATAATTTAGTGTGTATGTGCGACAGATTTAAGAAGGAGTGGATAATCATTCCCTTTTTGCTTCTGTAAAGGAATTTAAATCAGCCATTATCAACCACTTTCTCTCTCTATAAAAAAAAATAGATTCTTCTTTTAAATCAAAAACTGTACTGCTAATCTTCTTTGGGAATGATAAAACAAAATTCCCCGACTAGTTTTTTGTTATTAATATTTAAAGCGCGCCTCAGAGTTTTAGTTATTTTACAAGTGCGCCCTGAAGTAAAAATGGTTGAGAAACACTGGTCACTGGTCAGACAGTATCAAGGACTAGTGCTATAGAAAGAAAACTGCAACACATATAAATTCGGCAATTAATCACCTTCGAAGAAATCCCTTTCTGAAGCCAGACACTTTATCCAGCGTCGTTTACATTGAGGGAAGCATTCTTGGAACTCCTTTTTGGGGATGACGAGCAGCGGTCTTGTCGTATTCTCTTGGATTTCGTAGACGTCTTCAAATCTTGTTCCTTTCAAATGGGGTTTGATTTTTGAAAAGAGGAAAAAATCGCAAGGGAAATAATCTGGGGAATATGGTGGTTGTCCGACGATAAGGAATGTCATGTTTGACCCAAATCTGTTGCAAAAGCCATGGTTACTGGCGAAACAACTGTAGTGCGGTGAGATGAATACATTCTACGCACTTTCCTTCCATGCACTGTTATAAACAACGGAAGAGTCCAAGAACGTTATAACTTAGTGTGTATGCGTGAGAGGGTTCAAGTCCAATCTGTGACAATCGGCTTGACTCGGCGTACTATAGCTCTGTTACAATGAAAACAATTCCGATACTTTTTGACCGGACCTTCTACACTTAGTTTTATGCTTTGATGCAAGGTTTAGAAATATTCCATTTACTTAAGCTAATAATATTTAAACAAGGTTTTTTTTTGTTTTTCCAACCATTAGTTTTATAATTGTATTTTTCCTTATTTTCGTAAAATGATGCAACGCGCTAAAATGTTTACTGGTTTGAAAGGTTTGGGTAAATTCATTGCTAACAGTGGACAGGATATATTCTTTACCGATGCAGTTATCTCTGAACCAACAATTGCTGAGAAAATCAAGCAGGGAAAACATATGAAGACGTCGTTTAAGGCCTTCATTATCATATATATTATATTGAATACGCCCTATTACGAAAATGGTTTGGAGAAGAATTTGGATAGATAGAATTATATTTGCCAAAGTAGCATTAATATTAACTATCGGTGCCACTTAGGCATTAGAGACGTTTCTTCAGCGAATAATTTCTGCAGAATAGCATTCCTCAGAGCTCCTTAAAGCTAAGACATTTGTCAGAATCGGGAAAAATATGGATTCGATTTATACTGATTTAGAAATGGTATCCAGTGACCACAGTATAGCACTTCCATTGTTTTATTTTGCCCTTGTCCGTTCTCTTTTTGTTGTGGGGCAGACCCCATTTACACAAGATGGACACGTCCAAAGTATACTTATACTGACATAGAGAATACCTGCGGGTGGAGATACGTTTGAGTCAGGGTGAGAGATACAGAGACAGACACAGGGTGTTCCGAGAGAGAGAGAGAGAGAGAGAGAGAGGGAGAGAGAGAGATAGAGAGAGAGAGAATGAATTACGGCTTCCCTTACAGAGACTTGTACATATACTTTCTACTAACCCTTATTTCTGGACTACTAATCTTCACTTCAAGTCTGTATTCTTACGTTTAATACACTTATTTTTCTATCTCAATTACTGGTGCTGTTTATTTATTTGTACAGGATTCCATTCCCGAAATGCACAACACTTTTTAATATAGGTAATTATTTAGATTGTCACCGTTTTTTTTACCATTATATATTAGCCCTTGGATATCACCGGTAGGGTGCAGGACAACTCATCACCGCCAACTCAACGCCGCGAGCTCAACACCACCGACTCAAGTCTTCTTATTCTTCTTCTTATTTTCTATGAAATTTTTTCGTCGAATTTTTAAAAAACAACTAAAAGTACTTTATTAATGATCATTTTTAAAACATAACTTTATAAAACCCAATAAAAGTAATTTATTAAGGATCATTTTTAATACATGACTTTATTTTTAATTTAAAAATTCATTGAAAATTGTATGCATTTCCCTTCCAATATTCAGTTAGAAACCGTTGTTGAGTCAGCGGTGTTGAGTCGGCAGTGTTGAGACGGCGTTGTTGAGTCGGCGTTGATGAAATGTCCCCACACTCCCGCACCGGAATAATAAACCACAGGCTCGGAGCACGCTGTTCCTACTTCTTATCCTCCTAATCAACACCCAACCATAGCATCTCCGGTAAATAAATTCATTTCATCACTGCACTGGTCTGCTTCAATATCATGTTATTATTTGAAGATTTTTTATACGTTTATTTTGCTATTGTACTTCTCCATGTAGAACCACATTCGTCACGGGTTGAGCTTTTTAGGCAATGTTCTCGTACTGTAACTTTCTTCCTTTCTGGGAACTTACACTGCAGTATTGTAATATATTCCTTTAACAAACTACATGCTACATTCTTTACTCATTAAGATCATCAGTTTCACTTATGTTGAGTTCGTCTTCCTTGTTAGATTCCTTCTTTCCCTGCCTTTTACTTTTATATTTATTGTCTTTTCTGACTTTACCCTTTTGGATTTCCTATCCTAAAAATGTTGTCGGCATTAAATAAACTATTGAGGTTGATATGCCGTAAAACAAAATAAACCAATCTAAACCAAAGAATAAATATTCTATTCATACAAATCTATTCAAAAATGTTGTTGGCATTAAATAACCCATTGAGGTTGATATGCCGTAAAATAAGATAAACCAAACCAATCTAAACCAAAGAATACATATTCTATTCATACAAATCTATCCTAAAAATGTTGTCGGAATTAAATAACCCATTGAGGTTGATATGCCGTGAAATAAAATAAACTAAACCTTTTGGATTTCAATAAACCTGCCGATGAATAGAACTTTGTCTCTATAGTTTTGATTGCTGTAAGGCGTTTATCTAGCTGTCCAAGGTATGCACGCGCGCGAGACGGAGACGTACCGGAAGGCAGAACAAGGGGGTTCGGTTCATAATAACGATACCGTGTAAAATCGATTCCTGACGATTTACAGAATTATCTGAACGAAGTTGTTATTTACAAATGTCAAAAATGTTTTTTTTCTAAGTTTACCAAAATTGAGAATGTTGCCTAGTGCTAGTCATATTTTTCTATTTCCTTTTCGCCTTTCACAACTTGACGTTCTTTTGAAAAACTGTCCAAACACGGATTAAGTCGATATTTTGAAGTTTTAAAAAGACTCTATTCATGTACTTCAGTCAGCCAATTGAATGGCCGCCTTTGAAAACTCTTGATGTACAAATTTAGTTTTAGTCTAAACTTCTTCAAAACTTTATGGAAATATTTGAGCTCTTATAGAATTCTTATTACTATTTACCTGCGCGTCACACAATACAATTTACGCGAATTAACCTTGGTAAGCTTGAACTTTGTATATATTTCTCCGTCTTTGGTGTACGAGGGTCATTCAATAAATAAGGTGAATTTTTCGGTATAAGGACTCCTGATACAGATAGAAGCTTACTTTTTTAAAATTTTTCAACAGTCTCCCAGCACTGTCACAAGCTTTTTTTTCCATCTGTGCACAAGCTTCCGTATTCCCTCAGCGTAAAAATCTTTGGTCTGATGTCTCAGCCAGTCGCTCACAGCACTTTTGACTTCATCGTCACTTTTAAACTTCGTGCCTCTCATGAACGCTTTCAAGGGACCAAACAGGTGAAAGTCTGAATGGGCATGGTCTGAGCTGTAAGGAGGATGAGGGAGCAGTTCCCAGCCCAGCTCGTTGAGGGTCTGCACCGTTTGGGCTGCTGTGTGAGGCCTTGCGTTGTCATGAAACAAGATGACTCCTTCTGACTGATGACCCCTGCGTTTGTCCTAACAGATAAGCTCAAAGTCCTTGCAATGTCATCCACTGTCACCCTTCTGTCAGACTGAATGAGGTCATTGACTGATTCGATCACCCCAGGAGACCTCACTTCTGTAGGCCTCCCAGACGTGTCTTCATCCTCAACACTGCTCAGTCCTTCTTTAAACAATGTAGCTCACTTGTAGACGTTTTTTGCTTGAAACATGTGGCACCATACACAGTTGACATTCTCCTATGAATTTCAACTGGTTTTCACCCTTCAGCAACCAAAAACTTGATAACTGACCGCTGTTCAATCCTGGAGCATGCTTCTTGGTCGGCCATCGTTGTTAATCGCCAAAACTCTGAAAGTTTTTTTTTAATCTGCAAAAGAAATTAAATCCATGTGAAAAAGAAGTAAAACAAAAAAAAATATAAAAAAGAGTAAGCTTCTATCTGTATTAGAAGTCCTTATACCGAAAAATTCACCTTATTTATTGAATGACCCTCGTACAAACTATGGCCGAGGACTCAATTCAGTTGAGCCGATTTATGTGTTGTAGATGGCGACAAATAAATTGGAGTCAACAGGTCATGTGAACTGAAATCTTCCGATTCTATCACTTCAGTGTTTTTGCAACAGGATTTTTGTTTAAACAAATGATATCGTTTCCCGGAAACCACTACAGAATGCAAGAACACAACAATGAAATTTATATGTGATCTGAAAGAACCAACTCTCTGGCTTAGAAAATAACTTCCTTGTCTTTTTAGATGTGTATAGTTTTAACAAAAATTTTAATGCGTCTTTTGCAACAGAGAAACAATGCGAGAAGATCACTATCAGATAACCGGAAATCAAAAGATGCATCTCAAGACTAACATTAAATGTTAACTGGACGTACTTGTTTCGTACGAGATGAACTTCAATAAAGGCCGTCCTGGGTATGACGATAAACTACATCCACGTCCCGGGTAAGACGATAAACTACATCCGACAGCAAGGTGTTTGATCAGGAGGTTTTTGAGGAACATGGAACCAACTCTTAATTGCTGGTGTTCCCAGGTCTACCCTGCCCCGGGGTGGTATCACCTGTCAGGGTTCCAGCAATGGGCAAATATTTACCACCCACCAAAATAGATCAAAACACTATGAAAATATAAAAAAAGGTTTTAATACCAGCAATAATTTCTTGGAAAAATTATTACCAGCAGTACATTTTTGAAAAGGAAAAATATTACAAGCAGTACATTTAAAAAAAAAAATATTACCAGAAATATATTTAAAAAAAATTAGCAGCAATACATTTTAAAAAAATATTATCAGCAATACATATTTAAAAAAAAAAATGTTACCAGCAATATATTTTTGGAAAAAAATAGATTACCAGCAATAAAAATATTGTTGGCATTAAAGAACACATTGAGGTTAATATGTCGTAAAACAAAACAAAACCTTCAATGAAGGCAATCAATACTGTGACGAAATCGTTTTTTGCCGACAAGAATACAGTTATTGTTTTCTGATTGTGAAGTGAGTAGCCACGGTCAAATGCAAAATAAATAACAGAAATGCCCAAAAAACAGAATTGACAAAGTTTGCAATAAAAAAGGAACAGGTCAAAAAATAATATCAAGTAAGTAAAAAATATATACTAGGTAAATTAACAGGAATAAGGCAAAAAAAGTTTACAGACGAAGAATTTGAGTCAGCACGCAAAAGCAAGTTCGGGCAAGCGTACATAGCGCTCTGACTTAAATACCAGGCAAATAAAGACTGAGTCATATCAAACTGTAAACCGGTCTCTTTTATTGGCGAAGTAAAAAATATCACAGCATCAGGATGAGTGTACTTGTATTTACCTCCCCTAAATCCCCTTTCCATGGGGCCGATAAATACAAACAAGCTACATGCAAACATTTGCATATATAAAAAAAATTATTTTTTTTTTGGTTTTAATATTTCGAATTTTTTTAGTATTTATTTTCAACTTTTAATATTTCAAAGTGTTATTATTATTTTTTTTATTATTTTCTTTCATCGCATCATAATGTTTTTTTAAATTTTTTTTCCACTTTTTTTTTCAGATCGAAAAAGGTGGGTGAAATGGGAATAAAAGTTGAAGTTCTGAAGAGTGTATCAAATTAAAGCTAGGAGGAATGCTTGACAGTCTCTCCAATGATGAGAAGAAAACTAGTGGGAGATGAAATGTGGTGCTACAGAAGGATACTGAGCAATTAAGCAACTAGAAAATCTTAAAGGAAATAGCCACACAAAGAACACTTAAACTCTTACGAAAAGATAGCTAAAATTCCTTAGATACATAATGAGGAAGGAGGGCTTGGGAAACGTGATCCTCACGGGGTATGTTGAGAACAAGAGAGATAGGGAAAGCAGCGAGGCATCTACCTGACGATCTGGTGTGTATGGGTGATGGAACGAGGAGCGAGAGTGCTAGGAAAGCGAGAAAACTAGTTAGGGCAAGAAGGTATAGGAAGTTGTGGAGTGCCATGATCGCCTATGTTCTGAAGGGACGTTCTTAAGAAGAAACATCATATATAACGTGATGCGTCCAGGGTAAGACAATAAACTACGTCCAACAGCAGGGCCTCTGAACAGGAGTTTTTGACGAGCGTGGAACGACCTCTTGATTGCTGGTGTTCGAAGGTCCATCCTGACCCGGGGTAGTAGTACCTGTTAGGGTCCCAACTATGGGCAAATAGTTAACCCCCAAACTAGGGTGAAAACACTATGAAAGTGTAAAAATAGGTTTTAATACCAGTAATAAATTTTTTGTGGAAAAATTATTACCAGCAATACATTTTTGAAGAAAAAAATATTACCAGCAATACATTTTTGAAGAAAAAATTATTACCAGCAATACATTTTTGAAGAAAAAAATATTACCAGCAATACATTTTTGAAGAAAAAAATATTACCAGCAATACATTTTTGAAGAAAAAAATATTACCAGCAATACATTTTTGAAGAAAAAAATATAACCAGCAATACATTTTTGAAGAAAAAATTATTACCAGCAATACATTTTTGAAGAAAAAAATATTACCAGCAATACATTTTTGAAGAAAAAAATATTACCAGCAATACATTTTTGAAGAAAAAAATATTACCAGCAATACATTTTTGAAGAAAAAAATATTACCAGCAATACATTTTTGAAGAAAAAAATATTACCAGCAATACATTTTTGAAGAAAAAAATATTACCAGCAATACATTTTTGAAGAAAAAAATATTACCAGCAATAGATTTTTGAAGAAAAAATTATTACCAGCAATACATTTTTGCAGAAAAAAATATTACCAGCAATACATTTTTGAAGAAAAAAATATTACCAGCAATACATTTTTGAAGAAAAAAATATTACCAGCAATACATTTTTGAAGAAAAAAATATTACCAGCAATACATTTTTGAAGAAAAAATTATTACCAGCAATACATTTTTGAACGGAAAAATATTATTAGCAATACATTTTTGTACATATTTATTACCAGCAATACATTATTGAAAAGAAAAAATATTACCAGCAATACATATTTGAAGAATATATTTTACAAGCAATACATTTTGGGGAAAATTTTTTACCAGGATTAAAAATGTTGTCGCCATTAAATAGCCCATTGAGGTTGATATACCGTAAAACTAAACCAAACCAAACCAAATATAACGTGATCATTCACAATATGTCAAACACAAATTCAAAGATCAAGTTGTTACCGTCGAAAAAAGCACCGCCTGATGGTACAATTTGTGATGGTATCTCGAGGACGATTTGAAATAGACATACCAGCTTATTTGGCCCATCCTAGTTATCTGTTATTCCACCATTATTATTTTCTCAGGATTTTACTAGACATTCTGCATCGGACAAATCCTTAATCATGCATGAAATATAAAAAAAAAAAACTTGCATCAAAAGATGATGGCAACCAGAATTCTACTGATGTACTCGAACGTCGTCTACCAAAATGTGTTCTGTTCGATGGAAAATAAAATAAAAATGTTTCCAATAAAGAAAATGTGTCAATGCAATTTTGATTCAAAAATCTATATCTTAAAATCAGCAACGATTGATATTTGACCCGTGTAATAACTCAATTCTTTGGAAAAGGACAACTCAATACCGCCGACTCAACACTGCCGACTCAACACCGCCGATTGAGCGCTGGGACAACTTAGGGCTGAGACAACTCAGGACCGACACAACTCAACACCACTAAGTCAATACCACTGACTGAACGTCAGGACAACTCAGGACCGTGACAAGGCAGGACCAGAAAAGCATAATTTTTTTTATAACCGAATAAAAGTAATTTATTAAGGATAGATGAAAACCTAATTAGTAAATTGACATATAAAACTAATTCCATAAAACACACTTGGTTGTAATTATTTTTAATAAAGTAGATCGAAAAACGCAAAAACAAAATGAAGCAATTTTTAATTAATTTTAATAAAGTAAATTTTAATATAATTTATTTTTAATAAAGTGAATCGACATTTTGAATTTTGTATGTCAATTTACTTGATTAAAAAATAAATTCCTTTATGATGTGATTTATAAAAATAATTAAAAACAACAAATAAAAAATGATTCACATTTTACATCCTTCTTTTTCAAATGCTTTATCTGAA
This sequence comes from Acanthosepion esculentum, assembly GCA_964036315.1. Classification (NCBI taxonomy): domain Eukaryota; kingdom Metazoa; phylum Mollusca; class Cephalopoda; order Sepiida; family Sepiidae; genus Acanthosepion; species Acanthosepion esculentum. The sequence continues at coordinate 114,297,112 of OZ038482.1, read as the reverse complement.
GAAAATATTCATTAATTATGGTTTTAATCATTAATAAATTACTTTTATTCGGTTATAAAAAATGATATATTTTTCTTGGTGCTGAGTTGTCTCAATCCTGAATTGCTTCGGTGCTCACTCTATGATGTTCAGTTGGCGGTGTTCAATTGGCGGTGTTCAGTTGACGGTGGTCAGTTGACGGTGTTCAATTGGCGGTGTCCAGTTGACGGTGTTCTGGTGACGGTGTTCAATTGGCGGTGTTCAGGTGACGATGTTTATTTGGCGGTGTTCAGTTGACGGTGTTCTGGTGACGCTGATCAGTTGACGGTGTTCGGTTTCCAGTGTTCAGTTGGCGATGTTCATTTGACGGTGTTCAGTTGGCAGTGTTCAGGTGACGATGTTTAGTTGGTGTTCAGTTTCCAGTGTTCAGTTGGCGATGTTAAGTTGACGGTGTTCAATGGGTGATGGTCATTTGAAAGTGTTCAGTTGACGGTGTTCAGGTGACGGCGTTCAGTTGGCGGTGTTCAGTTTACTGTGTTCAGTTGGCGTTAATCAATTGGCGGTGTTCAGTTGACGGTGTTCTGGTGACGCTGATCAGTTGATGGTGTTCTGTTTCCAGTGTTCAGTTGGCGAAGTTCATTTGACGGTGTTCACTTGGCAGTGTTCAGGTGACAATGTTTAGTTGGAGGTGTTCAGTTTCCAGTGTTCAGTTGGCGTTAATCAATGGGCGGTGTTCAGTTGACGGTGTTCTGGTGACGCTGATCAGTTGATGGTGTTCTGTTTCCAGTGTTCAGTTGGCGAAGTTCATTTGACGGTGTTCATTTGACGGTGTTCATGTGACGCTGATCAGTTGGCGGTGTTCAGTTGGCAATGTTCATTTGACGGTGTTCAGTTGGCAGTGTTCAGTTGGCGGTGTTCTGTTGACGTTGTTCAATGGGCGATGGTCATTTGAAGGTGTTCAGTTGACGGTGTTAAGGTGACGATGTTTAGTTGGAGGTGTTCAGTTTCCAGTGTTCAGTTGGCGGTAATCAATTGGCGGTGTTCAATTGTCAGTGTTCTGGTGACGATGATTAGTTGACGGTGTTCAGTTTCCAGTATTCAGTTGGCGAAGTTCATTTGACGGTGTTCAGTTGGCGGTGTTTACTTGACGGTGTTCAGTTGGTAGTGTTCAGTTGGCGATATTCAGTTGATGGTGTTCAGTTGGCAGTTTTCAGTTGACGGTTTTCAGTTGACGGTGTTCAGTTGGCGATGTTCAGTTAACGGATGTTCTTTTGAAGGTGTTCAGTTGGCGGAGTTTAGTTGACGGTCTTCAGTTGGCGGTGTTCATTTGATGGTGTTCAGTTGGCAGTGTTCCGTTGGCGATGTTCAATTGAAGGTGTTTACTTGTCGGTGTTTATTTGACGATGTTCACTTGAAGGTGTTCAGTTGGCTATTTTGAATAGGCGGTGTTCTAGTGATGATTTCAATGTTCAGTCGGCGATGTTCAGTTGACGTCGTTCAATTGGTGATGTTCATTTGGCGGTGTTCAGTTGACGGTGTTCAGTTGGCGGTGTTCAGTTGGTGGTGTTCAGTTGGCAGTGTTTAGTTGGCGGTGTTCAGTTTCCGGTGTTCAGTTGGCGTTGTTCAGTTGAGGTTGTTCTGCTGACGATGTTCAGTTTCCAGTTTTCAGTTGGCAATGTTCATTTGACGGTGTTCAGTTTACGTTGATCAGTTAGCGGTGTTCAGGAGATGGTGTTTAGTTGGAAATGTTCAGTTGGCGGTATTCCGTTGACAGTGTGTATTTGGCGATGTTCAATTGGCGGTGTTCAGTTGGCGATGTTTAGTTGACGGTGTTCAGTTGGCGATATTCAATTGGCGGTGTTCAGTAGACGGTTTTCTGGTGACGCTGATTAGTTGACGGTGTTCAGTTTCCAATGTTCTGTTGGCGGTGTTCCGTTGACTGGGTGCTGTTGACGGTGTTCAGTTGACGTTGTTCAGTTGACGGTGTTCATGTGACGCTGATTAGTTGGCGGTGTTCAGTTTCCAATCTTCACTTGGCGATATTCAATTGGAGGAGTTCAGTTGACGGTGTTCATGTGGAGCTGATCAGTTTACAGTGTTCAATTTTTAGTGTTCAGTTAGCAATGTTCATTTTACGGTGTTCAGTTGGCGATATTCGGTTGACGGTGTTCAGTTGGCGATGTTCAATTGAAGGTGTTTAGTTGACGGTGTTTAGTTGGTGTTATTCAGTTGGCGGTGTTCATTTGACCGTGTTCAGTTGACGGTGTTCTGGTCACCCTGATCAGTTGACTGTATTCAGTTTCCAGTGTTCAGTTGGCGATGTTCTGTTTCCGGTGTTCAATTGTCGATGTTCTGTTGCTGGCGTCCACTTGCCGGTGTTCATGCGACGCTGATCAGTTGGCGATGTTCAATTGGCGATGTTCAATTGGGGGTATTCAGTTTCCGGTGTTCAGTTGGCAGTGTTTAGTTGGCGGTGTTCAGTTTCCAGTGTTCAGTTGGCGATGTTCAATTGGCGGTGTTCAGCTGACCGTGTTCAGTTTACTGTGTTCAGTTGGTGATGTTCAATTGGCGGTGTTCAGTTGACGGTGTTCACTTGGCGGTGTTCAGTTGACGGTGTTCGTTTGACGGTGTTCAGTTGGCAGTGTTCAGTTGGCTGTATTCATTTTCCTGTTTAATTGGCGATGTTCAATTTGCTGTGTTCAGTTGGCGGTGTTTAGTTGACCTTGTTCAGTTGGCGATCTTCAATTGTCGGTGTTCAGTTGACGGTGTTCAGTTGACGGTGTTCAGTTCGCGATGTTCAATTGGCGGTGTACAGTTGACGGTGTTCTGGTGACCCTGATCAGTTGACTGTATTCAATTTCCAGTGTTCAGTTGGCGATGTTCATTTGACGGTGTTCAGTTGACGGTGTTCTGTTTCCGGTGTTCAATTGTCGATGTTCTGTTGCTGGCGTTCAGTTGCCGGTGTTCATGTGACGCTGATCAGTTGGCGATGTTCAATTGGCGATGTTCAATTGGAGGTGTTCAGTTTCCGGTGTTCAGTTGGCAGTGTTTAGTTGGTGGTGTTCAGTTTCCGGTGTTCAGTTGGCGATGTTCAATTGGCGGTGTTCAGTTGACAGTATTCAGTTTACGGTGATAAGTTGCCGGTGTTCAGCTGACGGTGTTCAGTTCTCGGTGATCAGTTGGCGATGTTCAGTTGGCGGTATTCAGTTTGCGGTGTTTAGTTGGCAGTGTTTATTTGGCGGTGTTCAGTTTCCGGTGTTCAGTTGACGGTGTTCACTTGGCAGTGTTCAGTTGGCTGTGTTCATTTTTCTGTGTTCAATTGGCGATGTTCAATTTGCTGTGTTCAGTTGGCGATGTTTAGTTGACCTTGTTCAGTTGGCGATCTTCAATTGTCGGTGTTCAGTTGACGGTTTTCTGGTGACGCTGATTAGTTGACGGTGTTCAGTTTCTAATGTTCTGTTGGCGGTGTTCAGTTGACGGGGTGCTTTTGACGGTGTTCATTTGACGTTGTCAGTTGACGGTGTTCATGTGACGCGTATCAGTTGGCGGTATTCAGTTTCCAGTCTTCACTTTGCGATGTTCAATTGGTGGAGTTCAGTTGACGGTGTTCAGTTGACGGTGTTCATGTGGCGGTTATCAGTTGTAACTGTTAAGTTTCCAGTGTTCAATTGGTGATGTTCAGTTGGCGATGTTCAATTGGAGGTGTTCAGTTTACTGTATTCAGTTGGCGGTGTTCAGTGTCCGGTGTTCAATTGGCGATGTTCAGTTGGCGATGTTTAGTTGGCGATGTTCAATTGCCGGTGTTCAGTTGGCAGTGTTTAGTTCGCGGTTTTCAGTTTCCCGTGTTCAGTTGGCGATGTTCAATTGGCGGTGTTCAGTTTCCGGTGTTCAGTTGGCAGTGTTCAGTTGGTGGTGTTCAGTTTCCGGTGTTCAATTGGCGATGTTCAATTGGAGGTGTTCAGTTGGCGATGTTCAATTGGCGGTGTTCAGTTTCCGGTGTTCAGTTTCCGGTGTTCATTTGACTATGATTAGTTGATGGTGTTCAGTTGGCGGTGTTCAGTTGGCGGTGTTCAGTTGACGGTGTTCAGTTGTCCCGCATTCTCAATTCTTCACTTCATTGAAATCAAAGACTCCGAGATAAAAGAAAGTGCACAACCAGCATTCAGTAAAAGATAGCACAGTTATTAAAAATAAATCTTCTGAACTACTATGCAATATCAGTTTTCCTGTACAGCTGTCAATGCTGCACAATTGTCTCATAGATGAAGAGGAAACTTGTGCAACAGAGATGTCGTTCTATAGAAAGATGTTGAGAATACCATGGACAGAATATGTGTGCAAAGAGGAAGTTTTTAGGAAAATGGGGAAAAAAGGACAGAAGACATCAGTTGAAATTTCTGGGACATATAAGGATGACAGAGGGTTTGAAGAATTTGACGCCGACAGGATATATTGAAGCCAAGAATGGCAGAGAGAAATATCGAGTAATCTACCAAACGTGCTTGAATAAATATATGACAGATTGTTGGGGACGAGTAGAATGTAATAAGTTTCTTTAACTAGAGTGTTGGAAATTATCAGAAGGATTTGGTTGTTAGGCTGGTGTGTTCTAAACATTCATCCTCAACAATAAAAATGTTTAACATATGAAACACAACAAGGCAATAATTCAATTCAAATAATACGCACATTTATATACAATTAAACAATATTTACAATGATGTTTTGTGTTATCAAAAGTTGGTGTGTTAATGATGTTTTGTATTATAATGTCCGGATTGTTCGAGTGTTTCAATATATTCGTGTAATGTTACAAAGTTATGGTAAAATTAATTTTTGGTAAATTAAATGTTCATTTACAATTCAACATGAACGTGTATGCAATTATTTACGTACTGTTTTTTGGTTAAGTCATCTGAAGTTGCGTACCCTTAACTGTAGTTAAGGTTTTAGTTCGATCGTAATTTTTACTTAAATAGTAGTGAATATTTTCTTATTCACTTTAGGTACGCAAAGTTTGTTTAAAGTTCGAAAATCTTTCTTGGTCACAGAGGATTATTCGGGCCAGTTGTCGTTGAGTCAGTGATGTTCTTTTTGCGCGGGAAAGTTATTGTTTTGAGTAGCGTTGTTTTGTTTGGCATCTCTCTGTGTGCGATCCGCTGACTGACTTGGTCAGTCCAAAATCTTCCTTTTATAAGTTCTCGGATATCAAAATCGGCTCACAGAGTTTTGGCGCAATTTACTTCTTTTCACGTGAGCTTTCGAATTTTCGAGCTGTAAGCCAATAGAATTCTCAGATCGGAAATATGAAGTTTTCATCGAATAAGCTAATTTTACGTGGGTGTAAAGAATAGATTGTTCCCACAGCAGGGGTGTTAAAATAAGATGGACGATTCCACAAGATCATGGACTAGAAGGGATAATAAAGAGACAGACATTGCTTAGGGCAGTTGTCTCCAAACGGTGCAGCGCGCCTCATAGGTGCGGCGGAAGAGGATAGTCTGTGTGGCGTAATGATTGAAAGACAAACATTTAGAAACAGATTTAAAAAATTCATATGCCAAAAATAAATATGATTTCAGAATTTATAATATGGATCACTTGTAATTGCATACATGAGTCTCAGTATAAATAGTTATAAATAATTATTGTGTGATTTTATCATTGTGATATATTTGCATTATATCAAGTATTAAGAATATAGTAACTAGGGTCTGCAAATTGGAGGAGAGAGTTATCAATGATAATGTTCTGACTTTGATTTCGCGGTTATCTCCCTTGAATTTTTAAATGTACTTTTTATCACCTAAAATTTGGTGAGGCGCGAGTGAATTTTCATTCCGAAAATCCGGCCCAGAGAAAAATGTTTGGGAACCACTGGCTTAGAACAACACTGGATAGGAAATTGCAGAGAGCCATGTTCGCGCACGTTCTGGAGAGACATGATTCATGAAAGAAAAAGAAGACCAAGGAAGAGGCAACTGAGTATTTAAGTCATTAATTCATTGCCGTCTGTGAAGAATTTAAAGAGCCTGTCGTTGCTTATAAACATCCGTGCAAAGAAAATGTACTTATTAATCAACAATCTTGAACTACATCAGAGTTTTCCAACCAGGGCGATATCGACTACCGGTGGGCGATTTCAACTGTTGGATGGGCAATAAGCAACTAAACAGAAATGATGACGTCCCGAGTAAGACGTTAAACTACATCCGCGTCCTCGGTATGACGATAAACTACGTCCAGCAGCAAGGCCTCTGGTCAGGAGGTTTTGAGGAGCGTGGCACCACCTCGTAATTGCTGGTGTTTTCAAGTCAACCATGACCCGGGGTGGGAGCACCTGTGAGGGTCCCAGCTATAGGCAAATAGTTGCCTATTACCAGCAATACTTTTTGAAAAAAATTATTACCAGCAATACGATTTTGAAGGAAAAGTATTACCAGAAACAGATTTTTGACAAAACAAAATATTACCAGCAATAAAAAATATTGTCAGCATTAAATAGCCCTTTGAGGTTGATATGCCATAAAACAAAATAAACCAAACCAGTCTAAACCAAAGAATACATATTGTATTCATACATATCTACCCTAAAAATGTCGTCGGGATTAAATAACCCACTGAGGTTGATATGCCGTAAAACAAAATAAACCAAACCAATCTAAACCAAAGAATACATATTCTATTCATACGAATCTATCCTAAAAATGTTGTCGGCATTAAATCACCCATTGAGGTTGATATGTAATTAAAAAAAACTAAAAAATACAAACCAAACCAGAAATGATGGGCGAGTGAAAATGTTGATGGGCGATATAGGATTTTGATTATTAAAAAAGGTATTTTAACATATGCTACCAGAAAAAAAAAGTTCAATGATATGCAAAGAACCTGTATAAAAGAAAAAAAATAAGAGTCAAAATGGATCACATAGCTTGATATGATATAAATATTCCTGCAAACAAGCAATATTTTGGTGTTTTCTATCGTTTTGCGAAGGCTCATCAATAGTTCTTCAGAATTAGACATAACAAAACATATGCGCTGAATTTTAATTAGTTGCTTATAGTGTATATTCTTTTTAATTCTGAACAAAAACAGTTTATTTTTTGCCAACGCTTGCAGCGATAACCCTAACCACAAAACCACAAGTCCATAAAATTAAATTATATATAGATATATAGAGTTTTCTAGTTTGCTTTCGTTTGTTCTTTAATAGCGTAACAGCCGTGTCTAAGCGTTATTTGTTACCTCCTTTTGTTATTTTTCATTGCATCATAATGTCAGTTTAGGAACCAGTAACAAACCTTCAACAAACCTTTTGTAATGTTTTGAATATTTATTATACAGGTGGGCGATGGAAAATTTGTCCAAGTGAAAATGGCCGATGGTGCCAAAAAGGTTGGGAACCCTTGAATATGTAATTTACAAAGATGACTTTACTATTTCTTTACTGAATTGACGTATAAGGGGATGACGAATTCGTAGCATACTTTCTGAATACTGAAACTTTCTTTCTCTCTTTATTTATTTTCTTTCTTTCTTTTTTTTCATTTTCATTCTTTCAGTCTATATTTCCTTTCTTCCTATTTATATTTTCTTTCTTTCTTTCTTCTATATTTTCTTTCGTTCTTTCTTTCTTTATTTTCTTTCTTTCTTAACGTCCTTCCTTCTTTCTTTCCTTCTTTCTTTCTTTATTTTTCTTTATTTTCTTCCTACATTTTCTTATCTTTCTATATTTCCTTCCCTTATTCCTTTTCTTTCTTTCTTTCTTTCTTTCTTTCTTTCTTTCTTTCTTTCTTTCTTTCTTCTATATTTTCTTTCTTTCGTTCTTTCTATATTTCCTTTCTTTTCTTCTATATTTTCTTTCTTTCTTTATTTTCTTTCTTTCTTAACGTCCTTCCTTCTTTCTTTCCTTCTTTCTTTCTTTATTTTTCTTTATTTTCTTCCTACATTTTCTTATCTTTCTATATTTCCTTCCCTTATTCCTTTTCTTTCTTTCTTTCTTTCTTTCTTTCTTTCTTTCTTTCTTCTATATTTTCTTTCTTTCGTTCTTTCTATATTTCCTTTCTTTTCTTCTATATTTTCTTTCTTTCTTTATTTTCTTTCTTTCTTAACGTCCTTCCTTCTTTATTTCCTTCTTTCTTTTTTTCTTTTTCTTTATTTTCTTCCTACATTTTCTTATCTTTCTATATTTCCTTCCCTTATTCCTTTTCTTTCTTTCTTTCTTTCTTTCTTTCTTCTATATTTTCTTTCTTTCGTTCTTTCTATATTTCCTTTCTTTTCTTCTATATTTTCTTTCTTTCTTTCTTTATTTATTTTCTTTCTTTCTTAACGTCCTTCCTTCTTTCTTTCCTTCTTTCTTTCTTTATTTTTCTTTATTTTCTTCCTACATTTTCTTATCTTTCTATATTTCCTTCCCTTATTCCTTTTCTTTCTTTCTTTCTTTCTTTCTTTCTTCTATATTTTCTTTCTTTCGTTCTTTCTATATTTCCTTTCTTTTCTTCTATATTTTCTTTCTTTCTTTATTTTCTTTCTTTCTTAACGTCCTTCCTTCTTTCTTTCCTTCTTTCTTTCTTTATTTTTCTTTATTTTCTTCCTACATTTTCTTATCTTTCTATATTTCCTTCCCTTATTCCTTTTCTTTCTTTCTTTCTTTCTTTCTTCTATATTTTCTTTCTTTCGTTCTTTCTATATTTCCTTTCTTTTCTTCTATATTTTCTTTCTTTCTTTCTTTCTTTATTTTCTTTCTTTCTTAACGTCCTTCCTTCTTTATTTCCTTCTTTCTTTTTTTATTTTTCTTTATTTTCTTCCTACATTTTCTTATCTTTCTATATTTCCTTCCCTTATTCCTTTTCTTTCTTTCTTTCTTTCTTTCTTACTTCTATATTTTCTTTCTTTCGTTCTTTCTATATTTCCTTTCTTTTCTTCTATATTTTCTTTCTTTCTTTCTTTATTTATTTTCTTTCTTTCTTAACGTCCTTCCTTCTTTCTTTCCTTCTTTCTTTCTTTATTTTTCTTTATTTTCTTCCTACATTTTCTTATCTTTCTATATTTCCTTCCCTTATTCCTTTTCTTTCTTTCTTTCTTTCTTTCTTTCTTTCTTTCTTTCTTCTATATTTTCTTTCTTTCGTTCTTTCTATATTTCCTTTCTTTTCTTCTATATTTTCTTTCTTTCTTTATTTTCTTTCTTTCTTAACGTCCTTCCTTCTTTCTTTCCTTCTTTCTTTCTTTATTTTTCTTTATTTTCTTCCTACATTTTCTTATCTTTCTATATTTCCTTCCCTTATTCCTTTTCTTTCTTTCTTTCTTTCTTTCTTTCTTTCTTTCTTTCTTTCTTCTATATTTTCTTTCTTTCGTTCTTTCTATATTTCCTTTCTTTTCTTCTATATTTTCTTTCTTTCTTTATTTTCTTTCTTTCTTAACGTCCTTCCTTCTTTATTTCCTTCTTTCTTTCTTTATTTTTCTTTATTTTCTTCCTACATTTTCTTATCTTTCTATATTTCCTTTCCTTATTCCTTTTCTTTCTTTCTTTCTTTCTTTCTTTTTTTCTTTCAGTCTATATATTTCCTTTCTTTTTTTTCTTTCTCTTCTTTCTTTATTTCTTTTCGTTATTTTAACTTTTCACTGTTTCTTGATGCAGTGTCGAATCCTTTATTTATTTCAAACATTCATTACCTCACCCTCCAAAAAAAAAAAAGAAAAGAAAATAATGTTTATAGTCACACGATTCACATTCATAGACATGTAATTTTATTTCATTTCGATTTTTTCGCTTCAAAGATTCATATTCAACACATTCTCGTGTTGAATTCCACTTTCAACACGAGATCTTAATCAAACCCTTAATCGGAAAGTATTTATTTATTATTTCAGTAAAATTTAGCGTTACAGAGAACACCTGTGTCTACAAAGTCGCATCAATATGTCTGTTGCCTGATACGGTGTTATTAGCTGAATTTTGTTCTAAAATATTTACTATGTCCGATAATTACGTTGATAAGGAAGGGGGTTATATAATAAATAATATTTATAATAAATATTTGCTGTATAAAATGATATTTTTCGTTATTAATCACCGGGCCGATAACAGAAAATAACTGAATAACGTCATAAACTCGAAGGAATTTAAAAATTCGATCTGGATTCACGAAACGTGACCTCCACTATTTCTGACTTTTGTTCCTTTGACTTATCCTAGAAGCCAATCCCAACGGCGACCGGAAGAAAATAAATCGTAATGAGGAAAAAATAAAAAACAAAAAACAAAATCGAAAATGTCTAAAATGTTGACAAATACTAAGGGCGTCAGGGGTGGGTGTGGAAAATAAAATGCCTGACATTAATAAGTGAACGCGGACACAGATGTTATGACATACTAGTAATTACAAAAATGACCCATCCTAAATATTTAGTAATATGGATGAACTCACAACATTGGAAAGAAATATTTAGTTAAATTTACCGATTATGTCAACGTATTCATCCCCCATTCACTCACAGCCTTTTCAAATCTATCTGTCTATCTATCTATCTATCTGTCTATCTGTCTGTCTATCTATCTATCTATCTATCTATCTATCTATCTATCTATCTATCTATCTATCTACCTGTCTATCTATCTATCTATCTATCTATCTATCTATTTCAATATTATATATCTATCTATTTATTTAATATTTACATATCTATCTATCTATCTATCTATCTATCTATTTCGATCTTTACATATCTATCTATCTATCTATCTATCTATTTCGATCTTTACATATCTATCTATCTATCTATCTATCTATTTCAATATTTACATATCTATCTATTTATTTAATATTTACATATCTATCTATCTATCTATCTATCTATCTATTTCAATCTTTACATATCTATCTATCTATCTACCTATCTATTTCAATATTTATATATCTATCTATTTATTTAATATTTACATATCTATCTATCTATCTATCTATCTATCTATCTATCTATCTATCTATCTATCTGTTTCAATCTTTACATATCTATCTATCTATCTATCTATCTATCTATCTATCTATCTATCTATCTATCTATCTATCTACAGGGTGCGATGGATAAATTGTCAGCTAAGTGACGCAAAAAGGAAAATAGCACTGACATTTTATTTTTACAAATATCTTTACCAAAATTACACAAAAATGTCTTGAAATACTAAAGAGTAAATTTATTCCATAAAATCGCCATTAGATTCAACCCCCGCCTCCAGAGGAATTTGGCATCTCCTGCATCCCTTCTGGACGATCTCATTGATTATGTTGGTGAATGCTGCCATAATTCTTGCCTTCAGTTCATCTTTCGTGTTACAAGGAGTTTGTTGGCCTCTCGCTCAGCTGCGCCCGACACATAATAATCTAGGGGGTTGCAGTCTGGATGGGGGTTAGGTGTACAGATGTAAGGGCTGATGTGCTCGCAGAAACTGTCTGACTGCAATCACTGGATTCTCTTGCTTGTGTGTCATGGTGCGGAGTCCTATTGCCAAACATAGGGTCTTTCAGCAATCACCCTCTTGACCCAGGGCAGCACTACCTTCTCAAGGCACTTCCCTGTGGGAAGATAAATGAAGGCATAACGTCGTAATCACTAGTGATCACTCCAAAAATCTTCTTAATCACCATTAGACTCATCCAACTCTTTCCGAATACTCTGAACTGTCTTCAGATTGACACAAAAACATTCTGAAATGTTCGTATTGGAGATTCAGTCACGAATGCCAAGCAATACAGCATACCGTTTCCAAATTTTTCTGGCCGAGTGAATTGTGTCATGGTGTTCTTTTTCTCACAGACAGTGCCCAACTGACCATAGTGTGGGACGGCAAAATGAAAAACAATCAACGTACATGCGCAAAATTTGATATATTAAATAGAACCAATTTTCCCATCACACTATAAATATATATATATATATATATATATATAAAAGTGAACATAGACGTCAACACTGCTTGCAGCATTGCTTCTCTCTCTCTCACACACAGAAACGCACACTCATATATATATATATATATATATATATATATATATATATATATATATATATATATATATGTTCTATGTTCACTTTTATATTTACACACGCTCTATCTCTGATATTGAGCACTTTATCCCATAAATATAGCACATCTTCAGACTATATTTCTTCATAAATATATATATATATATATATATATATAGACAATATTAGTGGTAAATATACACATACATATGCAATTATATATACACATACATATATGTATAAAAATAATTCCAAGAGGATATGATCCAGGTAGAACTCAATGTCCAGGACAGAGTAAGGATATAATAAAAAGACTTAAACACTAATATTCCATGGTCATAATTTATTCCATTGGAATCGTAAAAACGATCCAATTCATCAGACCTACAGATTCAAAAAGAAAACAGAAAAAACAACTCCGGGAAAAAATTAGTAAGAGTATAATGTGTGAGAGTGTGGGAGGACATGGGATCTATACAGAGGGGTAACAGACAAGAGAGGCAGGGAGGTTTAAAGGTGGAGGGAGCATTAAAATTTAACAGAGAAGATTTAAAGAAGGGTTTCAGTGAGAAAAATATGCTTATTTTCAAACGTCCGAAGATATACCGGAAGAGTGTATACATTTCTTGGTGACATACACACCCCATAAACGATAAAATCTTATACTCACACCCAGACACATACAACACACACACACACACACACACACACACACACACACACACACACACACACACACACACACCTATATATATATATGTACATATACATAGACACTCCTAGAAAAACCGATTTCAAAACCCATGCTAAATTCGGTATAATTGAGAGAATGGAAAAGTTTAGAGAAGATAACATTAGAAAGATTTTAGGATTCCATGAAACTAAGTGGAGACGACGTTTAAAAAACACATTATCCAGCCGGGCCAACCCATAAACTTAACAATATAGATAGTTTTGATATATAACCCAGCAAATCTCAACCTACTCACACACCCCCACACGGATCTATACACGTACACACATCATACTCACTTTTTAATGAGTCAAATATATATATATATATATATATATATATATATGAAGAAATATAGTCTTAAAGTGTGCTATATTTATGGGATAAAGTGCTCAATATCAGAGATAGAGCGTGTGTAAATATAAAAGTGAACATAGAAGTCAACACTTAAAGGCGACAGTCTGTTTCATGCTAGTGCAATCGTCAGGCAGCTAGTGCTGTTATTTTTCTCGGCTATTTATATATAAGGGTCAGTGGTGCATTGTGGGTAGTCTTTTTTGTCGGTTACTTTTACCGGAAGTCGGTTATTTCTTTAGTTATTTATGTCAAATTATTTTGCTTGTTTTATTTAATTTTATTTTTATTTTTTACCTTATATATTTATAAGATTCCTTCGCTACATAAGTGTTTTCATGTTTCAAAAACAAGAGCGAAAACCTCTGATTCATTCTCAAGCGAAAGTTTTTGGAATAACTAATCTACAAGTTTAAGCATCTTTATAATTTAGGCTCTACTTTTGTATTGAGCACTGTTTTTTCAAAATAAAAACAAAAATACTAAATAACTTCGGATTATTTACCTAACGTGTTCTTTCCTAATTCTCTATATATTTGCACACACACACACACACACACACACACACACACACACACACACACATATATATATATATATTATACAGAAACTAGGTTTTGTAGTAAGGACTTTTGAATGTACCCATCGCAAACCATTATGCAAGCACTGAGTAGCCAAGCTGAAAGGTCACGTACTTGGTAAAAAGTAGGTATGTAATTTGTTTTGATGGTCCAATTCCCATACATTTTTGTAGATCCTACCACGTATTGTATATACATATATATATATATATATATATATATATATATATATATGTGTGTGTGTTTGTGTGTGTATGTATATATATGTATATTTCTATATATATATATACTTCTATATATATGTATATGTATATATATATGTATATATATGTATATATATATACATATATATTTATATATACATATGTATGAGTAAATAAGTATGTATGTATGTATAATTATATATGAGTGTGTAAAGATAAAGATGTTTTTTTTAATATTTCTAATTGTTATAAATACGGTTATAATAATTATTGCTAATTGCTGAACAACAATGAACTAAAAATTGATAGAATTAATTCTCCAACCTCTGTCTCTCCTAGGAGGAATGTGGCAAGCCTCTCACTGTTCTATCGCTACTTCCATGAAAAGTGTTCGGGTGAACTACCTTCTTTTGTCCCGCCAGGTCTGACCTTCACGACTAGGACCCTCCATGCCACTTTGTAGCAAACCACCCACATTCCCTCGTTATTCCATTGGTGAGAAGTAAGATCAACAGCTTCATTCCGCGAACCACTGCTCTGGGGAACCGACTACCAAGAGCATGTTTCCCAGATAACTACAATCTTAACCTGTTCAGATTACCCGTTATTTTCCCCTTATATTTGTATAAACAATCTCTTAACGTAACCCTCTACCTCGGGCCTTATACAGCAGGGGTCGGCAATCCTTTGCTAATCATATTCCGACTAAGTATCTTAAAATCATTCTGTATGCCAACAACATATATATCTTTATACAACTCAAGGTCAATATACCTGTTCTACGATATATTTTATATATTAATATATAGGATATATACTTTAGTATATATTAAAATTAAAACAGCTAAATATTTCTTTACGTTCTAGTAGTTATCGTTTCGGACTTTGTGATGTCATTTGTGGGTGCGTGCCATTGGAAATTGCTTGGCCACACGTGGCACGCATGTCGTAGGTTGCCGATCCCTGTTATAAAGGATGTACCTTAATTTAAAAAAGAAAGAAAGTAAGTATGGAAAAATGATTAAATATAACGCTACTCTATAAATGAACATTGCTAGATTCTGACTTAAACGCCTGGAATTAAAAAGATTAGATGATTTAAAGGAGAGAATACGAGAAAAGAACCAATTCCTCGCGAATATTATTATACGAGGGCCATTCAATAAACAAGGTGAATCTTTCGGTATAAGGACTTCTAATACAGATAGAAGCTTACTTTTTTTCAACGTAGTCTCCCAGCACTGTCACACACTTTTCCCATCTGTGCACAAGCTTCCGTATTCTCTCAGCGTAAAAATCTTTGGACTGATGTCTCAGCCAGTCGCTCACAACACTTTTGACTTCATCGTCACTTTTAAACTTCGTACCTCTCATGAACGCTTTCAAGGGACCAAACAGGTGAAAGTCTGAATGGGCATGGTCTGAGCTGTAAGGAGGATGAGGGAGCAGTTCCCAGCCCAGCTCGTTGATGGTCTGCACCGTTTGGGCTGCTGTGTGAGGTCTTGCGTTGTCATGATGCAAGATGACTCCTTCTGACTGATGAACCCTGCGTTTGTCCTAACAGATAAGCTCAAAGTCCTTGCAATGTCATCCACTGTCACCCTTCTGTCAGATTGAATGAGATCATTGACTGATTCGATCACCTCAGGAGACCTCACTTCTGTAGGCCTCCCAAGCCTGTCTTCATCCTCAAAACTGCTCCGTCCTTCTTTAAACAATTTATCCCACTTGTAGACAGTTTTTTGGCTGAAACATGTGGCGCTATACACAGTTTACATTCTCCTATGAATTTCAACTGGTTTGCACCCTTCAGCAACCAAAAACTTGATAACTGACCGCTGTTCAATCCTGGAGCATGCTTCTTGGTCGGCCATCTTTGTTAATCGCCAAAACTCTCAAAGTATTTTTTTTAATCTGCAAAAGAAATTAAATCGATGTGAAAAAGAAGTAAAACAAAAAATTAATAAAAAAAAATGTAAGTTTCTATCTGTATTAGAAGTCCTTATACCGAAAAATTCAACTTATTTATTGAATGACCCTCGTATTTTCTGATCACTATCAATCGCTTTCTTCCTGGTTCTGAATGTACAGTTTTTTTTTCATTCAATTACCCATATTGCTAAATCATAAATGGACCAACCTTAAGTCAAAAGTGTTGTGAGCGACTGGCCGAGACATCAGTTCAAAGATTTTTACGCTGAGGGAATACGGAAGCTTGTTCACAGATGGGAAAAGTGTGTGACAGTGCTGGGAGACTATGTTGAAAAATAAAAAAAGTAAGTTTCTATATGTATTAGAAGTCCTTATACCGAAAAATTCACCTTATTTATTGAATGTCCCTCGTATTTAAATTTAAGAGATTTAATGTCCATAAAAAAGCAATGAATTAAGTAACTGCTGATTTGACTAAAGACGGCAAATGCAACGCTGAGATCCGAAGACGTATTGGAATGACCAAAGACGCATTCCAAAAGCTAGGCAGAATATTACAAGACAGGAGGATTTCTTCGGTAACAAAGAAAAGAGTACTGAAATGCCACCTGACATCTGTCCTCCTTTATGTCAGCGAATGTTGGATGGTCTCCTGAAAGACGAAGAAGAGAATCGAGGCGACGGAGATATGGTTCTACAGAAGTTTGCTGAGGATATCATGGACCGAGCGTGTGAGCAACGATGAGGTTTTGGAGAGGATGCAAACAAGGAGGAAGTTTATACTTAACATCAGGAAGAGGAAGCTGAAATTTCTGGGACGCATATTGAGAAAGGAGGGCCTGGAGAATTTGATACTCACAGGTCGAATATAAGGAAAGAGAGACAAGGGAAAGCAACGCATGACATACCTAGCGGGCTTAAGCAAGTGGATGGCAGAACATGGCTTGGGGGACTTAGCAAAGGGAGAAAACGTATTGAGAGCTACAAGAGATAGGGAGAAGAGGAGAACTATGACTGCCTACGTCCTGAAAGGACACGGCACATAAAAAGACGATTTCCTCAAAGAGACTCGAGCCGACGGAGATGTTGTTCTACAGAAGGATGCTGAGGATATCATGGACCGAGCGTGTGAGCAACGAGGAAGTCTTAGAGAGGATGCAAACCAGGAGGAGACTTATGACATCAGGAAGCGGCAGCTGTAGTTTCTGGGACGCATAATGAGAATGGAGGGCCTGGAGAATCTGATACTCACAGGTCGAATAGACGGAGAGAGAGACAAGGGAAAGCAACGCATGACATACCTAGCGGGCTTAAGCAAGTGGATGACAGAACATGGCTTGGGGGAATTAGCAAAGGGACAAAACTTATTGAGAGCTACAAGAGATAGGGAGAAGTCGAGAGACATGATTGCCTACGGCCTGAAGGGACACGGCACATAAAAAGAAAGAAGATACAATAGTAATTTTGAAATAGTAAAAAATACAACCAAACATTTTTAAATGGGTATCACCCCAAGAAGGCAGTACGGCCAGTAATAAGCAAGGGATTACAGGGTGCAGAGGAATTTGGAACAGAAACATTACTAATGAGTAGGAAGAGCAATCAGGAAGACAGTAGATGGCAACTGAAATTGCATTTAATTTTTTGCAGATTAAAGTTGGCTGGAAAGCATGGAGCTGGAATGGAGTTCCGCGAGAAAAGAAACTGTCATCATAGAACTTACAGCTACATCTATCTAGCTCAACGTAAATTGATGAGATCTGGACGCCAGTTTAGTACCGCGCTTAAATTCATCCAGTCTATGTACCAAAGCGAAAAGTTCATCCGTACAATTACCACGAACGTATTTATAAAAACGCACAGAGAGGCAACCTTGCGGTGGTGGGTAAGAATCACCAGATCAGGACCAATAATATCGCTGATTCTTCTTTGGATCTAACCGAGGAGATCCACGTAAACAGAAAGGTCAGGGAAG
This sequence comes from Acanthosepion esculentum, assembly GCA_964036315.1. Lineage (NCBI taxonomy): Eukaryota > Metazoa > Mollusca > Cephalopoda > Sepiida > Sepiidae > Acanthosepion > Acanthosepion esculentum. The sequence continues at coordinate 114,279,325 of OZ038482.1, read as the reverse complement.
AAAAATCCTTATTGCAGTAATTGAAATTATTTAAAAATATAAATAATTCAACAGTGAACACAGTTCAATGAATTTCCTGGATAAGAAGAATAAAGTTTGACTCAAAACGCAGGCAAATAACCGTATATACTCGAGTATAATGCGAGTTTTATGACCAGGTTTTGACGCACTATACACAGGTAATTTCTTTGAAGAGATTAAAATTCATATATTTTCGGGCACCATCACCCACCTGTTAGTCCTACATACTCACAGTAGATTTGTACCGTTAAGGTTAGCCAAATCTACCGTATATATATATATGTCTATATACATATATATGCACACACACACACACACACACACACACACACACACACACACACACACACACACACACACAGACACATATATATATATATGTATATGTGTTATGGTCCAGGTTCCTTGTACCACGGTGATGGTTCAAGGTAGAATCAATGAAAAATAACTCGAACACAGGTATGAAATAACACAGATATATTACAAAAGAAGTAGAAATGTTAGTAATAACAATCAGGTTAGGTTAGAGAGAAGTATGTTGTCTCGAAGTATCACTATTCCAATGTCTTACAGTAATCGTCGGACACGACTCTGTCTCTGACTGACTCATACTCTGACTCTCACTACTGCTTCCTCTTGAGGCGCAGTATTTATGGTGTACGGAATAGTCCATTACTATTATGGGTAAGTTCCCTTAACACCCCCCTTCCGAAGCTTTTGCATAGCAGGGGATATTAATATCTTTTTTTCTTTGGATCTATTTCCAAATGTTCTGTAAATTTTCTTTTTTGAGACGATTTTCTTTAAATCAGCGCAAACTCGAATTTCGCCTGATTTCTTTTTGACGTAGATCGTCGGTGCGGCCCATTTACTGTATTCTACTTTTGTCAATATGCCAGTGTTTTCGAGTCTGGTTATTTCTTGATCAATTTTTTCAATTGACGCAAACGGTACGCTCCTTTTTTTTTCTTGAAAATAGGCTGAACGTTTTCTTTAATTTCGATATTAGCTGCCATTTATCTTACATCTTCCTAGGCCTGCTGAAAATACTTCGGGGAAACTCGTTTTTAGTTTCTCTTTTAATTTGTCTGCCTCGGTTGTTAAGCTTTTTACATTTTGGCAGTACGTACTTATAGGTAGATCCCACAGTTCAAATTTTTGCATCCAGTCCGTTCCGAATAGGTTTTCGGTATTTCTTAAGACGTACATTTTTAGATTTTTCGTCATTCCATTAAATATTACGTTTGTAATTACTTCACCCTCGAATTTTATCTTTCTCCCCGTAACTGATCAAGCACTTTTATCCGTTTTTAACATGGCAGGTTTGTTCAGTTTTCTCCATGTTTGTAGGTTTATAATAGTTAAGTCTGAGCCAGAATCCAGCTGTAGCCTAACTTTTCTATTTTGCAATTCAACTTGTACGTATTTTCTTACGTTAGTCTCATCTGCTTGATCAGTCATCGTAATTCTTATTCTACTTTTGTTTTCTATTCTATTCCAACAGTGAGAACTTTTGTGATCTATTTTTTTTACATGATAGACAGGTTTTAAAACGATAAGTACAGTCTTTAAACCAATGCCAAGTCCCACGGCGATAGCATGGACTGGGTGGTATTTTTTTTTATATTGGTTTTAAGGGTCACCTCGTCGCCACTGTTATGGTCCAGGTTCCTTGTACCACAAACAGAATATGTACAAAAGAAGTAGAAGTATTAGTAATAACAATCAGGTTAGGTTAGAGAGAACTATGTTGTCTCGACCAGTATCACTATTCCAATGTCTTACAGTAATCGTCTGACGCGACTCTGTCTGTGACTGACTGCTTCCTCTTGAGGCGCAGTATTTATGGTGTACGGGATAGTCCATTACTATTATGGGTAAGTTCCCATGACAATATGTAAGGACATTTTTATGTTTAGACATTATTTTTTATAGATACAAATATTTAAGTAAATGCTCTGTTTATAATAAACAGTATTAAACAACATTTACCGGCCTGAATATCCGCGAAATTTTCATAGAAAATATTCGTCCTCCGATAGGATTCGAACCTGTATCCTATACGGAACCGTCATATAGCCCGACGTGCCTTTTAACCGATTCGCACAGAGGAGCGTTTGGTTAGCAAGGTCGAATTTAATGTTTTTAAACATTCTCCATTATTTTCTTTCATTGTTGTTGTTCTCTCGTTGTTGATGCTGTTACAACTTGGAGCAAAAAGATAAAGAGATTCCTTCTATAGTCAGGAATAAGATCGGCACTGAGTGAGCTCCCTGACTGCCAAGGTGTCGGTAATCCCTCATACGCGTACAGGTTCTCGGCGATAAAATCACGAATGGCATGTGGAAATAATTGTGATCGCATAAATATCTATCTTTTCTTTCCAAACCAGCTAACGGTTAATAGCAGGGTAGAATGTACTCTCTAGATTTTCATGGCAACCAGTCTAGAGGAAGGATAGCTTTGAATCGAAAACCAATTGAGTGCTAGCACCCCCCCCCTGTAAAAATCACAGCAGTCACACCGAGCATGCCTCGGCTGTTGTTCTCTGATCCATTGGACGTTTACAGTGTTAACATACATACAATCCTATTACAGCATTTATTATTAAATTAAAACACACCCTGGTAAGTGAATTTTGCACCGCCTTCAGTCAACACCTCACTTTGACGTTTTAAAGAAAAGACGTTAATAATCGATAAATTACTCCAGGCCATTGTACAGTGAACAGATCTCAGTTGGTAAATAATTTCTGAAGGAAAAAGAGTGCGGAAAGAAAAAGGGTTTGGGTAAGAAAGCTAAATACAAAAGACTTTATTGGTTGCTTACACTAGCGAACGGTGGAACTTACGATATTTTTCTTCAAGGGAATGTGACGATAAGCTTTATTAAGGAAGAGCCAACTATTCTTATCTATCTATCTATCTATCTATCTATCTATCTATCTATCTATCTATCTATCTATCTATCTATCTCTGTTCCTATCTATCTATCTATCTATCTATCTATCTATCTATCTATCTATCTATCTAGCTAGCTAGATACCTAGCTAGCTAGCTGTCTGTCTGTCTGTCTATCTATCTATCTATCTATCTATCTATCTATCTATCTATGTCAGTTCTTATCTATCTATCTATCTATCTATCTATCTATCTATGTCAGTTCTTATCTATCTATCTACCTATCTATCTATCTATCTATCTATGTTCTTATCTATCTATATATCTATCTATGTCAGTTCTTATCTATCTATCTATCTATCTATCTATCTATCTATCTATCTATCTATGTTCTTATCTATCTATCTATCTATCTATCTATCTATCTATCTATCTATCTATCTATCTATCTATCTATGTCAGTTCTTATCTTTCTATCTATCTATCTATCTATGTCTGTTCTCTCTCTCTCTCCCACTCTCTCTCTATCTATCTACCTATGTCAGTTCTTATCTATCTATGTATGTTCTTATGTATGTATGTATGTATGTATCTATCTATCTATCTATCTATCTATCTATCTATCTATCTATGTCAGTTCTGATCTATCTATCTATCTATCTATCTATCTATCTATCTATCTATCTATCTATCTATCTATCTATCTATGTCTGTTCTCTCTCTCTCTCTCTCTCTCTCTATCTATCTACCTATGTCAGTTCTTATCTATCTATGTATGTTCTTATGTATCTATCTATCTATCTATCTATCTATCTATCTATCTATGTCAGTTCTGATCTATCTATCTATCTATCTATCTATCTATCTATCTATCTATCTATCTATCTATCTATCTATCTATGTCTGTTCTTATCTATCTATCTATCTATCTATCTATCTATCTATCTATCTATCTATCTATCTATCTATCTATCTATCTATCTATCTATCTAAGGATGAATTCATTTGTATTTTTAGAATGTACATGCCGAGTGAACTGATCATTCTTTTCACAGTCCCTCCGTATGTGTCAGCTTCTTATTTTAAACCCAGCTTTGTGCCATAATCCGTGGGATGTGCGGTTGACTAACTTATATATCAAAATCTTTAGGCATGTTCCATGAGGAAAACGATTTGTTTTGTTGATGACAGGAATTCTGCAGATTGCAATTTTGTTGAGGAAGAATTCCCCATGAATCGATCGCTTTCCGGACGTTTGCTGATTTTTCTTTGTCACTTCGGACCTTCGCAGAGGGCGATCAGTCTAGAATGAAAATTTCGAATTTAAACCTCCTACTATCATGACAGAATCAGGTTCATTATTTCAGGCCTGTTCTTTCCTTAGACTGATTTAACTCTTGCAGCTAAGCTGCCCAGGTTGCCCTACTATTTTACCCATAGCTGGGGATGGATAGAAGAGATAAAAGGCTTCAGTATGAACGATAAAAACGTCAAAAACACAGCATTACATCCCTAACTTTTATTAAATCCATCCTAAAAGAATCTAATTTATGTTTATCTACCACAACCGCTGTTTACGTAAAATTGTCCTTAAACATGCAGATATCTATCAAACAGAAATAATGACTACCACGCGCGTGCGCGCGCGCACACACACACACACACAAACGCACACACACACACTTACAAATACACATTATCATCTAAATTCCATATAGACAAACTAGCATCATGATACACTTACATATATAAAGTAATAAAAGTGAACATTGAAGTCAACACTTAGAGGCGACAGTCTGTTTCCTGCTAGACGCAATCGTGGCCTCTAAGTGTCGACTTCAATGTTCACTTTTATATTTACACACGCTCTATCTCTGATATTGAGCACTTTATTCCATAAATATAGCACGCCTTAAGAGTATATTTCTTCATATATATATATATATATATATATATATATATATATATATATATATATATATATGTGTGTGTGTGTGTGTATAGGTAATAGATCCATTGGTATATAATACAATTCACATTTATATATATATATATATATATATATATATATATATATATATATATATATATATATGTGTGTGAACATAGAAGCCAACACTTAGAGGCGACAGTCTGTTTCATGATAGACGCAATCCTCAGGCCACATAATGCGTTTACCAAGCTCATTTTTATGCAGGATAATGCTCCCTGTCATAACTCAAAATTGATGAGGGAATACTTTGATGAGAAGCAGGTGAGTGTTATGACATGCCCGCCCCAATCTCCTGACCTCAACCCCATATGAAACTTATGGAGTATTATAAAGTACAGGCTCTCGAGAAAGCAGTTGAACAACAAAGAGGATTTGATTGTGAATTTCATATCCGAATGGAATTCAATACTTGGCGATGAGATTTCACATATTTCGTTGTACGTATGCTGTTTCTTATCTTCATCAAATACCTGCCCGATGTTATCAGTTCCGAACTAGTTATTTGTGCTGATGGCGGAAATAATTTCTCCTGTCTTAATAGTAATCCCGATATGTCGGACAAAATAAAAATAGCAGCTGATCTCGTAAATGATCTTCAATCCGTTAGGGCAAGAAATGGCTTTTTAATTTTAACGAAATTTTTTTTTTAGTCAATTTTAGCCATCTATCAGAAGGACTCATGTTAACCTTCAGTCTCACGCTTTCCACTGACATGAAGTGGAATTATTATATTGAATGAATTGCTAGGTCTGCTGTTAGTAAAGTTTGGTCGTTATGTCGCGCCAGATAATCTTTCACACCAGAATCCATCTTGCACGTTTATAAATCTACCATTCGTCTGTACATTGGATAATGTAGCCATATTTAGTTTTGTGTTCCAGCTACATATCCAGGGATTCTCGACAGAATCAAAGAAGGGTTTGTAATATTATCGATCCGGACTTTGCATCTCGTCTTAAATAACTTTACAACCGTTCTGGCGTGGCTTCCCTATGTATTTTCTATAAATATTTTCCTGGCAGTTGTTTTAATGAGCTCTACTCAATGCTTTAACGGCACGAATTTAAACGTGGTACTACATTGCCAACTAGATCTCATCGTTTTAGCGTTGAAATAGCTAGATGTAACCGTAGGTTCTATTCTGATCGATTCTTTTCCCGACATTCTCGTAAAAGTCACTTCCGGTTTCTTAGTTCCCTGTTAACTACAATCTTCAAAATATTTAAATGCAACATCAATCGCCATCTTCTGTCTCCCTGGGGCCTGTTCCTTTATTACTTCCAATCAGTTGTTAACTGGGGCAAGAAATGTTTGGTAAATTTTAACGGCTCCAAAATGAAATTGCTATCTTTTAGTCATTATAGTGAAGCATTTTTGCCTTCCGTCAGCACGGCCGATGCTATTCTCCAGGAAAGCAACTCATTGCACCTTCTTAGACACACGCTTTCTACTGACAGTGACACGTTTTTCTATGGAATTAATTGCTAGGTTACCGACTGTCGCAATTAATTGAAAATCAAGAAGAAAAGGTATTGTCAGAGGTCTGGAATTAACGCAAGGCGTACTGCTAGATTAGGATTGTTGCATGTATAATCAAAATTAATTCCTAATGACTGAATGCAGAAATTCTTTGAAAATCAAGAAGAAACGTCAGGAATTAATGCAAACTTTATTGATAGCAAAGAACTGCCATATTATAAACCCATTTTTATTTCGGAACAATTTTAGTTGCAGGCTAGTAACTTAACATCCTATTAAAAAGCGGTCATATCAAAATTATAACTATTAAAATGCTTTGTAGGCATTTCATCAGAACTTGATTAGAATTAATTGTCCAATTAATTGAATCTGAATTCTTGAACATTTATTCGCTATACTTGCAAAATTAATTGCGAATGAAACAATTACTTGGGTCAGAGCACTGGTGATGTGGTAAGCCAAAGGTCGGCGAGTTCGTAGCCAAGAATCGATTTCTAATGACGTCATAATGGTGAATATTTCTGTTATTGGTATCTTCGATATGGGCACGTCATTGATGCAGTTGTCTTTTAGTAGGGTCAGCTGCAGGCTATTCTGCGCCCGAGGCAAAGTCGGGTATCTGAATGCTTCTCAACAATATTGATAAATTTATTTTTTTTTTAGAAAAAAAAAGATTTTAACATGAAAATGGAAACGGCTAACTTTAACAAAAACCCAAAAGAAGTCATTTTTTCCTTATATTTTGCTCCAAGAAAAGAAAGAAAAGAGAGAAAGGAACAGAAAGGAAGAAAGAAAGAAAGAAAGAAAGGAAAAAAGAAAGGAAGGAAAGAAAAAGAAAGAAAGAAAAGAAAGACAGGACAAGAAAGAAAGAAAGGAAAAAGAAAGAAAGAAAGAAAGAAAAGAAAGAAAGAAAGAAAGAAAGAAAAAAGGAAAGAAAAAATGAAAGAAAGGAAAGAAAAAGAAAGAAAGAAAGAAAAGAAAGAAAAAAGAAAGAAAAAGAAAGAAAGAAAGAAAGGAAAAAAGAAAGAAAGGAAAGAATAAGAAAGAAAGAAAAAAAGAAAAAAAAGAAAGAAGGAGGGCAAGAATAACGAAAGAAATGAATGAAAGAAAAAAGAAAGAAAGTAAAGAAAGAAAGAAGGATAGAAGGAAAGAATAAAGAAAGGAAGGAAAGAAAAAAGAAACGAAAGAAAAAGAAAGAAAAGAAAAAAGAAAGGAAAGAAAGAAAAAAGAAAGAAAAGAAAAGATGAAAGAAAGAAAGAAAGATTTTGACGCGTAAATCATTTTGGAGTGAAAGTGTTTTTGATATAATGCTCATCTCCGCTATTGGTAAAATAGTACTAGCACTTTTAATTTTACTCATTTATAAGTATAAACGCCATTTCGGATTCTTGATCTAAACTAGACTACTATGTTCCTACAATATTTATTTATGGCGGGAAAAAGAAAGAAAAGTAAAAAAAAGTCTCATAAAAGTTTCAATTTTAAATAAATCAACATATGACTTGCCTTTTTCGTTGTAAATATTTTCATCAACACGAGCAGATCAAGTGTTCATGCTCGGGACCGTGCAATAGTTTCAAAACGAATCAGTCTTTCTTTCCAACATTGTAGAGCGTATGTAAGTTTTAATGAGTTCTAAGGTTTAAATAAAATACGCTCACAATTTGCCAATTTGTGATTGGTTGATTTGTTTACGCCTTATGAACACTTTGTGGATTCATTTAAAGTCGAGACTATTTGAATTGTCAAAATAATATTTTTCTTTTTGCGAGTGAACAATTTTTTAGAGATTTTTCCAGATACAAGTCCTATTATTTAACCCACAGCGAGGGGGAGAGATGGATTTATACTCGTTCCAAAGGTATTTGCGCGTAAGTGAATGTAACGAACTCGACAGGCCCTTGATGCGGGAGGTAACTGAAGCATGATAAGAGAAGGCGCGTTAATCAGACATGTTTGTTGCAACACGAAGACCCGTGTTTAGATTTTAGAATGGTGCGATAATAACAACAAATATGAGGATAATAATCCACCTGTAAATGATGATAACCCAGAAAATCAGAGAGAAGGGAGTGGCGCACGTAACTCGAAGAGAAAATAATGACAAAATCAATTGGACAATTAATTCTAATCAAGTTCTGATGAAATGCCTACAAAGCATTTTAATAGTTATAATTCTGATATGACCACTTTTTAATAGGATGTTAATTTACTAGCCTGCAACTAAAATTGTTCCGAAATAAAAATGGGTTTATAATATGGCAGTTCTTTGCTGTCAGTAAAGTTTGCATTAATTCCTTTCGACATTTGAGTACACTTCAGCAAAATAGTAGGCATGTAATCCTCATCTAGAAAGAAACCTATTTTTACTGAGTAAATTTAATCATCCGTTTAATGAATGTCGAATGTCTCCATGTAAGTAAACGTTTAATATCAGTCAGTTAGTTATGTGCCACGCGTGATACACGATTAGGCGATCATGTACCTTTCGATACATGACTGACGATTCAGATTTTTTTTTCTGCAGTCGGTTGACATTTCTTTCTGCGGTAGACCAGTTGCCATCCAAAGCTATAGGACCCGGGTTTTCCTGCTATTTAGCCGTACCGGGGGGGGGGGGAGAAGAAGAAAATTCATACCTTTGTCAAGGGTATTAGCACCTCAGTCAATCATTTATGTGCCATGCGTGATACACACACAGACGATCATGTATCTTTCGATACATGACTGACGAGGCAGATTTTTTTCCAGCAGTAGGTTGCCATTTTTTCTGATGGAGACCAGTTGCCATCCAAGGTTATAGAACCCGGTCGGTCCTGCTATTTACCCATACCTGATGTGGGGGGGGGGGGAGGAGAAGAGTATTCATAAATATCCCAAGGGTATATCAGTCACTTATGTGCCATGCGTGATACACGCTTAGGCGATCATGTATCTGTCGATACATGACTGACGAGGCAGATTTTTTTTCTGCAGTAGGTTGCCATTCCTTTCTGCGGTAGACCAGTTGCCATCCAAGGCTATAGAACCCGGGCTGTTCTGCTATTTACCCATAGCTAAGGGGTGGGGAGAGAAGATTCATACCTTTCCCAAGGGTATTAGCACGTCAGTTATGTGCCATGAATGATACACACTTAGGCGATCATATATATTTCGATACATGACTGACGAGGCAGATTTTTTCCCGCAGTAGGTTGCCATTTTTTTCTACGGTCGACCAGTTGCCATCCAGGGCTATAGAATCCGGGCTGTCCTGCTATTTACCCATACCTGGGAGGGAGAAGAAGAGGATTCATACCTTTCCTAAGGGTATTAGCACGTAAGGGAATGTAATGGATTCGACTGGAATTCGAACTCGGCTCTCCGATTCCTTTACTCCCCGGTGCCTCCTCGTTTACTATCACCATTCCCATTACCATTTGAGATGCAAGAAAAGCAATTGACCCAATTGTCATCATTTCGCTAATTAAGTAAAAATCAAGTTTCAATCAGAGCCATATTGCTTTTTAGGCAGTCTGCTGGCAAACTTATTCGTAAAATTAGTCTTGTCTTTTAGATTAAATTTTCCTTAAACGCTGAGAATATATAAAAAAATATGAATAAAATAAAATGGCTACATTTTACTTATTAAAAATGGGTGTATGTAATTCATAGCAGCTGAATTAACGACTTTCGCTACTTTATTGCTATTCATGGTTTTAATCATTTCACGCCAAGCAAGGCGATAAAGCCACTATGACGTAAGGGGTTACAGCGGGTTAAAGAGAATGAGAAGACTTTAGTGGGGAGGAGTGAGGAAAGGACAAAACGGACAAAAGGACAAAACGGACATGGTTCAAGATTGACGTTGCATTTAAATTTTTGATGTTGTAGTTATCAGGGAAGCAAGAAATCAGAAAGGATTTCCATAGGTGAGAAGTGCGAGAAAAGAAAATGTTAGAATAGAAGTGGCGATTGCATCTAGCCAGTTCAACAGTAAAATGATGAGACCTAGTTGCCAATCTAGTAGCACGCTTAAATTAATGTGGTCGAGGAAGCAAGTAAAAAAAAGAAACTCTTTCGAATAGTTGCCATAAAATATTTGTAGGAAAGACAGAGGAAACCATATCAGGGCGGAGAGAAATTTGACTGAAGTCGAGATGCCTGGCCAGGATCGATTACGTTACAGAGCATTTTTCGGATTTTGTCAAGAATCTCGAGATGAATCGCAAGAGAACCAGACCGGATATGACAGCAGAATTCAATGCACGGACGAATAGTAGATATGCAGATGCGCAAGATGGATTCCGGTGAGGAGAATTGACCTGGAACGATACAGTGAAGCACATTTCCGGACAGTAGATGTCGTCGCTCGACTTCAGTGGCAATTTCGAGGCAAATGTTCCTAATTCTGCCAGGTCCTTAAATTTCACAGCCGATTCGCCACGTCACGTGACCTGGGAGGAATCATCACCGTTTCCTTCGGATGCATAGACTAAGAGGGTAGTCCCGCTCAGAAAACATCCCCCAAGAACTGCTAATTTGTTGTACAGACCCCTGATAGGATGTTTTCCTAACCTCTGTAAACTTAACAGCTTAAAGTTTATGATTAACGGTCAGCTCTTTTGTGGAGGAACGGTGGAGTAATGGATGGCGGCTAGGATTGAAGAATCGGAGAGCTGAGTTCGAATTCCTTACGTCAATTCCAGTCGAGGTTTTTTAATTTACTCACGAAAGGTATGAATCCATCCCTTACCCCCAGTCATGGGTAAATAGCAAAACAGACTGGCTCCTATAGACTTGGTTGGCAACCAGATTAGGAGAAAGAAGACTGTTGCCTTGTAGGTCTTTCCTGTTTAACTTCTGAGAGCAGGCCGGGGAAACCTCAACATCCAAAGTGCAAAAGAAACCGGCAAGCCATTGCACTATTTCTGCCTTGAATATCATCATGAACCACAATTGTGAGTTGTGGTGTCCATAACGACGGTGCAAAATGGGCTGATTAAAAAAATGACGAATGAATATTTGCTCTTTTATATAACCTCATAAACTGCACTTCTTCATTCCTACTCTTACGATTGCATCATTCAGTAACTGTGTACCTTGAGTGCCTCTAGAGCCTGAAATTGGGTGAAAATTAGAAAAAAAAAAACAAAAAAAACACACTACAACCGATGTTTCGATATTTGCTAATCCCATCACTGCATTTAATCTGCGTAAAATTCAAGGCTTATTGCTCATGTCGTTGTTTGCACTGACATTTGTTGTACTTTGATGCAGAAAGGTTCTCGGCTTTATTTGTTGATATGTCAATCGAGATGAAATTTAAATGGAATGTTTACATAGCACTGATACTGGCATGATTAATATTTTCTATATTGAAATAAATATACAGTATAATAAAGAATCTCTACCTATAAAAGGCAGGATGTGTGTGTGTGTGTGTGTGTGTGTGTGTGTGTGCGTGTGTGTGTGTGTAACGAATGCACGGCCGCAATTTTCGACGGATTTGCACCAAAATTAACATGCACATGCCCCAAGTTAGTGCAAAGGCCAAGACCGACTTTGCATTTCCCAACTCCCATCGATAGTGGAAATAATCGATTTTTTCATGCTTCTACGGCAATTTTTATGTAGTTTGCAGCCATTTTCTACTGGCCAGAGTGAGAGCCTATAGCTAGCTGCCACGAATAGGCAGGAAGATTCTATTGGCCAGCGTGAGAGCCAATAGCTGAATGACACGAATGTTAACTAGCATGCAAAAAAATTGATAGCTGCATTCGTCACAAGTGGGAAAAATTTAAATAAGCATGGCACTTTACTCCAGTTGGCTCATTCGCTTGCTTAAACTCAACGTTGATTCTGGTTCCGCGGAACTGGGATGGGTGTGAAATAGTATTTGTTGTTAACATTCATTTTTCATTCGGTTGTTCCAGTTACAAGTCCTTTTTTAAAGCTGATCATTTTGTGTTCATTTTGTTTAGTTCTTTTTTCGTAACAGATTTAATGTTTTGTCCTATAGAGCTTATAAAAAAATCACAGTGTGAGGTAGGCAAGAAGTAAGGCATGTAGCAACATCAGCACGGCAAAGGGCACTCCTTTAAAGGCAAGGAAGGGCAAAATATTTTAAGTCAAGTGATAGCGATTGCTGTATGAGTCGTATGATATTTGAATCAAGCACGGGCAACGCCGGGCCATGCTGCTAGTAACTATATATTTTTAAATCCTTTCAACACAAGCAAGGCGGTAAAGCCATTAGTACACAGAGGGTTGGAGGGAAGACTGAGAATAGGAAGGACTGAAGAAAGAACAAAAGATGAACGGGATTCAAGAAGATTGACGTTGCATTTAAATTTTGTTAATCATTTCACCCCAAGCAAGGCGGGAATGCTAATAGTACCCGGGGAGTTGCCGAAAGTCATAATTTCAAAACTCAAGAAGAAAAGAATTACTTTAATAAAAAAATAACATTGGTACGGGTTTAAAACATATGAAGTTTTTCAAAATCATTATCCTTTTAAGATTCAATATGAAAGAAAAGTACTTTTGGCTTCTAAATAAAATTAATTAGAAAACCACAAGAGTTTTGCTTCTAACCAGATAAATTTAGCAACTGATGAGCTTTCCACTTTGGTACCTCGACTTCATGAATTTAAACGTACTAATGATTGCCCACAAGGTCTACTCATATTACAGTTGAAATGGCTGGATGTAATCGTAAGGTTTATGCTAAGAGCATCTCTCGCGTTTCACGCTTTTGGAACTCTCTTCCGTCTTCTTGATTTCCAGCCAACATTTCTCATCAAAAATTTAAATACAATGTCAATCGTTATCTACTGCCTTCTTGATTCCTCTTTCTTTATTGTTCTCACTTTTCATCTGTAGAAATAACTTCCGGCTCCATGCTTTCCGGCCAAAATTGATCTTCAAATATTTAAATGCAATATCAATCGCTATCTACTGTCTTCTTGATTTCTCTACATTTATTGGTCTCACTTCTCGCCTGTGGAAATAACTTCCGGCTCCATGCTTTCCGGCCAAAATTGATCTTCAAATATTTAAATGCAATATCAATCGCTATCTACTGTCTTCTTGATTTCTCTACATTTATTGGTCTCACTTCTCGCCTGTGGAAATAACTTCCGGCTCCATGCTTTCCGGCCAAAATTGATCTTCAAATATTTAAATGCAATATCAATCGCTATCTACTGTCTTCTTGATTTCTCTACATTTATTGGTCTCACTTCTCGCCTGTGGAAATAACTTCCGGCTCCATGCTTTCCGGCCAAAATTGATCTTCAAATATTTAAATGCAATATCAATCGCTATCTACTGTCTTCTTGATTTCTCTACATTTATTGGTCTCACTTCTCGCCTGTGGAAATAACTTCCGGCTCCATGCTTTCCGGCCAAAATTGATCTTCAAATATTTAAATGCAATATCAATCGCTATCTACTGTCTTCTTGATTTCTCTACATTTATTGGTCTCACTTCTCGCCTGTGGAAATAACTTCCGGCTCCATGCTTTCCGGCCAAAATTGATCTTCAAATATTTAAATGCAATATCAATCGCTATCTACTGTCTTCTTGATTTCTCTACATTTATTGGTCTCACTTCTCGCGTGTGGAAATAACTTCCGGCTCCATGCTTTCCGGCCAAAATTGATCTTCAAATATTTAAATGCAATATCAATCGCTATCTACTGTCTTCTTGATTTCTCTACATTTATTGGTCTCACTTCTCGCCTGTGGAAATAACTTCCAGCTCCATGCTTCCCAGCCAACTTTGTTCTTCAAACATTTAAATGCAATGTCAGTCGCTATCTACTGTCTTTTTAATTACTGATCTTTTATTACTCTCTATCCTTAATTTTTTTAATTTTTTTCATATTCTCTCACATCAAGGAACCGCTTTTGTCTTAGTGGATTTATTGCCTTACTTGAGAAGAAATAATTAAAATATAATGTGCCCATAGAAATCTCTAGTCAGAGAGATTTGGAATAATATATCTCGACGGGCGAGTTGTAGTATGTCCGAAATTATTTATCAATTTATTTTCATCGTTAACACAGTACCCTATTGGGTATTTAAATTCATAAATAATGATGGACTTATATAGTTTTCATTTTACCTATGAGGTGTTGTTGCTGATGATAAGGTTGGATGTTTTTACTTTTTTATAATAGCTAATTAAGTCATTTTATGTTTTCTTAATCCCTGTTCTTTTATTGTCCTCTCTCCTTAATAAAGTTTTTTTTCCATAATAGCTCACACTCACTAACCTCTTGCGTCTTATTTTTAAATTAATTCACCCCAAGCAAGGCGATAACGCCACTAAGACGCAAGAGGGCTACTGGGAGTGAAAGGGAATGAGAAAACTTTAGAAATAACTGGAAAACCAATTCTAAACAGGAAACAATGGATAAACCTCTACTCCCGTTCAAATGACCGGGGAGGAGTGTGAACCGGACGATTAACGAAGCTACCTGCTCCTATTAAAATATTAGTGGCTTTATTACCTTGCTTGGTGTTAAATGAAAAAAAAAATTGAACTTAAACCCTGATTCGAATGCGCAACCTGGAAGTAATCAATCCATGATTCAGCTTTCAGATACTTGAACAGCACTGCAACAATAATTGACAAATGAGCAGATGTTGTAAGCGCTGGATGTACGGGTGATGTAATAGATAAAAGCTCGGAATAAGAAATCAGAAAGCCGAGTTCGAATTCCGTTCGGGTTTGTTATATTCACTTAATGAGAAGGATATGAATCCACATCTTATCCCACCAGCTATGGATTAAATAGTAAGACGTGTATCAGAAAGTCTTTACTATCTCCAAAAAAATCCGACAATCCAAAAAGTTGTTTCGGTTTTATATATCCTTAAAAATGTTGATAATCCGTAAAAACAATCATTAAAACCATTTACAATTCAGAGATTTCCTTTTAGACTGGTTAGCAAACAAAGCTAGAATGTCCAATTTACTCTGCTATTTAATCCATAGCTCATGGAGATGAGTGGGATGAGAAACGAATTCATAACTTAAACATAAACAGATTATCCATTTGTAACTTAATTGTGCTTGTAAAATACAAATATTGAGTCAATTTTGACGTCATGAGTGTATTCATGCCATGTCCCTTCAAAAAATAGCGATTATAATTCATTGCCGATTTCTTATATTTTCTAGCGGACTTCACCACATTAATTTAACTTTTGATTAGGAAACAAGGCTCACACAAGAAGGATAACCAAAAGATATTGTATATATTTCTCCGTCTTTGGTGTACGAGGGTTATTCAATAAATAAGGTGAATTTTTCGGTATAAGGACTTCTAATACAGATAGAAGCTTACTTTTATTTATTCTTCAACGTAGTCTCCCAGAACTGTCACACATTTTTCCCATCTGTGCACAAGCTTCCGTATTCCCTCAGCGTAAAAATCTTTGGACTGATGTCTCAGCCAGTCACTCACAACACTTTTGACTTCATCGTCACTTTTAAACTTTATGCCTCTCGTGAACGCTTTCAAGGGACTAAACACATGAAAGTCTGAAGGGGCAAGGTCTGGGCTGTAAGGGGGATGAGGGGGCAGTTCCCAGCCCAGCTCGTTGATGCAAGATGACTCCTTCTGACTGATGACCCCTGCGTTTGTCCCAACAGATAAGCTCAAAGTTCTTGCAATGTCATCCAGTCACCCTTATGTCAGACTGAATGAGGTCATTGACTGATTCGATCACCTCAGGAGACCTCACTTCTGTAGGCCTCCCAGGCCTGTCTTCATCCTCAACACTGCTCCGTCCTTCTTTAAACAATTTATCCCACTTGTAGACATTTTTTTGGCTGAAACATGTGGCACCATACACAGTTGACATTCTCCTATGAATTTCAACTGGTTTGCACTCTTCAGCGACCAAAAACTTGATAACTGACCGCTGTTCAATCCTGGAGCATGCTTCTTGGTCGGCCATCTTTGTTAATCGCCAAAACTCTCAAATATTTTTTAATCTGCAAAAGAAATTAAATCGATGTGAAAAAGAAGTAAAACAAACAAAAAAAAATAAATAAAAAAGTGTAAGCTTCTATCTGTATTAGAAGTGCTTATACCGAAAAATTCACTTTATTTATTGAATGATCCTCGTACAATATCAAACAACGATGTGAAAGGAAACATGCATTTAAGTAAGAAAGGTTGAATTAACCAAGAGTTGCCTCTCTTTATCTGTTATTTTAGAGTTCAGTGAGAGAAAGTTATTTGGTTTAAAGTTCACTTGAAAAATGTTCATGAGAGTCTCTTGTAATGATTGTTCTTGAAAGATATTGTTGTGTAAGAAGAGTTTTTTGTGAGTGTGTACAAGTTATGTTCAGCATGTGAGTGTGTGTGTGAGAGAGTGAGAAAGATGGTGCATGGTTTCAATTGTCGTGGATTCGTTTCGCAGTTGAAATCTCACTAACTGAGATTAGAAAAACCTTGGCTTAAATAAGCGACTATAGGCTCCAAATCGTTGCGCGGGAAAAATTATTCACGTGCAAACGATCTGATTCGTTGGCATTGACCAATCAGCGAGCGAGCTTTGGGGAGACTTAAGAAAGCTTCTGTGATCCGTTTCTCCCAAAAGTGCACAAAATTGACTACTTAAAAATAGAGCGATTATAAAATTGTCGCATTACTGCGATTTGTAAATTGCCTGTAGAAATGTAGTGGTGATTTAATAACCAATGAATGCTTGGCATTGTAAATGTGATTTGCATGTTTGTATGTAT
The DNA here is from genome assembly GCA_964036315.1 of Acanthosepion esculentum. Taxonomy (NCBI): domain Eukaryota; kingdom Metazoa; phylum Mollusca; class Cephalopoda; order Sepiida; family Sepiidae; genus Acanthosepion; species Acanthosepion esculentum. The sequence continues at coordinate 114,262,183 of OZ038482.1, read as the reverse complement.
CTATGTTCGTGCGTAATGGGTGCGCACACTTTATTATCTATGAAATGCTATGACTTCTCAGTAAAGAAAGTGAAGCGTGGAGTTCAGCGTTTTCTTTCTCTGTTGCCCCACCCAAGCATAGAGACGACAATCTCGTTATTAAAAAGTAGTTTGCTGGTGGAGAAGAAACAGATTTATAGCTTCCCCTGGGGAATTTTTGCAAAAGCGAACGTGACAGACATCAGCGGAAGTTGAACACAGTTCTCCGATTCCACATTCCCTACAAATAACCCTTGCATTACCCACACCGCCCTTTCACGTCACCAGTAAACCAGTTTAAATAATGAAGAAAAATAGTTTGTAATGCAAAGCTTTACGAATCTGTCGTGACTGACTAAAGCATGAAGGCTTACGGCCATGTCACTGGTTCCCGTACGATCACTGAAGTTAAGCAACGTCAAGCCTGGTCATTTCCTAGATGGTGACTGCTTCAGAACACCACATGTATGCGTAGTTGGTGTCATCAATAATGTCTCGGAACTTTTAATGGGAGAGAACTAGTACAGTGACGATAAACTACATCAGGCAGCAAGGTCTCCGATCGGGAGATTGTAGGTTTTGAGGATTGTCGAGCCACCTCTTAACTGCTGTAGTTTCCAGGGCCACCCTGACTCTCAGTGGTAGCACCTGTTAGGGTCCCACCTCTGGGGGAATAATGAACCCCCAAACAAAACAAAAGACTATGAAAGTATAAGAATACATTTTTACAGTAAAATTATTGACAATACCTTTTTATATTAAAAACTCACCAACAATACCTGTTTATAGTAAATTTACCAATAATACAATTTTACAGTAGAATTACCAATAATACAATTTTACAGTAGAATTACCAACAATACATTTTTTATAGCAAGGTGACAAATACGTTTTATCTGTAATTGAAAGCAAGCAATTGCGTTCAAAATATATTTAGTTGAAGCTATAAAATTGTCTGTCTATATTTCTGAGATGAGGTATTATGTACATTATTTACATTATTCGGACTATTGTCCTCATCTTTCTCGCAACGTTTCGGCCGTGGTACGCTCCGGCCTTCAGGCGGTTGGAATGTCGAACTGAGGCCTTTATTTCGCTCACTGGGGTAGACAGTTCTAGTTCCACGTGTCACGTTTAATGGATATCAGTTATCTCCTGTTAATTTCCCTCTGAAAGTTCTCCACTGCCTTAACCGGGTATTGAACTCACGCTCTTTGGGTTCTGTTACTGGATCTTACTAACGCCTTTATCCACTGTGCCATGTGGCCTCAAGCGTTGTAATAAATATGGCGACAAAGAAGAGGACAATAGTCCGAATAATGTAAATAATGTCTCTAAAATTGTGCTAAAAATATTTAGGTTTCGGTTTTAAATAACCCATAGAGGTGATGATATGCCGCTAAACAAAATCCACCGACCTAGTTTCAATTTCAATTGGTTTCGTTATATTTACTTACGCACAAATACACTTGGGAAAGATAAGTGTCCACGTCTCTCACTAGATAAGTGTTTATTAGAAAGATTTGTATCACTGAATTATTATTATTAGCAGCCCCACCCTCAAATTCTTACAATCTAAAAATATTTTCTGGCTTTAAATAACCTGCAAAGGGTTGATAAGCCGTAAAAATCGAATTAATCGAAATATAACGCCAAAAGCGAGGCACCCGGTAAGGATCGAATTCATAATACTAGTGGACTGGTCTGTGAGTTTATTAATAGCAGTGACAGAGATAACATGTATTTTAAATAGTTAAAGAAACATTTATTTAATTTTCAACAATTTAAGTGAAAGTTGTTTTAATGTGTCGTGCTAGACAATATTTCTCTCCAAAATCCGTCTTATAAATTCGATTGCACATTGAATATTGTTACCAGTTTTAATCTGATGCGTTAACTGTCTATCTAGAGATTTCTGACACTCCATCAAAAATCTGCAATATTATCATTCCTCATTTGGCATCTCAGGTTCAGTCATGTCCCCACTGCCGCAGAGTCGCTTCCCTGTGCGTTGTTCATTATTATTTGCAGGGTAAGTGGTCTGATTAGCTTTCCACTTTGATGGCTCTACATTGAGAGGAAGTTCTGGAGAGCAATGATCGCCAATTTCCTTAAGGGACGCGACACATAAAGGAAATGTTACAACGCTTGGTTGTCTGCCCTTGACTCAGCTGTTTTTTGTACGTAGGCCAATGGCTAAAAATTACGTCTCATTACATAAATATTAGGAGAGGCTGTGTGGCAATCGGTATAGGAAAATGAAAATTCTGAATTCAAAACTGTCTGTAACACCGTGGAAACACATACAAGGGAAAGGATCGTTCATATTGACTCGATGATCCCGACTACGGTCAACTCCTTGACAAACTGGGTTCTATAGCCTTGGTTGGCAACTGGTCTAGGAGAAGGAAAACACTGAATTCAAAACTGTATTTAGCCCTGGCGAGCACATACTATACAGCTAAGAAAAGGATCGTTCATATTGACTTGATGGTCCCGACTACGGTCGACTCCTTAACAGACGGGGTTCTATAGCCTTGGGTGGCAACTGATCTAGGAGAAGAAAACTCTGAATTCAAACCTGTATGTAGCCCTGGCGAAGCACATACTATACAGCTAAAGGAAAGGATCGTTCTCATTGACTCGATGACCCCGACTACGGTCGATTCCTTAGCAGACTGGGTTTTATAGCCTTGGGTGGCAACTGATCAAGGAGAAGGGAAACTCTGAATTCAAACCTGTATGTAGCCCTCGCAAAGCACATACTATACAGCTAAAGGAGGGGATCGTTCTCATTGACTCGATGACCCCGACTACGGTTGACTTCTTAACAGACTGGTTCTATAGCCTTGGGTGGCAAATGATGTAAGCGAAGGAAAATTCTTAATTCAAATCTGTATATAGCCCAGGCGAAGCACATACAATAGATGCAAAGGAAAGGATCGTTCTCATTGGTCGATGGTCCCGACTACGGTCGACTCCTTAACAGACGGGGTTCTATAACCTTGTGTGGCAACTGATCTAGGAGAAGGGAAACTCTGAATTCAAACCTGTATGTAGCCCTGGCGAAGCACATACTATACAGCTAAAGGAAAGGATCGTTCTCATTGACTCGATGACCCCGACTACGGTTGACTTCTTAACAGACTGGTTCTATAGCCTTGGGTGGCAAATGATGTAAGAGAAGGAAAATTCTTAATTCAAATCTGTATATAGCCCAGGCGAAGCACATACAATAGATGCAAAGGAAAGGATCCAACTCATTGGTCGATGGTCCCGACTACGGTCGACTCCTTAACAGACGGGGTTCTATAACCTTGGGTGGCAACTGATCTAGGAGAAGGAAAACTCTGAATTCAAACCTGTATGTAGCCCTGGCGAAGCACATACTATACAGCTAAAGGAGGGGATCGTTCTCATTGACGCGATGACCCCGACTACGGTTGACTTCTTAACAGACTGGTTCTATAGCCTTGGGTGGCAAATGATGTAAGAGAAGGAAAATTCTTAATTCAAATCTGTATATAGCCCAGGCGAAGCACATACAATAGATGCAAAGGAAAGGATCGTTCTCATTGGTCGATGGTCCCGACTACGGTCGACTCCTTAACAGACGGGGTTCTATAACCTTGTGTGGCAACTGATCTAGGAGAAGGGAAATTCTGAATTCAAACCTGTATGTAGCCTTGGCGAAGCACATACTATACAGCTAAAGGAGGGGATCGTTCTCATTGACGCGATGACCCCGACTACGGTTGACTCCTTTTTCTGCTTCAATAATTATGTTTTGATTAATTGCGAACTGTAACGTTTAACAAGAAAATATCAATTAGTATTTGCGACCACAGTTAAAGGGCACCGTTTTTAATTTTGTATTTGGTATGCTTATGCAGTTGGGAGGTCCATTATTATTCATTTGTACCCTTTATTCTATCCCCAGGCCGCAATCTGTTTACACTATCAAAAATTTCCTAACGTCACTCATCAATGTATTGATCTAAGTTCAACAGTCCTTATCTTGACCATAATATTTATATGATCTCGTTTTAACCATAACACAGGGAAGACGAAATATATTGTCTGATTAATGCCATTCGTCTGAAGCACACAATGAAAATGAAATTCCCCAAAAGTGGAAGTCGTCTGTAAGACTAGTATATCATTAAGCAATTAATTTCACAACAAGTGTGCCTTCAAATCAAGTACTTCAAATCCCGGAAAAGACAGAACGTACTCCACTTCTTTTATGTGCACTAATTCATCAACGATCATGACTCACCATAACTTCATATCTTTTGTAGCTCTGAACAATGTTTATTATTATTGCCTTCAATATGCCGTGTGAATATCGAAATTTCCAAGCTCTTTTTCTTCATGATAAGTCCCAGAAAGTTCATCTGTCTTTTTCTAAGTAAATGTGTCTTTTTGCCTTGTATTTTTCTTAAAACTTCCCATCTGCTCACATACTCTGTCCATGGTATTCTCAGCATCCTGATGATTTTGTGAATAAATGTCCCTTTCCTTAAAGCTTCTTCGTTATTCACATACTCTGACCATGTTATTATTTCATGGAACCACATCTCTGTTGTTTGAAGTCTCGTCTTCATCTGTCAGGAATTAGTCCAGCATTCATTAAGAAGTATTGCTATTATTTCACCGTTCATCACTCATTTCTATCTTTTAATTATTTATTTTTTGAGTAACTGTCATTTGAATCTTTCGATTGCTAATGACATCTATGTGCGCCGCTGTATCACTGCCTTCCGCTAACTGGAGCAATGCACCTTCTGTTTTGTCATGCAAGATCTTCCACGAAGCTGCTACGTCCTCTCTGCCAAATCATCCGTTGTCGATGATCACCACAGGAACTACAACTACCAGTAAAGAATAGAAAGATTTTTTTTTTTTATCGAGGTTAGACTCTAGATCCGTTCCGTCTATGCCCATGCATATTAACAGGGTTATCTCATGAATGGTGTGATTCTTCGCTACGCACGGACTGTAATTCGCTATATAGAGGCTAACTACAGACTGTAGGTGTACAGTAGTGCTTTCAGACTCATCACTAGTCAAGGACGCCACAGTACGTCATCACGTAAAGGTACTGAACGCCTCAGAACTTGTGAGTGACACCGTTCTATGGAACCCAGTGCGCGGCAAAAGATCGGTTGGAAGACCCCATCACACCTACATTGACCAACTTGTAGGTGACTCTGGATACCAACTGGAGGGTCTGCCGACGGCGATGTCTGACAGAGATGGTTGGAAGGAACGAGTCAGGGGAATCCTAGAAGAATTCACGACCTGATGATGACGATGAATTATTTATTTACGGAAGGCAGTTTTTGTTATTTCAATGCGACTTCGGATTTCTGTGTCACATTTTCCGTCGTTTCCCAGATAGTTGAACTTCCGTACTTGTTTGATTCTAACGCCTACAATTTGTCGCTCGTATCTTGGACTGTCTCTTTTACTACTTGTCATATAGTCTGAGCTCTTACGGTTGGCATTTAGTCATTTCTATTTCCTTTCCTTTATACACTCCGCTAGCGAGCATAAAGGCAAGATCAGCTTGTTAACCATTACTACAGTCAGCATCCTACTTATTTGCCTGGAAATTTTTCTCCCCGGAATCGATCCTTCAAATCTACAAATCAACCATTCGCCCTTGCATGGAGTATTGCTGCCATATATGGTCTGGAGCCCCTTCTGTTTGCCTCGGGGTTCTTGATAAGATCCAGAAACGGGATTGCAATGTAATTGGCCCTGATGTGGCATCTCGTCTGCAGTTGCTCTCTCACAGATGCGCCGTCGCCTCGCTCTGTCTTTTTTAGAAATACTTTCACGGTAATTGCTCCGATGAGCTGCTTTCGCTGGTTCCCAGGCTTCATGAATTCAAGCGTCCTACGAGTCTGGCTTCCCGCTCTCAGCCTTTCACTGTTGAAACTGTTAAATGTAGACGTCTCTTCAACTCCAATAGCTTCATGTCTCGCACCTCTCACCTGTGGAACTCCCTTCCTTATTCCCGTTTCCCTGACAACTATAATCTCCAGATATTCAAATCTGACGTCAATCGACATCTCCAGTTGTCTTTATCTATCCACTATCCTTCTCCACATCCTTTCCTCTAACACTCCTATCTGCTCTCGCTCCAAATCCTCTGTAACCCCTTGCCTTGATCTATCCACTATCCTTCTCCACGTCCTTTCCTCTTTCACTCCTATCTGCTCTCTCTCCAAATCTTCTGTAACCCCTTGGTTCGATCTATCCACTATCCTCCCCCACATCCTTTCCTCTATCACTCCTATCTGCTCTGGCTCCAAATCTTCTGTAACCCCTTGCCTTGGTCTATCCACTATCCTTCTCCACGTCCTTTCCTCTAACTTTCCTATCTGCTCTCGTTCCAAATCTTCTGTAACCCCTTGCGTGCTATTGGCTTCCAGCCTTGCTTGTGGGTGAAAAGCTTTAAAAAAAAGTAAAAGTTTGGCACAGTATTACGAGAACGGGCTCCCGGTGAGGTTTGAACTGACAACACAGAGAACTTTTTTTTTATGGCAGACGCATTGGCTAAACATAGCTCCTGCCGTAGAGTGTTTACTCTTTTAATATACCCACTTGACTGTCAATGAGAAATTCTCCTTTTTCGTGAACTCTATGGAGTTTTCTTGTCTGTTTCTATCTATCTATCTATCTATTTATCTATCTATCTATCTTTGTCTGTTTCTATCTATCTATCTATCTATCTACCCTTGTCTGTTTCTATCTATCTATCTATCTATCTATCTATCTATCTATCTATCTATCTACCCTTGTCTGTTTCTATCTATCTATCTATTTATCTATCTATCTATCTATCTACCCTTGTCTGTTTCTATCTATCTATCTATCTATCTATCTATCTATCTATCTATCTATCTATCTACCCTTGTCTGTTTCTATCTATCTATCTATCTATCTATCTATCTATCTATCTATCTATCTATCTATCTACTCTTGTCTGTTTCTATCTATCTATCTATCTTCTCTTGTCTGTTTCTATCTATCTATCTATCTATCTACTCTTGTCTGTTTCTATCTATCTATCTATCTATCTATCTACTCTTGTCTGTTTCTATCTATCTATCTATCTATCTATCTATCTACTCTTGTCTGTTTCTATCTATCTATCTATCTATCTATCTACTCTTGTCTGTTTCTATCTATCTATCTATCTATCTATCTACTCTTGTCTGTTTCTATCTATCTATCTATCTATCTATCTATCTATCTATCTATCTATCTATCTATCTACTCTTGTCTGTTTCTATCTATCTATCTATCTATCTATCTATCTATCTATCTACTCTTGTCTGTTTCTGTCTATCTATCTATCTATCTATCTATCTATCTATCTACTCTTGTCTGTTTCTATCTATCTATCTATCTATCTATCTATCTACTCTTGTCTGTTTCTATCTATCTATCTATCTATCTATCTATCTATCTACTCTTGTCTGTTTCTATCTATCTATCTATCTATCTACTCTTGTCTGTTTCTATCTATCTATCTATCTATCTATCTATCTATCTATCTATCTATCTACTCTTGTCTGTTTCTATCTATCTATCTATCTATCTATCTATCTACTCTTGTCTGTTTCTGTCTATCTATCTATCTATCTATCTATCTACTCTTGTCTGTTTCTGCCTATCTATCTATCTATCTACTCTTGTCTGTTTCTATCTATCTATCTACTCTTGTCTGTTTCTATCTATCTATCTATCTATCTATCTATCTACTCTTGTCTGTTTCTGTCTATCTATCTATCTACTCTTGTCTGTTTCTGTCTATCTATCTATCTATCTACTCTTGTCTGTTTCTATCTATCTATCTATCTATCTATCTATCTACTCTTGTCTGTTTCTATCTATCTATCTATCTATCTATCTATCTATCTATCTACTCTTGTCTGTTTCTGTCTATCTATCTATCTATCTATCTATCTATCTATCTACTCATGTCTGTTTCTGTCTATCTATCTATCTATCTATCTATCTATCTACTCTTGTCTGTTTCTATCTATCTATCTATCTATCTATCTATCTACTCTTGTCTGTTTATATCTATCTATCTATCTATCTATCTACTCTTGTCTGTTTCTATCTATCTATCTATCTATCTACTCTTGTCTGTTTCTATCTATCTATCTATCTATCTACTCTTGTCTGTTTCTATCTATCTATCTATCTACTCTTGTCTGTTTCTGTCTATCTATCTATCTATCTATCTATCTATCTATCTATCTATCTATCTATCTATCTATCTATCTATCTACTCTTGTCTGTTTCTATCTATCTATCTATCTATCTACTCTTGTCTGTTTCTATCTATCTATCTATCTATCTATCTACTCTTGTCTGTTTCTATCTATCTATCTATCTATCTATCTATCTATCTACTCTTGTCTGTTTCTGTCTATCTATCTATCTATCTATCTATCTATCTATCTATCTACTCTTGTCTGTTTCTATCTATCTATCTATCTATCTATCTATCTACTCTTGTCTGTTTCTATCTATCTATCTATCTATCTATCTATCTATCTATCTATCTCTGATTCTTATTTTCTGGATTGCTAACCGTTACTCTACAACCACATGCTCGCTTAGTGAGGATGAGACTCACTGAATGAATTTTATGGACTACCAGGCGTATTGTTAAACTTCACTAAATATTCCTAAGGTAGGTGTCCTGCTGACTGAATTACCTTGTTCAAATTGGTATCAAGCACATTTAACAGAGCAACTAGTGAGGTTCGAACTCGCTAAGCAGACAAGATTTATTTGCTAACCATTGCTTGAGGAGGAGCTGTGAACATAGATCTTTGTCAAGAGGATATTTCGGTTTCTGGTTTTGTTTGTCTTGGAGTCTTTGTCTATCAGAACCAACTGGCTATAAAATTGATTTATCTTTTACTTTCTTCCTGCAGGGAAACATTTGAAGCGGAAATACGATTGCTATCCGAGATGCTTTTTTTTTTATTAGAAAAAGAAGAAGAAAAAAAAAGAGAGGAAAAGAACAAAGACGAACGTCGTTGAAAATCAAGTAATTTATTTTTATTTTATTTCATTTCGAAACGTAACTTGCTAATTGGATACTCGAGGGAGAGAAACAATGTGTGATTGCTGAAACTCAACATAGCAAATGCTGCAACTTGAAAAATGTGCTGTGTAAGCATTTAGCAATTCTTCGGATGTATTGGTTTCACACACACACACACACATACACGCACATACACACACATACACACACATACACACACATACACACACACATACGTGAGAGCACAAGCGCACACACGCAGAGACATGTACACAAAGACACACGCACAGACATACATACAAAAGGATACACACCTATCCACGCAATGTTTATACCGCGTAAAATATAAAACCAAAAAAACGCGTTGTAATATGAAACACGGTGAAATATTACAGTACTGAGAGTTTCTCAGTGTTTACGTTACGACAATGTTAAAGGAATGGCTTAAGACACGGTCTCAAATGCAAATGTCGGGTTGGTGAGGCTCTTACAGTAAATAATGATTCACAGTATAACAAATAGATCTTCTTCGCAGCCAGTCAATGTTTGCTGTTTTATCAACTTGTTTCATATTTCTCAACTGTTTTCAAGATATACGCCGGCATGAAGTTCAGATTTCTCTGGGGACGGTTATGGAATTAACAGGTTTCTCCAAGAATCACAGAACCGACGAATGCAAGCATGTCTGCATCTGTCCCAGTCTTCTCATTATCTATCTATCTATCTATCTATCTATCTATCTATCTATCCCAGTCTCTTCATATCTATCTATCTATCTATCTATCTATCTATCTATCTATCCTTTTCTATTTCTATCTGTCTATCTATCTTTGTCTATTTCCTTCTGTCTGTCTATCTATCTATCTATCTATCTATCTATCTATCTATCTATCTATCTATCTATCCTTTTCTATTTCTATCTGTCTATCTATCTTTGTCTATTTCCTTCTGTCTGTCTATCTATCTATCTATCTATCTATCTATCTATCTATCTATCTATCTATCTATCTATCTATCCTTTTCTATTTCTATCTGTCTATTTATCTTTGTCTATTTCCTTCTGTCTGTCTATCTATCTATCTATCTATCTATCTATCTATCTATCTATCCTTTTCTATTTCTATCTGTCTATCTATCTTTGTCTATTTCCTTCTGTCTGTCTATCTATCTATCTATCTATCTATCTATCTATCTATCTATCTATCTATCTATCTATCTATCCTTGTCTATTTTCCTATCTATCTATCTTTGTCTATTTCCTTCTGTCTGTCTGTCTATCTATCTATCTATCTATCTATCCTTGTCTATTTTCCTATCTATCTATCTATCCTTGTCTATTTTCCTATCTATCTATCTATCTATCTATCTATCTATCTATCTATCTATCTATCTATCTATCTATCTATCCTTGTATATTTTCCTATCTATCTATCTATCCTTGTCTATTTTCCTATCTATCTATCTATCCTTGTATATTTTCCTATCTATCTATCTATCTATCTATCTATCTATCTATCTATCTATCTATCTATCCTTGTATATTTTCCTATCTATCTATCTATCTATCTATCTATCTATCTATCTCTCTATCTATCTATCTATCTATCTATGTATGTATCTATCTATCTATCTATTTATCTATTTATCTAACTATCTATCTATCCTTGTCTATTTCTATCTGTCTATCTATATTTCCTTCTATCTATCTATCTATCTATTTTAAGTTTTTTTTATTATTAAATAATGGTAATAAATATATAATAATATAATATAATTATGATAAAATAACAAAGAATTGCATAAGAATAAATGGCTAAATAAAAATCATCACGCCTTTCTTTCTTTAAGAAAAGACATCGCTTTCTTAGAGCAATGAAAACGGGTCACCTGATGAAAGACAAATAATATGAGATAAAATCAAAGACGTGACGAAGAAGACGTAGCCATTATCATTTGAAGGATAAACGCGTGTCGTCGTCGCAGTCATGTTGTTCACATTAGCGACAACAGGCAGCTTTTGTATAGAGAGCTTGTTAACGGAAAGCGACCAGCTGATGAGACAAAGAAGAGTTATAAGGATGGCCTGAAAGTGCCAGTGAACCTTGCAAACATCAGAAGATATGACTGAGAGGTTCACTTAAGTAATGCACCATTTGGCAGAAGATGCTTCATGATGGAAAGGTTGTATTCGAGAGTTCTCGGATTTCAAATGAAAAGAAATACCCGATAAGTTCTTGACGTAGAACTTCCAGACCATATAGACGACACACATCACTTTACATGTGAGGTTTGTGTCAGTATTTGCCTGAATAAAGCAGGGAAATTAAGTCAAATGCAAAGTCATCTTACCAAAGTACCAACCAATTCCAAAATGTCATTAAGTAATAAGAATTTGATCTCGGCCTTTTGGCTAAGATCAAAGCGTAGTATCTGTTCTCAGATCGCTCGCTTAATGATCGCTTTTTGGCTGAGATTCGATCACTGATACATGCCTGGCACAGGGATTCGTCCCTGCGCTGGTGGTATCAAGGCTACGTCTAGCTTTGACCAGCTCCGACCAGCCAAGACCAGCTATGACCAGCTCTGACCAGCTTGTACAAGCTAAGACCAGCTAAGACCAGCAAAGACCAGCGGCCCGGGTGAAAACAGAAAAAGAATTCATGTCACTGTTGCAGAAGAGTTTGTAAGTCAGCTGGTGTGTTGAAAAGACATGCAAACTGGCACAAAAATACACCTAATGACAATAAAATGTATGTTTCTCATGTTGGCCAACTTTGTAATATAGATTTTAAAAGTTTGCCCTGTTTAAAGAGCACAATTTATTTCAAAGCACACATAGGTCTTATATGTTGCGATGGTCATGCTCGATCAGGGGCTGGTAGCCATTATTAGCTATCTCACTCTAACGACATCTATATATGTATTTTAATACTCAATTTTTATTTTATTTTCTTAGCTATTACCAGAATAATTCCTTTGTCAGAATTATTTATGAGTTTTTGTCTCGAATTTATTTTCCCGTCTCTTTATTTATTTTTTATCTCTTTAAATCAGTTATTCTCTTCTCTTTATATAATCTTCCAATGTAAAAGCGTCTTATACGACGGAATATCGCGGATTGTAAATTATCAGAGTTATGCAAAGAAACAAAAAAAAAAAAAAGAAAAAAAAAGAAAAGAAAAAGAAATCACCATCACAAATATTCATCCTATTTCTAGATTAAATGAAAAAGCAGGAAAAAAAATTATATTGATTGTGAATTAGAAAAGTAGAGAAAAAAGAAAGAAAATAAAAACACGTCTTTTAGCTTAACCGACTCACGTTCTTCCATATTTAACACCTGTAGACAAAACTCAGGAAGATATTTGCAAAATTTCTCTAAAAATAAAAATGGCGGACAATTTTTTTTTTATAAAATTGCTTATTATAATTTCATTGTTTTTAAATTCAAATAACAAAATTAACTGTCGTCGAGCTGAACAGTTAGAATTAAACGGAAGTCATTTCTTCATAGTATGAACAACAAAAAAAATAATGAGACATTCCCGATCCCGAAGATTCCAACCCCGTGCCAACACCTTCTTCATTGCGCCAAAAAGGCGGGGTTTCGTGGAATATCAACGTAGGTTGCGGGGACCAGGCATTTTTTTTACGCGCAAGGGTTCCTGGCTATGTGTCAGGTAGTGGGGCAGTAAATAACCATTAAATAGTAGACATTCGTTTATCTCGCGAGATAGTAGCGTCCTGTTTGTGTATAATACGCGCCTTTTTTGCCTTTAATTTTCTTTCAAAATTTCTAGTACTGTTTTTTTAATGCACAAGAGAATACGGCAAGCTTTAGTCCTAACTAAAAATGAAAAATTACAAAATAAAAAGATTTCTACAGAAATGTTATTTGTAGTCCTCCCATGGCCTTGTACCTAACTTGAAATATGTGGTAAGTATTAGTCATAAATGTGTATAATACGCCCCCTTTAACGCCTGTAGACAAAACTCAGGAAGATAGTTGTAAAATTTCTCTAAAAATAAAAATGGCGGACATTTTTTTCTCTTTAAGGTCAACCTATGTCACATCGGGGTGGTTCCCTGTGAAACCCTCCCCTTGGTTAGGTTAGACAAGCTTTGTGTACCTAGTTAATGTGAGTAAATGTTGTTCCTGGCCTGTTCCCGGCAGCCTCTTTGGTTATGATCCAAGTCGAGATTCACAACCTCCCCAGTTTTTTGGCCCCCTTTTGATCTCGACTGGGTCAGCTTTTTATTCCCCATACCCGTCTATATTTTCACTTTTCCCACTCCTTTAGCGAGAGAGCTTCTTGATTTTGTCCAAATGGGCAGAATACAGCGGCCTCTCCTTTTTGAGAGTTGGACGGGCCCTATTAACATCAGTTATGTTTAGTTTACTTTGATTTTTAGTTTATTATTGGGTTCATTTCCCTCCCCTCTCATTCTTCATTATTAGATTTTTATATATAAAAATTTATTATCATTACATTTTTAAGGTATGGGGCGCGATTTTGTAGGTTCCCCTTGAGAGGATGTGGTATTGTGGTGGATGGAGGATTGATTGGCGATGGACGAGTTCTTATAGTAAATATGGAAACTGTAATGCGTGAATGTGTTGTGAATCAGATTAGCTAGATATAAGATAGTTAATGACGACCAGCCTCAACCCCTCCCCATTTTGGTCTTGTGCCCTAATTGTATTTTAAATACAATAAATATACAGATTGGGGCGACCTCTCCAGAGCGCAGGCGTGGGCGATGCTATATGGAGGCCAGGCGCTGCCCACACTACATGCCACGCACTCTTAGACGTACTGACAAGATCCAAAGGTATACAGGGTATTATATTCGATACCGGCTTGGCTTCAGGTGTTGCCGGTGGATTGTCAGAGTTGACAGTTAACCGCCCCCGGGGCTCTACTCCGGGTTTTCTGTCTGGAATTATTTCCATAGTCTTTCCTGTACTTAGATATCACCGCAAAGCAGCATAGGTTTAAAATCAGGGGGACAATAAAATATATGGAAAAAAATAGAATGAAATTTGTTCAAACTTATTTTAAGGCCATTATGGTTGTCAAATTTTGTATGTATATATATATAAATATATATTTATATATATATGCACGCACACAAACACACACACACACACACACATATATATATATATATATATATATAGTCATCCACAGACAGACCGTTTCGCTGTATCACAGCACCTTACTGTCACTGGACATCCGATTGTTTCAAGCCGGGATCGAAACACGACTGAATGGACATCTTACCTCTAGGCTATAGTCGCACGGCAAAAAGGAAGGGAATTTTAGTGCTTTTCTCTGTACGAAATATTCCAGCGGCTCGGAGAACTCAATTCAATTTACTTGAAGAATAATGCTTAATAGCAGTAGGAACCGCTGTTTTTTACAAACCTCTAGAGAAAAAAAAAACAAATTTGAGATCATATATATATATATAAACATCCGCAGACAGAATGTTTTGCTGTATTATAGATCCTCAGTGTGGCTAGATGTACGATTGTTTCAAGCCGGGATCGAAACTCGATTGATCTGATGCCAGTCGGATATCATACCACTAGGCCATCTCTCACGGAACAAAAGATTGGAATTTTAACGTTTTTTCTTTATACGAAACACGCCGATAGGAGTCACGATGGATTAATGGATAGCGGCTTGGATTGAGGAATCAGAGAGCCGAGTTCGAATTCCAGCCAAATCCATAACATTCACTTATGTTAATATCTTTGGGAAAGGTGTGAATCCTCTTCTTCTCCCTCCAGCTATGGGTAAATAGCAGGACAGACTGGGTTCTATAGCCCTGGATGGGAACTGGTCTAGAAGAAGGACAACTCTGAATTCAAAACCTGCGTTTGGGGACCCTGCGGCACGTAGTGCACCAAGTCTCTGTATTCGGCCCTTCAAAAAGTGTGGATGCTTCTACACAAAATATTCACCACTATAATCAATTCTAATCTGCTGGTAACGGGCTGTCAGTTTCCTAGGAACTGATCCGCTTGACCCTCATACGTTGACAGAGAACACACACACGCACACATATATACATATATATATATATATATATATATATATATATATATATATATATATATATATATATATATATTAACAAAAATATTTTTTGTATCCTTCCCTTTCCGTTAGTGTGTATGCTTCTTGATTCTGTTTAAAGGCAAAATACAGTGATCACTTTTATCATTTTAGTGCAGTGGTTGGGTCCTACGAACATCTGTTATGTTTAATTTGAAAGTTTTGTTATACTTTAGTTTCGTTTTCTGGGTTCATCCCATCCCCTCTCATTTCACGAGCATATATTTTTATATATTTAAAAAAACGGGAAAAGAGATATTTGAATTATTTGTACATATTTGAAATTTTATGTCATGGTTTTGGTTTAGGTTCCGTGTGAATTTGTGATATATGTATTATTGAATGGTGAGGAATGGATTTTTGTGGTGAATAAGCAAATTGTAATGAATGATGGGCCGTGAATCTGATTAGCTAGGTCTAGGATCGAAAGATATCGATCAGCCTTTCCTCATTTTCACTTGGCCATGTACCACAATTGTTGATATTTATTTTATAAAATATACAATTTTGGCACAAGGCCGAAGACGGAGAATGGGTTGAGGCTGGTCTTCATTTACTATTTTATACCTAGCTAATCAGATTCACGACCCATTCACTCATTAAATTTGGAACACGAACTCATCCTTCACAAATCAATCCTCCATATACCATAATACCGCATACTCTCGGGGTGGGGTGTCCTACAAAACATACCCCATGACTTTAAGAATTTCATCATTATACAATAGTATAATAATTAATCCGTATAGACGATGAGTGGGGGATGAACCCCCCAAACAAACTGAAATATCAAAACAAACAAAGTAAGGATAACAGATGGTAGTTGGACCTGTCCAACCCTCAAAATAGAGAGGCCGCTGTGGACAAAATCAAGAGGCTCTCTGGCTAATGGAGAGGGAAAGGAAAAAATAAATATGGCCTTTGGCGAAAGAAGAAGGCTGACCCAATCGAGATGAAAACGTGATGTCAAAACCAAACTGGGAGGGATGGGAATCTCGACTAGAATCATAACCAAAGAAGAGGCCGGTAGCAGGCCGGGAACGACACTCATTCATATTAACTAGGTACACAAAAGTAATCTATCCTAAACAGGGTAGGGCTCTACAGGAAGCCACCCCGATGTGACGTAGGTGGAACTAAAAGAGAAAATCAAGGCTAGCCCCGTTCAAACGAACCAAGCTCGCCTCTTTCACCCACCTTTCGCTGAAGACAGTCGATTGCAGGCGTGTTCTATCCGTTCTAATCTTCATTTTGAGCTGATGCTCCAAGAATCGGATCAGAACCTGATGAGAAAGACGAATGCCTTGCAAGACTTCCTCCTGTCGCGACGTCCAAATCACTATTCGGACCGTGGCCATCAGCAATAGAAACACAATTATTTTAATTAAAACAATATATATATATATATATATATATATATATATATATATATATATATATATATATTACGCGAATCATTCATACGAAAAGCAGAGAATGAAGTTAATGATATAAATGACAAGAATCACTCCCGCAAACAATTTTTAATAATAAAATACATTAACCTCGAATCCGTTAATGAATGGTATGATCCTTGTTTATACATTCCGGTTTTACAAGGTCTTTTTTTACTACTAGCTTTCAATTGTTTCATACAATCATCTTCAGGTAGGGAAATAGGTAAGTTTTTTACATCCAGGTAATAACAGAACATCGAAAGATAAAGTGTAATCCGAAAGATGTTTTTTAGAAATGTGATATTGTTAACTGTAAGAAATTCTTTTGGAGCGTGCAGTCACGACGCTGAGGTTGAATTTTTTAAATTTTAAAATTGTGCTTTCTTGTACTAATATAGTAATATGAGAATTCTTTTGTATAAGTAGTTTTTTTTTTAGTAAAGGTGGCATGAACTAAATTGTTCAATAAATAAAGTAATGTCACAGTTATTATCAGGAATTCGCACGTCGGATCGGTTATTTTAATATCAATTATGTGGTGCAGGTTCAATTTACATTACGCGAATCATTCATACGAAAAGCAGATAATATATATATATATATATATATATATATATATATATATATATATATATATATATTATAAATTAACTGATTTAAAATCAGACATCCCATTGAAAATATGTTTGACACTTAAAAGAATCCAATAAATCACCTACAGTAAAATGGAAATTAATAAGAAAAGCTAGAATATGTAGGTCATTAAATGACCCATGTCCTTTGTGCATACATGAGAAACTATATATTACTAAGTTTATAAAAAATTAACATTTACTGAATCAGAGAAAGGAAATAGCAATTTTTTGCCATCATTGGCAAACATTTTCATTAAATAATATTTAAAAATAAAATTAAAAATGCGAGCTGGTAATATACATACTTATATTTGATATGAAAAAATAATTTTAAATAATTTAAGTAATACTATTGCATTTACTTGTTTTAAAAAGAAATATAGTCTATTAGTAATTAAGAGTAAAAATATTTTAAAATTGTAGTTAAATAAAACGTATTCGAACCCAAACACCACTAGAAAGAATCTTTAAGTATACAAGTAAGGAAAAAAAATGCCGAAAAACTTTTTGCCGTCAATAAAAAAAAAAAACCCAGACGACATGCATTTAACGGATGTCAGAATTAGTTAAAAAATACACCCCTGCCCTCCCTAAACTTAACCTCTTTTTCGAACGTAACTCATAATTGATACAACAATAGTTAATAAAAATGAAAACGCTACCGCCCCTTGTCTGAATGATTGGATTTCTCTGTATCCTTGGAAACAGGAAATTATGAATTTATATGTGCGTTTAAAACTCGGTAAGTTTATAAATAAGTTATTTCAGAATTCGCTTGAAGATGAAACGGAACTAATGTTGTAATTTAATTATATAATTAAATTTGAAGTTTTTAGCTTCCATTTTTGAAACATGGTTATTACTGTGTAGCGAAAAAACATATTTTAAATCAGTTAATTTATAATATTTATGCTCTGTAAATTTACATTGAGCACTGTTTTGTAAAAATAAAAATAAAAAATATCAATAAGAACACCGGATTATATATCTTACTGTTCTTTCTTATATATATATATATATATATATATATATATATATATATATATATATATATATATATATATATATATTATATATATATATATATATTCACAAAAATAAAATACGTCAAAAGAAAGAATTGGGATAAGGTTTACAATTATTGTTATTCGCAATTATAAAAATATTTGTCATGATGTGTTTTTAACGAGTAATCGGCGTTCCAGAAAGAAAAAAAAAAAGTTTTCTTGGGGTTAGTGAAACTCCTGCATAATACGACCCAGTATTTTTGAAGCTAAAAACAGCGAATAAATGACATCTTTGCGTATAATACATTGCCGTAGTATAGACATGACGATGTAATTTATTTTGCAAGGCTGTACCATATTATCCACTAAAATCTCAATGTCTCATATATTTCAATAAAATATATAATTTTTCACTATATTAAAGAATAGATATGAAGCGGGTCTTTAGCCATTGGGTGTTTCTCCTCAAAACTTATTTTCGAATTTTCGGGGGAAGGTGCTTTGCTGTAATATTAATGTTATTAAAACAAGGCAGATCTTGTGTATTCCCTTTATTAATTTTAAAACCAATTTCGGTGAATTTCCTGTCTGTGAGACAAAAGACATTCAATTTCGCTGATTCCCAAGAGAACAAATATGGCCGACATATCAAATAAATTTTTTAAACATTTGTTATCAACAGCTGCCGACTTCATGCTTTATTTTCTATTGTGCTGACTGTATTTGTTATCTTACTATTTTAAATAAGAGTTTTTTTTAAACTGAATAAAAATGTCTGGAAACGTGTAATTGTGTATAATACGCCCCTTTTAAAAATACTTGTGTATAATACGCCCCCATACTCTGAAATTACTTGTGTATAATACGCTCCTTTTCTGAAATTACTTGTGCATAATACGCCACTTTTCTGAAATTGTATATAATACGCCCCTTTTCTGAAATTACTTGTGTATAATACACCCCTATTCTGAAATTACCTATGTATAATACGCTACTTTTCTGAAATTGTGTATAACACGCCACTTTTCTGAAATTACTTGTGTATAATACGCCCCGTTTCTGAAATTACTCGTGTATAATACGCCCTTTTCTGAAATTACTTGTGTATAATACTAATGTATTGGAATAACCACTTACCCCCGTAAATGATTACACGTCACTATAGGTAGCAAGTACCTATAAAGTCAACCGTCTACGAGAGACAAGAGAGGACGAAGAGTGAGCGAGACGATGCAAGCACGTTCGACCTGTCAATTAGTGTGTATAACTGTACCGTATTTCATATTGTACTTGTTGTGTACAATAAACCTTTCTTCTGGTATCCATTTGGTGTCAGGTGTTTATTCCCTTAGCACGGAATATAACAAATACACCGCTTTTCTGAAATTACTTGTGCATAATACGCCCCTTTTCTGAAATTACTTGTGTATAATACACTCCTTTTTTGCTTTTAATTTTCTTTCAAAATTTCTCGTCTGTTATTTTAATGCACAAGAGAATATGGCAAACTAGTCATAACTAAAAATGAAAAATTATCAAAAAGATGGTTTCTACAGAAATGTTATTTGTTATCCTCCCATGGCCTTGTACCTAACTTGAAATATGTGGTAATTATTAGTGATAAATGTCATTTAAGATTTCTTATATCCAAATTATTTTTTTTTTAAAGGAATCTGAATATGTTTTTATTTTTACTATTCTGTATTCTTCGTCTTCTAGATATTTATTATGTAAAAATTACATAATTGTGGCACAAGGCCTAAAAAGGGGAGGGGTTAAGGCTGGTCCTCACTAACTATCTTATACCTAGCTAATCCGATTCACGACCCATTCACTCATTACAATTTACCCATTCACCACAAGAACTCGTCCATCACCAATCAATCCTCCATGCACCATAATATCACAACCTCTCTAGGGGGACCTACAAAACGCGCCCCATGCCTTAAAAATTTAATGATAGTAAAATATATATAAAAATCTGTGATGAAAAAATGAGAGGGGAGGGAGATGAACCCAGTAACAAACTGAAATATTAACACAAATCGAATTAAACATAACTAATGTTAGTAGGGCCCGTCCAGCCTTCAAAAACAGAGAGGCCGCTGTATTCTGCCCATGGGACAAAATCAAGAAGCTCTCTCGCTAAGGGAGTGGGAAAAGGATAAAAAATCATACGGACATGGGAAAATATAAAGCTGACCCAGACGAGATAAAAAGGGGCCAAAACAAACTGGAGAGGTTGGAAATCTCAACCTGGATCATAACCAAAGATGTGTCCATTCAGTACTTGGGCGATTACAGCTCTCCACAATTACCTGTCCTTTGTAGCCCTTTTTAATGTTTTTCTTTTGCCATCTCCCCTAATTCTTGTTCTACTAACCATTTATACAAGCTCGTTAGGTATGTTATTTGCTGCATTCCTCTGTCTCTCTTGCCATCAGTATGTCCTGAGCGCGTCAAATTTTCCGAGCCATCTATCCTCATATGTGCTCGAGTAATTTCAGTTGTCTCTTGCTGGTGTTACGTATAAGTGTTCTTTTTTTCCCATTTTCTCTAAAACTTGCTCACATGTTCGGTCCATGGTATGCTCAGCATCCTTCTGTAGAACCACATGTCTGTTGCCTAATTTAACAAACCAAAACGCACACACGTGATTGCATAAAAAACATACATATGCGCAACGATACATAAACCTACATACATCTATATCAATATATAAACATACAAGCACACAGACATGCATACACACGTGAATATACACACACTTACAGACACGCATACATACACACATAGATATACACATATTCACACACACAGATCCACAGTTTTATCTATCTTGCTGGAGAGTGAGAGAGGAAGTGAAGAAGGAGAAAGAGAGAGATGAAGACAGAGTAAAGAGAAAGAGAGAGAGAGAGAGAGAGACAGATCAACGAATGTACTTCCGTGACCAAGGTAAGTCTTCAAGTCGATGGACATTGGCTGTGGTCTGATCTGGAGAAGGATGGACTCCGCCAGGTATACTTTATCCAAGACACGTCAAATTTTGGTGCTACTATAATATACAGTCTACCTCGTTTACTATTATAGTATGCGGTCTACCACGCTATGAATTATACCGTGACCTCACCACACCTCTCGTGCTGTCCATCTGCGGTCACCCACGATGAATTCTACCATCACCTCACATAAAAGAAAGGAAATGGAGCTCCCACATCAGAATACCCCTAGGTCTGAAACTGTAAACATCAGCTGGATAACCTCCTTCAGATTAAATGTTGCTGAAAGATTTTTATAGACGTGTCATCTTGACCAAGGAAACAGAGAGGAACCCAGACGAGGCTATGCCGAAGGGCAGGGTCTTGTTTTGGGGAGGTAGACAAACCCGACCCCGTGTATACGGGAGTCTACGGGCAATTTTTACCCGAGCCTATGGGCTCGGAACGCCTGACATTAAAAACTGACCTTGTTCCACATTTTGCCTTGTGGGGAGGTTGGTAAATAGAGAGGAAACGGCAGTAGTATTTTTACGAGAAAACAATCTGCTAGATACGCTATAGTTTTTTTTTTACTAGAGAACAATCTGCTAGATACGCTATAGTGTTTTTACTAGAGAACAACCTGCTAGATACGCTATAGTGTTTTTACGAGAGAACAACCTGCTAGATACGCTATAGTGTTTTTACGACAGAACAATCTGCTAGATACGCTATAGTGTTTTTACGACAGAACAATCTGCTAGATACGCTATAGTGTTTTTACGAGAGAACAATCTGCTAGATACGCTATCGTATTTTTACGAGAAAACAATCTGCTAGATACGCTATAGTGTTTTTACGAGAGAACAATCTGCTAGATACGCTATCGTATTTTTACGAGAAAACAATCTGCTAGATACGCTATAGTGTTCTTACGAGAGATCAATCTGCTAGATACGCTATAGTTTTTTTTACTAGACAACAAACTGCTAGATACGCTATAGTGTTTTTACGAGAGAACAATCTCCTAGATACGCTATAGTTTTTGTTTTTACTAGAGAACAATCTGCTAGATACGCTAGATACTGAAAGGCCGAAACGTTGTAATAAATATGGCGACAAAGATGAGGACAATAGTCCGAATAATATAAATAGTGTACATAATACCTCATGTCAGAAATATAGACAGATACAGAAAGGCCGAAACGTTGTAATATATATATGCCGACAAAGATGAGGACAATAGTCCGAATAATGTAAATGGTGTACATAATACCTCATCTCAGAAATATCGACATATACTGAAAGGCCGAAAAGTTGTAATATATATGACGACGAAGATAAGGACAATAGTCCGAATAATGAAAATAGTGTACATAATACCTCATGTCAGAAATATAGACAGATACTGAAGGGCCGAAACGTTATAATAAATATGGCGAGAAAGATGAGGACAATAGTCCGAATAATGTAAATAGTGTACATAATACCTCATCTTAGAAATATAGACAGATACTGTAGTCTCTTTTGTTTTACTAGTTAACGTAAGTAAATGTCGTTCTCGGCCTCGTCTCGGCATTCTCTTTTGTTATAGTCCTTGTAAAGATTCCCAGATTTTTTTATGCTCGCTTTTTATGTTTATTAGATGATTCTTTTACAATTCTCCACTCCCAAATTGTTTTTTCGTGTCTCCCACGCCATAAGCATGTGGGTTTGTTGACGCTGTCTATCGGTAAATATAGTGGCATTTCTGATTTTGTTGGGTTGTTCTTCATTAGCACAGATTTAATTTCGCTTAAATGTTTTGCATATTTTTTTAATTTTGATTTAATGGTTTCACCCTCATCCTTTTCATGTCATTGTCATTTTTTGTATATTCATCGGTGTATTATTTGGTACCCTGTGAAAATGCGGCATTTCGGTTGATGTTGAAACTGAAAGGAGAGGGACGATTTCTTGTGCAAATTGTGTCATTTCTTATCTTAAATGGGCCGTGATTTGGATTAGCTAAGAGTCGGATAGACAGTGTTGACAAGCCTTTCTCCCTACCCCTTCGACCTTGTTCCACATACAAATATACTTATTTGTAAAATAAACGCATGCAACATGGCGTTCTAGAAAATGCAAGGGCCGTACCAAATGTTGCTTTTACTCTAAGTAAAACTCCGGATCTGACCGCTTGTATCAATAGAAAATAGATATTTATTGCATAAAAATACAATTATGGCACAAGGCCGAGAAAGGGGAGGGGTTGAGTCTGGTCTTCACCAACCATCACATACCTAGCCAATCCAATCCACGATCCATTCACCCATTACACTTTGCCCATTCACCACAAAAACTCATCCGTCACCAATCAATCCTCCTTACACCATAATACCACATCCTCTCAAGGGGAACCTACGAAACGCGCCCCATGCCATAAAAATTTAATGCTAATAAACTATATATACAATTCTAAAGATGATAAATGAGAGGGAAGGGAGATGAACCCAATAACAAACTAAACATAGACACAAAGTGAACTAAACATAACTGATGTTAGTAGGGCCCATCCAACCCTCAAGAAGGAGAGAGAGGCCGCTGTATTCTGACCATTGGACAAAATCAAGAAGCTCTCTCGCTAAGGGAGTGGGAAAAGGAGAAAATATACACGGACATGGGGAACAAAAAGCTGATCCAGTCGAGATAAAAAGAGGGCCAAAAACAAACTGGGGAGGTTGGGAATCTCGACTTGGATCATAACCAAAGAGGCAGCCTGGAACAGGCCAGGAACAACATTTACTCACATTAACTAGGTACACAAAGGCTTGTCCAACCCAACCAGGGGAAGAGCTCCACAGGAAACCACACCGATGTAGCGTAGGTTGACCTAAAAGAGAAAATCAAGGCCAGCCCTGTTCAAACGAACCAAGCTCGCCTCAGTCACCCACCCTTCGCTGTGAAGACTGTCGAATGCAAGCGTCTTCCATCAGTTCCAATTTTTAATAGGAAATGCACAACTTAGGAAGTTTAATTAATTAATTAAATAAATAAAGAGGTTAGTTTTAAAAAAAGCAAGCCCTTCGTTAAAGTGAAGTCTTCTCGAGCTTTATTGCTGGAAAATACAGCAATTGTGGCACAATGTCCAAAAGGAGGGATGGGTTGCGGCTGGTCGTCACTATCTTATACCCAGCTAATCCGATTCACGACCCGTTCATTCTTTACAATTTACACATCCACCATAAAAAACTCTTCCGTCATCATTCAATCCTCCACACACCACAATACCACATACACACTGGAGAACCTATAAAAACACCCCATGACATAGAATTCACTTATATAAAACTATATATAAAAATTTATCGATGTTAAGCAATGAGTCCGGTGAGGAATGAACTCGAAACCAAAGTAAAATATAAGAAAACACACAAACTAAAATAATTGATGTTAGTCGGACCTGTCAAAGTGATTCTTCTCATCCTAGTAAGATAAGCTCTATGCAAAAAAATCTCTAATTTTAGCGTGCTAATTCAATCAGGCCATTACAGTGTTTCGTTCTATTTCACTTTCATTCCTACATAACAAAAAAATATTTTACGGTAAATCAAAAAAATCTTTTCTTTAAAAATAAAGACTTTTTTCTTTCTCGTTCTACCAATTTACTTCCCTTTTATTGTATTAAATCCGAAAAAAAAATCCTAATATTTTCTCCCGTGTCCCACGTACGTGTGGAAACGTCGAATTAAAAAGTCTTGTGTAGCATTCAGAATGAGTTCGCGTTCTGTTACATTAAAATACAAAAATAGGAACCAGATACTTCGCGTAAATGCATTAGCATAAAACACGTTTTTTTTTCGTTTTTTTTTTTAATCGCAGCTCCAGTGACTTAAAGGCAAGAACTCACCCACAGTCAAAACACTTTGACGATGGGCTTGTAAAGATGACAAAAAGAAAATATGTAATATGTTGATAAAATCATTTTATTTTAACTTTTGAGCAAGAACAATTATGGAAAATATATCTATTTTATATTAAAGAGAAAAAAGCAGAGAAATATCTCAATTTTCTTTGAAATTGATCTATATAGCTTATTTCACCATTCGCTGTTGGCGTCTCTCGGCGTTTGACCAGATTCGATTAGAATCCATCTCTGCCTTGCTGATGATCATATACTTTGGACTATTGCACAAGCCGCAGTTACCCTTCAGAGCACATCTGTTATTGCGCAGTGTTACCTTTTTCTGGTCGGATGAAGCAGTCTTCCTACGGCAACGGACACAGTAGGCCAAAGTACTTCTCTTTCCGCCAATCACACGCCGTTTCAGTCCGGCTTTCCTTTTCATTAGAGACTTCTTCTTTGATGTTCTCATATAACTGCTACTTTTCGCAGCGGCATTGCTGTAGTATTTCCTTTGCTTTGGCTTGGTCATTTTCATTTCTTTTCGTTTTATTTAAAGATTACGTTGATCACACAAGGAGTCTGAGATTAAAACAAAAGACTTTCTTTGCCAAAGATCGCCGTGGCGAAACGCTGCGGTGTAATAGGAGATGCGTACTGACCGTTTGTCAGAATTTAAGTGAGTTACAAAGAAAGAAGGAAAGATTAAAAGAAAATGACGTTCAATTATGCCTTTGTGACATCACAAAGAACTGATGACAAAAGAGTCACAACGTGACAGTTAAAAAGTTCCATATTTTAAGATAGGTAGACTTTCCCCCCATTTTCTTTTATTAATTTTCCTTCCTTTTTTTTTTTTAATTTTTTTTTTTAATTATTTTTTTACCTCGAACCAAATGGACCGGCCATTTAGGGATACACTTTATTCCTTTTAATTTTGGCTGTTTTATTTCCCGACACCACAATTTATTTTCCCTTCCCTCACAATTATTTTTATCCTTCCCTCTTCGTTAGTGAGTATGCTTCTTCATTCTGTCTACAGCAATGATTCCCAACGTGGGGCGCATGCCCCACCGGTGGGGCATGGTAATATGTTGATGGAGCATGTGTAGGATGTGCACACTTCGGGTTACTATACCAACAGAATAGGAGGGGGGGGTAAATTCGAGAATGAGTTATTAACAGTGAATTGTTTTCTAGTGAGCTCAAATTTCATTTTGCATTGCTATTTCCTGATTAAAACGATCAAAATATATCACAGAATAAGCTTTCATTCAAATATTTTATATTTTTGCCTTTCTGTTTGATATTATATGTTTTGAATCTATATATATTTAACTGTCTTTTTGTTTTTTCATTTTTCTTTTTCATGGGCGTCATAGTCAATATTTATTGTGAAAAATTACACAATTGTGGCACATGGCCTAAAATGGTGGGGTCTGAGACTTGGTCGACACTAACTATCCTATACCTAGCTAATCTGATTCGCGACCCATTCACTCATTACAATTTCCACATTCACCATAAAAACTCGCCCGTCACCACTCAATCCCCTTTACACCACAATACCGCATTCTCTCATTTGTTTTTCTAAAAAACGCACCCCATGCCATAAAAATATAATAATAAATAATACATAAAAATCTAATCATAAAGAATGAGAGGGGAGGGTGATGAACTCAATAATAAATTAAAAATCAAATGGGCGTCATGGTCTTTGGAAGCTTGTTTAGAGACCAAGTTAATAGCCTTTTAAGATTCTTTCACGTGTATGCAGTGAAATTTTGAATATGTAAGAATTAAATATTACAGTGGGGGTGGCACCAAAATTTTAGAAATACCAAAGTGGGGCATGGCCCAAAATTGTTTGGGAACCATTGGTCTAAAGGCAGAATACAGCGGCCACTCTTAGTATTTTGTGGGGTGGTTGTTATGTTTAGTTTGAATGTTTTGTTATACTTTGGTTTAGTTTTCTGATTTCATCCCATCCCCATTCATTTTATGAGAATATTTTTATATATTTAAAAATAAAAAAAATTAGAAAAAATGAGACATTTGAACTATTTGTACATATTAAAATCTTTTGTCATGTTTTTTTTTTTTAGGTTCCCAGTGTATTTGAGGTATTTTGATATATGTATTA
>OZ038482.1:114114876-114229876 GCA_964036315.1 Acanthosepion esculentum | reverse complement strand
AAATGACTCATACTGTACTTAACAGCTTCTTAATAGAGAAAAGTCTAATACATTTCTGCTGTGATGTTTTTGGGAAGAATTTTTTAAGTGTATTGAAAAACGTTAGTCTGCCTAATTTCCTTGTTAAATATTTTTACTTATAATAATGATCCCCTTGTACAAGGCCCAAGAGCCACTGGGTTACAGAGTAAGAGGTACAGTTAATGGAGATATGTGACGAAGATAACAGTTGACTCTAGACTTGAACAGGTTAAGAATGTAATGATCGGAGAAACCAAGGAGGAGAGTCGGTTCCACAAAGCATTGTTTCGTGGGAGAAGCTGTAAGTGGAATTTACATCTTACCAATGGAATGCGAAAAGAATGAGGATATTTCGCTAAAATATTTCGGGGTATGACAGGACTTAGTCATGAAGGTTATGACTGATGGAACTTCAGAATGTAGCTCATCTGAACTCTTTAAGTAAACAAATAGCAATAATGACGAAATATTTATTGCTTGTAATATGTTGTTTTTAACTGAATGGAAATACAGTAGTATTATCAGATAGATAGATAGATAGTTAGATAGATAATGAACAGGAAGAGATAGCAAGCTAGATAAATAAAAGACATACATAGATAGATAGATAGATAGATAATGAACAGGAAGAGATAGCAAGCTAGATAAATAAAAGACATACATAGATAGATAGTTAGATAGATAATGAACAGGAAGAGATAGCAAGCTAGATAAATAAAAGACATACATAGATAGATAGATAGATAGATAATGAACAGGAAGAGATAGCAAGCTAGATAAATAAAAGACATACATAGATAGATAGATAGATAGATAATGAACAGGAAGAGATAACTAGCTAGCTAGACAGATAAAATAGCTAGCTAACTAGCTAGCTAGATAATGTCCAAGAAGAGATAGATAGATAGATAGATAATGAACATGAAGAGATAGCTAGCTAGATAGATAGACAGATAAAAGAGCTAGCTAGCTAGCTAGATAGATAGATAATGTTCAAGAAGTGATAGATAGATAGATAGATATGTAAATAATGAATGAACAGGAAGAGATAGCTAGCTAGATAAATAAAAGACATAGATAGATAGATAATGAACAGGAAGTGATAGCTCGCTAGCTAGCTAGATAGACAGATAAAAGAGCTAACTATAATAATAATAATAATAATAATAATAATAATAATAATAATAATAATCAAAGGCAACCGCCCAGACATTGTTATTAAAGACCACAAACAAAATAAGTGCCTCCTTATTGATATGGCAGTCCATGCAGACTGCAATGTATCTTTGAAGATATTCAAAAAGCTGTGAAAATACAAGGACCTTGAAATAGAAATCTCAAAAATGTGGCACATGGGAACATCAACAATCCCTGTTGGACTGGTTGGAAAAGATTCCAGTAGACTAACGGAAGGGATCCCTGGAAGTCTCAAAGAGATACAAAAAATTGTTCTGACAAGTACAGCCGACACTTTACGAAGGGCTTTATCTATGTAAATTTTTTTTTCTTTCTTTGCAGTGGAAAGTGTCATGATGCCATTTCTAACCTTAGGTCCCTGGGCAGGACCCGGAAAGAAATGTGTAAACGCCAGAAATCAAAGACAAAAAAAAAATTCTCTTCCGCTCATTTGAAATTGTGAAGAACATGTTGCATAAATATGACAACACTTGAACGAAATTCTTTATCGGTTTGTTTAATGCTTATTTTCTTTACCGTTTTTATAAATTGGGTTTTCCCTGAACTCATCGTCGTCCAGTATTTCTATCTGGGATAAATGTACACAAAAATGCAGTTTCACAAAACCGCGAACGAAACTTGAAAATGCCTTCCTTCATTTAATCTATAACCGATTGTCAAGGTTGTATAGTTTTTCACAAAATATCGAAGATATCTGGAATGAAGAAATTGATAAACATTAAAGGAATTCTCTTCTTTATGTTTTCTGCTATGATGAATGTTCTCACAATAGTTTAATGGTATTTCAAACTGTACAAAGACTTTATAAGGATCTACTGAATCGAAAGCATCGGACCAACGTAATTCTGTCTAGTCCTTAAACAAACACTTTCCCGTCTAAAGGCTACATTTACAAGCGATCTATGAATCGACTGGTAACTTTCAAATAATCAAATGCTAACGGGTGAATTGTAAAATTTTGTATTAGATTGATTAAATTTGAACAAAAAATGTAAATATTTAAAGAGTCGTTTGACTAGCGAGATTAGATTGTTATATTATGATAATATTTTTAAATTTTATTTCCAGCGACTAGTTATAGAAAAAAAGGCGGAAACCAAAAAATTATTAAGTCAGACATCGTTTTATCAAATAAGGAAGAAAAGAAAAAAAAACATATTCCCGTTTTTTTTTTTCTAATTGATCTTTTTTTTAGTACTAGGTCATCGATAAAGGGCAGAAGTTTTTCAAGAGTAAAATTTTATTGTACTTGCATCTTGCCAGATTTTCTTTAAATTTAAGTCAAAAAATAAAGTTGCAAACGCACTCATTGAAATATAAAAGACATTCAGAATGAAAATGTTTTATTCTTGAACTCCAAATATGAATTGATTGTTATTGTTCGGTTATCACGTAAGATAACTTCGTCAGGAAACAATTTATGAATGGTAGCGATAAAAAAATATATTTTAATCCTAAAGTTCAACCAATACAAGACTCGAGAGCAAATCAAGGCAGAGTGTTACTGTTAAAATGGTAACGACGAATGATAAATAATATTTTTTTAATCCTAAAGTTTAACCAATACAAGACTCGAGAGCAAATCAAGGCAGAGTGTTACTGTTAAAATGGTAACGATGAATGAAAAATAATATTTTTTTAATCCTAAAGTTTAACCAATACAAGACTCGAGAGCAAATCAAGGCAGAGTGTTACTGTTAAAATGGTAACGATGAATGATAAATAATATTTTTTTAATCCTAAAGTTTAACCAATACAAGACTCGAGAGCAAATCAAGGCAGAGTGTTACTGTTAAAATGGTAACGATGAATGAAAAATAATATTTTTTTAATCCTAAAGTTTAACCAATACAAGACTCGAGAGCAAATCAAGGCAGAGTGTTACTGTTAAAATGGTAACGATGAATGATAAATAATATTTTTTTTATTTATTACAACTTTTCTGCCGTCGTACGGTCCGGCCTTATTCAGGTGGTTGGAATGTCAAGGACACATGACACAGTGGATAAAGGCATTAGTTAGATCCTGTGACAGGACTCAAAGAGTGTGAGTTCAATATCCATTTAAGGCAGTGGAGAACTTTCAGAGGGAAATTAACAGGAGATAACTGATAACTGACATCCATTAAACATGGCACGTGGAACTAGAACAGTCTACCCCATTTGCATGAATGATTCATGTAATATATATATATATATATATATATATATATATATATATATATATATATATATATATATATACCCAAGTATAGGATTGGTGTATACGGAATAAATTCCAATAACCAAGAAATACTATTCTTAAAAGAGTGCTCAATACAGAGTAGAGCAAATACAATTATTTATTAGAAAATTATAACATAAATATGTTATAAAATCACTACAAAAATAGCCATTTTGTTTCAACACTTCTGGTGCCTTACAAGTGATAATGTTGAATCTAACCATCGCTTGATAAGACACCAGAAGTGGTGAAATAAAATGGCTATTTTTGTAGTGATTTTATAACATATTTATGTTATAATTTTCGAATAAATAATTATATATATACATACACGAGGGAGTGCTGAAGAATTCTCAGCCTAACCAAGAATCGATTCCAAAATAAATTGGAAGCCGTACGAGCAATAAGTGAGCCGTGCTGAAGAAGAACAGGACGAATATCCCAAGACATTGACAGGTGAAAGGAGAGTAATCTATGGTCGTTGATTAAATAAAGTGTTAAGGTCGAAATTTTCTGAAGGCTAACCGGATCGACAGACACTTGGAGAAGGCCGGAGCGCATAACAGCCAAAGCGTTAAGATAGTAACAACAAAGATGAGGACATTAGTCCAAATGAAAAAAATGTAAATAATAATAACTTCTCAAACCAGAAATTAAGACAGAAAAAAATGGTATATCTGAAAATGTTTGAACATTTAATCAAATTTTTGGAAGCAGGTCGTCCTGATGACTTTCAGCACTCACTCCTATATATATATATATATATATATATATATATATATATATATATATATATATATATATATGTTTATACATTCTTTTTTTTTATAATAAACAGTATTTATATCATTTACCGGTCTGGATGTCCGAGAAATTTTCATAGAAAGTATTCGTCCTCCGACAGGATTCGAACCTGTATCCTATACGAAACCGTTATTTAATACTGTTTATTGTAAAATAAACTTAAAAAATTGACTTAAATACTTGTATCTATAAAAAAGAATGTTAAACATAAAAATGTCTTTAAATAATTGTCGCACTTTGTTCATTTCATAATATATATATATATATATATATATATATATATATATATATATATATATATATATATATATATATATATTGGCTCCTGAAAAATTAATTTCGGTTGAGCTCTCTGGTTTGAGGTGTGAATTTGTAAACAGTGACTATTTAAGCTAATATTGCACGACTCTTCGGCAGAATTGAGTCGCCGTCAGTCACTGTGTGTTTATCTAAATCTAAAAATAAACACGCAAAAATTCACCTTCATTCCTGCCGTGTGCTGACGGCTTAGTGGGAGAAGTTCCGTCTGACGCAAATTCAGTCGGGTTTCGTTTCTAGCTAGAGGCAACCGGACGTCTAGCTCATCCACACTGATGAGCTGTGAAACAGCTAAACAGTCTGTCTGTGGATGACAATATATATATATATATATATATATATATATATATATATTAAAGATTTAAAGAAAAGACATTGGAATGACCAACACAAAAACAGAGAATGTCTCATATAGAGAAGATTTAACATTGAAAAACATAAAGGAAAAAAATTAATTATTTTTAATAATATGTGGAAATGTCCACCCTTTACCTGAAGACGGTCATGAGACCAGAAACACGTGTTGTAAAACTATGTAAAACTATGAGAAATAAAGAATAATATTTTTTTTAAAAACCCACATTACAACCAAAAACGTTTGCGGTACTTCTCTTCTTTTTTAATATACACACTTTTCTCTCGTTGGAACCATTATAACCTCTTCATTTTATATATATATATATATATATATATATATATATATATATATATATATATATATATATATGTTATAATAATGTATTAATAATGTATTTGGGCAACAATTCCTCTTTTAGACATGTTTCATTAAAGATGATTAATAAGGTACTGCGATTAAACTTTATATTCAGATTTTCTTGCATTCGTACATGTGTTTGCTTTTCTGAACATAAAGGGTTATTTACCCGAGACCACCACAGAGTGGGATGTGGCACAAGGCCTTGTACGGGGTGAACCCTACTGTAAAAAATATCCGAGTGCTTTCGGTTATCCTGTTAGGCATTATTGATGTTTTTTTTTGTTTGTTTTTAACTGTATATCTAGATTTTTGTATACTTATATGCATGTATAGTGATTTTTTAAGCGCGGCTTAGATGTGTCACAAGGCTGAAAAGGCACCCAGTGAGGATTCAACTCACTACTCAGTCGAAATTGATCGAGCAAGACAATCTTTCTAACCATTACATCACGTCGAGGTGCCCGCATCAGCATGTATAGTGATGGGAATGTTTTTTTTTCCAAGCACGGTCAACAGGTTGTGGCCGTGTTCATGGTTGATATTATTGATCCTTATATATTTTTTTATTAATACTTCTATCATTTTAGCCGTTTTTATATGTGGCTGAGGCTAATATGATCGTATTTTCCACAAATATATGTTATGGATGGAATTTGTTAGGTTACCGTGTGTGTTTAAATAGCTCCTAATTGTGCTATCGTCGGATATATATATATATATATATATATATATATATATATATATATATATATATATATATATATATATATATATATATCCGACGATAATAATTTAACAGAGAGAAGTTTTAAAGAGGGGAGTCAAAGACGGTGTAAGTGAGAGAAATATGAATATTTTCAAATGTCTAATACATTATATATATATATTCATATTTATATATTTATATATATATTCATATTTCTCTCACTTACACCGTCTTTGACTCCCCTCTTTAAAACTTCTCTCTGTTAAATTTTAATCCCCCCTTCATCTTTAGACCTTCCTATCCTTCTCTCTTCTGTTACCCCTCCCTTTGGCTTTCATTCACTCTAGCATTCGCCCCACACTCTCATACATGTACTCTCACTAAATTTTATTTTTTATTCCAGGATATGTTTTTTCTGTTTTCTTTTTGAATTTGTAGGTCTGATGAATTGGATCGTATTTACGATTCCAATGGGATAAATTATGACCATGGAATATTAGTGTTTAAGTCTTTTTATTATATATATATATATATATATATATATATATATATATATATATATATATATATATATATATATATACTAATAATTATACTCGATTAGTAAAAATAATCGGATGGCACAATTTGCAAGTATATCAAAACAAATTGGTATCCGAGGGAAAACTTGGAAAAAGAAGAAAAGACTAGAAACATCCGAACAGGGCGAAAAAAAATCGTCCATTGCTTTAAATTTCTAGTTCAAAGAAAAAACTCAAGTGAGTAACTAAGATAAAACATATACATTTTTGACGATCTAAACTCGACCGTGTCTCTCACACTACACCTCGCTACCTTCTCTGTTAAATTACATAAACTTAATACTACCCATCAAAAGTGTAAATTTTCATTTCATTTTTTGTTTCACCTTTTGAAAGTGATGTCTGATGATCCAGAGTACTTTAAAAGGTCTCTGGTGAAATAGAATATTACATTGGAGCCTTAAAGTAGTCTGTTTTTCTTTAAATTATTAGCTCTGAATTTCCATTCAGCTCTCTGGATTTCATCCTCTTTGGGACTACCCATACGGATTACCAAGTTTTTTGTAACTTATATATATATATATATATATATATATATATATATATATATATATATATATTAAGACATGCCTCATTAAATAATTTAAACAAGTTTTATTTACTTTATTTTAATAGGATCCTCTCATAGTTACAAAAAAATTTCATAGTAACCTTATTAAAGGAAGAAAGAAAATTACCATCTTGATGCAAATTCTTTTTATTCCGTATACTTTCGACATTAGTATAATGTCATCATCAGGGTCTTGTTTTTTCTAAGACAAAAAAGGTTTGTGTTCATCATTTTACGAAGACAAACAGACAGCTAAAATATACGCAATATATATATATATATATATATATACATATATATATATATATATATATACATATATATATATATATATATATATATATATATATATATATATATATATATATATATATATATATAAAGTCTTCTGAGCACGAAACACCAGGTAAGTAATGCATGAACGAAAGTGCTGCTGTGACGATCGCTAACAAAATAAATAAATAAAAAAAATATGGCGCCAACATATGCTACGTTGCTGGGCTGGAAACACCTACCCAAGGCATATGAGCTCACCACAACTGCTCATCACCTGAAAACCTTCCAAGTGCTTTCTGAAATTTTCCATTTGTGGGAAGTCATGTCACACCTGAAAAAATTTCGGATTTTAAAGTTTTTCAGATTTGGGAATTTCGGATAACCGATACTGAATTTGTAGTTATTATTTCACATTAACAAAACCTATATTAACGGGAAAAGGAGGCAGATAGTGTGGATCAGAGTTAGAAGGACCCGTTTGCCTTCAAATATAACATGCGAACGCCCGAGTTCAAAAACTAACATTTGACATGAATCGGTATCATAGCAGCTTTTTGATAGAAGGGGCTGGCTGGCTGGCTGGCTGGCTATCTATCTATCTATCTATCTATCTATCTATCTATCTATCTATCTATCTATCTATCTATCTATGTCTGTTCCTATCTCTCTCTCTATATATCTATCTATCTATCTATGTCTGTTTCAATCTATCTATGTCTGTTCCTATCTCTCCCCCCTCTCTCTATCTATCTATCTATCTATGTATGTCTGTTCCTCTCTCTCTCTCTCTCACTCTCTCTCTCTATATATATATATCTATATATATATCTCTATGTCTGTTCCTATCTCTTCCCCCCTATCTCTCTCTCTATCTATCTATCTATCTATCTATGTATGTCTGTTCCTCTCTCTCTCTCTCTCTCTCTCTCTCTCTCTCTATATATATATATATATATATATATATATATATATATCTATGTCTGTTCCTATCTCTCCCCCCCTCTCTCTCTCTATCTATCTATCTATCTATGTATGTCTGTTCCTCTCTCTCTCTCTCACTCTCTCTCTCCCTCTCTCTCTCTCTCTCTATATATATATATATATGTCTGTTACTATCTATCTATCTATCTATGTTCCTATCTCTTATTCCCTCTCTCTCTTTCTCTCTCTCTCTATCTATCTATGTCTGTTCCTATCTCCCCTTCTCTCTCTCTTTCTTTCTCTCTCTCTCTCTTTCTCTCTATCTATATATCTCTCTATCACAATTTATATATATGTATTTCATTTAAAGCAGAGTATGATGAGAAACTATTAATCATTTACTGTAAAGTTTGATTCGAACTGAGTGCCCTTATATTACGTGAGGTTGATGCAGATAAAAATTAACATAAGTAAATATCCTCAAATGTAAATCTTTGTCTCCATCTGAGCGTGGTTTAAAAATAAATATCTCCCTTCAGACACATATATTATTTGACTTTTTTAGATTATCGTATCGATCAAAATCGGTATCAGGAATTCGCTACATTTGCTTCTTTCGCTATTTCTAGTCCTGCTTTAATAATAATAATAATAATAATATCAATAATAAAAATAAAAATAATAAAAATAATAATAATAATAATAATATGTTTCCTCTCCGGCAATCCATAGTTCTTCGATTTTTGAATTTCTTTCAATGGTTGAGATGGAAGTATTTCTTTTGGAAAAAAAAAACTCCTGCGTATACTTGGTGTACACGTTTCGCACTATCGTTGGTTTGAAACGCGGGTGACGCGAATCTTGGTCTTTATATCTTGTACACACACACACACACACACACACACACACACACACACACACACACACACACACACACACACACACACACACACACTCGCACGCACATAAGCATACAGGCAATGACACGCACACATGCAATTTCGCTCAGGTGTTTGTTTAGCTGTAAATATACATACATAAAAATCCGTATTTATTTTAGTCCCTATCTCTCTCTATGTGTGTGTGTCTGTGTACGTGTGCGTGTGTGTATGCGTGCGTGTGATTTATTTTCTGTGTGTATCTATGGTGATATGGTTCGAGTGCATTTATGTATATAACTGTATTAAGATAGATAGATATGAACATACTGAGATATGAACAAATCAAGATAGATAGATAGATAGATAGATAAGAACAGACATAGATAGATAGATAGATAGATAAGAACAGACATAGATAGATAGATAGATAGATAAGAACAGACATAGATAGATAGATAGATAGATAGATAGATAAGAACAGACATAGATAGATAGATAGATAGATAAGAACAGACATAGATAGATAGATAGATAGATAGATAAGAACAGACATAGATAGATAGATAGATAGATAAGAACAGACATAGATAGATAGATAGATAGATAGATAGATAGATAGATAAGAACAGACATAGATAGATAGATAGATAGATAAGAATAGTTGGCTCTTCCTTTATAAAGCTTATCGTCACATCTATCTATCTATCTATCTATCTAATACAGTTTTATACATAAATGCACTCAAACTATATCGCCATAGATACACACAGAAAACTCCCTCTTTCGCGCACGCACGCACGCACACGCACGCACAAGCACACACACGCACACGCACTCCTAAATAGTTATTAGGCCCTTACTGTTCTGAGTATGAAACTGGGTTCAGATAACGCTATAGTCAATTTGATAAGGAGGTGCAAAGAACCCAGCATGTGGCACTGTTGGCGGGGTGCCTGTAAACCATACCACAATTTGGCCCAGAGCCATGAGAGGGTAATTGATGGTTATGCTAACACGAAGTCACAAGTCACCGTGACCGAGCTTTTCAGCGTATTGTTCTTAATCATGCAATATTATGGACTCTTTCACAAACTTGAACTAAAGTTCACTAAGTATTTGCTGCAGTTGGTTTGCCGTGCGTATCGCAGAAAGACAAATGCGCCTGTCCAAGCATCTGCAACAGGGATTGGCTAACCACCTCAGCAGGGGAGGGGTGTACTCCGAAACGATCAGTCACCCATAGATAGATAAATGCTTTTCCAATTATTATACTGACAATTATTATTATTATTAGATTGAAGTTTATGGATTGTGCAAAAGTTTGTTGATTACCTCTCTAGTTAGTATGGGATAATGGTTTATCTAATAGTTGGCACTGTGTATTGTTGTTACAAGGCATGTGATCATCTGTCTATATTTCTGAGATCAGGTATTATATACATTATATACATTATTCGGACTATTGTCCTCATCTTTGTCGCCATATTTATTACAACGTTTCGGCCATTGTACGGTCCGGCCTTCTTCAGGTGGTTGGAATGTCGAACTGAACACATTATTTCGCTCACTGGGGTAGACTGTTCTAGTTCATCAAGGACACATGGCACAGTGGATAAAGGCGTTGGTTAGATCCAGTGATAGGACCCAAACAGTGTGAGTTCAATACCCGGTTAAGGCAGTGGAGAACTTTCAGAGGGAAATTAACAATAGAGAACTGATAACTGACATCCATTAGACATGGCACGTGGAACTAGAACAGTCTACCACAGTGAGCGAAATAAAGGGTTCAGTTAGACATTCCAAACACTTGAAGAAGGCCGGAGCGTACAACGGCCGAAACGTTGTAATAAATACGGCGACAAAGATGAGGACAATAGTCCGAATAATGTAAATAATGTGCGTGTGAGCATGTAGCGCCAAGCACTGTATTTTTACCTAATGATATGTATATGTTATTAAACAATCTGGCTATCCGAGTGCTTCTCGTCCGTTACAATCTATGTGATAAGCTGAAAAAATTCCTTTTCATTATCCTATCATGGCTTGTATGATTCTGTAAACTTCTCAATGGTAGCCCCGCCCCAATCAGTGACCATGCCCTATCTGACAAACTTAAGGTAGGTTTTAAGATTTATTAAAAATATCGATTTTTTTTCTAATGTAGTTTCGTTCTGAACAATATCTAATTAATATTTGCCTGCACGGTATTTCATATTCATTCCTTTTCATATGGGAACATCTCTTCGCTTTTTCTTGAAGATATTTCGTCTCTTCTTCGTACATAAACCATCCGTGGTCGGGTAGCAGTTTCCCGAGACGAGACTTTGCCATTCGGCATAGTCTCGTCTGAGAATCCTCTCTGCCCGGAGGCAGAGATTTTGACCAGCACAGCTGGAGACGAATCTCTGACTGCAGACCAACATACAGTATTTATTACTGTATTTATGTCCATTATCGTCCGTAGTTATGCTACAACAGTTCTTAGCTTTGGGAAGGGGAAATCAAACTAGAGGGAAATTTATTTAGACTTTCAAACTTTTCAGGCAAATGGGAAGACCTCCACTATCTTTCCAGCAAGTAATTATCAATTCTCAGATATTAAAGCAAAGAAGCTGTTGGGAATCAGTATAGCCTACATCCTGAAGGGATGTTTGACTGAAATATAAACTCGATCAATGTTTATCATTTGATTCACATCATGGATGACAGAACAAAGAATAAATAGGGTCAATAATGACGAAGTGCAGGTAAAGATCAGAAATGTTGACTGGTTGATCCGTTTTTTCGGTTTATCAACCCTTTGAAGGTTATTTAAAGCCAGAAAATATTGTTAGATTTTAAGATTTCTTTTGATAATATAATAATGATTTAGTGATACAAGTCTTACCAAGTAACATAGCTGGAGGAGAAACGGTAGATTCCTACCTTTCTCCAACTGCCCATCCATGCTTACAGTCACCGTCGATATTGTTTAACTTCGGTGATTATACGGGAATTGGTGTTTCAACGTGATGCGGCCGTAAGCCCCCAGAAATGGTGGAGAGCCATAATCGTTTAAAAGGAATTTGTATATAAAAGAAAAGATAAAAAAACGATGTCTTGACTGTATGTTAAATATTATAGTGTTCATCATTTTCAAAGACGAAATTGCTGTGTTCACCTGAAAGTTAAATGTTTTTTACTTGTGATGTGAAGGACGCTGAGTTGAGTGCTGTGCGATTGGCTTGAGTAACGCTTCAGGGGAGGTAAGTAAATTATGGGGTTGTCGAGAGATTTTTTAAGAAATGAGTATTAAGACTATTAGTACAAACCTCGATATTTTAAATTCTTTACTGTAAACATTTTAAAACATTTGTGCAGTATTCATAATTAATTTTATTAAGGTTTAGTTTCAATTTTTTAATATGATAGCTTCGAGAATTTTTAGTCTGTCTATCATTTTCGTGAAAAAGTATAGATGTAATTTCAACAATAATTTTTCTGAATTGTAAATATGGTATGCTTTTGTAAATGTTTAGAAATATTGGAGGTATCATTCAAATGAAAACTCAAGCACCGAGACAACGTGGTTGTAGTGTGGCCAACATAAATATTTTCTCCGTTGGAGATACAATCTTCCAGAGGACATTTAAATTTATATACAATATTGATTTATCCAACACGAATAATTAAGTTAGATATACTAGATTTAGTGTAGCATAAAATTATTATTTTTTACTAGGATCTGTGATGTTTATTAACTTTTTTAATTTAAATTAACACCCTGATGATGTCATTGTGCTAATGTCGAAAGTACTCAGAATAAATAATAAGTCTCAACGTGGAATTATATTTTCGTTTGCGAAAAGGAATTGAGAAATAAAAACAGAGAATGATCTCGTTGCGAGGGTTAAGATTATGAAAATCGAATTGTCATAACACTGGTTTATGTTTTTACTAAGACGGCGACTCGCCCAAGGATAGAAAACAGTGTGTCACTTTGTTGAGAAGTTAGGTAAACAAATATATTTTTATTGATGAAAACAAATTGGGAAATAATTTTTATCTGTCGCTCGGAAGGTTAAAATGTGTTTACCTTGGACAGGTGGGTCCAAGAAAAGAGTCAGAGAATTTAAATTAATGAGGAGAATAAACCATGACTTTCTCTTACGCACTGTAAAAATTAGATTTGCCAGGCCTGAGAAGTGGGAAGAGTTAGAATACCAAGAAGGAAGGATGAAGGGGCAAAATTTAGTCCCGCTTGTGCGGAGTAGCGGTGCTAGATGTGAAGTGAAGCAGACTGGAAGAGCAAACTCTGTATATACTCCGAAGGAAGGTGGATAATACTCCAAATTTGGAAAGTTGATTAAGAAAGCAGAAATAGGGAACAAAGAAAACCTTTATTGGAATTAATGAAAATTCGCGAATCACCGAATCCCAGAAACCATCGGCCCACGCCAGTTTTGTGTCGAAGTGCATATAAGCAGATGAGCTCGGAAAGATGGGTTGCGAACCCGCATCGAGAGCCTCTGAAATTCCCTTCAGCTGCCACCAGATTTCCTGATTCCAAGACTTCGAACTCACCTCCTAGAAAAGTTTAGACCAGGTTCAGTGTCACTATAGAGATTGATGCGGGAAAGAGTTATTTTTTGTTGTACTAAGAGCGATATAAACCAATTGAATATTATCTCAACAAATCTCACGTTTCATTTTTAGTCGCGAAGATATTTTGTTCCTTAACATAGCGCCCGCTACGGGCTGAACCCGCGCTGCGAGAATACGATCTTCGATCTTCGATTTTTCATTGCTCTGAGATCAAGAACACAGCGTGTGTTTAGTTGGTATAGATCGAAGCTGTCAGCGACCAACAACCAGGTTAGACCGGCGTCAGCATTGACCAGCGCAGAGTTACCCATGTGGACCGGACCACTAAAACGGGTGTAAGCGGCGGTGAAAGGTGTTATATATATATATATATATATATATATATATATATATATATATATATATATATATATATATATATGTCTGGTCCCTCCTCCGCTAATAATAAGATAGAAATATTAAAATAAACCCTCTGTAAACTCGCTCATGTCTATCACACCACTCCTCACTGCCCTCTCTGTTAAATTACATAAACTTAATACTACACGTCAAAAGTGTAAATGTTCATTTTATTTTTCTTTTCATCTTTTGGAAGTGTAGTCTGATGATCTAGTGTCCTTTAAAAGGGCTATGGTGAAATAAATTATTACATGGCGCGGTCTGTTTTTCTTTAATATATATATATATATATATATATATATATATATATATATGATGCAATGAGAACGAAAATAATATATACATTCTAACGTTCACAGCATTAATTCAAAAGAGGGCTTGATACCAATAATAGAGCAATAATTATTTATTATAATTTTATAATATATACAAAAACAGTTTACTCACTACAAAGAAGCACCTTCGTTTCAGTGCATTTCAATTGAGTAAACTGTTTTTGTCTATATATATATATATATATGTAAGCAAATGTGTGGATGTAGATCCGACGGTATGATGAAAATGTGGAAAAGACAAAGCAAAATCCGAATATGTGAGTTTACTGTTTTTAACAAAAACAAAAACAAAATAAAAACAGTAAACTCACATATTCGGATTTTGCTTTGTCTTTTCCACATTTTCATCATATATATATATATATATATATATATATATATATATATATATATATATATATATATATATATATAACACCTTTCAATATATATTCATCTTTTCATGAACGCGAATAGTTTGGGCGGGGCATCCTGGCTTGGTGTCGTGATGGTTTTATTTTTAATTTTGGAGAGTGTGGCAGCCAAGGCGACTTAAGTGCCACCCGTTTACTTTACCATCGGTGTTCTTCTCATTGGGTTCAAACAAGGACAGGCTGTGTGTGGCATGGAGGTGGAAAATGTCACTCACATTATTATCGCTTGTGAAATCGTTGCGCAGAAAGAATACAAGCACTGACTTGATAAAGTCGCCGTCCATCTACATTGGTGCTGAGATAGGAAGTATGAACTTGAACTTGATGAGAAATGCTACCGCTACAAACCAGAAAATGTGACCGAAGACGATCAAGTCCAGATCTCATGGGATTTCAACACCCAGACAGACCACATCTTTGGGGCTACCAAACAAGACGTTATCATTGTTGAAAAAAGCAAAAACAAACAAGAAAATGCTTCCTTACTGGTGTGGCTGTTCCTGTTGGCCATAATATCAAGGCCAGAGTAATTGAAAGCTTTAAATTACCGTGAACTCCGGGTTAAGATTGCCGGAATATGGGACCTCAGGCCACTAGTGTCACAGTTATCATTGGGGCGTTAATGTCTATAACATCGAACCTAAAGAGCTACACTAAGAAAAACATAAAGCCTAGTATCCCATTACTTCAGAAGTCCGCGTTGCTTGTCACTACAAATATTCTGCGAAAGGGGTTA
Source organism: Acanthosepion esculentum (assembly GCA_964036315.1). Taxonomy (NCBI): domain Eukaryota; kingdom Metazoa; phylum Mollusca; class Cephalopoda; order Sepiida; family Sepiidae; genus Acanthosepion; species Acanthosepion esculentum. The sequence goes on along the minus strand of OZ038482.1, from coordinate 114,214,213 downwards.
TCTGTCTGAGGTCGTACGACTTGATGGCGAACAACCAATATACAAGATCTCCGGTTGTAAACGAAAAACTATGTTGAATAAGAGATGATAATCATAATGTTGTTTATTATTATGAAGCTACTTTACGAGATAAAATTATAGCTTACGGTGGAGAGCGCTGGGGATAATATTAAGCTAAGGGATAATATTAAGGAAAGGGATAATATTAAGCTAAGGGATAATATTAAGGAAAGGGATAATATTAAGCAAAGGGATAATATTAAGGAAAGGGATAATATTAAGCTAAGGGATAATATTAAGGAAAGGGATAATATTAAGCTAAGGGATAATATTAAGGAAAGGGATAATATTAAGCTAAGGGATAATATTAAGGAAAGGGATAATATTAAGCAAAGGGATAATATTAAGCTAAGGGATAATATTAAGGAAAGGGATAATATTAAGGAAAGGGATAATATTAAGCTAAGGGATAATATTAAGGAAAGGGATAATATTAAGCTAAGGGATAATATTAAGGAAAGGGATAATATTAAGCTAAGGAATAATATTAAGCAAAGGGATAATATTAAGCTAACAACGCATAAAGCGATTCTTTGAGCGAGATTTCTTTTAAAAGATGTGTCTTATTTGTTGCTAAATGCTGTAATTAATTTACAAAACACTCATCCTAAACTGCTGTGACCAAGTAATTGGTTATTAAGGAATAACAAAACAAGAGGTTGCAGATAAATAATGTATTGAACAGTAAATACAACAGAAGAGTATTACACGACTTGGAAGTGTGTATCGGTTGACCAGCGTTCAGTCTATATCACTGTTAATATTTAACAGCCACCCCCACGAGGGATGTATGTGGCACAAAGCCGAGTTTACCGTGGGTTATCCGAACCCATAGGATCTGCCAAAAATATTCCCGCAGAAACCGCATAAACGGGTCCGGGTCTGTCTACCTCCCCGGACGAAACTTTGCTCTTCGGCAAAGCCTCGTCCGGGTTCCTCTCTACTCAAGTCAGAGAGTTCGACAGTAACGAACAGGCTATAGCACTGTTAATATTTAACAGCTCCCCCACAGGGCTGTATGTAGCACAAGGCCGAGTTTACCGTGGGGTTCTCCGAGCCCGTAGGCTCGGCCCAAAATATTCCCTTAGAATCCGTATAAACGGGTTCAGGGTTTGTATACCTCCCCGGACGAAACTTTGCCCTTCGGCAAAGCCTCGTCCATGTTCCTCTGCCAAAGACAGAGTTCGACAATTGAGCAGGCTTTATCATTGTTCCGCCGAGGGTTACTTTTCCTACTAACTTTATAGTAAGTGGAAGAGTCCACAATAGACTCATTAGAGGGAGCACAACACAACATAAACCTATCGCGTTACTGTAAGCGCGCATTTCTCTATCTACTCTTTAATAAATTATGAATGAAAACAATATAGATTAATTCATTTTTTAAACGGATATTTATATATAGAGAAACCTGTCAGTTTTGAGGAAAGCTCAACGATAAAAATATAAATCCTGCCAACATTTTTTATCCAATCGTTCTGTTGCTTCTCTCACAATCTCTTTTACTTTCTCGACACAGACATTGTAAAACATATATTTCTTTTTTACTCTCTCTCTTTCTATCTGCTTGTCTTTCTTCCTGTATATCTTTCACCCTGACTTTCCGTATACCTCTCTCTCTTTGTTCTCTCGATTCCACTTCAGCTGATCCATATTTACACGCTCGCAAAGCAGACTGCGTTAAGGACCAAAGCGAAGAATTTTCAAGAATTAGATATTTATGGCCATTTCAGAGGGTGAGCGAGTTTAGATGGATCGGGGCCACTTTTATCAAATTTAAAAATAGTACCTGAACTAATGTATTTCCAGCGAGAAAATAGAATGTTTAGCTTCTGAGTATTCCTGTGCAGTTTTAAAATCAGTTATTTGCTTGTCGCACATTTAATGTAGCCTATTTTTATTCAACGATTTTAGTGATTCCTAATAATACGTAAAATTACGAAAGGTCAAAAATAATGTTCTTATACGGAGGGAGATTTGAATATATATATTAAATACGTACATTTTTTTCCCTCTACGAAACTCCAAAGTCGAGGTGCTGAATATAACATCAATCTGCAAAGTGACAAATTTAACTTTTATTTATCATATATATATATATATATATATATATATATATATATATATATATATATATATATGAAATGGATAAAGTCCGGCAATTAATTTAAGATACGTTTATATGTTCTTTTTTTATAGATACAAATATTTAAGTAAATACTCTCTCTCTCTCTCTCTATCTATATATATATATATATATATATATATATATATATATAAATGTGAACATTGAAATCAACACTTAGAGGCGACAGGCTGTTTCATGCTAGACGCAATCGTCTAGCATGAAACAGCCTGTCACCTCTAAGTGTTGACGTCAATGTTCACTTTTATATTTACACACGCTCTATCTCTGATATTGAACACTTTATCCCATAAATATACCACACCTTAAGAGTATATTTCTTCATATATATATATATATATATATATATATATATATATATATATATATATTATGCAGTGCCATGCAAAAGTTTACATCACATTACAAAAATGCGTTTTAGGTATTTCTATTACAGTTACAGTAATTAAACATTTACTGCTCGTAAAACATATTTAAGTATTCAGTCAAACAATCAGATTTTTAAAAAACTTCCAAAAAGTCTTCCATGAAGAAAAACCGTTATTTCGCAACTCAAAAGTTTACAACACATTTTTTTTATTTATAAAAGGTTTTTTTTTAATAAAAGTTTACAAATTTTTCTAGATGGTTCCAAATTAAGATGGGGTTGTTTTTTAGAACGTTCCAGATTAATTTTATGATTACTTTTAGGAATGATTAAAAGTACTGCGTCATTCTTTTTCTGTCAACCTTCCTTTAAATATTGAAAAAATGTGGAAAAGCAAAATAACTGATCAAGACCTCCGTAAACTTATTGTTGATCTTCGTACAAATGGACTTGGTCACAGGAAGATATCTCGTCAGTTTAAATTTGCCATTAAATTCATTTGGTACGACAGTTCGTCACTGGAAGACGTGTCATTCCATTTGTTCCCCAAAAAGCTTTGTTTGTCTTAGAAAGGTAACGGAGCGTACGGCAAGATTATTGGCGAGAAAAGTTGGCAACGAGCTCTGAGTTACGCTTAAAGAACTTTAGGGAGGACTAGAAGTAAGTGGAGTAAAAGTGAGTACAGATACAATTAGTCGTTCACTTCGTCGATATGACATCTTTTCGAGGACTCCAAGGCACAAAAAAACAAAAATAAAACACTTCTTAAGCAAAAACATGTTCTTGCTAGACTGGATCTTGCAAATGAGCAATTGTCTCAAACCTGCAGGATTTATATATATATATATATATATATATATATATATATATATATATATATATATATATATATACAGGGTGCCCCCAAAAAACGGGAACTTTTGAACAATCCAATAAAACCAAGAGTGATGGAAGAAAAATATTTAATTCATAGTAATTGAAACCTTAAAACATGCCATTTAAGAAACAATGATGGAATTTTCATTTTTAAAAAATTACGTCCTGAAGATGGCGTCCTCCTGTACGAATGCATTCTTGAAATCTGCTGTTGAGATTCCTCATTGACTGCTGCAACATCTCAGCTGGGATACTGTGAATTTCATTGTCGTTACTAAAATGGCGAAATGTTTACTTGCTCAAGGTCACTGTCTCGCAGTGTTGCCACTTGCTCATGTCTGGCAATACGCACTTCAAAAATTCCCGTTTTTTGGGGTCACCCTATATATATATACACACACAGAGTGCGATGGATAAATTGTCAACTAAATTACGCAAAAATGAAAATAACACTGGCATCTAATTTTAACAGATATATCAAAATTACACAAAATACTACAGAGTAAATTTATTCAATAAAATCGCCACTGGCTTCAACTACCGCCTCCAGACGAATTCGGAAACTCCTAGAAATTTTCTAGACGATCTCCTTGTTTAAGTTGGTGAATACTACCATAATCCTTGCCTTCAGTTCATCTTTGGTGTTACAACTGCTCTCAACACATAATAATGGAGGGAGTGCAGTCTGGGGAGTTAGGTGGCCAGATTCAAGGGATGATATGGTCGGAGAAATTGTCTGATATACATGACTGGGATCTCCTGCTTGTGTGGAGTGGTGCAGAGTCTTGTTGCCAGATGTAGTGACTTCCGGCAGCCAACCTCTTAACCCAGACCAACACTACCTCCTCAAGACACTTCAAGTAGGCCTCCGTGTTGAGTCTGAGGTCCACACCAACAAATTCGGACGTTATTTTCGTATCAGAACGATCGTAGTGAGTTTTTCGAGCAGCCGTACCTTCGTAATCACCATTAGATTCATTCAACTCTTTCCGAATACTCTGCACTGTCCTCAGATTGACACTCAAACAATCCGAAATGTTCATATTGGAGCAGTACAGCATGGTATTTCCAAATTTTTGGCGGAGTAAATAGCGTCATGGTGCTCTTTTTTCTCACAGATGGTGTCCAACCAAACCTACTATACTGTGCAGGCGACAAAATTAAAAAAACAAAACAAAATAACGCGCATGCGCGAAATTAAAAATATAAAATGGCGACAATTACCCATCGCACCCAGTTTATATATATATATATATATATATATATATATATATATATATATATATATATATATATATATATATATATGTGTTACTTGTTATAAGCAAGATCAATAATTATTGATTTCAACTCAGTTCCGTAATTTTTACAATCATAACTTGTTAGGATTTTTGTTCAGATTGATTCCATTATTTACAGAAATACTTTCTGTAATCAATCTACCCATTCTTATCGAAAGTCCTGACGAGTGATAGTTGAAAAAAATTACAAACCCCTGAGATAAAATCGATAATTATTGAACGTTATTATATCTGCTTCAATAATGGTTTCTCTCTGCATATTGCACTTTATTGACAGAAATGGTGTTCATCTTGATATACGTTAAATTCTATAATTTTACATACATTAATAAGTAGCTTTAGTACTATCCTGCTATTATATATATACATGACCAATAACATTGCAGAATTGTATCAAGGGTCGCTAAGTACATAGGAGAAGCACTAGAGAAAATGTGACAGCAATATGCAATGCATATCTATCTATCTATCTATCTATCTATCTATCTATCTATCTATGCCTTTTCATTATCTTTTTATAGCCGTCTGTCTATCTCTCTCTGTTCTAATCTATCTATCTATCTATCTATCTATCTATCTATCTATCTATCTATCTGTTTACTTAAAAGGGTTTTTATCCGACATAATTTCTTCTTATTATAAACATTATTTTTTAACGTTTGAGTTGTTTTTCCTGTTTGTTTATTTTTTTAAACATTGAAATTGATAACAAGCGCCCTAAACAGAGAAGTCCTACTAAAGAAAAAGTCAGTCTCATGTCGAACTTGAATCTCTTTTCTACCTCAGGGAAACCACTTCCGAAGCCGAAGCGTGCCTTTACCAGTTAGGCCACGGAGTTTGACTATCTATCTATGTCTATGTATCTATGGTTTTTTATCCGACATAATTTTTTCTTTTTATAAACGCTATATTTACTGTTTGAGTTGTTATTCCTGTTTATTTATTTTCTTAAAATTCATTTGAAGCTCAATTTTATTTTTGGTAACTGATGCATGGCACTAATTACTTGGTATCCCCCCCCCCCAAAAAAAAAACAACAAAAGAATGGATAGGGTAGGTGGATCGCCATTTGAAAGAGCCATCACCCCACCCACCATGTAAAAGATAGTTCACCACCCTAGTATCACCTATCACAAGTGAGATCTCGGACTAGTCACTCCCTACTACATAGACATTTACCACCCATCGAAATGAATGTCTTTGGCATTGGCCAGACTTTTCACCCACCTCCTACCGCTACCACTACACTTCCTATTTGGCCCCGGAAATCGAGATTTATTTCAGAATCGTCTTAATTTTTATCAAACCACCATTGAAATCAAGTCGGCTTGCTACGTTCATAAAATAATGTCAAGTTTAAAGATAGGAAAGAAGCATTTGAAGAGGCCCTTGCAAGTAAATTAGAAAGCCTTGTGCCATAATCTTGTTTGTAAATGTTTAACTTTGTTATTTTTACTTTATTTTTGTTGGTTTTGTTTTCGGCCACGGAGCTTGACTGACAGGCAGTCAGAATAACCTGTTAAGGAAGACATGTTTTACACTTTGAGTCTTCTACGAATCCATATCTGCTAGCTTCAGTTTCGAACCCATAAATTAAACAAATGTAATATTTTGAAAGGATTTTTTATCTTACATTATTTCTTAATCGGAAACGTGCCTCTACCAGTTCGGCCACGCAGCCTGAGTTCCAGGACAAAGTCAGAATAACCTATTAAAGATGGAATGTATTTTTTGTTTGGTCATTCTAAGAATCAATATCTACTAGCTTTAGTTTCGTACCCGAAACTTAACATTAATATTTTGAAAGGATTTTTTATTATAAATTATTTCTTAATCGGAAACGTGTCACTACCAGTTCGGCCACGGAGCCTGACTAACAGACAGTCACAATAACCTGCCATATGTGAAGGGGTTATCAGAGAAAGTACACAGGATCTGCGGTTCATATAACATCAGGAAAACCTTCAAAAGCTGTCATTTTTACAAATACTTTCACGGTAATTGCTCCGATGAGCTGCTTTCGCTGGTTCCTCGGCCTCATGAATTTAAACGTCCTACGAGGCTGGCACCCCGTTCCCAGCCCTTCACCGTTGAAACTGTTAGATGTAGACGTCTCTTCTACTCCAATAGCTTCATGTCTCGCACATCTCGCCTGTGGAACTCCCTTCCTTATTCTTGTTTCCCTGACAAGTATAATCTCCAACTATTTAAGTGTAACGTCAATCGGCATCTACCGTTGCCTTGATCTATCCACTTCCCTTCTCCACATCCTTTCACCTTTCATTTCTATCTGCTCTCGCTCCAAATCTTTTGTAACTCCCTTGCCTTGATCGATCCACTATCTTTCTCCACATCCTCTCCTTTACCACTCCTACCTGCTCTTCCTCCAAACCTTCTGTAACCCCTTGCGTGCTAGTGGCTTCCAGCCTTGCTTGGGGTGATAAGCTTAAAAAAAAATATTTGTAGTGTAACGTCACGCTACATGTAATTCCGGTGGGAAACCCTGAAGCCACATTATGCTCTATTCACAGCCTTACCCTGGCTGGTTTTCATTGCCAGTGACGACATATAGTGACAATTATGGTGATCTTTGTTCTCTCCCCTTAAAATGAATCTCATGGAAAACAACAAAAAGAAATACAACTAAACCAGTAAGCAGAAAACCGCCTACCCTCTCAACCTTTCATTCACCAATATTCATGTTATCCGTTCCAAATTCTGCAGCGTCGTATCTTTCCTCTTGGAAAGGTCGCCATATATCTTTGCCCTTTGTGAAACGAACTTAAATTCTTCCATTGCTAACAATGAATTCTTGGTTCCAGGCTATCTTCCAACCTTGCCGAAAAGATTCCAGCATCCACATGCAGGGCCTTGGTGTTTACATCTGGAATAATCTTCCGATGGCCAGGGAATTGTCTGTCGAGGTCGCTGATTACTCTTTCATCTGCTTCGGTCTACTAAACTCTGTCAGCTATCTATTTTTTCTTTATCGCTCCCCATCTTCCCAGACGCAACAGCTGACAGTATAGAAAAGGCACTTTCTCCCCATACATCTGTCTTCAATGATTTTAATGCTCACCACGAAGCGTGGCTGAAACATCCTAAATGTAATGATGTTTCCGTTATCCAGACATTAAATTTTTCTATTACCCAATTCCTTATTGAAATCGTGGTCTTCCTTACTCGTTTTCCTAGCAAAACCGAGGAACAGTATCTCTGTTTGATTTATTTCTCCCCTCCTCTCCTCGTTCTTGCAGTGCTTCGCGATACTGCCCTCTTGATAACACAGACCATTCTGTGGTATCCATTGATATATCCTTTCAAGCATCCATTAAGCAGGAATCCCATATCCATAATACCTCTTTCCGGTACCAGCATGCAGATTGGGACCCATTCCAGGATTTTCTTCGTGATGTCCCTTGGTCTGATATCTTCAACTTCCCAAATGAAAATTGTACCACTGAGGTTTCTTCTTGGGTCAACGCCGGCTTGGACGCTTTCATCCCTTCGCGGAAATACCTGGTGAAACTGTAATCCTCTCCATGGTTCACAATAGCATGATCGGCCCTCATAGCACAGGGGAACCACTATTTTTGGCTATAACAGCTCTCGTCACAACAGGCGCCTAACCGTTAGAATAATACAATAGACAACCCACAATGCAATAGACTACCCACAATGCATCACTGACCTGTTAATATAAAAACTGGAGCAAAAACACAACGCATACGGCCTTATGATTGCACTTGTCGCCTCTGGGTGTCGACTTCAGTATCCACTTTTATCTATCTATCTATCTATCTATCTATCTATCTATCTATCTATCTATCATTATTCTTATTCTCGAAAAAAACAAACGTATCTTCGTTACACGGATTTTGTCTTTCATTCTGATCTGAAGGAGCCGAGACTAAAAGATGTCAACGAAACGCGCCGTTTATAAGAACTTCCGCTTTGTGTCATCATGTCTACTTTTGTTTTAGATACTATTATAAATCACACACACACACACACGCACACACACACACACACACACACACACACACAGTGTGAGAGAAAGAGAGAGAGACACATACATACACACATATACAATATAATATATATACAGAGAGAGAGAGAGAGAGAGAGAGAGAGAGAGAGAGAGAGAGCGAGAAAGAAGAGATAATGTGTGTGAGAGTGAGAGTGAGAGAGGTAGAATAATAAACGTAGGTAAAAGTTCGAAAAATAAAAACGAATATATATATATATATATATATATATATATATATATAGATAGATAGATAGATAAATAGATAGATTCAGACTTGTTTCACTATGGGCAACTCATCATACTGTAATATTTAGTGAATTACTGATTTCGAACCATGTTTGTGACTAAGTCAAAACTAAGCAAAGCCCAGTAAATCAGCTTAATATACTTGATTATACGAGAGGAAACCCGATAACTCGATAATTCGCAGAATCTACGAACTGTACAGGATTAGAGGAGATTATAGGATGCGCACAGGATTTATTTAATCTGTAAAGCGAGAAGATCCTAACAGAACCAGAAGACTTACCAGGATTTATTACTGCTAGCCAAGATCTTAACTCCATAAGATACACGAATGGGATCGTGGTGATTGTAAACAAAATTAGACAAGATAGTAGAAAAAAGCAAACGTTTTTTGCCCTCCATTTACATGGCTGATGTTAAACCTCCTGGGCAGGAGCTCACTGCGTCTTTTTGATCTCAAGTTCTCCAATGACATGAAGTAGAGGGAGGATTTCTAATCAATTTCGAGGACTGTTGCCAGGAAGTTTGGTTCACCATGACGTGCTAGACAATTTTTCTCGCCACATTCTACCTTTACACATTTATAAATCACCGATTCGTCCGTGCATCGAATATTACTGCCGCATATGGTCTGATGCTTTTGACAAAATCCAAAGAAGAATCGCTAACTGACCTGATCCAGCATATCGGCTGCACTCACTTTCCCACCGCCATAATATAACTTCTAAGTCCCTTTTCTATAAACGATTTCCCAGAAATTCTACAGATGAACTTCCCTCTATGGTACTTAGACTTAACGAATTTAACCGCAGTTCTAGATTGGCGACACGGTTTCATTATTTTACAATTGAAATGGCTAGATGTAACCGTAGGTCTTATGCTAGCAGTTTCTGTAGAACTCTTTTTTGGCTTCTTGCTTCCCAGTCAACTTTGATCTTCAAAAATTTAAATGCAATATAAATCATTATCTTCTGTCTTCTTAACTCTTGTTCTTTTGTTATTCTCGCTCCTTAATAGCGTTTTTTATCTCATATTCTCTAACACCCAATAATCCCTTTCGTCTTACTAATTTTGTTGCCTTGCTTGGGATGAAATAATAAAAATAACACGAAAATAGAAAAGGATTTAAGACAAGGATGTGTCGTCTCACCAGATTAATTCAACTTTTACATTGAGCTGATTTTGAGAGAATTAGAATTCCTACCAGTATACATTATTGGTGGCTACAGTTTTAAGAACATCAGATATGCAGATGACACAGTTCTGATAGTAGACACAGAAAGGAAATTACAGGAACTACTACAGAAGGTAGTGAAGGAAAGCAAGAAAATATACTAAACATTAACTAAGTGTCAGCGAGACCAACATGTGAGTTACAAATTGGAAATGCCAAAATCAAGCAAGTACTACAACGAAGTATTGAGAACGGAAAGTGCGACACCGAAATCCAAAGGCGCATTGAGATAGCGAAAGATGCCTTCTAAAAGCTAAGCAAAGCATTAAGAAATAGGAAAATTTTGCAAGAGACAATGGAAAGAGCACTTAACTGTTCTATAATATCAGTCCTCTCAGTGAATGAGAAAACTGAACGGATATCTTTTCTGAGAGACCGTGCCTCACCAACAGTTAATAAGCTCAAACCCTCTGTCACGATGACTTGTGACTCCGTGCTAGCACAACCATAGTCGAACAAATCCGTCTATACAATTCTGCAGTGAATGCAAGACAATCTTACAGCTGAAGAAGAGGCATGCGGCAAGAGAAACGTGGTTCTACGGAAGGGTATTGAGAATACCATAGACTGAACATGCAAGTAGTTATGAAGATTTAGAGAAGATGGAAACAAAAAGGACTCTTATGCGTAACATTAGAAAGAGACAGTTGTCATATAATGAGGAAAGAGCTTGTGAAAATGGTTGACAAAAGAGGGATTAGGAAAGTTAGCTAAAACTTAGTTATAAAGGACAGGGTACTGTGGAGTGATTGGATCGAACACGCCTTGCACACATGACTTAGAAGAAGAAGATCTGAGAGAGCCGTTGTATACATCTGATAGTTTAAATATTTCTGAAGAAATTTGTTGCTATATATGACATCCATATCAAAGTTTAGATCTGATGAGGCGATTTAAAACCATGTCTCGAGTTTTTCAGTGAATGTTTTGATTTTGCCGCCATTTTCGCGTGTTTTGCGAAACTACTCCCAGTGCAGCTTATTTTATGTTCACTTTCATTATCTGCTATATTAAATTTGTTGTAAGTGATCCATACACCGATGGATCTGAAGCGTTGTGCCTCAGTAAAATAAGCCAATTCTGCCCCCTGTCATTTCACACTTTTACACAGTCTATCAAGGTTCTAGAAATACGTAAAAAATGTCTCGAAGCACAGATAAGAATTATTTTCCGTCGTTGATTTCGGTATTTGGTTTAAGTTGTGATGTTGAAGGTTGTTTTTTTGTTCGTTCAGTTCTCTAATAAATACATTTTTTCATCGTTGATTTTTTATCCATTTTCTCTGCTTTGAACAAAAAAGTTTAAGACACACTTTTAGATCCTGATCGCTTTTCTCGTAGCTCATGCTAAGAACATTCGCCTAGTTACTGATTTTTTTCTATGACTTGTAAACGAATCTACAAACAAGAACAATACCTCACTTCCAAGGAGTCGTATCAGATTATCACACGGGGCGCGTAGCGTAGTGGTTAGAACATCTGTTTTCCGGTTATGAAACTCGAATCTCTCCATGGCTGATTTGTCAGGAAGGTGACTTCTTAATGTTAAAGGTCTGGGGAGTTGATCCCAAAGTATGGTACCTTTGGAAAGTGCCTGAAAAAGCATATCCTGGATTGACACATGCATTGAAGGGAATTGCGTAAACCGAATTATTCGACTATGGTTGTGCTAACACGGAGTCACAAGTCATCGTGAATTTAAGCATGCTACTAGATTGGCATTTAGGTCCCACCCTTTTACTGTTGAAATAATTAAATGTAACTGCCTCTTCTACTCCAACAGCTTCTTTTCTCGCACTTCCCGACAGTGCAACTCCCTTCTGCTTACTTGCTTCCTACAATTTTCAAAATTTTAAATGCAACGCCAACCGCCATCTTCTGTTGACTTGAACTCTGCTCATCATTTAACCTTTCCCCATTCCCCCCCCCCTATAGCCAGTCTTTTTTCTCACTTTCACTATCTGGAACCCCTTGCGTACTACTGGCATTTCCGCTTTCCTTGGGGTTAAATGATAAAAACATTGATGGCTGGTCCTTTCTTCTCGCTTTCCTTTACAAAATTATCTAAGAGTAACTGTAGTTTTCTTTTTCTGCCTGCCATGAACATGGTGTCATCTTCGTATCTTCTGTTGATAATTGGTTTGGTTTGGTTTTACGGCATATCAACCTCATTTAATGCCGACATTTTTATTGTTGGTAATATTATTTTTCCTAAATCCATTTCTGGTAATATTTTTCCTTCAAAAAAATCTATTTTTGGTAATGATTTCCTTTCAAATATGTCTCAATAGTAATATTATTCTTTTTCTGAAAAATGTTTAGCTGGGAATATATATTTTTCTTCTTTTCAAAAATATATTACTTATTTTTCAAAAAAAGTATAGCTGGTAATATTTTTTTTCAAAAACGCACCGCTAGCAACACCATTCCTTCGAAAACGTATAGCTGGAAATACTATTTTTCCAAAAACGTATAGCCGGCTACATTATATTTTCAAAAACGGCCTTTCTGTTGGACGAAGTTCATCGCCACACCCAGGACGCGGATGTAGCTTATCCCATTACCCAGGACGCGGACGTAGTTTATCGCCACACCCATGGAGCGGATGTAGTTTATCGCCATACCCAGGCCGCTTCTGTTGATAAAATTGTGCCCACCGATAATAAATCCTGTAATTGTCTCCAGATCTTTTATGGTAACCCCAATGTAAAGTTTGAATTATAGGCACTCTTCAATTAGTAGGTTGACATTTCTATAGAGTAATCCGAAACGTGGCTGGTCCCACTTCGCTTTTGCCACTACTGAAACGATTTAGTTGTGTTCATGTCAATTGCTTGGTCTTTGTAAACGGTAAGCAATGATCAGTGGATATAAATTATTTTCTGTTTAAAGGATTTAAGTGGCAATCTACTGCTTTGTACACACTTTCATGTCGTGCATTATTTTGCCAAACGGCAACTCAGCTAGTATCAAGAAAAATATAGGTTACTTGCGGGAAGCTTTAGCTTATACTATACATGATACTGGCTCTGTTGTTGGGGGTCACAGCAGGATAGGTGCGTTACTTTTGAATCGACCTTCGCAAGCATCTAAACGGCAGGCGATCATTTTGCACTTAAGATGTTGAAATTTGGCATGCATCTTTTCAAGGTGAATGTCGTGGGTTCGGAGACATTTTCTGGTTATGTCGTTGAATGAGTTAAAACAATTTTATTCCAAATTCTTCCGTGTTTTTTGCTAATTTTACTGAAAAATTAATAAGGATTTCAAATGATTTAAATTTAAAGTAGTCAATTAAAAGACACTGTTTCTTAATTAAATTCGTATTAAATTAGCGAATAATGAGTTTCAGATATTCAAAGTAATGTGTTTGCAAGTCAAATCAGTTCACAGGCATCGTGTAAAAGAATCTTGATAGCGTGTTCGTTCATATCTTCATGAATTGTCCCTCCATTCCAAGAAGGTAGTGAAACGTCTCTCATCATTTAGACGAGATAATCATGGTTCTCCACAACTTCCTGTCTCTTCTAGCTCTAAGCAATGTTTGAATCTATACTATCATACTTTGTCAGTGTTCTGCCATCTATTCAGGCAAATTCACTTGATAAGTGACTCAATGTTTCCCTATATCCTTCCCTCAATAGGTCTTTATGGGTATTAATTTATCGAAGATTTTCTTCCTCGTCATATTAAAAGTCTCATTCTGATTTTAAGTGTGTCTGTTTAGTTTCCGTTTCATTTATAATAATAATAATAATAATAATAATAATAATAATAATAATAATAATGGAGAGACCAGAATGTTTGTCAATTTTTTTCCACTTAATAAAGCGAATGAATATATATATATATATATATATATATATATATATATATATATATATATATATATATATATATATATATGTATATATATATTTGTGTATTTAGGCAGCAATCCTTCTTTCGTGCACATTTCATTGAAAACGACAGACAAGGTGCTTTTATTTAGTTTTTTATACAATTTCTCATGCGATCTAATAATATTTTTCTTTTCGGATGATAAATTATATAAAAACTGTCCGAATGTTCTTTTTATCCGAGCGCTTTCGGCTATACATTTAGCCATTTTCATGGCTTATATTTTAACTGTTAAAATAAGAAATAGTTTGTTGTATGTATGCTTTATAAAATGTTTTCATTTTTTTGTTTCAAAACACGGTCAAGATATTATGTCCATGTTCAAAGTTAATATTATTAAGTGTTGGTTTGTTTGTTTTTATTAATAAGGCTTCCATTATTTTTAGCCGTTTTTTGCATGTAGATGATGCTATTATATTAGTGTTGTCGACAAGTATGTTCCGATATATATATATATATATATATATATATATATATATATAATCAGATGGAGAGAAGGAGGGAGAGATAATTTTCTATGTTTATGAAGGAAGGGTGTTCAATATCGAAGAGAGGGAGAGAGAGAGAAAGAAAGACAGTACTTGTTTTTCTCTATATTCTACCCCTTTTTCGTTTTCGTTTTCGTTTTCGTTTTCTTCTTTTTCTTCCCTTTTCTCTTTTTTTCTTTTCTTTTTTCTATTTTCTTTTTTTGCTTGTGCCTGGATAAATTTGAAATCCATTTATTGTAAAACTTTTTGGTCTGAAGAGATGGGCCTCTGATCCCGTGAAATATATTATTACCAATAGATTTCTAACGATTCCGATGTCGGTATCATATTTGTTCTGTTCTTACAGTGAGTTCTCTTTGCATTTATATCCTCTTTGGAATTATCCCAACTAATTATCAAATAATATTATATATATATATATATATATATATATATATATATATATATATATATATATATATATAACAAAACTACTAAAACATATGACTATTAAGTGAACTATGCACTTAGTTCATGTTACGTTAACTGGAAAACACTTATAACAAAAGAATTCGTGGATTTACCAAATTACAAAATTCATATAAAAAAAAAATTCTCACTTGAAATATTTGAATTTTGCGTTGCGACTTGCACGTTCCAATATTATATAACCGTTAATAAATAACACATTCTTAAAAAAAAACATCTTTCGGTATACAACACATTTATTTCGTCTTCGAGTTTTGATTTTAAAGGAAAAATTACAGCTTGATGATGAGGACATGAAGTTCTTGAAAGTACTTGCTGCTCTAAAAAATACACCAGATTCATTTGACAACGATTTTATATATAAGGATCGCATCATTCAGTAGATTGTTAGTAGATTAATGGTTATATTAAGTCTGTTAGCGACGAGAATTCGCCATTAATTGCATTAATATTGCTAATTGATTTAATGTATGATTATCTCTTTATATATATAAAGAAATATAGTCTTAAAGTGTGCTATATTTATGGGATAAAGTGCTCAATATCAGAGATAGAGCATGTGTAAATATTAAAGTGAACATAGAAGTCAACACTTAGAGGCGACAGTCTGTTTCATGCTAGATGCAAGATCTAGCATGAAACAGACTGTCGCCTCTAAGTGTTGACTTCTATGTTCACTTTTGTATATATATATATATATATATATATATATATATATATATATATATATATATATATATATATATATATATATATTAATTCCTTAAATTTGCTTTATTTACGTTTGGAATGTAAAAATAAATAGTTAACAGGTACGGGCTCCGAATGATCTTGATGTTTAATTTACTTTCGTTCATGAGGATAATTCAACATTGCCATGAATTCCTTCGTGGCTAAGCGGGTCTAGAAACATATAAAGTGTTTCAAGTTCGAATTTACCGAAGGACAAGTGGGTGAGTCTATAAGCATACTGACCAATACGATGGTTTCCCCGACGTAGGATTTTTATTAAAAGACTTTCTAAAAATCCTCGACGTTAGACGAAAATATAGTGTTTAAAGAACAGCGACTTACTTTGAATGTCGCGTATCCACGAAATCTAGCGGAGATGTGTAAAAGTGAATGTATGTCTGCTCGTCTGCATGCATATGTGCGCACACAACGGACGCTCCGAAAGTTTATTTCCACAAAATTTAAAAGAGAAACAAAGAGAAAATGTCACTCGGAAACTCTCCTGATTTAAATCCAATCCAGAATCTGTGGTCAATCTGCAAGAAATGACTTTGTGGAATGGACATACAAAGTACTAATATGTACACTGGGTCATGATTCATTGGAAAAATCCGAAAAAAAGTAAATAATAACGGAATTATCCGTTTTGTTTCAATTAATTTGAACAAGGATGTACATGTTTTTGTCTTGGTGAAATAAAATAGGTTTGGTTTAGATTGGTTTGGTTTATTTTGTTTTACGGCATATCAACCTCAATGGGTTATTTAATGCCGACAACATATTTAGGACAGAGTCGTATGAATAGAATAGGTATTCTTTCGTTTAGATTGGTTTGGTTTATTTTGTTTTACGGCATATCAACCTCACTGGGTAATTTAATGCCGACAACATTTTTAGGACAGAGTCGTATGAATAGAATATGTATTCTTTGGTTTAGATTGGTTTGGTTTATTTTGTTTTACGGCATATCAACCTCACTAGGTTATTTAATGCCGACAACATTTTTAGGACAGAGTCGTATGAATAGAATATGTATTCTTTGGTTTAGATTGGTTTGGTTTATTTTGTTTTACGACATATCACCCTCAATGGGTTATTTAATGCCGACAACTTTTTTAGGACAGAGTCGTATGAATAGAATATGTATTCTTTGGTTTAGATTGGTTTGGTTTATTTTGTTTTACGGCATATCAACCTCAATGGGTTATTTAATGCCGACAACATTTTTTGGATAGATTCGTATGAATAGAATAGGTTTTCTTTGGTTTAGATTGGTTTGGTTTACTTTGTTTTACGACATATCACCCTCAATGGGTTATTTAATGCCGACAACATTTTTAGGATAGATTCGTATGAATAGAATAGGTATTCTTTGGTTTAGATTGGTTTGGTTTAGTTTGTTTTACGACATATCACCCTCAATGGGTTATTTAATGCCGACAACATTTTTAGGATAGATTCGTATGAATAGAATATGTATTCTTTGGTTTAGATTGGTTTGGTCTATTTTGTTTTACGACATATCAACCTCAATGGGTTATTTAATGCCGACAACATTTTTAGGACAGAGTCGCATGAATAGAATAGGTATTCTTTGGTTTAGATTGGTTTGGTTTATTTTGTTTTACGACATATCACCCTCAATGGGTTATTTAATGCCGACAACATTTTTGGATAGATTCGTATGAATAGAATATGGATTCTTTGGTTTAGATTGGTTTGGTTTATTTTGTTTTACGCCATATCAACCTCATTGGGTTATTTAATGCCGACAACATTTTTAGGACAGAGTCGTATGAATAGAATAGGTATTCTTTCGTTTAGATTGGTTTGGTTTATTTTGTTTTACGGCATATCAACCTCACTGGGTAATTTAATGCCGACAACATTTTTAGGATAGATTCGTATGAATAGAATAGGTATTCTTTGGTTTAGATTGGTTTGGTTTATTTTGTTTTACGACATATCACCCTCAATGGGTTATTTAATGCCGACAACATTTTTAGGATAGATTCGTATGAATAGAATAGGTATTCTTTGGTTTAGATTGGTTTGGTTTATTTTGTTTTACGACATATCACCCTCTATGGGTTATTTAATGCCGGCAACATTTTTAGGATAGATTCGTATGAATAGAATATGTATTCTTTGGTTTAGATTGGTTTGGTTTATTTTGTTTTACGACATATCACCCTCAATGGGTTATTTAATGCCGACAACATTTTTAGGATAGATTCGTATGAATAGAATAGGTACTCTTTGGTTTAGATTGGTTTGGTTTATTTTGTTTTACGACATATCACCCTCAATGAGTTATTTAATGCCGACAACATTTTTAGGATAGATTCATATGAATAGAATAGGTATTCTGTGGTTTAGATTGGTTTGGTTTATTTTGTTTTACGACATATCACCCTCAATGGGTTATTTAATGCCGACAACATTTTTAGGACAGAGTCGCATGAATAGAATAGGTATTCTTTGGTTTAGATTGGTTTGGTTTATTTTGTTTTACGACATATCACCCTCAATGGGTTATTTAATGCCGACAACATTTTTTGGATAGATTCGTATGAATAGAATATGGATTCTTTGGTTTAGATTGGTTTGGTTTATTTTGTTTTACGCCATATCAACCTCATTGGGTTATTTAATGCCGACAACATTTTTAGGACAGAGTCGTATGAATAGAATAGGTATTCTTTGGTTTAGATTGGTTTGGTTTATTTTGTTTTACGACATATCACCCTAAATGGGTTATTTAATGCCGACAAAATTTTTAGGATAGATTCGTATGAATAGAATAGGTATTCTTTGGTTTACATTGGTTTGGTTTATTTTGTTTTACGACATATCACCCTCAATGGGTTATTTAATGCCGACTACATTTTTAGGATAGATTCGTATGAATAGAATAGGTATTCTTTGGTTTAGATTGGTTTGGTTTATTTTGTTTTACGACATATCACGCTCAATGGGTTATTTAATGCCGACAACATTTTTAGGATAGATTCGTATGAATAGAATAGGTATTCTTTGGTTTAGATTGGTTTGGTTTATTTTGTTTTACGACATATCACCCTCAATGGGTTATTTAATGCCGACAACATTTTTAGGATAGATTCGTATGAATAGAATAGGTATTCTTTGGTTTAGATTGGTTTGGTTTATTTTGTTTTACGACATATCACCCTCTATGGGTTATTTAATGCCGGCAACATTTTTAGGATAGATTAGTATGAATAGAATATGTATTCTTTGGTTTAGATTGGTTTGGTTTATTTTGTTTTACGACATATCACCCTCAATGGGTTATTTAATGCCGACAACATTTTTAGGATAGATTCGTATGAATAGAATAGGTACTCTTTGGTTTAGATTGGTTTGGTTTATTTTGTTTTACGACATATCACCCTCAATGAGTTATTTAATGCCGACAACATTTTTAGGATAGATTCATATGAATAGAATAGGTATTCTGTGGTTTAGATTGGTTTGGTTTATTTTGTTTTACGACATATCACCCTCAATGGGTTATTTAATGCCGACAACATTTTTTGGATAGATTCGTATGAATAGAATAGGTTTTCTTTGGTTTAGATTGGTTTGGTTTATTTTGTTTTACGACATATCACCCTCAATGGGTTATTTAATGCCGACAACATTTTTAGGATAGATTCGTATGAATAGAATAGGTATTCTTTGGTTTAGATTGGTTTGGTTTATTTTGTTTTACGACATATCACCCTCTATGGGTTATTTAATGCCGGCAACATTTTTAGGATAGATTCGTATGAATAGAATATGTATTCTTTGGTTTAGATTGGTTTGGTTTATTTTGTTTTACGACATATCACCCTCAATGGGTTATTTAATGCCGACAACATTTTTAGGATAGATTCGTATGAATAGAATAGGTACTCTTTGGTTTAGATTGGTTTGGTTTATTTTGTTTTACGACATATCACCCTCAATGAGTTATTTAATGCCGACAACATTTTTGGATAGATTCGTATGAATAGAATATGGATTCTTTGGTTTAGATTGGTTTGGTTTATTTTGTTTTACGCCATATCAACCTCATTGGGTTATTTAATGCCGACAACATTTTTAGGACAGAGTCGTATGAATAGAATAGGTATTCTTTCGTTTAGATTGGTTTGGTTTATTTTGTTTTACGGCATATCAACCTCACTGGGTAATTTAATGCCGACAACATTTTTAGGATAGATTCGTATGAATAGAATAGGTATTCTTTGGTTTAGATTGGTTTGGTTTATTTTGTTTTACGACATATCACCCTCAATGGGTTATTTAATGCCGACAACATTTTTAGGATAGATTCGTATGAATAGAATAGGTATTCTTTGGTTTAGATTGGTTTGGTTTATTTTGTTTTACGACATATCACCCTCTATGGGTTATTTAATGCCGGCAACATTTTTAGGATAGATTCGTATGAATAGAATATGTATTCTTTGGTTTAGATTGGTTTGGTTTATTTTGTTTTACGACATATCACCCTCAATGGGTTATTTAATGCCGACAACATTTTTAGGATAGATTCGTATGAATAGAATAGGTACTCTTTGGTTTAGATTGGTTTGGTTTATTTTGTTTTACGACATATCACCCTCAATGAGTTATTTAATGCCGACAACATTTTTAGGATAGATTCATATGAATAGAATAGGTATTCTGTGGTTTAGATTGGTTTGGTTTATTTTGTTTTACGACATATCACCCTCAATGGGTTATTTAATGCCGACAACATTTTTAGGACAGAGTCGCATGAATAGAATAGGTATTCTTTGGTTTAGATTGGTTTGGTTTATTTTGTTTTACGACATATCACCCTCAATGGGTTATTTAATGCCGACAACATTTTTTGGATAGATTCGTATGAATAGAATA
The DNA here is from genome assembly GCA_964036315.1 of Acanthosepion esculentum. NCBI lineage: Eukaryota > Metazoa > Mollusca > Cephalopoda > Sepiida > Sepiidae > Acanthosepion > Acanthosepion esculentum. Next base: position 114,193,452 of record OZ038482.1, on the reverse strand, counting down.
TGGATTCTTTGGTTTAGATTGGTTTGGTTTATTTTGTTTTACGCCATATCAACCTCATTGGGTTATTTAATGCCGACAACATTTTTAGGACAGAGTCGTATGAATAGAATAGGTATTCTTTGGTTTAGATTGGTTTGGTTTATTTTGTTTTACGACATATCACCCTAAATGGGTTATTTAATGCCGACAAAATTTTTAGGATAGATTCGTATGAATAGAATAGGTATTCTTTGGTTTACATTGGTTTGGTTTATTTTGTTTTACGACATATCACCCTCAATGGGTTATTTAATGCCGACTACATTTTTAGGATAGATTCGTATGAATAGAATAGGTATTCTTTGGTTTAGATTGGTTTGGTTTATTTTGTTTTACGACATATCACGCTCAATGGGTTATTTAATGCCGACAACATTTTTAGGATAGATTCGTATGAATAGAATAGGTATTCTTTGGTTTAGATTGGTTTGGTTTATTTTGTTTTACGACATATCACCCTCAATGGGTTATTTAATGCCGACAACATTTTTAGGATAGATTCGTATGAATAGAATAGGTATTCTTTGGTTTAGATTGGTTTGGTTTATTTTGTTTTACGACATATCACCCTCTATGGGTTATTTAATGCCGGCAACATTTTTAGGATAGATTAGTATGAATAGAATATGTATTCTTTGGTTTAGATTGGTTTGGTTTATTTTGTTTTACGACATATCACCCTCAATGGGTTATTTAATGCCGACAACATTTTTAGGATAGATTCGTATGAATAGAATAGGTACTCTTTGGTTTAGATTGGTTTGGTTTATTTTGTTTTACGACATATCACCCTCAATGAGTTATTTAATGCCGACAACATTTTTAGGATAGATTCATATGAATAGAATAGGTATTCTGTGGTTTAGATTGGTTTGGTTTATTTTGTTTTACGACATATCACCCTCAATGGGTTATTTAATGCCGACAACATTTTTTGGATAGATTCGTATGAATAGAATAGGTTTTCTTTGGTTTAGATTGGTTTGGTTTATTTTGTTTTACGACATATCACCCTCAATGGGTTATTTAATGCCGACAACATTTTTAGGATAGATTCGTATGAATAGAATAGGTATTCTTTGGTTTAGATTGGTTTGGTTTATTTTGTTTTACGACATATCACCCTCTATGGGTTATTTAATGCCGGCAACATTTTTAGGATAGATTCGTATGAATAGAATATGTATTCTTTGGTTTAGATTGGTTTGGTTTATTTTGTTTTACGACATATCACCCTCAATGGGTTATTTAATGCCGACAACATTTTTAGGATAGATTCGTATGAATAGAATAGGTACTCTTTGGTTTAGATTGGTTTGGTTTATTTTGTTTTACGACATATCACCCTCAATGAGTTATTTAATGCCGACAACATTTTTAGGATAGATTCATATGAATAGAATAGGTATTCTGTGGTTTAGATTGGTTTGGTTTATTTTGTTTTACGACATATCACCCTCAATGGGTTATTTAATGCCGACAACATTTTTAGGACAGAGTCGCATGAATAGAATAGGTATTCTTTGGTTTAGATTGGTTTGGTTTATTTTGTTTTACGACATATCACCATCAATGGGTTATTTAATGCCGACAACATTTTTTGGATAGATTCGTATGAATAGAATATGGATTCTTTGGTTTAGATTGGTTTGGTTTATTTTGTTTTACGCCATATCAACCTCATTGGGTTATTTAATGCCGACAACATTTTTAGGACAGAGTCGTATGAATAGAATAGGTATTCTTTGGTTTAGATTGGTTTGGTTTATTTTGTTTTACGACATATCACCCTAAATGGGTTATTTAATGCCGACAAAATTTTTAGGATAGATTCGTATGAATAGAATAGGTATTCTTTGGTTTACATTGGTTTGGTTTATTTTGTTTTACGACATATCACCCTCAATGGGTTATTTAATGCCGACTACATTTTTAGGATAGATTCGTATGAATAGAATAGGTATTCTTTGGTTTAGATTGGTTTGGTTTATTTTGTTTTACGACATATCACGCTCAATGGGTTATTTAATGCCGACAACATTTTTAGGATAGATTCGTATGAATAGAATAGGTATTCTTTGGTTTAGATTGGTTTGGTTTATTTTGTTTTACGACATATCACCCTCAATGGGTTATTTAATGCCGACAACATTTTTAGGATAGATTCGTATGAATAGAATAGGTATTCTTTGGTTTAGATTGGTTTGGTTTATTTTGTTTTACGACATATCACCCTCTATGGGTTATTTAATGCCGGCAACATTTTTAGGATAGATTCGTATGAATAGAATATGTATTCTTTGGTTTAGATTGGTTTGGTTTATTTTGTTTTACGACATATCACCCTCAATGGGTTATTTAATGCCGACAACATTTTTAGGATAGATTCGTATGAATAGAATAGGTACTCTTTGGTTTAGATTGGTTTGGTTTATTTTGTTTTACGACATATCACCCTCAATGAGTTATTTAATGCCGACAACATTTTTAGGATAGATTCATATGAATAGAATAGGTATTCTGTGGTTTAGATTGGTTTGGTTTATTTTGTTTTACGACATATCACCCTCAATGGGTTATTTAATGCCGACAACATTTTTTGGATAGATTCGTATGAATAGAATAGGTTTTCTTTGGTTTAGATTGGTTTGGTTTATTTTGTTTTACGACATATCACCCTCAATGGGTGATTTAATGCCGACAACATTTTTAGGATAGATTCGTATGAATAGAATAGGTATTCTTTGGTTTAGATTGGTTTGGTTTATTTTGTTTTACGACATATCACCCTCAATGGGTTATTTAATGCCGACAACATTTTTAGGATAGATTCGTATGAATAGAATATGTATTCTTTGGTTTAGATTGGTTTGGTTTATTTTGTTTTACGACATATCAACCTCAATGGGTTATTTAATGCCGACAACATTTTTAGGACAGAGTCGTATGAATAGAATAGGTATTCTTTGGTTTAGATTGGGTTGGTTTATTTTGTTTTACGACATATCACCCTCAATGGGTTATTTAATGCCGACAACATTTTTAGGATAGATTCGTATGAATAGAATATGTATTCTTTGGTTTAGATTGGTTTGGTTTATTTTGTTTTACGCCATATCAACCTCATTGGGTTATTTAAGGCCGACAACATTTTTAGGACAGAGTCGTATGAATAGAATAGGTATTCTTTGGTTTAGATTGGTTTGGTTTATTTTGTTTTACGACATATCACCCTCAATGGGTTACTTAATGCCGACAACATTTTTAGGATAGATTCGTATGAATAGAATATGTATTCTTTGGTTTAGATTGGTTTGGTTTATTTTGTTTTACGACATATCACCCTCAATGGGTTATTTAATGCCGACAACATTTTTAGGATAGATTCGTATGAATAGAATAGGTATTCTTTGGTTTAGATTGGTTTGGTTTATTTTGTTTTACGACATATCTACCTCAATGGGTTATTTAATGCCGACAATATTTTCAGGATAGATTCGTATGAATAGAATAGGTATTCTTTGGTTTAGATTGGTTTGGTCTATTTTGTTTTACGACATATCACCCTCAATGGGTTATTTAATGCCGACAACATTTTTAGGATAGATTCGTATGAATAGAATAGGTATTCTTTGGTTTAGATTGGTTTGGTTTATTTTGTTTTACGACATATCACCCTCAATGGGTTATTTAATGCCGACAACATTTTTAGGATAGATTCGTATGAATAGAATAGGTATTCTTTGGTTTAGATTGGTTTGGTTTATTTTGTTTTACGACATATCACCCTCAATGGGTTATTTAATGCCGACAACATTTATAGGATAGATTCGTATGAATAGAATATATATTCTTTGGTTTAGATTGGTTTGGTTTATTTTGTTTTACGGCATATCAACCTCAGTGGGTTATTTAATGCCGGCAACATTTTTAGGATAGATTCGTATGAATAGAATATGTATTCTTTGGTTTAGATTGGTTTCGTTTATTTTGTTTTACGACATATCACCCTCAATGGGTTATTTAATGCCGACAACATTTTTAGGATAGATTCGTATGAATAGAATAGGTATTCTTTGGTTTAGATTGGTTTGGTTTACTTTGTTTTACGACATATCACCCTCAATGGGTTATTTAATGCCGACAACATTTTTAGGATAGATTCGTATGAATAGAATATGTATTCTTTGGTTTAGATTGGTTTGGTTTATTTTGTTTTACGACATATCAACCTCAATGGGTTATTTAATGCCGACAAAATTTTTAGGATAGATTCGTATGAATAGAATATGTATTCATTGGTTTAGATTGGTTTGGTTTATTTTGTTTTACGACATATCAACCTCAATGGGTTATTTAATGCCGACAACATTTTTAGGATAGATTTGTATGAATAGAATATGTATTCTTTGGTTTAGATTGGTTTGGTTTATTTTGTTTTACGACATATCAACCTCAATGGGTTATTGAAAGCCGACAACATTTTTAGAATAGATTCGTATGAATAGAATAGGTATTCTTTGGTTTAGATGTGTTGGTTTATTTTGTTTTACGACATATCAACCTCAATGGGTTATTTAATGCCGACAACATTTTTAGGATAGATTCGTATGAATAGAATATGTATTCTTTGGTTTAGATTGGTTTGGTTTATTTTGTTTTACGGCATATCAACCTCAATGGGTTATTTAATGCCGGCAACATTTTTAGGATAGATTCGTATGAATAGAATATGTATTCTTTGGTTTAGATTAGTTTGGTTTATTTTGTTTTACGACATATCACTCTCAATGGGTTATTTAATGCCGACAACATTTTTAGGATAGATTCGTATGAATAGAATAGGTATTCTTTGGTTTAGATTGGTTTAGTTTATTTTGTTTTACGACATATCAACCTCAATGGGCTATTTAATGCCGACAATATTTTTAGGATAGATTCGTATGAATAGAATAGGTATTCTTTGGTTTAGATTGGTTTGGTTTATTTTGTTTTACGACATATCAACCTCAATGGGTTATTTAATGCCGACAACATATTTAGGATAGATTCGTATGAATAGAATAGGTATTCTTTGGTTTAGATTGGTTTGGTTTATTTTGTTTTACGACATATCACCCTCAATGGGTTATTTAATGCCGACAACATTTTTAGGATAGATTCGTATGAATAGAATATGTATTCTTTGGTTTAGATTGGTTTGGTTTATTTTGTTTTACGCCATATCAACCTCATTGGGTTATTTAAGGCCGACAACATTTTTAGGACAGAGTCGTATGAATAGAATAGGTATTCTTTGGTTTAGATTGGTTTGGTTTATTTTGTTTTACGACATATCACCCTCAATGGGTTACTTAATGCCGACAACATTTTTAGGATAGATTCGTATGAATAGAATATGTATTCTTTGGTTTAGATTGGTTTGGTTTATTTTGTTTTACGACATATCACCCTCAATGGGTTATTTAATGCCGACAACATTTTTAGGATAGATTCGTATGAATAGAATAGGTATTCTTTGGTTTAGATTGGTTTGGTTTATTTTGTTTTACGACATATCTACCTCAATGGGTTATTTAATGCCGACAATATTTTCAGGATAGATTCGTATGAATAGAATAGGTATTCTTTGGTTTAGATTGGTTTGGTCTATTTTGTTTTACGACATATCACCCTCAATGGGTTATTTAATGCCGACAACATTTTTAGGATAGATTCGTATGAATAGAATAGGTATTCTTTGGTTTAGATTGGTTTGGTTTATTTTGTTTTACGACATATCACCCTCAATGGGTTATTTAATGCCGACAACATTTTTAGGATAGATTCGTATGAATAGAATAGGTATTCTTTGGTTTAGATTGGTTTGGTTTATTTTGTTTTACGACATATCACCCTCAATGGGTTATTTAATGCCGACAACATTTATAGGATAGATTCGTATGAATAGAATATATATTCTTTGGTTTAGATTGGTTTGGTTTATTTTGTTTTACGGCATATCAACCTCAGTGGGTTATTTAATGCCGGCAACATTTTTAGGATAGATTCGTATGAATAGAATATGTATTCTTTGGTTTAGATTGGTTTCGTTTATTTTGTTTTACGACATATCACCCTCAATGGGTTATTTAATGCCGACAACATTTATAGGATAGATTCGTATGAATAGAATAGGTATTCTTTGGTTTAGATTGGTTTGGTTTATTTTGTTTTACGACATATCACCCTCAATGGGTTACTTAATGCCGACAACATTTTTAGGATAGATTCGTATGAATAGAATATGTATTCTTTGGTTTAGATTGGTTTGGTTTATTTTGTTTTACGACATATCACCCTCAATGGGTTATTTAATGCCGACAACATTTTTAGGATAGATTCGTATGAATAGAATAGGTATTCTTTGGTTTAGATTGGTTTGGTTTATTTTCTTTTACGACATATCTACCTCAATGGGTTATTTAATGCCGACAATATTTTCAGGATAGATTCGTATGAATAGAATAGGTATTCTTTGGTTTAGATTGGTTTGGTCTATTTTGTTTTACGACATATCACCCTCAATGGGTTATTTAATGCCGACAACATTTTTAGGATAGATTCGTATGAATAGAATAGGTATTCTTTGGTTTAGATTGGTTTGGTTTATTTTGTTTTACGACATATCACCCTCAATGGGTTATTTAATGCCGACAACATTTTTAGGATAGATTCGTATGAATAGAATAGGTATTCTTTGGTTTAGATTGGTTTGGTTTATTTTGTTTTACGACATATCACCCTCAATGGGTTATTTAATGCCGACAACATTTATAGGATAGATTCGTATGAATAGAATATATATTCTTTGGTTTAGATTGGTTTGGTTTATTTTGTTTTACGGCATATCAACCTCAGTGGGTTATTTAATGCCGGCAACATTTTTAGGATAGATTCGTATGAATAGAATATGTATTCTTTGGTTTAGATTGGTTTCGTTTATTTTGTTTTACGACATATCACCCTCAATGGGTTATTTAATGCCGACAACATTTTTAGGATAGATTCGTATGAATAGAATAGGTATTCTTTGGTTTAGATTGGTTTGGTTTACTTTGTTTTACGACATATCACCCTCAATGGGTTATTTAATGCCGACAACATTTTTAGGATAGATTCGTATGAATAGAATATGTATTCTTTGGTTTAGATTGGTTTGGTTTATTTTGTTTTACGACATATCAACCTCAATGGGTTATTTAATGCCGACAAAATTTTTAGGATAGATTCGTATGAATAGAATATGTATTCATTGGTTTAGATTGGTTTGGTTTATTTTGTTTTACGACATATCAACCTCAATGGGTTATTTAATGCCGACAACATTTTTAGGATAGATTTGTATGAATAGAATATGTATTCTTTGGTTTAGATTGGTTTGGTTTATTTTGTTTTACGACATATCAACCTCAATGGGTTATTGAAAGCCGACAACATTTTTAGAATAGATTCGTATGAATAGAATAGGTATTCTTTGGTTTAGATGTGTTGGTTTATTTTGTTTTACGACATATCAACCTCAATGGGTTATTTAATGCCGACAACATTTTTAGGATAGATTCGTATGAATAGAATATGTATTCTTTGGTTTAGATTGGTTTGGTTTATTTTGTTTTACGGCATATCAACCTCAATGGGTTATTTAATGCCGGTAACATTTTTAGGATAGATTCGTATGAATAGAATATGTATTCTTTGGTTTAGATTAGTTTGGTTTATTTTGTTTTACGACATATCACTCTCAATGGGTTATTTAATGCCGACAACATTTTTAGGATAGATTCGTATGAATAGAATAGGTATTCTTTGGTTTAGATTGGTTTAGTTTATTTTGTTTTACGACATATCAACCTCAATGGGCTATTTAATGCCGACAATATTTTTAGGATAGATTCGTATGAATAGAATAGGTATTCTTTGGTTTAGATTGGTTTGGTTTATTTTGTTTTACGACATATCAACCTCAATGGGTTATTTAATGCCGACAACATATTTAGGATAGATTCGTATGAATAGAATAGGTATTCTTTGGTTTAGATTGGTTTGGTTTATTTTGTTTTACGACATATCACCCTCAATGGGTTATTTAATGCCGACAACATTTTTAGGATAGATTCGTATGAATAGAATATGTATTCTTTGGTTTAGATTGGTTTGGTTTATTTTGTTTTACGACATATCAACCTCAATGGGTTATTTAATGCCGACAACATTTTTAGGATAGATTCGTATGAATAGAATATGTATTTTTTGGTTTAGATTGGTTTGGTTTATTTTGTTTTACGACATATCACCCTCAATGGTTTATTTAATGCCGACAAAATTTTTAGGGTAGATTCGTATGAATAGAATAGGTATTCTTTGGTTTAGATTGGTTTGGTTTATTTTGTTTTACGACATATCACACTCAATGGGTTATTTAATGCCGACAACATTTTTAGGATAGAGTCGTATGAATAGAATATGTATTTTTTGGTTTAGATTGGTTTGGTTTATTTTGTTTTACGACATATCACCCTCAATGGGTTATTTAATGCCGACAAAATTTTTAGGGTAGATTCGTATGAATAGAATAGGTATTCTTTGGTTTAGATTGGTTTGGTTTATTTTGTTTTACGACATATCACACTCAATGGGTTATTTAATGCCGACAATATTTTTAGGATAGATTCGTATGAATAGAATAGGTATTCTTTGGTTTAGATTGGTTTGGTGTAATTTATTTTACGACATATCACCCTCAATGGGTTATTTAATGCTGACAGCATTTTTAGGATAGATTCATATGAATAGAATATGTATTCTTTGGTTTAGATTGGTTTGGTTTATTTTGTTTTACGACATATCAACCTCAATGGGTTATTTAATGCTGACAAAATTTTTAGGATGGATTCGTATGAATAGAATATGTATTCTTTGGTTTAGATTGGTTTGGTTTATTTTGTTTTACGACATATCACCCTCAATGGGTTATTTAATGCCGACAACACATTTAGGATAGATTCGTATGAATAGAATAGGTATTCTTTGGTTTAGATTGGTTTGGTTTATTTTGTTTTACGACATATCACCCTCAATGGGTTATTTAATGCCGACAACATTTTTAGGATAGATTCGTATGAATAGAATATGTTTTCTTTGGTTTAGATTGGTTTGGTTTATTTTGTTTTACGACATATCAACCTCAATGGGTTATTTAATGCCGACAACATTTTTAGGATAGATTCGTATGAATAGAATATGTATTTTTTGGTTTAGATTGGTTTGGTTTATTTTGTTTTACGACATATCACCCTCAATGGGTTATTTAATGCCGACAACATTTTTAGGATAGATTCGTATGAATAGAATATGTATTCTTTGGTTTAGATTGGTTTGGTTTATTTTGTTTTACGGCATATCAAACTCAATGGGTTATTTAATGCCGGCAACATTTTTAGGATAGATTCATATGAATAGAATATGTATTCTTTGGTTTAGATTAGTTTGGTTTATTTTGTTTTACGACATATCACCCTCAATGGGTTATTTAATGCCGACAACATTTTTAGGATAGATTCGTATGAATAGAATAGGTATTCTTTGGTTTAGATTGGTTTGGTTTATTTTGTTTTACGACATATCAGCCTCAATGGGTTATTTAATGCCGACAACATTTTTAGGATAGATTCGTATGAATAGAATAGGTATTCTTTGGTTTAGATTGGTTTGGTTTATTTTGTTTTACGACATATCAACCTCAATGGGTTATTTAATGCCGACAACATTTTTAGGATAGATTCGTATGAATAGAATAGGTATTCTTTGCTTTCGATTGGTTTGGTTTATTTTGTTTTACGACATATCAACCTCAATGGGTTATTTAATGCCGGCAACATTTTTAGGATAGATTCGTATGAATAGAATAGGTATTCTTTGGTTTAGATTGGTTTGGTTTATTTTGTTTTACGTCATATCACCCTCAATGGGTTATTTAATGCCGACAACATTTTTAGGATAGATTCGTATGAATAGAATAGGTATTCTTTGGTTTAGATTGGTTTGGTTTATTTTGTTTTACGACATATCAGCCTCAATGGGTTATTTAATGCCGACAACATTTTTAGGATAGATTCGTATGAATAGAACAGGTATTCTTTGGTTTAGATTGGTTTGGTTTATTTTGTTTTACGACATATCACCCTCAATGGGTTATTTAATGCCGTCAACATTTTCAGGATACAGTCGTATGAATAGAATATGTATTCTTTGGTTTAGATTGGTTTGGTTTATTTTGTTTTACGACATATCAACCTCAATGGGTTATTTAATGCCGACAACATTTTCAGGATAGATTCGTATGAATAGAATATGTATTCTTTGGTTTAGATTGGTTTGGTTTATTTTGTTTTACGACATATCACCCTCAATGGGTTATTTAATGCCGACAACATTTTTAGGATAGATTCGTATGAATAGAATAGGTATTCTTTGGTTTAGATTGGTTTGGTTTATTTTGTTTTACGACATATCAACCTCAATGGGTTATTTAATGCCGACAACATATTTAGGATAGATTCGTATGAATAGAATAGGTATTCTTTGGTTTAGATTGGTTTGGTTTATTTTGTTTTACGACATATCACCCTCAATGGGTTATTTAATGCCGACAACATTTTTAGGATAGATTCGTATGAATAGAATATGTATTCTTTGGTTTAGATTGGTTTGGTTTATTTTGTTTTACGACATATCAACCTCAATGGGTTATTTAATGCCGACAACATTTTTAGGATAGATTCGTATGAATAGAATATGTATTTTTTGGTTTAGATTGGTTTGGTTTATTTTGTTTTACGACATATCACCCTCAATGGTTTATTTAATGCCGACAAAATTTTTAGGGTAGATTCGTATGAATAGAATAGGTATTCTTTGGTTTAGATTGGTTTGGTTTATTTTGTTTTACGACATATCACACTCAATGGGTTATTTAATGCCGACAACATTTTTAGGATAGAGTCGTATGAATAGAATATGTATTTTTTGGTTTAGATTGGTTTGGTTTATTTTGTTTTACGACATATCACCCTCAATGGGTTATTTAATGCCGACAAAATTTTTAGGGTAGATTCGTATGAATAGAATAGGTATTCTTTGGTTTAGATTGGTTTGGTTTATTTTGTTTTACGACATATCACACTCAATGGGTTATTTAATGCCGACAATATTTTTAGGATAGATTCGTATGAATAGAATAGGTATTCTTTGGTTTAGATTGGTTTGGTGTAATTTATTTTACGACATATCACCCTCAATGGGTTATTTAATGCTGACAGCATTTTTAGGATAGATTCATATGAATAGAATATGTATTCTTTGGTTTAGATTGGTTTGGGTTATTTTGTTTTACGACATATCAACCTCAATGGGTTATTTAATGCTGACAAAATTTTTAGGATGGATTCGTATGAATAGAATATGTATTCTTTGGTTTAGATTGGTTTGGTTTATTTTGTTTTACGACATATCACCCTCAATGGGTTATTTAATGCCGACAACACATTTAGGATAGATTCGTATGAATAGAATAGGTATTCTTTGGTTTAGATTGGTTTGGTTTATTTTGTTTTACGACATATCAACCTCAATGGGTTATTTAATGCCGACAACATTTTTAGGATAGATTCGTATGAATAGAATAGGTATTCTTTGCTTTCGATTGGTTTGGTTTATTTTGTTTTACGACATATCAACCTCAATGGGTTATTTAATGCCGGCAACATTTTTAGGATAGATTCGTATGAATAGAATAGGTATTCTTTGGTTTAGATTGGTTTGGTTTATTTTGTTTTACGTCATATCACCCTCAATGGGTTATTTAATGCCGACAACATTTTTAGGATAGATTCGTATGAATAGAATAGGTATTCTTTGGTTTAGATTGGTTTGGTTTATTTTGTTTTACGACATATCAGCCTCAATGGGTTATTTAATGCCGACAACATTTTTAGGATAGATTCGTATGAATAGAACAGGTATTCTTTGGTTTAGATTGGTTTGGTTTATTTTGTTTTACGACATATCACCCTCAATGGGTTATTTAATGCCGTCAACATTTTCAGGATACAGTCGTATGAATAGAATATGTATTCTTTGGTTTAGATTGGTTTGGTTTATTTTGTTTTACGACATATCAACCTCAATGGGTTATTTAATGCCGACAACATTTTCAGGATAGATTCGTATGAATAGAATATGTATTCTTTGGTTTAGATTGGTTTGGTTTATTTTGTTTTACGACATATCACCCTCAATGGGTTATTTAATGCCGACAACATTTTTAGGATAGATTCGTATGAATAGAATAGGTATTCTTTGGTTTAGATTGGTTTGGTTTATTTTGTTTTACGACATATCAACCTCAATGGGTTATTTAATGCCGACAACATATTTAGGATAGATTCGTATGAATAGAATAGGTATTCTTTGGTTTAGATTGGTTTGGTTTATTTTGTTTTACGACATATCACCCTCAATGGGTTATTTAATGCCGACAACATTTTTAGGATAGATTCGTATGAATAGAATATGTATTCTTTGGTTTAGATTGGTTTGGTTTATTTTGTTTTACGACATATCACCCTCAATGGGTTATTTAATGCCGACAACACATTTAGGATAGATTCGTATGAATAGAATAGGTATTCTTTGGTTTAGATTGGTTTGGTTTATTTTGTTTTACGACATATCAACCTCAATGGGTTATTTAATGCCGACAACATTTTTAGGATAGATTCGTATGAATAGAATAGGTATTCTTTGCTTTCGATTGGTTTGGTTTATTTTGTTTTACGACATATCAACCTCAATGGGTTATTTAATGCCGGCAACATTTTTAGGATAGATTCGTATGAATAGAATAGGTATTCTTTGGTTTAGATTGGTTTGGTTTATTTTGTTTTACGTCATATCACCCTCAATGGGTTATTTAATGCCGACAACATTTTTAGGATAGATTCGTATGAATAGAATAGGTATTCTTTGGTTTAGATTGGTTTGGTTTATTTTGTTTTACGACATATCAGCCTCAATGGGTTATTTAATGCCGACAACATTTTTAGGATAGATTCGTATGAATAGAACAGGTATTCTTTGGTTTAGATTGGTTTGGTTTATTTTGTTTTACGACATATCACCCTCAATGGGTTATTTAATGCCGTCAACATTTTCAGGATACAGTCGTATGAATAGAATATGTATTCTTTGGTTTAGATTGGTTTGGTTTATTTTGTTTTACGACATATCAACCTCAATGGGTTATTTAATGCCGACAACATTTTCAGGATAGATTCGTATGAATAGAATATGTATTCTTTGGTTTAGATTGGTTTGGTTTATTTTGTTTTACGACATATCACCCTCAATGGGTTATTTAATGCCGACAACATTTTTAGGATAGATTCGTATGAATAGAATATGTATTCTTTGGTTTAGATTGTTTTGCTTTATTTTGTTTTACGGCATATCAACCTCAATGTGTTATTTAATGCCGACAACGTTTTCAGGATAGATTCGTACGAATAGAATAGGTATTCTTTGGTTTAGGTTGGTTTGGTTTATTTTGTTTTACGACATATCACCCTCAATGGGTTATTTAATGCCGACAACATTTTTAGGATAGATTCGTATGAATAGAATAGGTATTCTTTGGTTTAGATTGGTTTGGTTTATTTTGTTTTACGACATATCAACCTCAATGGGTTATTTAATGCCGACAACATTTTTAGGATAGATTCGTATGAATAGAATAGGTATTCTTTGCTTTAGATTTGTTTGGTTCATTTTGTTTTACGACATATCACCCTCAATGGGTTATTTAATGCCGACAACATTTTTAGGATAGATTCGTATGAATAGAATATGTATTCTTTGGTTTAGATTGGTTTGGTTTATTTTGTTTTACGGCATATCAATCTCAATGGGTTATCTAATGCCGGCAACATTTTTAGGATAGATTCGTATGAATAGAATATGTATTCTTTGGTTTAGATTGGTTTGGTTTATTTTGTTTTACGACATATCACCCTCAATGGGATATTTAATGCCGACAACATTTTTAGGATAGATTCTTATGTATAGAATATGTATTCTTTGATTTAGATTGGTTTGGTTTATTTTGTTTTACGACATATCACCATCAATGGGTTATTTAATGCTGACAACATTTTTAGGATAGATTCGTATGAATAGAATATGTATTCTTTGGTTTAGATTGGTTTGGTTTATTTTGTTTTACGGCATATCAACCTCAATGGGTTATTTAATGCCGGCAATATTTTTAGGATAGATTCGTCTGAATAGAATATGTATTCTTTGGTTTAGATTGGTTTGGTTTATTTTGTTTTACGACATATCAACCTCAATGGGTTATTTAATGCCGACAACATTTTCAGGATAGATTCGTATGAATAGAATAGGTATTCTTTGGTTTAGATTGGTTTGGTTTATTTTGTTTGACGACATATCAACCTCAATGGGTTATTTAATGCCGACAACATTTTTAGGATAGATTCGTATGAATAGAATATGTATTCTTTGGTTTAGATTGGTTTGGTTTATTTTGTTTTACGACATATCAACCTCAATGGGTTATTTAATGCCGACAACATTTTTAGGATAGATTCGTATGAATAGAATAGGTATTCTTTGGTTTAGATTGGTTTGGTTTATTTTGTTTTACGACATATCAGCCTCAATGGGTTATTTAATGCCGACAACATTTTTAGGATAGATTCGTATGAATAGAACAGGTATTCTTTGGTTTAGATTGGTTTGGTTTATTTTGTTTTACGACATATCACCCTCAATGGGTTATTTAATGCCGTCAACATTTTCAGGATACAGTCGTATGAATAGAATATGTATTCTTTGGTTTAGATTGGTTTGGTTTATTTTGTTTTACGACATATCAACCTCAATGGGTTATTTAATGCCGACAACATTTTCAGGATAGATTCGTATGAATAGAATATGTATTCTTTGGTTTAGATTGGTTTGGTTTATTTTGTTTTACGACATATCACCCTCAATGGGTTATTTAATGCCGACAACATTTTTAGGATAGATTCGTATGAATAGAATATGTATTCTTTGGTTTAGATTGTTTTGCTTTATTTTGTTTTACGGCATATCAACCTCAATGTGTTATTTAATGCCGACAACGTTTTCAGGATAGATTCGTACGAATAGAATAGGTATTCTTTGGTTTAGGTTGGTTTGGTTTATTTTGTTTTACGACATATCACCCTCAATGGGTTATTTAATGCCGACAACATTTTTAGGATAGATTCGTATGAATAGAATAGGTATTCTTTGGTTTAGATTGGTTTGGTTTATTTTGTTTTACGACATATCAACCTCAATGGGTTATTTAATGCCGACAACATTTTTAGGATAGATTCGTATGAATAGAATAGGTATTCTTTGCTTTAGATTTGTTTGGTTCATTTTGTTTTACGACATATCACCCTCAATGGGTTATTTAATGCCGACAACATTTTTAGGATAGATTCGTATGAATAGAATATGTATTCTTTGGTTTAGATTGGTTTGGTTTATTTTGTTTTACGGCATATCAATCTCAATGGGTTATCTAATGCCGGCAACATTTTTAGGATAGATTCGTATGAATAGAATATGTATTCTTTGGTTTAGATTGGTTTGGTTTATTTTGTTTTACGACATATCACCCTCAATGGGATATTTAATGCCGACAACATTTTTAGGATAGATTCTTATGTATAGAATATGTATTCTTTGATTTAGATTGGTTTGGTTTATTTTGTTTTACGACATATCACCATCAATGGGTTATTTAATGCTGACAACATTTTTAGGATAGATTCGTATGAATAGAATATGTATTCTTTGGTTTAGATTGGTTTGGTTTATTTTGTTTTACGGCATATCAACCTCAATGGGTTATTTAATGCCGGCAATATTTTTAGGATAGATTCGTCTGAATAGAATATGTATTCTTTGGTTTAGATTGGTTTGGTTTATTTTGTTTTACGACATATCAACCTCAATGGGTTATTTAATGCCGACAACATTTTCAGGATAGATTCGTATGAATAGAATAGGTATTCTTTGGTTTAGATTGGTTTGGTTTATTTTGTTTGACGACATATCAACCTCAATGGGTTATTTAATGCCGACAACATTTTTAGGATAGATTCGTATGAATAGAATATGTATTCTTTGGTTTAGATTGGTTTGGTTTATTTTGTTTTACGACATATCAACCTCAATGGGTTATTTAATGCCGACAACATTTTTAGGATAGATTCGTATGAATAGAATATGTATTCTTTGGTTTAGATTGGTTTGGTTTATTTTGTTTTACGGCATATCACCCTCAATGGGTTATTTACTGCCGACAACATTTTTAGGATAGATTCGTATGAATAGAATATGTATTCTTTGGTTTAGATTGGTTTGGATTATTTTGTTTTACGGCATATCAATCTCAATGGGTTATTTAAAGCCAGCAACATTTTTAGGATAGATTCGTATGAATAGAATATGTATTCTTTGGTTTAGATTGGTTTGGCTTATTTTGTTTTACGACATATCACCCTCAATGGGATATTTAATGCCGACAACATTTTAGGATAGATTCTTATGTATAGAATATGTATTCTTTGATTTAGATTGATTTGGTTTATTTTGTTTCACGACATATCACTCTCAATGGGTTATTTAATGCCGACAACATTTTTAGGATAGATTCGTATGAATAGAATAGGTATTCTTTGGTTTAGTTTGGTTTGGTTTATTTTGTTTTACGACATATCAACCTCAATGGGCTATTTAATGCCGACAACATTTTTAGGATAGATTCGTATGAATAGAATAGGTATTCTTTCGTTTAGATTGGTTTGGTTAATTTGGTTTTACGACATATCACCCTCAATGGGTTATTTAATGCCGACAACATTTTTAGGATAGATTCGTATGAATAGAACAGGTATTCTTTGGTTTAGATTGGTTTGGTTTATTTTGTTTTACGACATATCACCCTCAATGGGTTATTTAATGCCGTCAACATTTTCAGGATACAGTCGTATGAATAGAATATGTATTCTTTGGTTTAGATTGGTTTGGTTTATTTTGTTTTACGACATATCAACCTCAATGGGTTATTTAATGCCGACAACATTTTCAGGATAGATTCGTATGAATAGAATATGTATTCTTTGGTTTAGATTGGTTTGGTTTATTTTGTTTTACGACATATCACCCTCAATGGGTTATTTAATGCCGACAACATTTTTAGGATAGATTCGTATGAATAGAATATGTATTCTTTGGTTTAGATTGTTTTGCTTTATTTTGTTTTACGGCATATCAACCTCAATGTGTTATTTAATGCCGACAACGTTTTCAGGATAGATTCGTACGAATAGAATAGGTATTCTTTGGTTTAGGTTGGTTTGGTTTATTTTGTTTTACGACATATCACCCTCAATGGGTTATTTAATGCCGACAACATTTTTAGGATAGATTCGTATGAATAGAATAGGTATTCTTTGGTTTAGATTGGTTTGGTTTATTTTGTTTTACGACATATCAACCTCAATGGGTTATTTAATGCCGACAACATTTTTAGGATAGATTCGTATGAATAGAATAGGTATTCTTTGCTTTAGATTTGTTTGGTTCATTTTGTTTTACGACATATCACCCTCAATGGGTTATTTAATGCCGACAACATTTTTAGGATAGATTCGTATGAATAGAATATGTATTCTTTGGTTTAGATTGGTTTGGTTTATTTTGTTTTACGGCATATCAATCTCAATGGGTTATCTAATGCCGGCAACATTTTTAGGATAGATTCGTATGAATAGAATATGTATTCTTTGGTTTAGATTGGTTTGGTTTATTTTGTTTTACGACATATCACCCTCAATGGGATATTTAATGCCGACAACATTTTTAGGATAGATTCTTATGTATAGAATATGTATTCTTTGATTTAGATTGGTTTGGTTTATTTTGTTTTACGACATATCACCATCAATGGGTTATTTAATGCTGACAACATTTTTAGGATAGATTCGTATGAATAGAATATGTATTCTTTGGTTTAGATTGGTTTGGTTTATTTTGTTTTACGACATATCACCCTCAATGGGATATTTAATGCCGACAACATTTTTAGGATAGATTCGTATGAATAGAATAGGTATTCTTTCGTTTAGATTGGTTTGGTTAATTTGGTTTTACGACATATCACCCTCAATGGGTTATTTAATGCCGACAACATTTTTAGGATAGATTCTTATGTATAGAATATGTATTCTTTGATTTAGATTGGTTTGGTTTATTTTGTTTTACGACATATCACCATCAATGGGTTATTTAATGCTGACAACATTTTTAGGATAGATTCGTATGAATAGAATATGTATTCTTTGGTTTAGATTGGTTTGGTTTATTTTGTTTTACGACATATCACCCTCAATGGGATATTTAATGCCGACAACATTTTTAGGATAGATTCGTATGAATAGAATAGGTATTCTTTCGTTTAGATTGGTTTGGTTAATTTGGTTTTACGACATATCACCCTCAATGGGTTATTTAATGCCGACAACATTTTTAGGATAGATTCGTATGAATAGAACAGGTATTCTTTGGTTTAGATTGGTTTGGTTTATTTTGTTTTACGACATATCACCCTCAATGGGTTATTTAATGCCGTCAACATTTTCAGGATACAGTCGTATGAATAGAATATGTATTCTTTGGTTTAGATTGGTTTGGTTTATTTTGTTTTACGACATATCAACCTCAATGGGTTATTTAATGCCGACAACATTTTCAGGATAGATTCGTATGAATAGAATATGTATTCTTTGGTTTAGATTGGTTTGGTTTATTTTGTTTTACGACATATCACCCTCAATGGGTTATTTAATGCCGACAACATTTTTAGGATAGATTCGTATGAATAGAATATGTATTCTTTGGTTTAGATTGTTTTGCTTTATTTTGTTTTACGGCATATCAACCTCAATGTGTTATTTAATGCCGACAACGTTTTCAGGATAGATTCGTACGAATAGAATAGGTATTCTTTGGTTTAGGTTGGTTTGGTTTATTTTGTTTTACGACATATCACCCTCAATGGGTTATTTAATGCCGACAACATTTTTAGGATAGATTCGTATGAATAGAATAGGTATTCTTTGGTTTAGATTGGTTTGGTTTATTTTGTTTTACGACATATCAACCTCAATGGGTTATTTAATGCCGACAACATTTTTAGGATAGATTCGTATGAATAGAATAGGTATTCTTTGCTTTAGATTTGTTTGGTTCATTTTGTTTTACGACATATCACCCTCAATGGGTTATTTAATGCCGACAACATTTTTAGGATAGATTCGTATGAATAGAATATGTATTCTTTGGTTTAGATTGGTTTGGTTTATTTTGTTTTACGGCATATCAATCTCAATGGGTTATCTAATGCCGGCAACATTTTTAGGATAGATTCGTATGAATAGAATATGTATTCTTTGGTTTAGATTGGTTTGGTTTATTTTGTTTTACGACATATCACCCTCAATGGGATATTTAATGCCGACAACATTTTTAGGATAGATTCTTATGTATAGAATATGTATTCTTTGATTTAGATTGGTTTGGTTTATTTTGTTTTACGACATATCACCATCAATGGGTTATTTAATGCTGACAACATTTTTAGGATAGATTCGTATGAATAGAATATGTATTCTTTGGTTTAGATTGGTTTGGTTTATTTTGTTTTACGACATATCACCCTCAATGGGATATTTAATGCCGACAACATTTTTAGGATAGATTCGTATGAATAGAATAGGTATTCTTTCGTTTAGATTGGTTTGGTTAATTTGGTTTTACGACATATCACCCTCAATGGGTTATTTAATGCCGACAACATTTTTAGGATAGATTCTTATGTATAGAATATGTATTCTTTGATTTAGATTGGTTTGGTTTATTTTGTTTTACGACATATCACCATCAATGGGTTATTTAATGCTGACAACATTTTTAGGATAGATTCGTATGAATAGAATATGTATTCTTTGGTTTAGATTGGTTTGGTTTATTTTGTTTTACGACATATCACCCTCAATGGGATATTTAATGCCGACAACATTTTTAGGATAGATTCGTATGAATAGAATAGGTATTCTTTCGTTTAGATTGGTTTGGTTAATTTGGTTTTACGACATATCACCCTCAATGGGTTATTTAATGCCGACAACATTTTTAGGATAGATTCGTATGAATAGAACAGGTATTCTTTGGTTTAGATTGGTTTGGTTTATTTTGTTTTACGACATATCACCCTCAATGGGTTATTTAATGCCGTCAACATTTTCAGGATACAGTCGTATGAATAGAATATGTATTCTTTGGTTTAGATTGGTTTGGTTTATTTTGTTTTACGACATATCAACCTCAATGGGTTATTTAATGCCGACAACATTTTCAGGATAGATTCGTATGAATAGAATATGTATTCTTTGGTTTAGATTGGTTTGGTTTATTTTGTTTTACGACATATCACCCTCAATGGGTTATTTAATGCCGACAACATTTTTAGGATAGATTCGTATGAATAGAATATGTATTCTTTGGTTTAGATTGTTTTGCTTTATTTTGTTTTACGGCATATCAACCTCAATGTGTTATTTAATGCCGACAACGTTTTCAGGATAGATTCGTACGAATAGAATAGGTATTCTTTGGTTTAGGTTGGTTTGGTTTATTTTGTTTTACGACATATCACCCTCAATGGGTTATTTAATGCCGACAACATTTTTAGGATAGATTCGTATGAATAGAATAGGTATTCTTTGGTTTAGATTGGTTTGGTTTATTTTGTTTTACGACATATCAACCTCAATGGGTTATTTAATGCCGACAACATTTTTAGGATAGATTCGTATGAATAGAATAGGTATTCTTTGCTTTAGATTTGTTTGGTTCATTTTGTTTTACGACATATCACCCTCAATGGGTTATTTAATGCCGACAACATTTTTAGGATAGATTCGTATGAATAGAATATGTATTCTTTGGTTTAGATTGGTTTGGTTTATTTTGTTTTACGGCATATCAATCTCAATGGGTTATCTAATGCCGGCAACATTTTTAGGATAGATTCGTATGAATAGAATATGTATTCTTTGGTTTAGATTGGTTTGGTTTATTTTGTTTTACGACATATCACCCTCAATGGGATATTTAATGCCGACAACATTTTTAGGATAGATTCTTATGTATAGAATATGTATTCTTTGATTTAGATTGGTTTGGTTTATTTTGTTTTACGACATATCACCATCAATGGGTTATTTAATGCTGACAACATTTTTAGGATAGATTCGTATGAATAGAATATGTATTCTTTGGTTTAGATTGGTTTGGTTTATTTTGTTTTACGGCATATCAACCTCAATGGGTTATTTAATGCCGGCAATATTTTTAGGATAGATTCGTCTGAATAGAATATGTATTCTTTGGTTTAGATTGGTTTGGTTTATTTTGTTTTACGACATATCAACCTCAATGGGTTATTTAATGCCGACAACATTTTCAGGATAGATTCGTATGAATAGAATAGGTATTCTTTGGTTTAGATTGGTTTGGTTTATTTTGTTTGACGACATATCAACCTCAATGGGTTATTTAATGCCGACAACATTTTTAGGATAGATTCGTATGAATAGAATATGTATTCTTTGGTTTAGATTGGTTTGGTTTATTTTGTTTTACGACATATCAACCTCAATGGGTTATTTAATGCCGACAACATTTTTAGGATAGATTCGTATGAATAGAATATGTATTCTTTGGTTTAGATTGGTTTGGTTTATTTTGTTTTACGGCATATCACCCTCAATGGGTTATTTACTGCCGACAACATTTTTAGGATAGATTCGTATGAATAGAATATGTATTCTTTGGTTTAGATTGGTTTGGATTATTTTGTTTTACGGCATATCAATCTCAATGGGTTATTTAAAGCCAGCAACATTTTTAGGATAGATTCGTATGAATAGAATATGTATTCTTTGGTTTAGATTGGTTTGGCTTATTTTGTTTTACGACATATCACCCTCAATGGGATATTTAATGCCGACAACATTTTAGGATAGATTCTTATGTATAGAATATGTATTCTTTGATTTAGATTGATTTGGTTTATTTTGTTTCACGACATATCACTCTCAATGGGTTATTTAATGCCGACAACATTTTTAGGATAGATTCGTATGAATAGAATAGGTATTCTTTGGTTTAGTTTGGTTTGGTTTATTTTGTTTTACGACATATCAACCTCAATGGGCTATTTAATGCCGACAACATTTTTAGGATAGATTCGTATGAATAGAATAGGTATTCTTTCGTTTAGATTGGTTTGGTTAATTTGGTTTTACGACATATCACCCTCAATGGGTTATTTAATGCCGACAACATTTTTAGGATAGATTCGTATGAATAGAATAGGTATTCTTTGGTTTAGATTGGTTTGGTTTATTTTGTTTTACGACATATCAACCTCAATGGGTTATTTAATGCCGACAACATATTTAGGATAGATTCGTATGAATAGAATAGGTATTCTTTGGTTTAGATTGGTTTGGTTTATTTTGTTTTACGACAGATCACCCTCAATGGGTTATTTAATGCCGACAACATTTTTAGGATAGATTCGTATGAATAGAATATGTATTCTTTGGTTTAGATTGGTTTGGTTTATTTTGTTTTACGACATATCAACCTCAATGGGTTATTTAATGCCGACAACTTTTTTAGGATAGATTCGTATGAATAGAATATGTATTTTTTGGTTTAGATTGGTTTGGTTTATTTTGTTTTACGACATATCACCCTCAATGGGTTATTTAATGCCGACAAAATTTTTAGGGTAGATTCGTATGAATAGAATAGGTATTCTTTGGTTTAGATTGGTTTGGTTTATTTTGTTTTACGACATATCACACTCAATGGGTTATTTAATGCCGACAACATTTTTAGGATAGATTCGTATGAATAGAATAGGTATTCTTTGGTTTAGATTGGTTTGGTGTATTTTATTTTACGACATATCACCCTCAATGGGTTATTTAATGCTGACAACATTCTTAAGATAGATTCATATGAATAGAATATGTATTCTTTGGTTTAGATTGGTTTGGTTTATTTTGTTTTACGACATATCAACCTCAATGGGTTATTTAATGCCGACAAAATTTTTAGGATGGATTCGTATGAATAGAATATGTATTCTTTGGTTTAGATTGGTTTGGTTTATTTTGTTTTACGACATATCACCCTCAATGGGTTATTTAATGCCGACAACACATTTAGGATAGATTCGTATGAATAGAATAGGTATTCTTTGGTTTAGATTGGTTTGGTTTATTTTGTTTTACGACATATCACCCTCAATGGGTTATTTAATGCCGACAACATTTTTAGGATAGATTCGTATGAATAGAATATGTATTCTTTGGTTTAGATTGGTTTGGTTTATTTTGTTTTACGGCATATCAACCTCAATGGGTTATTTAATGCCGGCAACATTTTTAGGATAGATTCATATGAATAGAATATGTATTCTTTGGTTTAGATTAGTTTGGTTTATTTTGTTTTACGACATATCACCCTCAATGGGTTATTTAATGCCGACAACATTTTTAGGATAGATTCGTATGAATAGAATAGGTATTCTTTGGTTTAGATTGGTTTGGTTTATTTTGTTTTACGACATATCAACCTCAATGGGTTATTTAATGCCGACAACATTTTTAGGATAGATTCGTATGAATAGAATAGGTATTCTTTGCTTTCGATTGGTTTGGTTTATTTTGTTTTACGACATATCAACCTCAATGGGTTATTTAATGCCGACAACATTTTTAGGATAGATTCGTATGAATAGAATAGGTATTCTTTGGTTTAGATTGGTTTGGTTTATTTTGTTTTACGACATATCACCCTCAATGGGTTATTTAATGCCGACAACATTTTCAGGATACAGTCGTATGAATAGAATATGTATTCTTTGGTTTAGATTGGTTTGGTTTATTTTGTTTTACGACATATCAACCTCAATGGGTTATTTAATGCCGACAACATTTTCAGGATAGATTCGTATGAATAGAATATGTATTCTTTGGTTTAGATTGGTTTGGTTTATTTTGTTTTACGACATATCACCCTCAATGGGTTATTTAATGCCGACAACATTTTTAGGATAGATTCGTATGAATAGAATATGTATTCTTTGGTTTAGATTGTTTTGCTTTATTTTGTTTTACGGCATATCAACCTCAATGGGTTATTTAATGCCGACAACATTTTCAGGATAGATTCGTACGAATAGAATAGGTATTCTTTGGTTTAGGTTGGTTTGGTTTATTTTGTTTTACGACATATCACCCTCAATGGGTTATTTAATGCCGACAACATTTTTAGGATAGATTCGTATGAATAGAATAGGTATTCTTTGGTTTAGATTGGTTTGGTTTATTTTGTTTTACGACATATCAACCTCAATGGGTTATTTAATGCCGACAACATTTTTAGGATAGATTCGTATGAATAGAATAGGTATTCTTTGGTTTAGATTGGTTTGGTTTATTTTGTTTTACGTCATATCACCCTCAATGGGTTATTTAATGCCGACATTTTTAGGATAGATTCGTATGAATAGAATAGGTATTCTTTGGTTTAGATTGGTTTGGTTTATTTTGTTTTACGACATATCAGCCTCAATGGGTTATTTAATGCCGACAACATTTTTAGGATAGATTCGTATGAATAGAATAGGTATTCTTTGGTTTAGATTGGTTTGGTTTATTTTGTTTTACGACATATCACCCTCAATGGGTTATTTAATGCCGTCAACATTTTCAGGATACAGTCGTATGAATAGAATATGTATTCTTTGGTTTAGATTGGTTTGGTTTATTTTGTTTTACGACATATCAACCTCAATGGGTTATTTAATGCCGACAACATTTTCAGGATAGATTCGTATGAATAGAATATGTATTCTTTGGTTTAGATTGGTTTGGTTTATTTTGTTTTACGACATATCACCCTCAATGGGTTATTTAATGCCGACAACATTTTTAGGATAGATTCGTATGAATAGAATATGTATTCTTTGGTTTAGATTGTTTTGCTTTATTTTGTTTTACGGCATATCAACCTCAATGGGTTATTTAATGCCGACAACATTTTCAGGATAGATTCGTACGAATAGAATAGGTATTCTTTGGTTTAGGTTGGTTTGGTTTATTTTGTTTTACGACATATCACCCTCAATGGGTTATTTAATGCCGACAACATTTTTAGGATAGATTCGTATGAATAGAATAGGTATTCTTTGGTTTAGATTGGTTTGGTTTATTTTGTTTTACGACATATCAACCTCAATGAGTTATTTAATGCCGACAACATTTTTAGGATAGATTCGTATGAATAGAATATGTATTCTTTGGTTTAGATTGCTTTGGTTTATTTTGTTTTACGGCATATCAATCTCAATGGGTTATCTAATGCCGGCAACATTTTTAGGATAGATTCGTATGAATAGAATATGTATTCTTTGGTTTAGATTGGTTTGGTTTATTTTGTTTTACGACATATCACCCTCAATGGGATATTTAATGCCGACAACATTTTTAGGATAGATTCTTATGTATAGAATATGTATTCTTTGATTTAGATTGGTTTGGTTTATTTTGTTTTACGACATATCACCATCAATAGGTTATTTAATGCTGACAACATTTTTAGGATAGATTCGTATGAATAGAATATGTATTCTTTGGTTTAGATTGGTTTGGTTTATTTTGTTTTACGGCATATCAACCTCAATGGGTTATTTAATGCCGGCAATATTTTTAGGATAGATTCGTCTGAATAGAATATGTATTCTTTGGTTTAGATTGGTTTGGTTTATTTTGTTTTACGACATATCAACCTCAATGGGTTATTTAATGCCGACAACATTTTCAGGATAGATTCGTATGAATAGAATAGGTATTCTTTGGTTTAGATTGGTTTGGTTTATTTTGTTTGACGACATATCAACCTCAATGGGTTATTTAATGCCGACAACATTTTTAGGATAGATTCGTATGAATAGAATATGTATTCTTTGGTTTAGATTGGTTTGGTTTATTTTGTTTTACGACATATCACCCTCAATGGGATATTTAATGCCGACAACATTTTTAGGATAGATTCTTATGTATAGAATATGTATTCTTTGATTTAGATTGGTTTGGTTTATTTTGTTTTACGACATATCACCATCAATGGGTTATTTAATGCTGACAACATTTTTAGGATAGATTCGTATGAATAGAATATGTATTCTTTGGTTTAGATTGGTTTGGTTTATTTTGTTTTACGGCATATCAACCTCAATGGGTTATTTAATGCCGGCAATATTTTTAGGATAGATTCGTCTGAATAGAATATGTATTCTTTGGTTTAGATTGGTTTGGTTTATTTTGTTTTACGACATATCAACCTCAATGGGTTATTTAATGCCGACAACATTTTCAGGATAGATTCGTATGAATAGAATAGGTATTCTTTGGTTTAGATTGGTTTGGTTTATTTTGTTTGACGACATATCAACCTCAATGGGTTATTTAATGCCGACAACAATTTTAGGATAGATTCGTATGAATAGAATATGTATTCTTTGGTTTAGATTGGTTTGGTTTATTTTGTTTTACGACATATCAACCTCAATGGGTTATTTAATGCCGACAACATTTTTAGGATAGATTCGTATGAATAGAATATGTATTCTTTGGTTTAGATTGGTTTGGTTTATTTTGTTTTACGACATATCACCCTCAATGGGTTATTTACTGCCGACAACATTTTTAGGATAGATTCGTATGAATAGAATATGTATTCTTTGGTTTAGATTGGTTTGGTTTATTTTGTTTTACGGCATATCAACCTCAATGGGTTATTTAAAGCCGGCAACATTTTTAGGATAGATTCGTATGAATAGAATATGTATTCTTTGGTTTAGATTGGTTTGGTTTATTTTGTTTTACGACATATCACCCTCAATGGGATATTTAATGCCGACAACATTTTTAGGATAGATTCGTATGAATAGAATATGTATTCTTTGGTTTAGATTGGTTTGGTTTATTTTGTTTTACGACATATTACCCTCAATGGGTTATTTACTGCGGACAACATTTTTAGGATAGATTCGTAAGAATAGAATATGTATTCTTTGGTTTAGATTGGTTTGGTTTATTTTGTTTTACGGCATATCAACCTCAATGGGTTATTTAATGCCGACAACATTTTTAGGGTAGATTCGTATGAATAGAATATGTATTCTTTGGTTTAGATTGGTTTGCTTTATTTTGTTTTACGGCATATCAACCTCAATGGGTTATTTAATGCCGACAACATTTTTAGGATAGATTCGTATGAATAGAATATGTATTCTTTGGTTTAGATTGGTTTGGTTTATTTTGTTTTACGACATATCAACCTCAATGGGTTATTTAATGCCGACAACATTTTTAGGATAGATTCGTATGAATAGAATATGTATTCTTTGGTTTAGATTGGTTTGGTTTATTTTGTTTTACGACATATCACCCTCAATGGGTTATTTACTGCCGACAACATTTTTAGGATAGATTCGTATGAATAGAATATGTATTCTTTGGTTTAGATTGTTTTGCTTTATTTTGTTTTACGGCATATCAACCTCAATGGGTTATTTAATGCCGACAACATTTTCAGGATAGATTCGTACGAATAGAATAGGTATTCTTTGGTTTAGGTTGGTTTGGTTTATTTTGTTTTACGACATATCACCCTCAATGGGTTATTTAATGCCGACAACATTTTTAGGATAGATTCGTATGAATAGAATAGGTATTCTTTGGTTTAGATTGGTTTGGTTTATTTTGTTTTACGACATATCAACCTCAATGGGTTATTTAATGCCGACAACATTTTTAGGATAGATTCGTATGAATAGAATAGGTATTCTTTGGTTTAGATTGGTTTGGTTTATTTTGTTTTACGTCATATCACCCTCAATGGGTTATTTAATGCCGACATTTTTAGGATAGATTCGTATGAATAGAATAGGTATTCTTTGGTTTAGATTGGTTTGGTTTATTTTGTTTTACGACATATCAGCCTCAATGGGTTATTTAATGCCGACAACATTTTTAGGATAGATTCGTATGAATAGAATAGGTATTCTTTGGTTTAGATTGGTTTGGTTTATTTTGTTTTACGACATATCACCCTCAATGGGTTATTTAATGCCGTCAACATTTTCAGGATACAGTCGTATGAATAGAATATGTATTCTTTGGTTTAGATTGGTTTGGTTTATTTTGTTTTACGACATATCAACCTCAATGGGTTATTTAATGCCGACAACATTTTCAGGATAGATTCGTATGAATAGAATATGTATTCTTTGGTTTAGATTGGTTTGGTTTATTTTGTTTTACGACATATCACCCTCAATGGGTTATTTAATGCCGACAACATTTTTAGGATAGATTCGTATGAATAGAATATGTATTCTTTGGTTTAGATTGTTTTGCTTTATTTTGTTTTACGGCATATCAACCTCAATGGGTTATTTAATGCCGACAACATTTTCAGGATAGATTCGTACGAATAGAATAGGTATTCTTTGGTTTAGGTTGGTTTGGTTTATTTTGTTTTACGACATATCACCCTCAATGGGTTATTTAATGCCGACAACATTTTTAGGATAGATTCGTATGAATAGAATAGGTATTCTTTGGTTTAGATTGGTTTGGTTTATTTTGTTTTACGACATATCAACCTCAATGAGTTATTTAATGCCGACAACATTTTTAGGATAGATTCGTATGAATAGAATATGTATTCTTTGGTTTAGATTGCTTTGGTTTATTTTGTTTTACGGCATATCAATCTCAATGGGTTATCTAATGCCGGCAACATTTTTAGGATAGATTCGTATGAATAGAATATGTATTCTTTGGTTTAGATTGGTTTGGTTTATTTTGTTTTACGACATATCACCATCAATAGGTTATTTAATGCTGACAACATTTTTAGGATAGATTCGTATGAATAGAATATGTATTCTTTGGTTTAGATTGGTTTGGTTTATTTTGTTTTACGGCATATCAACCTCAATGGGTTATTTAATGCCGGCAATATTTTTAGGATAGATTCGTCTGAATAGAATATGTATTCTTTGGTTTAGATTGGTTTGGTTTATTTTGTTTTACGACATATCAACCTCAATGGGTTATTTAATGCCGACAACATTTTCAGGATAGATTCGTATGAATAGAATAGGTATTCTTTGGTTTAGATTGGTTTGGTTTATTTTGTTTGACGACATATCAACCTCAATGGGTTATTTAATGCCGACAACATTTTTAGGATAGATTCGTATGAATAGAATATGTATTCTTTGGTTTAGATTGGTTTGGTTTATTTTGTTTTACGACATATCACCCTCAATGGGATATTTAATGCCGACAACATTTTTAGGATAGATTCTTATGTATAGAATATGTATTCTTTGATTTAGATTGGTTTGGTTTATTTTGTTTTACGACATATCACCATCAATGGGTTATTTAATGCTGACAACATTTTTAGGATAGATTCGTATGAATAGAATATGTATTCTTTGGTTTAGATTGGTTTGGTTTATTTTGTTTTACGGCATATCAACCTCAATGGGTTATTTAATGCCGGCAATATTTTTAGGATAGATTCGTCTGAATAGAATATGTATTCTTTGGTTTAGATTGGTTTGGTTTATTTTGTTTTACGACATATCAACCTCAATGGGTTATTTAATGCCGACAACATTTTCAGGATAGATTCGTATGAATAGAATAGGTATTCTTTGGTTTAGATTGGTTTGGTTTATTTTGTTTGACGACATATCAACCTCAATGGGTTATTTAATGCCGACAACATTTTTAGGATAGATTCGTATGAATAGAATATGTATTCTTTGGTTTAGATTGGTTTGGTTTATTTTGTTTTACGACATATCAACCTCAATGGGTTATTTAATGCCGACAACATTTTTAGGATAGATTCGTATGAATAGAATATGTATTCTTTGGTTTAGATTGGTTTGGTTTATTTTGTTTTACGACATATCACCCTCAATGGGTTATTTACTGCCGACAACATTTTTAGGATAGATTCGTATGAATAGAATATGTATTCTTTGGTTTAGATTGGTTTGGTTTATTTTGTTTTACGGCATATCAACCTCAATGGGTTATTTAAAGCCGGCAACATTTTTAGGATAGATTCGTATGAATAGAATATGTATTCTTTGGTTTAGATTGGTTTGGTTTATTTTGTTTTACGACATATCACCCTCAATGGGATATTTAATGCCGACAACATTTTTAGGATAGATTCGTATGAATAGAATATGTATTCTTTGGTTTAGATTGGTTTGGTTTATTTTGTTTTACGACATATTACCCTCAATGGGTTATTTACTGCGGACAACATTTTTAGGATAGATTCGTAAGAATAGAATATGTATTCTTTGGTTTAGATTGGTTTGGTTTATTTTGTTTTACGGCATATCAACCTCAATGGGTTATTTAATGCCGACAACATTTTTAGGGTAGATTCGTATGAATAGAATATGTATTCTTTGGTTTAGATTGGTTTGCTTTATTTTGTTTTACGGCATATCAACCTCAATGGGTTATTTAATGCCGACAACATTTTTAGGATAGATTCGTATGAATAGAATATGTATTCTTTGGTTTAGATTGGTTTGGTTTATTTTGTTTTACGACATATCAACCTCAATGGGTTATTTAATGCCGACAACATTTTTAGGATAGATTCGTATGAATAGAATATGTATTCTTTGGTTTAGATTGGTTTGGTTTATTTTGTTTTACGACATATCACCCTCAATGGGTTATTTACTGCCGACAACATTTTTAGGATAGATTCGTATGAATAGAATATGTATTCTTTGGTTTAGATTGGTTTGGTTTATTTTGTTTTACCGCATATCAACCTCAATGGGTTATTTAAAGCCGGCAACATTTTTAGGATAGATTCGTATGAATAGAATATGTATTCTTTGGTTTAGATTGGTGTGGTTTATTTTGTTTTACGACATATCACCCTCAATGGGATATTTAATGCCGACAACATTTTTAGGATAGATTCGTATGAATAGAATATGTATTCTTTGGTTTAGATTGGTTTGGTTTATTTTGTTTTACGACATATTACCCTCAATGGGTTATTTACTGCCGACAACATTTTTAGGATAGATTCGTATGAATAGAATATGTATTCTTTGGTTTAGATTGGTTTGGTTTATTTTGTTTTACGGCATATCAACCTCAATGGGTTATTTAATGCCGACAACATTTTTAGGAGAGATTCGTATGAATAGAATATGTATTCTTTGGTTTAGATTGGTTTGGTTTATTTTGTTTTACGACATATCACCCTCAATGGGTTATTTAATGCCGACAACATTTTTAGGATAGATTCGTATGAATAGAATATGTATTCTTTGGTTTAGATTGGTTTGGTTTATTTTGTTTTACGGCATATCAACCACAATGGGTTATTTAATGCCGGCAACATTTTTAGTATAGATTCGTATGAATAGAATATGTATTCTTTGGTTTAGATTGGTTTGGTTTATTTTGTTTTACGGCATATCAATCTCAATGGGTAATTTAATGCCGGCAACATTTTTAGGAGAGATTCGTATGAATAGAATATGTATTCTTTGGTTTAGATTGGTTTGGTTTATTTTGTTTTACGGCATATCAACCTCAATGGGTTATTTAATGCCGACAACATTTTTAGGATAGATTCTTATGAATAGAATAGGTATTCTCTGGTTTAGATTGGTTTGTTTTTTTTTTGTTTTACGACATATCACCCTCAATGGGTTATTTAATGCCGACAACATTTTTAGGATAGATGCGTATGAATAGAATAGGTATTCTTTGGTTTAGATTGGTTTGGTTTATTTTGTTTTACGGCATATCAAGCTCAATGGGTTATTTAATGCCGACAACATTTTTAGGATAGATTCATATGAATAGAATAGGTATTCTTTGGTTTAGATTGGTTTGGTTTATTTTGTTTTACGGCATATCAACATCAATGGGCTATTTAATGCCGACAACATTTTTAGGATAGATTCGTATGAATAGAATAGGTATTCTTTGGTTTAGATTGGTTTGGTTTATTTTGTTTAACGGCATATCAACCTCAATGGGTTACTTAATGCCGACAACATTTTTAGGATAGATTCGTATGGAATAGAATATGTATTATTTCGTTTAGATTGGTTTGATTTATTTTTTTTTTACGACATATCACCCTCAATGGGTTATTTAATGCCGACAACATTTTTAGGATAGATTCGTATGAATAGAATATGTATTCTTTGGTTTAGATTGGTTTGGTTTATTTTGTTTTACGACATATCAACCTCAATGGGTTATTTAATGCCGACAAAATTTTTAGGATAGATTCGTATGAATAGAATATGTATTCTTTGGTTTAGATTGGTTTGGTTTATTTTGTTTTACGACATATCACCCTCAATGGGTTATTTAATGCCGACAACATTTTTAGGATAGATTCGTATGAATAGAATATGTATTCTTTGGTTTAGATTGGTTTGGTTTATTTTGTTTTACGGCATATCAACCTCAATGGGTTATTTAATGCCGACAACATTTTTAGGAGAGATTCGTATGAATAGAATAGGTATTTTTAATTTAGATTGGTTTGGTTTATTTTGTTTTACGACATATCAACCTCAATGTGTTATTTAATGCCGACCACATTTTTAGGATAGATTCGTATGAATAGAATAGGTATTCTTTGGTTTAGATTGGTTTGGTTTATTTTGTTTTACGACATATCACCCTCAATGGGTTATTTAATGCCGACAACATTTTTAGGATAGATTCGTATGAATAGAATATGTATTCTTTGGTTTAGATTGGTTTGGTTTATTTTGTTTTACCGCATATCAACCTCAATGGGTTATTTAATGCCGACAACATTTTTAGGATAGATTCGTATGAATAGAATATATACTCTTTGGTTTAGATTGGTTTGGTTTATTTTGTTTTACGACATATCACCCTCAATGGGTTATTTAATGCCGACAACATTTTTAGGATAGATTCTTCTGTATAGAATACGTATTCTTTGGTTTAGATTGGTTTGGTTTATTTTGTTTTACGACATATCACCCTCAATGGGTTATTTAATGCCGACAACATTTTTAGGATAGATTCGTATGAATAGAATATGTATTCTTTGGTTTAGATTGGTTTGGTTTATTTTGTTTTACGACATATTACCCTCAATGGGTTATTTACTGCCGACAACATTTTTAGGATAGATTCGTATGAATAGAATATGTATTCTTTGGTTTAGATTGGTTTGGTTTATTTTGTTTTACGGCATATCAACCTCAATGGGTTATTTAATGCCGACAACATTTTTAGGAGAGATTCGTATGAATAGAATATGTATTCTTTGGTTTAGATTGGTTTGGTTTATTTTGTTTTACGACATATCACCCTCAATGGGTTATTTAATGCCGACAACATTTTTAGGATAGATTCGTATGAATAGAATATGTATTCTTTGGTTTAGATTGGTTTGTTTTATTTTGTTTTACGGCATATCAACCACAATGGGTTATTTAATGCCGGCAACATTTTTAGTATAGATTCGTATGAATAGAATATGTATTCTTTGGTTTAGATTGGTTTGGTTTATTTTGTTTTACGGCATATCAATCTCAATGGGTAATTTAATGCCGGCAACATTTTTAGGAGAGATTCGTATGAATAGAATATGTATTCTTTGGTTTAGATTGGTTTGGTTGTTTTTTGTTTTACGGCATATCATCCTCAATGGGTTATTTAATGCCGACAACATTTTTAGGATAGATTCTTATGAATAGAATAGGTATTCTCTGGTTTAGATTGGTTTGGTTTTTTTTTGTTTTACGACATATCACCCTCAATGGGTTATTTAATGCCGACAACATTTTTAGGATAGATTCGTATGAATAGAATAGGTATTCTTTGGTTTAGATTGGTTTGGTTTATTTTGTTTTACGGCATATCAAGCTCAATGGGTTATTTAATGCCGACAACATTTTTAGGATAGATTCATATGAATAGAATAGGTATTCTTTGGTTTAGATTGGTTTGGTTTATTTTGTTTTACGGCATATCAACATCAATGGGCTATTTAATGCCGACAACATTTTTAGGATAGATTCGTATGAATAGAATAGGTATTCTTTGGTTTAGATTGGTTTGGTTTATTTTGTTTAACGGCATATCAACCTCAATGGGTTACTTAATGCCGACAACATTTTTAGGATAGATTCGTATGGAATAGAATATGTATTCTTTCGTTTAGATTGGTTTGGTTTATTTTTTTTTTACGACATATCACCCTCAATGGGTTATTTAATGCCGACAACATTTTTAGGATAGATTCGTATGAATAGAATATGTATTCTTTGGTTTAGATTGGTTTGGTTTATTTTGTTTTACGACATATCAACCTCAATGGGTTATTTAATGCCGACAAAATTTTTAGGATAGATTCGTATGAATAGAATATGTATTCTTTGGTTTAGATTGGTTTGGTTTATTTTGTTTTACGACATATCACCCTCAATGGGTTATTTAATGCCGACAACATTTTTAGGATAGATTCGTATGAATAGAATATGTATTCTTTGGTTTAGATTGGTTTGGTTTATTTTGTTTTACGGCATATCAACCTCAATGGGTTATTTAATGCCGACAACATTTTTAGGAGAGATTCGTATGAATAGAATAGGTATTTTTAGTTTAGATTGGTTTGGTTTATTTTGTTTTACGACATATCAACCTCAATGTGTTATTTAATGCCGACCACATTTTTAGGATAGATTCGTATGAATAGAATAGGTATTCTTTGGTTTAGATTGGTTTGGTTTATTTTGTTTTACGACATATCACCCTCAATGGGTTATTTAATGCCGACAACATTTTTAGGATAGATTCGTATGAATAGAATATGTATTCTTTGGTTTAGATTGGTTTGGTTTATTTTGTTTTACCGCATATCAACCTCAATGGGTTATTTAATGCCGACAACATTTTTAGGATAGATTCGTATGAATAGAATATATACTCTTTGGTTTAGATTGGTTTGGTTTATTTTGTTTTACGACATATCACCCTCAATGGGTTATTTAATGCCGACAACATTTTTAGGATAGATTCGTATGAATAGAATAGGTATTCTTTGGTTTAGATTGGTTTGGTTTATTTTGTTTAACGGCATATCAACCTCAATGGGTTACTTAATGCCGACAACATTTTTAGGATAGATTCGTATGGAATAGAATATGTATTCTTTCGTTTAGATTGGTTTGGTTTATTTTTTTTTTACGACATATCACCCTCAATGGGTTATTTAATGCCGACAACATTTTTAGGATAGATTCGTATGAATAGAATATGTATTCTTTGGTTTAGATTGGTTTGGTTTATTTTGTTTTACGACATATCAACCTCAATGGGTTATTTAATGCCGACAAAATTTTTAGGATAGATTCGTATGAATAGAATATGTATTCTTTGGTTTAGATTGGTTTGGTTTATTTTGTTTTACGACATATCACCCTCAATGGGTTATTTAATGCCGACAACATTTTTAGGATAGATTCGTATGAATAGAATATGTATTCTTTGGTTTAGATTGGTTTGGTTTATTTTGTTTTACGGCATATCAACCTCAATGGGTTATTTAATGCCGACAACATTTTTAGGAGAGATTCGTATGAATAGAATAGGTATTTTTAGTTTAGATTGGTTTGGTTTATTTTGTTTTACGACATATCAACCTCAATGTGTTATTTAATGCCGACCACATTTTTAGGATAGATTCGTATGAATAGAATAGGTATTCTTTGGTTTAGATTGGTTTGGTTTATTTTGTTTTACGACATATCACCCTCAATGGGTTATTTAATGCCGACAACATTTTTAGGATAGATTCGTATGAATAGAATATGTATTCTTTGGTTTAGATTGGTTTGGTTTATTTTGTTTTACCGCATATCAACCTCAATGGGTTATTTAATGCCGACAACATTTTTAGGATAGATTCGTATGAATAGAATATATACTCTTTGGTTTAGATTGGTTTGGTTTATTTTGTTTTACGACATATCACCCTCAATGGGTTATTTAATGCCGACAAAATTTTTAGGATAGATTCTTCTGTATAGAATACGTATTCTTTGGTTTAGATTGGTTTGGTTTATTTTGTTTTACGACATATCACCCTCAATGGGTTATTTAATGCCGACAACATTTTTTGGAGAGATTCGTATGAATAGAATAGGTATTTTTAGTTTAGATTGGTTTGGTTTATTTTGTTTTACGGCATATCAAGCTCAATGGGTTATTTAATGCCGACAACATTTTTAGGATAGATTCATATGAATAGAATAGGTATTCTTTGGTTTAGATTGGTTTGGTTTATTTTGTTTTACGGCATATCAACATCAATGGGCTATTTAATGCCGACAACATTTTTAGGATAGATTCGTATGAATAGAATAGGTATTCTTTGGTTTAGATTGGTTTGGTTTATTTTGTTTAACGGCATATCAACCTCAATGGGTTACTTAATGCCGACAACATTTTTAGGATAGATTCGTATGGAATAGAATATGTATTCTTTCGTTTAGATTGGTTTGGTTTATTTTTTTTTTACGACATATCACCCTCAATGGGTTATTTAATGCCGACAACATTTTTAGGATAGATTCGTATGAATAGAATATGTATTCTTTGGTTTAGATTGGTTTGGTTTATTTTGTTTTACGACATATCAACCTCAATGGGTTATTTAATGCCGACAAAATTTTTAGGATAGATTCGTATGAATAGAATATGTATTCTTTGGTTTAGATTGGTTTGGTTTATTTTGTTTTACGACATATCACCCTCAATGGGTTATTTAATGCCGACAACATTTTTAGGATAGATTCGTATGAATAGAATATGTATTCTTTGGTTTAGATTGGTTTGGTTTATTTTGTTTTACGGCATATCAACCTCAATGGGTTATTTAATGCCGACAACATTTTTAGGAGAGATTCGTATGAATAGAATAGGTATTTTTAGTTTAGATTGGTTTGGTTTATTTTGTTTTACGACATATCAACCTCAATGTGTTATTTAATGCCGACCACATTTTTAGGATAGATTCGTATGAATAGAATAGGTATTCTTTGGTTTAGATTGGTTTGGTTTATTTTGTTTTACGACATATCACCCTCAATGGGTTATTTAATGCCGACAACATTTTTAGGATAGATTCGTATGAATAGAATATGTATTCTTTGGTTTAGATTGGTTTGGTTTATTTTGTTTTACCGCATATCAACCTCAATGGGTTATTTAATGCCGACAACATTTTTAGGATAGATTCGTATGAATAGAATATATACTCTTTGGTTTAGATTGGTTTGGTTTATTTTGTTTTACGACATATCACCCTCAATGGGTTATTTAATGCCGACAACATTTTTAGGATAGATTCGTATGAATAGAATAGGTATTCTTTGGTTTAGATTGGTTTGGTTTATTTTGTTTAACGGCATATCAACCTCAATGGGTTACTTAATGCCGACAACATTTTTAGGATAGATTCGTATGGAATAGAATATGTATTCTTTCGTTTAGATTGGTTTGGTTTATTTTTTTTTTACGACATATCACCCTCAATGGGTTATTTAATGCCGACAACATTTTTAGGATAGATTCGTATGAATAGAATATGTATTCTTTGGTTTAGATTGGTTTGGTTTATTTTGTTTTACGACATATCAACCTCAATGGGTTATTTAATGCCGACAAAATTTTTAGGATAGATTCGTATGAATAGAATATGTATTCTTTGGTTTAGATTGGTTTGGTTTATTTTGTTTTACGACATATCACCCTCAATGGGTTATTTAATGCCGACAACATTTTTAGGATAGATTCGTATGAATAGAATATGTATTCTTTGGTTTAGATTGGTTTGGTTTATTTTGTTTTACGGCATATCAACCTCAATGGGTTATTTAATGCCGACAACATTTTTAGGAGAGATTCGTATGAATAGAATAGGTATTTTTAGTTTAGATTGGTTTGGTTTATTTTGTTTTACGACATATCAACCTCAATGTGTTATTTAATGCCGACCACATTTTTAGGATAGATTCGTATGAATAGAATAGGTATTCTTTGGTTTAGATTGGTTTGGTTTATTTTGTTTTACGACATATCACCCTCAATGGGTTATTTAATGCCGACAACATTTTTAGGATAGATTCGTATGAATAGAATATGTATTCTTTGGTTTAGATTGGTTTGGTTTATTTTGTTTTACCGCATATCAACCTCAATGGGTTATTTAATGCCGACAACATTTTTAGGATAGATTCGTATGAATAGAATATATACTCTTTGGTTTAGATTGGTTTGGTTTATTTTGTTTTACGACATATCACCCTCAATGGGTTATTTAATGCCGACAAAATTTTTAGGATAGATTCTTCTGTATAGAATACGTATTCTTTGGTTTAGATTGGTTTGGTTTATTTTGTTTTACGACATAT
Organism: Acanthosepion esculentum; assembly: GCA_964036315.1. Taxonomy (NCBI): domain Eukaryota; kingdom Metazoa; phylum Mollusca; class Cephalopoda; order Sepiida; family Sepiidae; genus Acanthosepion; species Acanthosepion esculentum. The sequence continues at coordinate 114,154,556 of OZ038482.1, read as the reverse complement.
CACCCTCAATGGGTTATTTAATGCCGACAACATTTTTAGGAGAGATTCGTATGAATAGAATAGGTATTTTTAGTTTAGATTGGTTTGGTTTATTTTGTTTAACGGCATATCAACCTCAATGGGTTACTTAATGCCGACAACATTTTTAGGATAGATTCGTATGGAATAGAATATGTATTCTTTCGTTTAGATTGGTTTGGTTTATTTTTTTTTTACGACATATCACCCTCAATGGGTTATTTAATGCCGACAACATTTTTAGGATAGATTCGTATGAATAGAATATGTATTCTTTGGTTTAGATTGGTTTGGTTTATTTTGTTTTACGACATATCAACCTCAATGGGTTATTTAATGCCGACAAAATTTTTAGGATAGATTCGTATGAATAGAATATGTATTCTTTGGTTTAGATTGGTTTGGTTTATTCTGTTTTACGACATATCACCCTCAATGGGTTATTTAATGCCGACAACATTTTTAGGATAGATTCGTATGAATAGAATATGTATTCTTTGGTTTAGATTGGTTTGGTTTATTTTGTTTTACGACATATCACCCTCGATGGTTTTTTTAATGCCGGCAACTTTTTAGGATAGATTCGTATGAATAGAATATGTATTCTTTTGTTTAGATTGGTTTGGTTTATTTTGTTTTACGGCATATCAACCTCAATGGGTTATTTAATGCCGGCAACCTTTTTAGGATAGATTCGTATGAATAGAATAGGTATTCTTTGGTTTAGATTGGTTTGGTTTATTTTGTTTTACGACATATCACCCTCAATGGGTTATTTAATGCCGACAACATTTTTAGGATAGATTCGTATGAATAGAATATGTATTCTTTGGTTTAGATTGGTTTGGTTTATTTTGTTTTACGACATATCACCCTCAATGGGTTATTTAATGCCGACAACATTTTTAGGATAGATTCGTATGAATAGAATATGTATTCTTTGGTTTAGATTGGTTTGGTTTATTTTGTTTTACGGCATATCAACCTCAATGGTTTATTTAATGCCGGCAACATTTTTAGGATAGATTCGTATGAATAGAATATGTATTCTTTGGTTTAGATTGGTTTGGTTTATTTTGTTTTACGACATATCACCCTCGATGGTTTTTTTAATGCCGGCAACTTTTTAGGATAGATTCGTATGAATAGAATATGTATTCTTTTGTTTAGATTGGTTTGGTTTATTTTGTTTTAAGGCATATCAACCTCAATGGGTTATTTAATGCCGGCAACCTTTTTAGGATAGATTCGTATGAATAGAATAGGTATTCTTTGGTTTAGATTGGTTTGGTTTATTTTGTTTTACGACATATCACCCTCAATGGGTTATTTAATGCCGACAACATTTTTAGGATAGATTCGTATGAATAGAATATGTATTCTTTGGTTTAGATTGGTTTGGTTTATTTTGTTTTACGGAATATCAACCTCAATGGTTTATTTAATGCCGGCAACTTTTTTAGGATAGATTCGTATGAATAGAATATGTATTCTTTGGTTTAGATTGGTTTGGTTTATTTTGTTTTACGACATATCACCCTCGATGGTTTTTTTAATGCCGGCAACTTTTTAGGATAGATTCGTATGAATAGAATATGTATTCTTTGGTTTAGATTGGTTTGGTTTATTTTGTTTTACGGCATATCAACCTCAATGGGTTATTTAATGCCGGCAACCTTTTTAGGATAGATTCGTATGAATAGAATATGTATTCTTTGGTTTAGATTGGTTTGGTTTATTTTGTTTTACGACATATCAACCTCAATGGGTTATTTAATGCAGACAACATTTTTAGGATAGGTTTGTATGAATAGAATAGGTATTCTTTGGTTTCAATTGGTTTGGTTTATTTTGTTTTACGACATATCACCCTCAATGGGTTATTTAATGCTGACAACATTTTTAGGATAGATTCGTATGAATAGAATATGTATTCTTTGGTTTAGATTGGTTTGGTTTATTTTGTTTTACGGCATATCAACCTCAATGGGTTATTTAATGCTGACAACATTTTTAGGATAGATTCGTATGAATAGAATATGTATTCTTTGGTTTAGATTGGTTTGGTTTATTTTGTTTTACGACATATCAACCTCAATGGGTTATTTAATGCCGACAACATTTTTAGGATAGATTCGTATGAATAGAATATGTATTCTTTGGTTTAGATTGGTTTGGTTTATTTTGTTTTACGACATATCACTCTCAATGGGTTATTTAATGCCGACAACATTTTTAGGATAGATTCGTATGAATAGAATAGGTATTCTTTGGTTTAGATTGGTTTGGTTTATTTTGTTTTACGACATATCACCCTCAATGGGTTATTTAATTCCGACAACATTTTTAGGATAGATTCGTATGAATAGAATATGTATTCTTTGGTTTAGATTGGTTTGGTTTATTTTGTTTTACGACATATCACCCTCAATGGGTTATTTAATGCCGACAACATTTTTAGGATAGATTCGTATGAATAGAATATATATTCTTTGGTTTAGATTGGTTTGGTTTATTTTATTTTACGACATATCTCCCTCAATGGGTTATTTAATCCCGACAACATTTTTAGGATAGATTCGTATGAATAGAATAGGTATTCTTTGGTTTAGATTGGTTTGGTTTATTTTGTTTTACGACATATCACCCTCAATGGGTTATTTAATGCCGACAACATTTTTAGGATAGATTCGTATGAATAGAATATGTATTCTTTGGTTTAGATTGGTTTGGTTTATTTTGTTTTACGACATATCAACCTCAATGGTTTATTTAATGCCGGCAACATTTTTAGGATAGATTCGTATGAATAGAATATGTATTCTTTGGTTTAGATTGGTTTGGTTTATTTTGTTTTACGACATATCACCCTCGATGGTTTTTTTAATGCCGGCAACTTTTTAGGATAGATTCGTATGAATAGAATATGTATTCTTTTGTTTAGATTGGTTTGGTTTATTTTGTTTTACGGCATATCAACCTCAATGGGTTATTTAATGCCGGCAACCTTTTTAGGATAGATTCGTATGAATAGAATAGGTATTCTTTGGTTTAGATTGGTTTGGTTTATTTTGTTTTACGACATATCACCCTCAATGGGTTATTTAATGCCGACAACATTTTTAGGATAGATTCGTATGAATAGAATATGTATTCTTTGGTTTAGATTGGTTTGGTTTATTTTGTTTTACGACATATCACCCTCAATGGGTTATTTAATGCCGACAACATTTTTAGGATAGATTCGTATGAATAGAATATGTATTCTTTGGTTTAGATTGGTTTGGTTTATTTTGTTTTACGGCATATCAACCTCAATGGTTTATTTAATGCCGGCAACATTTTTAGGATAGATTCGTATGAATAGAATATGTATTCTTTGGTTTAGATTGGTTTGGTTTATTTTGTTTTACGGAATATCAACCTCAATGGTTTATTTAATGCCGGCAACATTTTTAGGATAGATTCGTATGAATAGAATATGTATTCTTTGGTTTAGATTGGTTTGGTTATTTTGTTTTACGACATATCACCCTCGACGGTTTTTTTAATTCCGGCAACTTTTTAGGATAGATTCGTATGAATAGAATATGTATTCTTTTGTTTAGATTGGTTTGGTTTATTTTGTTTTACGGCATATCAACCTCAATGGTTTATTTAATGCCGGCAACATTTTTAGGATAGATTCGTATGAATAGAATATGTATTCTTTGGTTTAGATTGGTTTGGTTTATTTTGTTTTACGGCATATCAACCTCAATGGTTTATTTAATGCCGGCAACATTTTTAGGATAGATTCGTATGAATAGAATATGTATTCTTTGGTTTAGATTGGTTTGGTTTATTTTGTTTTCCGGCATATCAACCTCAATGGTTTATTTAATGCCGGCAACATTTTTAGGATAGATTCGTATGAATAGAATATGTATTCTTTGGTTTAGATTGGTTTGGTTTATTTTGTTTTACGACATATCACCCTCGATGGTTTTTTTAATGCCGGCAACTTTTTAGGATAGATTCGTATGAATAGAATATGTATTCTTTTGTTTAGATTGGTTTGGTTTATTTTGTTTTACGGCATATCAACCTCAATGGGTTATTTAATGCCGGCAACCTTTTTAGGATAGATTCGTATGAATAGAATAGGTATTCTTTGGTTTAGATTGGTTTGGTTTATTTTGTTTTACGACATATCACCCTCAATGGGTTATTTAATGCCGACAACATTTTTAGGATAGATTCGTATGAATAGAATATGTATTCTTTGGTTTAGATTGGTTTGGTTTATTTTGTTTTACGGAATATCAACCTCAATGGTTTATTTAATGCCGGCAACATTTTTAGGATAGATTCGTATGAATAGAATATGTATTCTTTGGTTTAGATTGGTTTGGTTTATTTTGTTTTACGGCATATCAACCTCAATGGTTTATTTAATGCCGGCAACATTTTTAGGATAGATTCGTATGAATAGAATATGTATTCTTTGGTTTAGATTGGTTTGGTTTATTTTGTTTTACGGCATATCAACCTCAATGGTTTATTTAATGCCGGCAACATTTTTAGGATAGATTCGTATGAATAGAATATGTATTCTTTGGTTTAGATTGGTTTGGTTTATTTTGTTTTACGACATATCACCCTCGATGGTTTTTTTAATGCCGGCAACTTTTTAGGATAGATTCGTATGAATAGAATATGTATTCTTTTGTTTAGATTGGTTTGGTTTATTTTGTTTTACGGCATATCAACCTCAATGGGTTATTTAATGCCGGCAACCTTTTTAGGATAGATTCGTATGAATAGAATAGGTATTCTTTGGTTTAGATTGGTTTGGTTTATTTTGTTTTACGACATATCACCCTCAATGGGTTATTTAATGCCGACAACATTTTTAGGATAGATTCGTATGAATAGAATATGTATTCTTTGGTTTAGATTGGTTTGGTTTATTTTGTTTTACGGAATATCAACCTCAATGGTTTATTTAATGCCGGCAACATTTTTAGGATAGATTCGTATGAATAGAATATGTATTCTTTGGTTTAGATTGGTTTGGTTTATTTTGTTTTACGACATATCACCCTCGATGGTTTTTTTAATGCCGGCAACTTTTTAGGATAGATTCGTATGAATAGAATATGTATTCTTTGGTTTAGATTGGTTTGGTTTATTTTGTTTTACGGCATATCAACCTCAATGGGTTATTTAATGCCGGCAACCTTTTTAGGATAGATTCGTATGAATAGAATATGTATTTTTTGGTTTAGATTGGTTTGGTTTATTTTGTTTTACGACATATCAACCTCAATGGGTTATTTAATGCAGACAACATTTTTAGGATAGGTTTGTATGAATAGAATAGGTATTCTTTGGTTTAGATTGGTTTGGTTTATTTTGTTTTACGACATATCACCCTCAATGGGTTATTTAATGCCGACAACATTTTTAGGATAGATTCGTATGAATAGAATATGTATTCTTTGGTTTAGATTGGTTTGGTTTATTTTGTTTTACGACATATCACTCTCAATGGGTTATTTAATGCCGACAACATTTTTAGGATAGATTCGTATGAATAGAATAGGTATTCTTTGGTTTAGATTGGTTTGGTTTATTTTGTTTTACGACATATCACCCTCAATGGGTTATTTAATTCCGACAACATTTTTAGGATAGATTCGTATGAATATAATATGTATTCTTTGGTTTAGATTGGTTTGGTTTATTTTGTTTTACGACATATCACCCTCAATGGGTTATTTAATGCCGACAACATTTTTAGGATAGATTCGTATGAATAGAATATATATTCTTTGGTTTAGATTGGTTTGGTTTATTTTATTTTACGACATATCTCCCTCAATGGGTTATTTAATCCCGACAACATTTTTAGGATAGATTCGTATGAATAGAATATGTATTCTTTGGTTTAGATTGGTTTGGTTTATTTTGTTTAACGGCATATCAACCTCAATGGGTTATTTAAAGCCGACAACATTTTTAGGATAGATTCGTATGAATGGAATAGGTATTCTTTGGTTTAGATTGGTTTGGTTTATTTTGTTTTACGACATATCTCCCTCAATGGGTTATTTAATGCCGACAACATTTTTAGGATAGATTCGTATGAATAGAATAGGTATCTTTGGTTTAGATTGGTTTGGTTTATTTTGTTTTACGACATATCACCCTCAATGGGTTATTTAATGCCGACCACATTTTTAGGATAGATTCGTATGAATAGAATAGGTATTCTTTGGTTTAGATTTGTTTGGTTTATTTTGTTTTACGACATATCACCCTCAATCGGTTATTTAATGCCGACAACATTTTTAGGATAGATTCGTATGAATAGAATATGTATTCTTTAGTTTAAATTGGTTTGGTTTATTTTGTTTTTCGGCATCTCAACCATAATTGATTATTTAATACCGTCAACATTTTTAGGATAGATTCGTATGAATAGAATATGTATTCTTTAGTTTAAATTGGTTTGGTTTATTTTGTTTTACGGCATCTCAACCATAATTGATTATTATAACCGTCAATATTTTTAGGATAGATTCGTATGAATAGAATATGTATTCTTTGGTTTAGATTGGTTTGGTTAATTTTGTTTTACGGCATATCAACCTCAATGTGTTATTTAATGCCCACAACATTTTTAGTATAGATTCGTATGAATAGAATATGTATTCTTCAGTTTAAATTGGTTTGGTTTATTTTGTTTTACGGCATCTCAACCATAATTGATTATTTAATACCGTCAACATTTTTAGGATAGATTCGTATGATTAGAATATGTATTCTTTGGTTTAGATTGGTTTGGTTAATTTTGTTTTACGACATATCAAACTCAATGGGTTATTTAATGCCGTCAACATTTTTTTTTATTGCTGGTAATATTTTGTTTTGCCAAAAATGTGTTTCTGGTAATATTTTTCCTTCGTAATTGTATTGCTGGTAATAATTTTTTTCCAAAAAAGTATTGCTAGTAATAGTTAACTATTTGCCCATAGCTGGGACCCTAACAGGTGCTACCACCCTGGGTCAGGTTGGGCCTGAGAACACCAGCAATTAAGAGGTGATTCCACGATCCACAAAACGTCTTGATCAGAGGCCTTGCTGCTGGATGTAGTTTATTTTCTTACCCAGGACGCGGATGTAGTTTAACATCTTACCCATGACGATAAAATGTGTTAAAGTTAATATAATGTTTAGTTGCCTGATGTTAACCAGTAGGGCTTATCAACGGCAAACTGCGGCCCGATTTGTTTTCTGGATGGCACGCATAATTTAATAAGGCAAATAACGTTTATTAAAATTATTACACCGGCCGAAACGTTGTAACAAATATGGTGACAAAGATGAGGACAATAGTCCGAATAATGTAAATAATGTACATGATACCTCACCTCATAAATATGGACAGTTTATTAAAATGTTTCCCTTTCTTTCTCACTTGTTCACTCACAGATTCTTTCATACATAACCACATGCATAAATAATGATTAAGGGCAATATTTCTTGAATTTTGTAACTTTTCGTTGAAGGCAACGTTGTCAGCATTTTAACCCAGTGACGATATTTCCTCAGGAAGATCATACGTGTAAACTTCATGTGCTGTAGAAACAGGAAACGTTCATAATATTTTTTCTCTGAAGAAGAAATATAATAAAAATATGAATAAATTGGAAACAAATCACACGCAGAAGCGTAGTTAATTACACTTGTCATCAGGGATAATATAAATAATATAAATATATATATAAATAATATACATAATACCTCATCTCATAAATACAGACAGTTTATTAAAATGTTTCCCTTTCTTTCTCACTTGTTCACTCACAGACTCTTTCATGGAAACAAATCACACGCAGAAGCGTATGTTAATTACACTAGTCATCAGGGATAATATACCAAGCAAGACTTTAATTATAGAAACAATCTTTTCTCCAAAGAAAAAAGTATTGAAATTTCCTCATTTCTATGCGTATGTCCATCTGTCGTAGAAATGACTGCAGTACAGGCATTAAAAAATCAGCTTGAAGTTTTTATTAGTGATGCCCGCGTTATAATGAACTATATCTCATGCGGCCCGGTGTTACGAAAAGCTCGCTCACACCTCCGCAGACGCTGACACAATCTGCCTCTCTGTTCCAGACTGGGGATAGTGGTGGGGAGTATAATTGGCAGTGTCGAGGGAGTTGTATTTTTAAAACTAGAGAAGAATGAGGCGATATATTTTCCATGATATGTTCCCGGCATCTGCCTGCAGAATCCCATCTCTGTTGCTTTGTGTCTCTTTTTTATCTGCAAGGAAATTGCCCAGTTTTAACAGGCATATAAAACAGAGGGCTCAGATAACCCACAATAAAACTCGGCCTTGTGCCACATCCGACTGCGTGGGGCGGTCAGTGATAATGTTAAGATGTTTGCTAGTCATGAAATTGATATTTACATTCTTAAATATTTTTACTTACATTATTTGCATTATTCGGACTATTGTCTTCATCTTTGTCGCCATATTTATTACAACGTTTCGACCGTTGTACGCTCCGGCTTTCTTCAGGTGGTTGGAATGTCGAACTGAACCCTTTATTTCGCTCACCGGGGTAGACTGTTCTAGTTCCACGTGCCATGTTTGATGGATGCCACTTATCAGTTATCTCCTGTTAATTTACGAATTTTCGTAAACTCAAGGAATCAGCACATATGCTACGCCACAAAAATCTCCTGAGCTGACCAAGCATAGAAATGAATACAATATGGGAACCAGTAATAAGGAGTGCCAGAGAAAAGCGATAATAAGAAAAAAAAATTACAATATCAGCTCTCTTAAAAACATGCAATGATAACAGCTAAAATTGCAATATGAGCACTGGTAAAAATGGTTGCTGAAAACATTAGGTTTGTAATACCCGGAAATGCATACACATACAAGGACACATGGCACAGTGGATAAAGTCGTTGGGTAGATCCAGTGATAGGACCCAAAGAGTGTGAGTTCAATACCTGGTTAAGGCAGTGGAGAACTTTCAGAGGGAAATTAACAGGAGATAACTGATAACTGACATCCATTAAACATGGCACGTGGAACTAGAACAGTTTACCCCAGTGAGTGAAATAAAGGGTTCAGTTTGACATTCCACCCATCTGAAGAATGCCGGAGCGTACAACGGCCGAAACGTTGTAACAAATATGGCGACAAAGATGAGTACAACAGTCCGAATAATGTAAATAATGTACATAATACCTCGTCTCAGAAATATAGACAGATTTTTACTTACGTTTTAATCCAATGGGGTCTCTATTCATACCCATTAAAAATGCTTGAAAATTTTCTTACTTACCATTTATATTAACTGTGATGAAAAAAGAGCTCAGTCAACATAGTTCCACGAACCTCAAAGTTCAAAGTGCAGCATGTGGCACGAGAGCCACGGCTTGGCCACCCCGGGTATAAAAGGACATATGGAATATTGTACTAATCTGGATTAATTATTTTCACCATTGTCTGGTCTGTTTCTTTTTCTAGAAGAGGGGAAATTGAAGTTTTTCTAATTGGTTTATTCTCATTATCCTTATTTACGTGTCATCTTCTTTCACATGGTAGTCTATCATAGCTCTCCACAACTTCCTGTCCCTTTTGACTAAGCAAATTTTGACTCTTTACTGTCTCTCTTTGTCTCTGTTCTGACATCCATTCACGCGTACCCGTTACGTCAGTTGCTGCTTGTTTCCTCTCTACTCCTACTTCCCTATTGTGAGTATTTAGTTTTCCAAGCCGTCCGTCTTCATAATATAATCCAGACATTTCAACTGTCCTTTTTATGATTTTAGATATGAGTGAATTTTTCGAGTTCCCATTTTCTTTAGTAGCTCTTCGTTTCCCACATGTTCTGTCCAGAGAATCCATCTGTAGAACCTCATCCATCCCTGACGTTTCGAGTCTCTTCTTCATCAAGAGGAGAATAGATATGACATAGCAGTTCCGTTACTTTGTTTCTAACTAAATTTTCTTCACAGGACCGTCTTTGTTTCTTCATTTTTAGTTTTGCCTTAAGACATTTCTATTCTGCGTAATGTCCTTATTAGTTTGCTTAATCATTGTTTCGAATCTATCTATCTATCTATCTATCTATCTATCTATCTATCTATCTATCTATCTCCTTATTTCTATCTATCTATCTATCTATCTATCTATCTATCTATCTATCTATCTATCTATCTGCATACATACATACATACATACATACATTCATACATACATACAGTCTTCGAGTCTCTTCTTCATCTACAGTAGAATAGATATGACATAGCAGTTCCGTTTCTAGCTAAATCTTCCTATCTTTGTTTCTAACTAAATTTTCTTATCTTTTAGTATTTTGTCGAGTTTCTGGAAGGCATCTTTCATTATTCTGACGGATCTCCGGATCTCGGTGTCACACTTTCCTTCGTCTGTTACTACATTAGAGATATAGTCAAGTTTCTGTACCTGCTTTATGCTAGAGTAATGGACTAAGGAATCGGAGATTGGATGGCACTCGGTCTGGGAAGAAGGAAGACACTCTGAATTCAAAATCAGTCTACAGGAAATACCTCTGCTACTGCGGTGCTATTAGATGTGGCGCCTCCACGAACCTGATAGGTTTACGGGTTTTGTGATCATGATCTGCTTGATTCTGATGCCACCGATTCGAACTTCACACTTTTGGCCCTATGTCCAGCTGATACGATCATATATTCTGACTTTTTAAAGTTAACTATTTAGAAATTTCTATAGTTAAACTATTTAACACGACGTCAACAAAGTGGAGTCATTGTTCGTCTTTTTTGTTGTTGTTGTTGTGGTCTATAACAAACGAGTAAAGCGTTCACTCACATAAGCCAGTGGTTCCCAAACTTCTTTCTCTGGGCCTCATTTTCGGAATTAAAATTTACTCGCGACTCACCAAATTTTATGTGATAAAAAGTACATAAAAAAACAAACAAAAAAAAAAACAAAAAAACAGAGTGGAGTTAAAGGGAGATAACCGCGGATTCAAAGTCAGAACATTATCATTGATAACTCTCTCCTCCAGTTTGCGGGCCCTAGTTACTATATTCTTAATACTTCATATATAGTAAAAAGTATAATGTTCGAATCGGTCAATAATTACTTATATCTCGCAGTATCGTGTGCACATTAGATAGACAATTATAAATAGAGAACAACTGGCGAACATAGGGTGGCTATGCCTCGCAAATCCGCTTGCTATTCAGGACACGGAGAACTACTTAAGTACTAGATATTTTGTACATAATTTTATACTTTCAGAGTAAAGGTATGTTTTTTTAAATATATATTTGGTAGATCATAAAATGTATTGTTGGTCATTTTACTATAAAAATGTATTTTTATATATGTATATATATCTATATATATCTCGCTTTGTTAATATCTAAGTTTGTTATCTTTCTTAATTTGCTCATATCTATCTATCTATCTATCTATCGATCTATCTATCTACATACATACATACATATATATCTATATGTATATATATCTCTCTCTATATATATCGCTTTGTTAATATCTAACTTTGTTATCTTTCTTAATTTGCTTATATCTATCTATCTATCTATCTATCTATCTATCTATCTATCTATCTATCTATCTATCTATGTCAGTCTGTTCCTTTCTATCTATCTATCTATCTATCTATCTATCTTATTCAGATTGGTTATGTTTGTCTTTGTTTCTTCTTAACAATCTGTTCATTTTCACTCTCTCTCTCCTCTCTCCAGTTTGTTCACATCTATCTATCTATCTATCTATCTATCTATCTATCTATCTATCTATCTATCTATCTATCTATCTATCTATCTATGTCAGTCTGTTCCTTTCTATCTATCTATCTATCTATCTATCTATCTATCTATCTATCTATCTATCTTATTCAGATTGGTTATGTTTGTCTTTGTTTCTTCTTAACAATCTGTTCATTTTCACTCTCTCTCTCTCTCTCCTCTCTCCAGTTTGTTCACATCTATCTATCTATCTATCTATCTATCTATCTATCTATCTATCTATCTATCTATGTCAGTCTGTTCCTTTCTATCTATCTATCTATCTATCTATCTATCTATCTATCTATCTATCTATCTTATTCAGATTGGTTATGTTTGTCTTTGTTTCTTCTTAACAATCTGTTCATTTTCTCTCTCTCTCTCTCCTCTCTCCAGTTTGTTCACATCTATCTATCTATCTATCTATCTATCTATCTATCTATCTATCTATCTATCTATCTATCTTACTTTGTTAATATCTAAGTTTGTTATCTTTCTTTCTTTCTTTCTTTCTTTCTTTCTTTCTTTCTTTCTTGTTTCTTTCTTTCTTAATCTGCTCATATCTATCTATATAGCTATGTTAATTTCTTTCTTTCTTTCTTTCTTTCTATTGGACAATTTTGTGTATCAGAGATTAGCCGGTTATCTTGATGTGCAAGCTGACAGATTCCAATTCGACATCTAATCCTGATTTATTCTGCGCGCAGCAGGTTGCCCCCGTCGTGATGAAATGGTTTCCTATCTCATTTGCCAAAACCTCTTCCATTCCCGATTAGACAGAGCCCTTCTCCCACAGATCCCACTCATTCAACACACGAGAGTCTACAAAAGACATGGAAAACATTCCCAGATCGTGGTTCTCCAAACGATCCCATAATTGCAGACGAGTGACTTCGGGTCTCAGTACCTTCTGAATATAACTACACCCGAAGCAGCAGACTTTTCTTTCTCTTTTTCTTTTCCTCTAGTGATTAGAATTGCTGGAACTCGTTAGCGCGTGACAACTACAAAAAATATTACTAATATGCAAATAGAGACTTTCGCATTAGCGTCTTCAAAAATGTTTTGAATTTCAAGTAAGTTTTTCCTCAGCTTTGATCATTTGCAGTGGTGTGAAGTAATATGAATCTATTTTCGGGGTGTATGATGAGATTTGTTTGGCCTTCAATTTTTCATCATGCCCAGAAACTATTGTTTCGACTGTCAATTAGTTGTTCTACAGCCATTGTCTGCGATGGATGTTACTCCAAGGAAGCGTACGCAAATTGTAACGCTGCCATGACAAGCTTACCAGTGAGCAAATCAAAGTACTATCGACTGGCTCAGAAAGTCATCTGATTTAAATCCAATCGAGAGTCTGGGGTCAGTCTGCAAGGAACGACTTCGGGGAATAGACATACGAAGTACTAGCATTGAAAAAATACAAAAAAAGTAAATAATAACGGAATTATTCGTTTTGTTCCAATTAATTTACACCAGGGTGTACATGTCTGTGTGCGTATATTTACAAGAGGCGGTGATGTGTCTGTTCTGTGTTGTAGTTTTGCTGAAGTTATATTTTGGAATACAGTTTATTTTCTGAAAGATGTTGTAGGGAATTATATGGACTAATACCTTGAAAGAGTTTTTTCATGTTGGTTGACTGATTTTGTTTAGCGGCATATCAACACCTCTATGGATTATTTAATGCCGAAATCTAAATATTTTGAACGCAATTTTATGCTTTCAACCACGGATACATAATTTTATACTTTCAGAATAAAGGCATGTTTTGCGACATATATTTTGGAGATCATAAAATGTATCGTTGATAATTTTATTATAAAGATGTATTTTTATATTTTTTAGAGCATTTACTTAAATATTTGTATCTATAAAAAGAATGTATAAACATAAAAATGTCTTAAAATAATTGTCGGACTTTGTCCATTTCATAATACAAGAGTCATTCAATAAATAAGTTGAATTTTTCGGTTTAAGGACTTCTAATACAGATAGAAGCTTACTTTTTTTCAACGTAGTCTCCCAGAACTGTCACACACTTTTTCCCATCTGTGCACAAGCTTCCGTATTCCCTCAGTGTAAAAATCTTTGGACTGATGTCTCAGCCAGTCGCTCACAACACTTTTGACTTCATCGTAACTTTTAAACTTCATGCCTCTCGTGAACGATTTCAAGGGACCAAACCGGTGAAAGTCTGAAGGGGCAAGGTCTGGGCTGTAAGGGGGATGAGGGAGCAGTTCCCAGCCCAGCTGGTTGATGGTCTGCACCGTTTGGGCTGCTGTGTAAAGATTTGCGTTGTCATGATGCAAGATGACTCCTTCTGACTGATGACCCCTGCGTTTGTCCTAACAGATAAGCTCAAAGTCCTTGCAATGTCATCCACTGTCACCCTTCTTTCAGACTGAATGAGGTCATTGACTGATTCGATCACCTCAGGAGAACTCACTTCTGTAGGCCTCCCAGGACTGTCTTTATCCTCAACACTGCTCCGTCCTTCTTTAAACAATTTAGCCCACTTGTAGACATTTTTTTGGCTGAAACATGTGGCACCATATACAGTTGACATTCTCCTATGAATTTCAACTGGTTTGCAATCTTCAGCAACCAAAAACTTGATAACCGACCGCTGTTCAATCCTGGAGCATGCTTTTGGTCGGCCATCTTTGTTAATCGCCAAAACTCTCAAAGTTTTTTTTTCAAAGTTTTTTAAATTATTCGGACTGTTGTCCTCATCTTTGTCGCCATATTTATTAAAACAATTCGACCGTTGTACTCTCCGGCTTTCTTCAGGTGGTTTGAATATCGAACTGAACCCTTTATTTCGCTCACTGGGGTAGACTGTTCTAGTTCCACGTGCCATGTTTAATGGATGTCAGTTATCAGTTATCTCCTGTTAATTCCCCTCTCCAAATTCTCCACTGCCTTGACCGGGTATTGAACTCACAAATCTTTGGTTCCTCTTATTGGATCTAAATAAGACCTTTATCCACTGTGCCCTGTGTCCTTAGCACGTGGAACTAGAACAGTTTACCCCAGTGAGCGAAATAAAGGGTTCAGTTCGACATTCCAACCACCTGAAGAAGGCCGGAGCGTACAACCGTCGAAACGTTGTAATAAATATGGCGACAAAGATGAGGACAATAGTCCGAATAATGTAAATCGTGTATATAATACCTCATCACAGAAATATAGACAGATACTGAAAGCCCGGAACGTTGTAATAAATATGGCGACAAAGATGAGGATAATAGTCCGAATAATGTAAATCGTGTACATAATACCTCATCACAGAAATATAGACATATATTGAAAGCCCGGAACGTTGTAATAAATATGGCGACAAAGATGAGGACAATAGTCCGAATAATGTAAATCGTGTACATAATACCTAATCACAGAAATATAGACAGATACTGAAAGCCCGGAACGTTTTAATAAATATGGCCACAAAGATGAGGACAATCATCCGAATAATGTAAATAGTGTACATAATACCTAATCTCAGAAATATAGATACTGAAGTGCGATAACTATAGTAAATTTAAAGCCAACATATCTGAAGTTCAATAAAACATTAGATTATGGAGATTATTTTTCCTAATTTTTAAGATTGTTGAGTTCTTAACACTGACTCATAAAAGGCTCTCACGTCATTCTTCAATTAATGTTTTTATAGATATTGCCCCGTAGGACAACATTAGTAAACCTCAAACTGTCAGCAAGTTGTTAACACATCAACAGATTAAGTAATCATCTGCCGACGTGTTAACAAAATGCATTTTTGCTATATTTTCAACTTAAAGTAAATATTATTTGTTTCAGATAAGATTAATTATATTTTAAATTAGCTAATATTCCTCAAATAAAGTTTCAGAAAATTATATTATATTTTTGAAAGATTTTTTTTTATAAAGAGAATTACATTGCGAAGAAAGACGATTCAAAATGGCGCTAATAGCTATTTTTACAAAAAAGAAAAAAAATCCAAGTTAATTTAAATTACATTTAAATTAGTTTTGTAATACAGCAAATTATTTTGTTTATTGCAAATATTAGATTTAATTTATTAGTTTGAAATATAAACTAAAATAAAAGCTTCAAGAAAGATTTTTAATTTAAAAAATCATTGTAAATCTTAGGTATCACGTTTTCTGTGGAGGTATCTACTTTTATTGTTAACTACCCCACATTATGATAGTAGAAGATTTACCAAGAAAGGTGAGATGTTGTAAGAACATATATGCACAATATCTGTATAGACATAAACATTGGATCTCCAATTTTGAGTTTATTCTCTCGTATTTCTTGCCTATGGAACTCACTTCCAGCGCTTGTTTCCCCTCTCAACTAAAATCTTCAAAACTTTTAATGCAGTGTCAATCGTCATCGTATGTCCTCATGAATCCTGTCCTTTTTATTGTATTTATTGTTTAATAACGTTTTCTCAGTTTTTCTCACTTTCACTAAACCCCCTTACGTCTTAGTGGCTTTATCGCCTTGCTTGGTAAAAAATGATTAATAAAATAAAATGCAGACCTATTTATAAATATTCTATCTTTGATGTTCAGCACTATTCCTTATGAATATAGCTAAAGATACATACACACACACACACACACACACACACACACACACATATATATATATATATATATATATATATATATATATATATATATATGTGTGTGTGTGTGTGTGTTTCATGGGAGAATATAGATATATTGTCCGTACTTATTTTTATACTGATTCTTGTCAGTTTATTGGTGTTTTCTAGAATGAAATAGAAAGATTCAATTTGTTCTTCCGTAGTTCGTGCTGTCGGAGCATAATAGATATGTTGAAAGGATTACCTTTCAGTTTAATTACAAGAATTCTTTCAGATAATTGACAGTATCCCAGAAAGCATTTCTTGATGTCTTGATCTAGTATCAATCCAACTCCCTTTTCATTATTCTCTCCGCCTGCATATATAATCCTGTAGTTGTCACTGACAAAATCTCCGTTGTTTCGCCACCTAGTACCCCATCCAGCTAAAATATTGACATTTAACCAATTCATCTCCTGTTTTACATTTTCCAACTGGCCACAGTTGTTTAACATTCTAACGTTCCATGTCACGAGAGTTATTTTTGTTTGATGTCAACAGGCACTGGATAACGGTCAAGTGACACCTGTCTCTCCTTTCCGGGCGAGGGATAAGTTCCGAGGAATATTATCACCTTTACGCTGTTTATTCTAGCTCCTTGTCTTCTCCAAAGTGGTTTATGGAGACACCATCTCTACTTAGCTGGTCGTTGTCTCATTGAGAGTTTTTTTCTGACTTAAATCAAAAGAAGTTATAATTAAGTTGGTAGACCTGAATGCCAAAGTGAGGGTAGGGGAGATAGCTCGCAAAATCGAATTGGGAATCCGCAACGAACGCGGAGAAAAATGGGTCCAGTGCTGCACTGCCATTGACCAGGTAATAGCCAACATCTGGTTGCAAGAACATCCAGGACGAATATGGACAAAGAGAAACCCACCAAGAGAGACTAAAAATCACATCGACTACATAACCATCAACAAAAGATGCAGGAATGCATTTGTTCACTGCAAAACCTGTACAAGTGCATTCCTGTTATATGTAAACTAATAGTGAAACTACTGAAACTGGAGAAGCCTAACGCAGCACCCAAATGGCAACACAACAGACTCCTGAATGACCCGAGCCCAAAGGAAAAATATATGACCAGTGTGAAAAGAAGATACGAGGGGCAAAATAGAAATGGAAACTCAAAATGGGACGCACTAAGATAAGTTTTAGCGACATCAACAAACGACATCACCCCATAGGAGAATGGACGAAGGAGAAAAAAAAAACGAATGGATCACAGATGAGATTCTCGACACGATGCGAAGGAGACAGAAAACAAGGCCAAGACAGGGAACGGAATACAGAAAACTACGCAGCGAAATGAGGACCAAATGCAGGCAGGCTAAAGAAGAATGACTCAACGAAAAATATGCAGAAATAGAGAGAATGAGTATCACAGATAAAGGAGAGGTGCATACAAAAGGGAACTAACAGAATAGAAGACATACTCATCAACAGGCTGCATGAAATCCAAGATCGGAACGCTTATATAAGAGAAAGAAAAAATTCTTCAACGCTGGGACGAATAAATTGGTGATCTGTTTCACGACGAAAAAGAGAAATAGACAGAAATAACGACGGGCCGGAAATACAAAAACTGTACTGGGCAAATTGAATAGAAACAAAGTTGCAGGGCCAGACAGAGTTGTAATAAAGATGAAGACAGCCTTAGATGATTTCGGCATAAATTACAGAAATAATAAATGAAATCTACAATATTTGTGATATACCGGAAGACCTAAGCAGATCTATTTTCACGGCACTGCATAAGAAACCAGGGGCAAATGTATATGAACTACATCGAACACTCAACCTAATGAGCCACATAACAAAGTTCATCATCCGAATTCTGGAGAATAGAACGCGCAGCAAAATCAGTCCAGTGATAGGACAAGAACAGTGCGGGTTCGTTAAAGAGACCGGAACGAAGAACACGAAATTCATGCTCAGAATAGAGCAATACAAATGCAGGAGAACGTGCACCTGTGTTTTATAGAATACGCTAAGGCACCCGGCAAAGTACGCCACGAAGATCTGTTAGAACTGCTTAGTAACCTTGATATATTCGGGAAAGACAGAATAATATAAAAAGCTCTACTGGCAGCGAACCGCCTGGATACGGATAAAAAAATGAGTTCAGCAGATATACAAAAATAGAAAGGAGCATAAGGCAAGGATGTGTCTTCTCACCGGACTTATTCAACCTATACAGCGAGGCAATTCCGAAAGAAATGGAAATTCTACCAGGATTCATCATTGGCGCCCACAATGTTAACAACATAAGATATGCAGATGACACAATGCTGATAGCAGACACGGAGAGGAAACTACAAAACCTCCTACAGAAGGTAGCGAAGGAGAGCGAGAAGAAGGGACTAAGCATAAACTACAAGAATACAGAATGCATGGTCATCAGTAAAAGGATGAGTCCGAAATGCCTTTTACTTAATAATATAAGATACAAAGATGACACGGTACTGATAGCAGATAGGGAAAAGTAACTACAAAACCACATACAGAAGGTAGTGAAGGAGAGCGAGAAGAAGGGACTAAGCATAAACTACAAGAAGATAGAATGCATGGTCATCAGTAAAAGGATGAGTCCGAAATGCCTTTTACTTAATAATATAAGATACAAAGATGACACGGTACTGATAGCAGACACGGAAAAGAAACTACAAAACCTCCTACAGAAGGTAGTGAAGGAGAGCGAGAAGAAGGGACTAAGCATAAACTACAAGAATACAGAATGCATGGTCATCAGTAAAAGGATGAGTCCGAAATGCCTTTTACTTAATAATATAAGATACAAAGATGACACGGTACTGATAGCAGATAGGGAAAAGTAACTACAAAACCACATACAGAAGGTAGTGAAGGAGAGCGAGAAGAAGGGACTAAGCATAAACTACAAGAAAACAGAATGCATGGTCATGAGTAAAAGGATGAACCCGGAATGCTATCTGCTTAATAATATAAGATACGCAGATCACACAGTACTGATAGCAGATAGGGAAAAGTAACTACAAAACCACATACAGAAGGTAGCGAAGGAGAGCGAGGAGAAGAGACTAAGCATAAACTACAAGAAGACAGAATGCATGGTCATCAGCAAAAAGATGAGCCCATCATTTCTCTATATATGTTACAGAAATTTCAAGTCTCTTTCGGAGCATAATTTCCTAATTTTCTTAAGAGTATATCGTTACTCACGTCTTCAGTTTTTGTACTCTCGGCAGCTTTTCTGTAGAACCACATTTCTGTCGCTTCAAGTCACTTCTTCATCCGTGAGAATATTTACGAACATATTGAAGTGAAAATACAGTACAATTTTCTGTTGTAACGTTTTTATCTCTTAATTGTTTTGCTCAACTGATTTAAAACCCTTTACGCTATTCCTATACGACTTCCAATTTTTAAAGGAATGGATGACAGAAAATGTTGACATGATGAAAAGGAGGCAAAAGAAATACCAAGGCACAGCACAGAATACAGGACAATGTACAAACAAAACAAATACGAGCAGGTTTAAGAGGATTTTGCAGTATAAGGACTTCTAATACAGATAGAAGCTTACTCTTTTTTTAAATTTGCAAAAGAAATTAAATCCATGTGAAAAAGAAGTAAAACAAAAATAAAAAAGAGTAAGCTTCTATCTGTATTAGAAGTCCTTATACCGAAAAATTCAACTTATTTATTGAATAACCCTCGTATATTGAAAGACCGAAAATATTAAAATCTGAATTGGAATCAGCACTGGCCAATTTGAACAAAAACAAATCAGCAGAACCAGACGTAACTGTAATAGAGATGCTGGAAACCTTAAATAAATTCGGCAAGATTACAGCGATAATAAATGATATCTACAACAGTAGGGATATACCAGAAGACCTGAGTAGCTCAATTTTCATAGCACTGCTTCAGAAGCAAAGTTCAAACGAGTGTGAACTACATCGGACAATCAGGCTAATGATCCATATATCAAAACTTACCATCCGAATTCCAATGAATGGTGAGTGCAGCCGACTCAGACCAGAAATTGTACAATAATGGTCCTTTAAACATAAGGAATCAAATACATATTTATGCTCAGGATGATATTAGAAAGTGCAATAGAAATGCAAAAATATGTTTTTATGGATTATGCAAAAAGCGTTTGATAAAGTATGCCAAAAAGAACTCTTGGAACTTGAAATATTTAAGAAGGGGATTAGAATAATCTAGAACCTATATTGTCAGCAAACCACCTGCAACCGGATAGCATCTGAATTTAGTAAGTATGCAAAAATAGAAAGGGGTGTAAGGCAAGGGTGTATCTTCTCGCCAGACTTATTAAAACTATACAGGGAAGAGATTCTTAGAGAATTAAAAATCTGAGCAGGATTCATTATTGGTGTCTATAATGTTAACAGCATGAGATATGCAGATGACATAGTGTTGATAGCAGAAACAGAAAGAAAACTATTTCTATAGAAGGATAGCGAGAAGAAAGGACTAAGCATCAAGCGACAAGCTTGTTAACCATTACACCACATCGATTTTCACCCGGATATTACTTAAAGATATTTAGTATGCGTAGATTACATGTGGCACAAGACCGAAAGTATGGAACACTCAGTATGGAACCCGCTACTCAGTAGTAATTGATTTCGCGAGAAAAGCTTGTGAACCATTACACCATACCGAAAAGCGCCCGACTATTACTTATATCGATTTAGTAAGAGTAGCTTACACGTGGCACAAGACTCAAAGTATGGAACACTCAGTGAGGAACGAACTCTCTACTCAGTAGTAATTCATCTAGCGCGACAAATTTTCTAACCATTACACCACTTCAAGCTGCCCTCGAAATGTAATTATAGTGATTTACTTAGATGTGGCACTTGACCGAAAGTATGGATCACCCAGTGAGGATCGGACTCGCTACCCAGTCGTAATTGATCTAGCGAGTCCATTCTTCTAACCATTAAGGCACGTCGATGTTCCATGGATATTACTTATAGAATGACCTGATCATTTCTATAGTCAATAAACAGTAGAAATATTAGTCTGTATTCCCGGGGCATCCATAAAAAAAACGGCTTCACTAACAATAAAGTTAGCTTTACCCAACAAATATCTACAGATATAGCAATATATTGTCAGGTGTAAATAAAAATAATGAACGAATAATGCTCCAAACTGCACCGTGTTAAAACTCGCATCAAAATAATTGCAGAACAAAGATCATATCATGTTACTGGGTTTACAGTTCAGACATCCGGCCACTGAAATACCTCCATTATAGAAAATTGCTTCCATTTTTGTAACGGAAGACGCATTTAACACATTCTGATTTATTTTTGAAACTTCGCTCACACGCATGCGCAGTTTTGATGAAAAGAATGAAAAAAGAACAATGAGAATATGAACGCATGGAAATACCATATTTATTGATTTTCGCCAAAATAGACAAATGCAGTGTGAATTCACGTCGATAGATCATTAGGTTTGCAGACTTGTAGTAAAATACATTTCCTTCAAATTTATTCTCAACATCATATTCTTCCTTGTCAATGCACGTAATATATCAGTGGATAGTCAGCAAATGTAGTATTGTACCAGAATGAAATTTACATTCAATGTCACACCAGAGCATCAAGGGAAACCAGGAAAGGCTTTTACCTGAGGTGAACTCCCGTCCGCCGAGTGCAGAGTCGCATGAGCTCACTTACATCCGGTTTTGCGTGCGTGGGGAGGAATTGTAAAACAGGCATTAATATAAACCAGAGAAAAGTTAGGCAGTATCTTCAACATCGCAGACGAGTATGTAAGGTCAATGTAGTTATCAATATTTTTGAAATCTTACAACGATTTCAAAAGCATTGATAACAACATTAAAGCTAGACAGAGAAAGGATTTCGATCTACGACATCGAACAAAGGTTCGCTCTAATCTAAGTGAAAGATAGCCTGTGTGAGTTAAAATACTACACCAGAAGTCGTTTCACTAAGATCTGTTCTAATTAAGACAGACAGTAGAATTCAACAACGAAATACTTTTCACCTAAGGCGAAGGACTGAACAGCCGTGATAAACAAAAGTTACCAACCCACAAACTTACAATACACTGCAGCGTCAATCAAGACATATTTTGGATGTCAGTTACTCGGGGAAACCGAGTTCAGCTGAATTGTCAGGGGATCAACACTAAACCCAAATAACTGGAATTGTAAAGCTGATTGCCAACGGCACCAGCTCATCAGTTTACACCAGATATGACCGTAAGTTTCGACCTCCTGATCGACTTTTATGACTTAAAAAGAAAATGGGGGCTGTGGAGTAATCTACGGTGATCTCCCTTGTCAAGAAATGATATCTGTCCTTCGCTATAAAAACAGAGCATCAATGATGAGGAGGAAAAAATTTAAATTTTACAGAACAGTCGACCAGATTTTTCGTTTCTGTCGAACTCTCTGCCTTGAGCAGAGAGGATCCCGGACGAAGCTGTGCCGAAGGGCAAAGTTTCGTCCGGGGAGGTAGACAGACCCTGAACCCGTTTATGCGTGTTCTAAGGAAATATTTTTGTCCGAGTCTACGGACTCGGAGAACCCACAGTAAACTCGGCCTTGTGCCACATACATACCTTGTGGGGGTGGGGGGAGGCTGTTAAATATTTCAAGTATCAAATCTAAAATAAAAATGACTGCCACTATTCATCTTGACTGCAGAAAACTCAGGGTCTGAACAGCAATAGAGAAACGATACTAGATCGGTTTTTAATGTATTGAAAGTTAAAAGCCAGTTATTTTCACATTGAACTGTTGGAGCTCGACCAGAACAAAGATCAGCTGAAAGACTCCGATCATCTTGATTTTTGGAAGTGCGCCCATAAAATGATGTATCATTTGCATAGATGCTCACTAATGTTGTGACAATTTTTCATGGCATATCGTTAATAATAAAAAAAGCAGAGTAAGACAAAGGAGGGGGGCTTGAATGACACCTGCATTAATTTCATGAGCTTCATAAGATGGGTCATTCACAACGACCTTCGTTAATCTACCCGAGAGAGAGAATTTAATGATTGCATCATATGAAGAGTCTGTATACGAACCCTCCATGCTAAATCTTTGAGATATTAATTGTAAAACATGATCACCGTAGTCTGAATGTAGAAATCCAACGTAGTAAGTAATTTGTTCTTCTGAAACAGCACCAATGTCTAGTAGCAGCTATTCAGGAATTCTTAAGGTCTTCCATATCAGAGGTTGGCAGTGGATATTCGGAGAGAGCAGGAAAGCATAGTTCTTCAGGTCTTTCATCTGACAGGTTAGCAGTGGATATTCCGACAAGAAAAAAAAAACAAAATGGCCGCCTTTATACACGTCGGATTGAATATTCAGCGTCTTCTGATTGGTTAACATTCACTTGGTAAACTATAAAATGAGTCAGCTCCTTTTGGTTGGCTCACTAGTTAATACGTATCCAAAAAACTGTAACATTAATCGCTCTGGTAAGAAAGATACCATCGAACGCTTCATAGATACTGTTAGTGATAACAGTTAAAACGCCAAAACCAATCAAGTAACATTGCATCGCTACAGAGCAGACCCTGAGTTTTCTCCCGTCAGGATGAACGGTTGTACTTTTAATGGGGCGGTTTACCTGGAACGCCTATTTGAACTCAAGCTCACACCAGATCGCAAATAGAAACCCGTACATACGACGGTACAACGCTAAAAATGCTGGCAGGATGGGCGGTTTCTCGTATCGCTCTAGAAAGTCCCTGACTCCTTCCGCCATGCACTGACTTTACACGAGTCAGATCAAACGAAAAAAAATGGAGTATTGCTGCTATATATCGGCTGGAACTGCCCAATCCTTACTTTCCCTTCTTTACAAAGTTCAAAAGTTTACGCGGCATTGTGGGTGATGGATTGCTTTTCACTGTACAACACTTTACCCATTTGAAATGCTCTTAGTCTCCCACTACTCTATCTCTAATTTATGGCAGATATCCGGGCGAACTACATTTCTTGGTTCCAGCAGTCCATATCTTCAGAGGAAGGACCCAAGGCCTGGGAATCATTCGAGGTAAGGGGTTGTTTATATAGATAGGTGGGGAAGGTAACGGTTGACTAGATGTGAACAGTTTTAGTGATCGGGGAAACATTCTCTTGGGAGTCTGTTCCATAGGGAACTGCTTTTCAGGAAGAAGCTGAGTCGAAATTACTTCTCGCCGATGGGTACGGAGGGGATATGGGTGGTTTGCTACTATGTAAGTGGCATGGCGGGTCCTAGCCGTGAAGGTGAGACATGGTGAAAACAGGAGATGCAGTTCGACCGAGGACTTTCTATGGTAGTAGCAATAGAACAATGAGAGACTCGCCACATCCTGCCTGTAAGAGAGAGGTTGGAACGTGGAAAATTTTCTTCTCCAACAAGGAGTCGGAGACACTTTTGAACACTATGAAGACTCAAAAATGAGGTCTGGACAGCTCTTTCCCAAATACGGCTACAGTACTCATTTTACGGCCTGATCTGGCTCTTATAAAGGTAGAGGAGTCAGGCACTTACGGGAACGGTACAGTGAGACGATCATTTTACTACATTATTAACGATGTATCGTGTATAGGAATTCTTCTTCCTCTGAGCTGTTGCATCGTAAATCAGACTCCCGAGTGGAGGCATCTCAGACCACTACAATTTTAACAACTTCAAATCTAGAGTCAACCGTTATCTATCTTGCATATCATTTTAGTATAGACTTTTGTACGTCATTGTAACAACTTCATTCCATAACACTCCACCATTATGGCTCTTGGGCCTTACTCTGGATGGACAATAGTAAACAGTATTGAAAACGTAAACTAAAACTGTTCAACAAGTGTAATTATTTTTTACCTTTCTCTTAAAAAAGCAGTAGGTAACAACAAGATTCAGTGTCTAAAATTAGAGATGATTACTTCACTAACGAGGTCTGTGCCAATGTAGATGCAGAGTTCATGCGAGGGGAGATCGATAAGATTGTAAGCCTGCATACGGAGAAACAACATGGTGCAGCCTTGTAAACAATAATCATACTCTCAGGAAGAAAATCAAAGCCTTCCATTTGGTTCAGAGGTGGTTCCTCTGAAATGCGTAAAACTAACTGGTTTGACCACTTTAAGAAACTCCTGGGAGAACCGACGTAAGTCAGTGGTCTTCGACTCCCAATACATCAAATATTCAATACATCAACCCATTCACGCTCGATGAACTCAAAACAGCACTTAAAGATTTTGCCAACAACAAATCTCCAAGTTTTGACAGCACACCAATATTGTGGAAAGATCCAATATTTCATGATCTCCTCTTTGAGTTTTGCAACCACACATTAGTACACCATTCGCCGTCTTCAGCTTGCTTGAAGTCTGGGAATAGTCCTTATTCCAGAAGAAGGTGATCTAACAAATGTTGACCATGTTCACCATAGTTCATGAATATAAAATCCAGCGCAGTACGTAATATGTTCAATGAGACAACGTTAAAGATTAACACACACGAGTCAGACACTCTACTGAATCTGATTATATCCCCAATACCACCAGCAACTGTTCCGTAATTCTTCAGTCTTCGATATCAAAGGCTGGCAGTGAATATTCTGGGAAAAACATGACCGCCTTTATACACGTCTCATTGAATATTTTGAGCCTTCTGATTGGTTAAATCTTCTATTGGTGAACTATAAAATGTGTCAGCTCATTTTGGCTGGCTCACTAGTATACCAAAAACTTCAACAACAAGTGCATCAAACTATAGAGGTATAACTCTCATGCCATTTGCAGCAAAAGTTTACAATTGGCTTATGCTAAATAGGATTGTCCCTACCATCGATCCATTCCTCCGTAAGAATCCGAATGGATTTAGAAGAAGCAGACCAGCAACTACTCAAATCCTCTCCATTCACCGCAGGCAGGAAGAGATGAAAAAATTCGACAAAGTGGTCACAATCTGTTTTGTTGGCTTTCACAGGGCGTTTGATTCCATCAGCAGAGATCTCATGTTCAAAACCCTCCAACAATAAGGTATACCATCGAGAGTTGTTGAAGCAGTTATAGCTCTGTACAGAAACGTTACTGCCACCGTGGTATCGACTGATGGCAACACTGATTCCTTTGAAGTTAAAGCAGGAATTCTATAAGGCGAAACACTTGTTCCTTTTCTGTGTATACTTGTTCTGGACTGTGTTCTGTTTATTTCTCTTGACAACATGGAGGAAAAAGGACTTGTTTAAAACCTCGCCAAAGTAGCCGATACCCTCCACAATACCTGACTGACCTTGCATTAATTTCTCAATGTATCAAGGATGCATATTTCTGGCTGCAGCGAACCAGGTAGTTTTCTATTGCAACCTAAGACAGAATATAATGTTGCTTCGTGAGAGTTCTTTATAACTCCCATACCAATTGCAGCGACAGTTTACAACAAGCTTCTACTAAATAGAATTGTCCCTACCATCGATCCACTCCTCTGCAAGAACCAGAACAGATTTAGAAGAGGCAGGTCGGCAACTGTTCAAATCCTCTCCATTCACTGCATACAGGAAGAGATGAAATAATTCAACAAAATGGTCACAACCTGTTTTGATGACTTTCGCAAGGCGTTTGATTCCATCAACAGAGATCTCATGTTCAAAATTCTCCAACTCTGTGGTATACCCTCTAGAATTGTTTAGTCACTTAGAGCTCTGTTCATTAACACCACTCTTACCATTGTATCGCCTGATGGCAAGACTGATTCCTTTGAAGTTAAACCAGGTGTTCTACAAGGTGACACATTTGCTCGTTTTCTGTTTATACTTTATCTGGACTATGTTCTGTTTATTTCTCTCGACAACATGGAGGAAAAAGGAATCCTTTTGAAACCTCGCCAGAGTAGTTGATACCCTCTAAAATTCCTGGCAGACCTTGAATTTGCCGATGATCTTGCATTAATTTCTCAATGTCACAAAGATGCAGAATCCTTGCTGAAATCACTCGAGCAAGCAGTGAACTAATAGGTCTCTATTGCAATAGGAGTAAGACAGAATATATCACAGTTTCCCCTGAACCATTCGAGTTGAATTCACTCAATAATACATCAATCAGAAGAGTTGAGAACTTCAAATATCTTGGATCTCACATAATAGATTCCCAAAAAGACTTCACCATCTGCAAAGCTCTTGCATGGCATGCGTGTAACAAACGTGACACGATTTGGCGCTTGAACCTTCCATCCTTCTTAAAAGTCCAAAGCTTTCGAACATTGATTGAACCAGAACTAATGTATGGACCTGAAACTTGGACATTATCTGCTAGTCTTGAAAGACGACTGGATGGAACATATACAAATCTTCTTAGAAAAATCCAGAACATCAGTTGGAGATCCCATGCGGCGCCTAACACAATTTATGGAGAACTGAGACCAATCTTCCTTAAGCTCAAACAAAAGCGATTGCCGTTTCCCAGCCACTGCCACCGAGCGGACAGGGATATCGCCTCACCCCTACTTCTATGGCATCCTTCTGGGGGTGTCTTCCCGTAGCTCGGGACTCAAGGTTGGACATTGGTGATCTGGAGACGGCAATGCAGGACCGAGTAACATGGAAAGTGATTGTTAATGGAGTTCTGACCAACCAAAGGGAGGTCGAAGAATGATGATGATGATGATGATGATTAACTTCAATAACGGCGTTTCTCCGATGTGGCATGAAGTATAAGAGACGCTGCAGTTGTTGCGTAGGTACATCTCTCCAGATATATTCCACGACTGTTTATTACTAATGCCGGGAATTTAGTGTCCCATACGTGGTCAATATGGAGTTAAATTTGGCGAATGCCGGAGTCAGTGCAGCACCTGAATGTCACGTGTTACTCGAATCAGTATTTATCCCTGACATTTGAACTGGGGGCGCTATCTTTCTGGAACAAACCAGCATCTCTGAGTGAGCATAGAATCTTAATGCCAATGCACAGTAAATACATTTCCAATTTACTAATATGTGTAGAAAGACCTAAATCGTCCAGAAAGAACTCTCGCTAGACGAATAGCAGCAGCAGCAACAGTCGTAGCAGGAATAATCCTAACATGATCGATTGACTGATTAATTCGATTTTTACGGTATACAACACTATGGAGGTTATTTAAAGCCAGAAAGTGTATGTAGATTATAATTTTCTTTTTGGATGGGGGGATAATAATGGTTTACTGAGATAAATCTTACTAATTAACCCATAACTGGTGGAGAAGAGAGGGATTCATACCTTTTACAAGGGTATTTGCACGTAAGTCAATATAACAAACACTAATGGAATTGGAACTCGGTTGTCGGATTAACAATTCCAGGTCATTACCCATTACACCACACGCACACCCAAGCTTGCAGCACCTGGTATGCCCAAGCGGTCGCCCATCGAGGTACTGACCATACTCGACATTGCTTAATTTCGAACTATTACTCATCACAATATAACTGCTTTGCTGACCCAAAGCAAGAATTATTGAAGCATGTTTAGTACATGGTATTCGTTGAAAAACTAGTAATTATAATGTATTATAATAAAAATTATGATAATATTATTATAATATTATTAATATTATTATTATATATCATTATATTATAATAAGATTGGTTTGCAACAACATTTATGTATGTCACAACTGTCAAAATAGACTCTAGTTTCTGTAGTGGGCCTTGAAAACTACAACAGAACAAACTAGACACCATTAAAAAAAATGTAAGACCTGCTTGCACACCACTCGGCTGATAGACTAGATCTACAGTCTCACGCGGTGCCCCTCCACTTAGGAATTCAACTGTCTATCAGTAAATGCTGGAAACGTGATCCATTTGGCCAAGCGACACAGGTCCAGTCTTTACCGATTAAACGTCCATGATCTCTCGTCATTTCGTCAGTAATAAAAATCTTGTTGATCAATGCCCACGAAACTCTAGATAATGCTCTGTACGCTGAATTGTGCCTTTACGGATGGGTAGTTCAGCGTCATCATCGTTGAATTTGGACGTAATTTTATATGATGTTTCCCTTCGTTGGAAGATCACCATCCTTATCATACGCCATAGGTAACGTTGGTCGCATTCTTGTATCAACATCGGGTGTCGACATTATTCTGCTGCTTATATCTATCCAAAATTCCCTTATTAATGGGGTAACCTTAGGGGGGGTAGCGATAAGAAAGTGTATTATTCACTCCTGTCTGAATTTCTGGAATGACGTATCACCATTATTTAGATTATTTACATGCGGATTATTTTCTTAATCATTGTTGTTATTGTCATAACGTTTCGGACTCCGGTCTTTATCAGGTTCATGTCGATCCGGGGGAAAATCTGCAATTTGGAACGTAAACCTTCATTTTATCTACTAGAGAAGGTTGTTCGTGTTCCACGCATCATGTATATGCATCTAGCTCTTATTTAGTACGAGCAATAACTAAGAAGGGTCAACAGGTACTTGATGAAGCCCGGATGACACAAGCGACCGAAATTTTCTAATAAATACAACAATCATGAGTAGTATAGTTCATATGTAAATAGCGTAATTCCCCGTGTATAATACGCCTTCGCCCATAATACGCACGCCTAAAATTGTACTGAAAGTATGGGAAAATGCTACTACTCATGCATAACACGCACTCGTTGTTTGGTAATAAAACCCTATAAATTGTACCTATCTAATTTCATTACTGCCAGCGTTTCCTACTCTTATTTTAAAAAATGGTTTTAAACATAGAATAATGTTATTCTAATTTAGTTTTATGATAATTCTTATTTTATTTTACTGCATTTTTAAAAGACTGTTTGTATCTGTGCATAATACGCACCCCTGATTTTTCTTCTTATATTTTATAAAAAAATTGCGTATTATACATGGGGAATTACGGTTATTGGTTAAGAGTCACATGATGGTCCGGCAGAATGACTAATAAGACACGGTTCTGAAACCAAGTCTACTGGAAAATCTACTTACATATATTCTATAAAAAATCGTTTAAATTTTCACTTAAGGAATCGATAGTAACTGAGTTTTTACTCGAGTTGTCTACATTTCGAAAACTGATTATTTTCGAAAATCTCTATCAGCTACTCGACTGCCAGAAGTCAATTACGAAATCTGACTTCAAAGGCCAGCATTATAAGAGCCAACATAGGCAATAAAAAAACTTTTATGAGTTAATTTCTAGCTTCAACTGAAGTCTTAACATTGTTTGCACACTAAAAGTATCATTGCGAATAACCTTGTGATTGGTGACTGCAGATGAAAATGTATCAGGATATGCCAAGCACGAGATAACTCGTAGTTGGCGTTAATTAAAACTACCAACCACGAGTTATCTCGTGCTTGGCAGTCAATGCTTTCAACGACAGCCATCATCGATTGATGTTTCATTGAAGATCAGCGGATGTCATCAATTAAGGATTTAAATGGCACGCAACTCTAGGATTCTAGAGGTTACGTCATTTCCAGGACTATCTGCAAATAAAGCTGGGAGAACAGGCCAAAGACAGCGCTGCATCGGCATGCTGACATCTGGAAGAAAATAAAAGGAAAGAAATGATGATAACTCTGTTGCAAAAAATGTACAACTCCACTGCGCATAGAATATTTCTAGGAAAATAAAAATGTTAAAATATATTAAATCTAGAAGCGGAAGCCTGCCAATTAATTTATTCCATATTATTATAGTTTATAACATAACGGTGCTGAGAATAGCGTGGACTGAACTTGAGAGCAACAAGGAAGTTTTTTTTATGTTGATAGAGTTGTTTGTAATAAATATACCCTGTATTGCTCCAGTAAGTACTATGATCAATCAAAGGAGCATTTAGTGTAGGTAAAGATAAACCGTAATGTGAATTCGCCTCCATTACGAGAAGAAAGAATTCTGGTTGTAATCCTTAAATTGATACTTCATTGGAGTTTAGCTGATATCATCAATTGATGATTTAGACGTTTTTTCAACGATACAAGTATCAGTAATTTATGATTCGAGTTTAGATCGCAGGCAACTCTAGGATCCATGTGATTACGTCATTTCCTGGACTATCTGCAAATAAAACTGGAAGAACAAACCAAAGACAGTTCGGCGTCGGTATGCTGGCATCTGGAAGAGAGAAAAAAAGGCAAGAAATGGTGATAACTTTGTTGCAAAGAATATACAATTCCACTGCGCATAGAATACTTCTAGGAAAATAAAAATTTTAAAAATGTATCAGGATATGCCAAGCACGAGATAACTCGTAGTCGAAGTCATAATAAAAACTGCCAACCACGTGTTATATCGTGGTTGGCAGTCAATGTGTTAAAAACGTTATAAACTTATTAAAATTATTCTGATTATTATAGTTTTTTTTAACTTACCTTAACTTACCTGGTTTATGTCAGAGGGTATCCCCCAGACGACTCTCTCCCAAAGGGCAGAGTCTTGTCTTGGGAAACTGACTCCGTTTTTACGTGGTCTATAGGGAATTTTTGCCCGAGCTTACGGGCTCGGATACCCCACTTTGAATTCGGCCGTGTGCCACATCTTGCTGCGTGGGGCAGCGGGTAATTAATTATAGATTTTTTTTAACAGACTAGAATAAATATTTGAAACAGGATTGCTTGCTGTAGAACTCTCACTTCACAAAATCTGGCCAAAACAGAATTTGGTAGGTTTGGGATTTTTGGTTTGACCAATGACTTTTCAGCACCCTCTCATATGCATGGACATCTTAATTAGGTACGTTGATTTATCAGTTATACATTAGTGATAATTCTGTTCTTCCTGAAGCTGTTAATCAATACTGAAATCGATAAATCTATTGAATAAGCGTGTTTTTAATAGAACAACGTCAGATAAAAATTGTACATTGTACAAAGATCGTAGAACATTGCGTTGATTATAGTTTAGAAAAATGTGTAAAATAAAGAAATAATTGAAAAAAATAAATGTATAGATTTTTTTAAAAAACTGATCGGATCAATGAAATAAAGAGTAAATGCTCAAAACAGCCGAAAAGATCAATAAATATTTGTGATTGCTTACAAAACTCATGAACTCATTATAGATTGGTGAATACGTTAATGGCTTCTTTTTTTTCTTCTACGGATTCCGAGACGAAGTAAAAAGAGCAACTCAATTTAGTTAATAGAATCGCCTGAACGACACCTTCTTACCTCCCATCGGCATGGCTGATACTAACCTCCTTAAGAGCGAATAGTTGCGCTTATATTCTCGGCTGATATGAAGTGTAAAGTGAATCCATTGCTAGTTCTGCTGCTAAGAAGATTGAGACAGTTTTTCTTCCCTGAATCTATCTTACATATTTATAAGTCTACCATTCGGCCATGATTAAAATATTGCTGCTGCTGATGGCCCGGTTCTCCTGCTGTGTATCTAGAGATTCCTGATAAAATCCAAGGAAGAATCTGCAATATTATCGGTTCTACCCTGACATATCGGCTTCAGTCACATTCTCTCTGCATTATTATAGCTTCCTTGTGCCTTTTCTATAAATATTTTTTATGGTAACTGTTCACATGAACTCTTCGCTATGACACCTAGGCTTTGTGAATTTAAACGCAGTACTAGATTGGCGAAAAGGTCTCATTAATTCACAGTTGAATTAGCTATATGTAACTGTAAGTTCTATGCTGTTTCTTTTCTCGCACCTCCTGCTTGTTTTGATCTTCAAAAATTTAAATGCAATGTTCATCGTTATCCACTGTCTTCTTGATTCCTCTTCTTTTATTGTTCTTTCTCCTTAGTAATGTTTGTTTTTTCTCTTATTCTTTCACGGTCAGTAATATCTTGTGGCTTTACTGTTTTGCATGGGGTGAAATAGGCAGGATGGAGTAATGGATAGCGGCTCGGATTGAGGAATCGGAGAGCCGAGTTCGAATTCTAGTCGAATCCATTACATTCGTACAATACATACGTGCTAACACCCTTGGAAATCCTTTTCTTCTCCACCCAGCTATAGGTAAATAATAGGACAGACTCGGTTCCTTGGGTGGAAACCGGTCTAAGATAAAAAAAAACTCGGTCTAGAGTGGGTTGGCCAAGTTGCGCAAGAATCACCACTTCTACTTTGGCTGCAATACACATGATGCCCCTACGACACTACGGGTCATGGCATAGAAAAAATAGGGTGAAATGATAAAAGAAAGTATTGTCTCGACCACCAGGCAAGCATTTCCAAACAGAAAAATGGAATTGAAATAACGTATGAGCGCAGGTCCTATAGACGAATACTTATTGCACATAATTAACAATATAAAAGGTGATAATAATTGAACTTATGTAGAATATTGTTGCATTTTGTTAATTCCTTTCCTAATTAACCCTGTTTTGAATTTGGAGGCAAAGTACAAGGTAACCAAAAAGGTTCTGTCTGTTTTTAAAGGAAAAAAAAGAAAACGCTTCACAGTATGTGTAACTTATATTTAGTCTTCGAAGTAATCTCCATCGGCATCCAGCACCTTCTGCCAACGTGTCTCCAGCTGTTCAATACCCTTGCGGTAGAACTCGGGGGGTTTTGACGCAAAAAAAGTCCGTGAGGGCTTTGTGCAAGTCTGCTTTATTGGTGAAGGATTTCCCATGAAGATGATTATCCAGGGAGTGAAAGAGGTGGTAATCGTATGGCGCAAGGTCAGGTGAATAAGGTGGATGGCCCAAAGTCTCCCACCCAAGTTGCTGTATGGTATCCCTGACCACTCGCGCGACATGCGGCCTGGCGTTGTCATGTAGGAAAATCACACCTTTGCGATTCACCAGTGCTGGTTCCTTCTGGCACAATGCCTGTTGCACACGTTTCAATTGCTACGAGTATAGGTCTCCAGTGACCGTTTGACCCGTTGGTAGCAGTACATAATGAACCACTTGACGACCTGTCCACCAAACACAAAGCTTAATCTTGCGTGGGTGCATAGGCAGTCTTGCGGTGTGAGGGACAGCATCCTGAGGAGACAACCAATGTCTGGAACGCTTGGGAGTTTCGTACAGAACCCACTTTTCATCACTGGTAAGCACTCGATTGAATAAGGATGCGGTACGGTGGCGAGAAAGCAGCGATATGCAGGCTGCCACTCGTTGTCCCTTGTGGACCTCCAACAGCGTTTGTGGAACCCACTTTATTCAATTTGTACGTCTTACCTAGGCGGTGCAGGTGAAGTCTAACTGTTTCATCGGAAACGTTGAACTGTCTTGCAAGTTCAACACACGTTAGACTATTGTCCTCTTCAAAGGCCGCCTTCAGGTTACCGTCATTCAAGACCTGTGGTCGTCCGCTGCGAAGCTCATCAAGGAGAGACAAATCTTCCGACTTGAATTTTCGAAACCAACGCCTTGCAGTACGTTCATCCACAGCACTATCCCCAAACGCTTGAAATATGCGGCGATTTGATGCAGCTGCTGATAAGCCCACTTTGAAGTCGTAAAGCAAGCAGCCCCGAACGAGATCTCTAGACACTTCCATCCTTCTCACAGCTGTCCGGCTTTTAACTGATAGCCGGGCACGGTGCGCGTGTTTTTTATAACGTCTGATGTTCCTACTTCCGGCTGTCCGAATTTGAAAACAATTGCTACACGCATTTCGTATATATTTAAACTTCATTCAATGACTAATCAAAAAACAGACAGAACTTTTTTGGTTACCTTGTAATATTATTTAGTTACATCTCATGAAATACATCTCTCAGATACTCTGTCACTAATGACCAGTGATGTTTTTGGCTGATCCTGATTAGGGGTTTTGTGTCTTACAACATCATAACCCGTCTACAATGAGACCCAATCGATATTGATCAGGTATCGATATATGTGCGAGCCGTCAGCTACAACTCTTCTCGTAATGGAAGGCTATACTAGCCCAATGCGACAAAAGAACTCCTTCGGCCTTTATAGGCGAATCATGATCAATTTCCGGTTCACAGGCTCCTACGCTCTTCACTAAAAAGGGAGAAAACGACTGTCTTGACCTAGTGTGTCGGCTTCAGTCACTTGCCCATCGCCGTTTCGCTTCCTGCTGATAACATAGGCCACAACCAAATAATAAACTTACGCTCTTATCCTTATCTTTCAATTCGATCAGACTAATCAATATTGATACACACGGAGAAAAATGAGTGGACTGAATACACACTGATAAAGAAAACGTGCACTTTATGGTCTCATCAATTTGTGAAATGCGATTTAAAAGAAAGGAATAAAAATTATTTGTAAGAAGACAGCATGCATGGTTGTCAGCAAAAAGAACAACCGAAGATACAAACTGGAAATCGGAGTCTCGAAAATCAAACACGTTCAAATATCTGTCTATATTTCTGAGATGAGGTATTATGTACACTATTTACATTATTCGGACTATTGTCCTCATCTTTGTCACCATATTTATTACGACGTTTCGGCCTTTCAGTATCTGTCTATATTTCTGAGATGAGTTATTATGTACATAATTTACATTATTCGGTCTATTGTCCGCATCTTTGTCGCCATATTTATTACAACGTTTCAATCTTTCAGTATCTGTCTATATTTCTGAGATGAGGTATTATGTACATTATTTAAATTATTCGGTCTATTGTCCTCATCTTTGTCGCATATTTATTAGAACGTTTCAATCTTTCAGTATCTGTCTATATTTCTGAGATGAGGTATTATGTACACTATTTACATTACTCGGATTATTGTCCTCATCTTTGTTGCCATATTTATTAGAACGTTTCGGCCGTTGTACGCTCCGGCCTTCTTCAGGTGGTTGGAATGTCGAACTGAACCCATTATTTCGCTCACTGGGGTAGACTGTTCTAGTTCCACGTGCCATGTTTAATGGATGTCAGTTATCAGTTACCTCCTGTGAATTCCCCTCTGACATCCATTAAACATGGCTCGTGGGACTAGAACAGTCTATCCCTGTGAGCGAAATAAAGGGTTCAGTTTGACATTCCAATCACCGGAAGAAGGCCGGAACGTACAACGGCCGAAACATTGTAATAAATATGGCGACAAAGATGAGGACAATAGTCCGAATAATGTAAATAGAGTCCGTTCAAATATGTAAATATCTAGGAAGTGTTTTAACAGTGGACGGAAAATGTGACACCGAAATCCGAAGGTGCATGGGAATAACAAAAAGGTGCCTTTCAAAAGCTAAATAAAGTATTAAGAAACAGCAAAATTTCGTTAGAAACAAAGAAAAGAGTGCTAGACCGTTATGCAAATATAGGTCGTCCCATATAGCACTGAATGCTAGACAATATATTCGTAGAGGAAGAACTGACTTAAGGCAGCATAAATATAGAATTTGACATCACGAGACGTGTTGAAGGCAAGATGAACAGAAGAAACTAGCGAATAACTTATCTAATGAGTAAATTGTTGGCAGTACAGCCTTTAGGACGGATATCAAAATATACTAAGACCAAACAGTAAGAGCTAAAAAGGACAGGAAGATGTGAAGACCCGTTATCTTCGGTAATCTTGAAACAGAAGAAGATTAGTTCTACCATATAGATAGAACTTTATGTTATACAAAAATTATGCATGACAATGTCCACGTCCTAGAAAAATTGATCGGCACCTCTTTCCATCTTCGTCCAGACATAAAAAAAGTTCCTCTCTATTTGCAGGTATATTTAAAGAAGGTATATTTGACGGAAAAAATACATTTTTTTCTGCAGAGAAAAAAATTAATGAATTTTTTGTTTCTAAAGCAAAAGATATTTGCATGTATGATCTTCCATAGTGAAAATTGTCAATGGTTTTAAAATGAGGAAAACGTTATCGTCTACGAAGGGTTGCAAAATTTAAAAAAAAATGTATGTTAACCTTGGTATGGATGTGATTACGCATGTGAGACTGTGAGTGAGAATGAAACGAAACCAATAACATTTATTAAACTTTATCTTCCACATGAAATTAGGTGTGTCATTCAGAAAGGCAAGTAAACCCATAACCATTAGATTTACCCTGTTTCCATAGGTACAACTCAATACTATACTAAATACCTTGTTCCAAGCTATTTTAAGAATTCTAGAATTACTGTCCATATTCCTACCGCTTTATTGGAAGTAAAGTGATTAGATGCCGGAACGATGCCCAGAAAAACCGGTTTAAGAGGTTAACGAGACCGTTATAAGCGCATTGAATTCGATCAAACATAAATGAATTGATTATCATTTGAAAGAAAAAGGAAGAAAAACAGGAAAATTATTAAATAGACTTGCAATCAGAAAAGCAAACAACGAGTAAATTCAACTTAAAATGTATGACATTTTTTCTCTGCAGAAGAAATGTATTTTTTCTGTCAAATATTTTTGTACAGTCGAATGAATGAATAAAAAAGTTAATGGTGTGTGTTAATCACACTGTCATTAGAAATATTTTTCTAAAGCTTTTTTGTACTATTGCATCCAGTGTTAATGTTGTACCGGAACTTTCTTGGTAATATTGGATTCAGAGATAATATTGTCTAATGACTTTTGGTATTAATGTATTTAGGAATTATTAAAATCATGTCTTTTTACTGATAAAAAATATATACTTTTTCTCCAAAGAAAAAAAGGATTTTACACCATTTATAAGGCAGATGTTTATTTATATGGTCTTCTGTAATGAAAATGTCTGAGGTACATTCAACGAAAAATTACCTTGGGTTTTAGTAGTGTGACTCGTCTTATGATGATCCATATCTCTTTCAGTTTACTATTCGAAAAAGTTTGCCCAAGTCTGGTTTAAATATACCTGCAAATAGAGAGAAACGTTTTTTTATGTCTGGACGAAAATTGATCGATATGCCGATCAATTTTTCTAGGACATGGATATTGCCACGAATAATTTTTGTATGACATGAAGTTCTACCTGTTGGTACAACTAATCTTCTTTTGCTTCAGGATTACCGATGATCACGGGTCTTCACATCTTCCTGACCTTTGTAGCTCTTAGTAAGTTTGGTCTTAGTATGTTTTGATACCCGTACTAAACTCTGTACTGCCAACAATTTACTCATTAGATAAGTTATTCGCTGCTTTCTTCTGTTCCTCTTGCCCTCAAGACGTCTTATGAGTGCCCACCTAGAATGCATGAGAAAACTAATTTTTTTATACCCCTTGTGTAAACTAATTGAAACAAAACGAATAATTCCGTTATTATTTACTTTTTTCGCATTTTCCAATGAGACATGATCGAGTGTACATGTTAGTGCTTCGTATGTCCATTCTACAAAATCGTTCCTTGCAGACTGACCACAGATTTTTACATTAGATTTAAATCTGGAGAGTTCCCGGGCCATTCTATAGTACTTTGATTTGCTCACTGATAGGGCTTGCCAGTGTATTCGTGCAGCGTTACAATTTTCGTACGCTTCTAGGCGCAACGTCCATCGCGGACTATGGCCGTAGGACAACTAATCGACAACTAATCGACAGATTAGTTGTCCTACGGCCATAGGATTAATCTTTATTCCTTTCATATTCCATTTGTAAAGAGGACGTTCCACTCAGACTGCTTCTACCTCCTAAATGTTACTTTGTGTAACAGACTCCCGGAATTATACTTTTCTGATCACTACGATCTTAACATCTTCAAGTTCAGGTGAACCGTTATCTATTCTCCATATCCTCATAACATTCACTCCTTAGTTCCTCATTTTACGTCCTTATAAAAATCTCATTTAGTCGCGTCTCTTGTATCGGGTGGACGATAGTACATGCTTGTGCAAATTCATTGAAGTAACCGCGGTAGTTTCTTTTCTTGCACCATACGGTTAGTTTTAGACCTACTGGAGTGACAAGGTATAAGCGATTTCTATTTTTTCTCTCAGATTATGTCATTTGCAGTGGTGTGCAGTAATATACATCTATTTTCGGGGTGTGTGATGAAATTTGTTTGGCCTTGAAAAATATTGCGTCATCCGTGAATGCTCGCCATAGTTACACACCTTTCGCCGAGATCTGCCGATAACAAACGCTTTCTATCCTGAGTTGATTCCCAAAATATCTAACCAGATCCTGATGAGAATAACGTTGGTTTCGTAAGATTACCTACATCCGCGTCGTTCACACCACCATCCTTATCACGGCTATCAACGTCAGAAACACCATCCGATTCACCCCAGAGCACAGGGGCGACATATTGCACGCCTATGCGAGATCGATGTATGCAAGATGTTCGGGATAGATGCA
>OZ038482.1:114042376-114109876 GCA_964036315.1 Acanthosepion esculentum | reverse complement strand
CAATATATAACCAAACTAGCGAACTTGATTAAATGGCTGTCAGAACAAAGTTTAGGGAAGATAACAAAAAGACAACATTTATTAAGAACTGCAAAGAATAGGAAATTATGGAGAGCCATAATCGATCAAGTCCTGAATGGACGCGACATATATAAATGACGAAGAATACAAAATAGTAATAATAAAACATTCTTCAGAATTCTTTTTTTAAAAAATCAACAAAAACAATTTGGATAAGCGAAAGCTGACATTTATGACTAATAATTACGCCATATTTCATCAAGTCAGGTACAAGGCCAAGGAAGGACTAAAATAACATTTCCATAGAATCCTTTTCATTGATAATCTTTCATTTTTAGTCAGAACTCCAATCTCCGCTATAACTCTTACCGTATTTTCTTGCGTATAATACGAGAAAATTTGAAAGAAAATTAAAGGAAAAGTCGTGGGATTGTATTATACACAAGTACGCATTTTCAGACATTTTTAGGGAGGTTAAAAAACCTCGTATTTAAAATAGCAAGATTTCAAATACACACATCACAGCAGACAATAAAACACAAAGTAGGCAGGTGTTGATATCAATTGTTTGCAAAAGATAAGTCGGAAATATTTGTTCTTTGTGAATCAGTGTAATTGAACGTTTTTTTTTGCCTCAAAGACAGGTAATTCACCGAAATTAGTTAAAAATGAATACACAAGATCTGTCTTGTTTTGATAACATTAATGTTACAACAAAAGTACCTTT
The DNA here is from genome assembly GCA_964036315.1 of Acanthosepion esculentum. NCBI lineage: Eukaryota > Metazoa > Mollusca > Cephalopoda > Sepiida > Sepiidae > Acanthosepion > Acanthosepion esculentum. The sequence continues at coordinate 114,109,128 of OZ038482.1, read as the reverse complement.
CCCCGATACGTCTCCAATGTTCCAAATTTCCGGCAATTTTTAATTTAAGAATTACCGGGAAATTGGCAACTTTTTCTAGAAATCCACGACAAGATCTTCGTCACGTAAACCTAAAAAATATAACCTTTATAAATCAATATAATATATGCTGATGGCATGAGTTCTCAGCGCCTTAATGGCAGGTTTGAGAGGACAAATCGCCAACTGATGTAAAAATGACTTTCAATCTGTTATTAACTGGGGCAAGAAATGGTTGTTAATTTTAACGCCTCAAAAACGAAACTCTTCTGTTTTACTTATCTTAGAGAAACATTATTTACCTTCCTTCAGCATGGCTGACGCTAACATCTAGGAGGATGACACATTGCACCTTTTCAGGTAAACGTTTTCCGATGATATGAAGGGCAATGATGATATTGAATCACTTGCTGGGTCTACTGTTAGGAAAGTTGTTTCACTGTGTTGTGATACACAATTTTCTCAGAATCTCTTTTACACATTTATAAGTCGATCATTCGTCACATGCACTGATTATTGCTGTTACATATGGTATGGTGTCTCTGCTGTGCATTTAGATATTCTTGATAAAATCTATAGAATATACAATGTTATCCGTCCTGCCCTGGCATCTCGGCTTCAGTCACTTCCCCACCACCATAACGTATTTCCGCTGTACCGTTTATATAAATAATGCCAAGGTTACCAAGACTTTATGTATTAAAATGCAGTACTAGATTGGCGGTAAGGTCTCATCATTTTACAGTTAAAATGGCTGTATGTAACCGCAAGTTCTATGCTAATGGTTTCTTCTAATGGTTTCTTCTATTACATTTCTCGCTCGTAACTCCCTTTCGGGTTCTTGCTTTCCAGTCAACTTTAATTTTCAAAAATTTAAATACAATGTCAATTGTTATTTTTAGTTTTCTTATTTTTGGTCCTTCTATTATTCTCTCTCCTTAATAATGTTTTTCTTTTTCTCATATTCTAGCACGAGCAGTAACCCCTTGCATCTTAGTGACTTTATTGGCTGTCTTGGGGTGGAATGATTAAAACTGATTTAAAAATAATAAAAAACTTCTTATAACTATCACAACAAGTATTAAGTGCAGTACTAGATTGACAGCTAGGTCAAATAATAAAGAATAGAATTAGCAACCCCTTGTGGGGTAGTGGCTTTATTTGCTTCCATGGAAGGATATGATATAAAAAATAATCATAAAACTAACTCAACATGTATCATATAAAATACAAATTACGATCTGCTACTTAAAATTCTGAGTAACTTTCACAGCACGCGTGAAACTATCGTAGTACGAAATTTGCTGCTACCGTTTGTGAGCAGTAATCTTCTGAGGCATTTCATTCCCTTTGAAATATGTGTTCGTATAATCGCTTTTCAATGTCACATTCCTTGAACGTTAAGGTATCGCTTCAAATGTTCCAGAGAGCATATATTATTATTAAAGACTATTAAATTTCTAAATCTTTCTTGAATTGTGGAACTCTCTCTATTAAGTAGATTGGTTGTCAAATGAATAGAGTTTTGGCTGGGAAATATTGTCACCACTGAAAAATTCCAACTATGGTATCGAATTCGCTGCGAAATCCATATTTACCCAAGATCCGAATTGGGTAAACAGGCTCAGAGAATAGAGCATAACGTGACTGATTTGGACCAATCAGAGAAGAGTTCAATCATCCAATTCTCTTTTATCGTCTGCAGTTTGAGAAAAAAAACAAAAAACAAAAAAAAACAATTGAAAAAAACAAAAAAACAAAAAAACAAGGTGGGTTTTGAATATTTGTGCATGTTTAATCGGCGTTTCAATATCATTATTCTTAGAAAATTTCGTAATGAAAATTCTGCGTTGAAAATTAATAGTGTCTCATCGCTATCTATGAAAAAGTTCCTGCATCTGAAATAATATTTGCGGAACTGGTGTTGAGTAAGGCGGGAAATTAGATTGCGTTGGAATAAAGATGGCGAACAATTTTAGAAAAAAACTATTTGAAAGGAATGAAGCTATAAATTAATTGATGATTTCATTCTAACCTTTTTTTAAGATACATGTTAGGATTCTGATTTATCGATACAAGTGACGATGTCTGGCTTCGATTAATATTCAATTTTTGCTCCAAACCACACACACACGCACGCACACACACAAAAACACACACATACATATACATATACATATATATATATATATATATATATATATATATATATATATATATATATATATATATATATATACTTTAAAAATCAGGAAGTCACATGAATTCGCTACCTTGGTTTCAACCTTACGGTATCATTCAGGCAATTTTTATCAACGCTTTTTTATTTTAAAAAAACCCTAAATAACGATACATTATTATTTTCAAAAATAAATAAACGCACAACAATGGGTGTAATAGAAAGGGAGGAGGAGGATAAGAAGAAGAAGAAGAAGAAGAAGAAGAAGAAGAAGAAGAAGAAGAAGAAGAAGACGACGAAGAAGAAGAAGAAGAAGAAGACGACGAAGAAGAAGAACTACATGTTATTTTTACTTCTGTTTGTTTTCTCACACGTGTATTGAGCAATGTTTAATACTACTGTTTCCTGGTCTGAATAAACTCTGACCATTAACCTTTTATGTATTATATATATATATATATATATATATATATATATATATATATATATATATATATATATATAAAAAGACTTAAACATTAATATTCCATGGTCATAATTTATTCCATTGTAATCGTAAAACCGATCCAATTCATCAGACCTACAGATTCAAAAAGAAAACAGAAAAAACAACCCCGGGAAAATATTAGTAAGAGTATATGTGTGAGAGTTTGGGAGGACATGGGATCTATATAGAGGGGTAACAGACGAGAGAGGCAGGGAGGTCCAAAGGTGGAGGGAGCATTATATATATATATATATATATATATATATATATATATATATATATATATATATATATATATATATATATATATATATATAATGTGTGTGTGTGTGTATATATATGTATTAGACGCGTGGAAAAAGTTTCGAGAGGTGTCTTCTGAAAATGAGTTTGAATACACATTTGAGAATATTTTTTTCTGGGGATACCTTTGCACACTAAGTTAAATATATACCGTATGTCCTCGCGTATCGTGCAAACCCCAAATTTTCACATATAAAAAAAGGACTTTATCATTTGTCTCGTGTATCATGCGGGTTACATTTTTAAGAGTCCAAATCTCAACAGACTAACCTCTTTTCCTCTATCTCTTTATTTCACCTTCGTGCTAAATGACTTAAAAAAGTAAAAGAGAATGATAAAACTACTGTTAGTAATGTTATACTCGTTGCGTAAACGTGTACAGCCATAAGAAAAACGAAAGAGACGCGAAACGTTTAAAAATGTTTAGTGTGTGTGTGTAGCCAAAAATCTTATAAACGAAAACAGTTTTGTAGGTCTGATGAATTCGGTCGTGATTACGATTCCAATGTAACAAATTATCACTGAAATATTAGTGTTTGAGCTTTTCATAATATATTCTTGCTCTGTCTTTGACATAGAGCTCTACATGGATTTTGTCCTCTTGGAACAAAATGGACAAATATTTTCTATGAGAATTTCTCGGATATTCAGGCCAGTAAATGTTGTTTAATACTGTTTATTATAAACAGGGCATTTACTTAAATATTTCTACCTATAAAAAGATTGTTAAACTTAAAAATGACTTAAAATAATTGTCGGACTTTATCCATTTCATAATGTGTGACATTATTTGTTTACATTTGATATGCCATGAGCAGTTATGAATGTACGTGAAAGATTCATGGAAGATTGAAGTTTATAAGCAGTAAATTCGACCTTACCAACCGAACAATCCTCTGTGGTCGAATCGGTTAAAAAGGCACGTCAGGCTACATGACGTGTTCCGTATTGGATGCAGGTTCGAATCCTGTCGGAGGACGAATGTTTTCTATGAAGATTTCTCAGACATTCAGGCCGGTAAATGTTATTTAATACTGTTTATTATAAACAGAGCATTTACTTAGATACAAAAAGAATGTTAAACATAAAAATGTCTTTTTATATATATATACAAACTCTTTTATTGTGTACTAATCAGTCATTTTCTAACGCTTGATAAGATGTTTTAATACATATCGAAACCTGATTGCATTTGTGTAGCGTTATTCACATGTTTTTGATGTAAAATCCGCCTGGCGATTGCATCTAGCATGAAACAGCCAGTCGCCTCTGAGTGTTGACTTCAATGTTCACTTTTATATTTATATTTACATACGCTCTATCTCTGATATTGAGCACCTTATCCCATAAATATAGCACACATTAAAACTATATTTCTTCATATATACATCAAAAAGTTCAAAATCACCTCATGTGGGTATAGTCTATTTGACACTAGCACTGTTATGTGCCAGCTATCTTCAGCCCAAGACTGTCAGGAAATGGTGTTTTTTGAATTTGGTTTAGATAGCGTTGGTGAAAACGTATGGGGGTCACTTAAGGGGACGCCTAAGTTTAGATAAGGAGTCTGGGTTGATGACCAGGAGATGGGCCAGGGTTAGGGTTTATTGATGGTCAAGGCCTTTAGTTCTATATAAATGAATTTAGGTTCCTGCTAGTGGATTATATTATTAAGTGGTAGGGGATTTAACACACACACATACACACACACATATATGTATACATATATATACGTGCACACACACCCTGGCACATAGAAATAGACTCTACCCACATGAGGTAAATTTGGAATTTTTGCTGTATGAATTAAATGCTCTGTTATAATAAATACATTGAATTAATATCTGATATTACTAGGATCCACCTGGATTATATACCAACGGATCTATTACCTGTACTTTGGCTGATTGGCATTTGTTTACATTTGTAAAAACAATACGCTAGATTTAGTTGTGTAACTCTACCGAGTGAAGATAGCTCTGGCTGACACCAAATTAGTTGTGTTTCAATCCTGGCTTGAGGCATTCGGAAGTCTAGTCGCACTGAGGAGCTGTGATACAGCGAAACAGTACTGTCTGTGAATGACATAATATATATATATATATATATATATATATATATATATATATATATATTAAACATGTTGTGTTGAATGTCAAAGACAACATAGTCCTGCATATATTCTTTTGAATTTTCACATATTTTCTAATGAGACTTTTTATTTGAAAATTATATCGAAATAAATATTTTCCGTAAGATAACCGAGTACTTTCGAACATCATTGTTCATCTTCAGGGTCAAAATTTTTTAAACAATGCCTTATACATATGTAGAGTCAAATTTTTAAAACATTTGCAAATTGTCTTGTAGCGGAATCATGTTGCTACATTTTATTTTTTTACAAACTAAATTAAACGTTACAAAATCATTTTAATTTCAAAAGACGCGATGATGTTATCACGTGCATGGCGAAGATTTTTAATCATGTGAAGGCGGGAAACAACATCACGGAGGTATATGGTAGGTATATGGGAGGCTGCCAAATTACACACACACACACACACACACACACACACACACACACATATATATATATGTATATATATATATATATATATGAAGAAATATAGTCTTAATATGTGCTATATTTATGGGATAGAGTGCTCAATATCAGAGATAGAGCGTGTGTAAATATAAAAGTGGACACAGAAGACAACACTTAGAGGCAACAGTCTGTTTCATGCTAGATGCAATCGTCAGGCCGCCTGATGATTGCATCTAGCATGAAACAGACTGTCGCCTCTAAGTATTGTCTTCTATGTCCACTTTTACATATATATATATATATATATATATATATATATATACTTTTACACATATATATATATATATACTTTTACACACACCTATATATATATATATATATATATATATATATATATATATATATATTGCATCTAGCATGAAACAGACTGTCGCCTCTAAGTGTTGACTTCTATGTCCAGTTTTACATATATATATATATATATATATATATATATATATATATATATATATATATATATATATATATATATATATATGAATGGAATAATAGCTTTTAATTATATTGTTGCTTGGAAGAAAATAGAAGTTTTTTTTTTCGTATTTCAATTCTTTTCAATAGTTCAACCTTGAAAATGTTCTTTTTTTCCTCAATCGGAGCAACTCAAAACAAGAAATAGCCATTTAAGCGTGAACAAATAAATGTAAGGAACGTCAGCAGAAAATTTGCTATTGGCAAATTTAAAAAAAACTAAGCGAAAAAAACAAAAACAAAACGCAACTTCTCCATCATTTTGCTTTGACTTCCTTTTCTTTTCTTTGAAATTGGTTTATTTCTTGCTCCTTGCCTGCAGTGGATACAATTCACCATAAAGTAAGAATGCGCTGAAGCGAACAGGTGTGGAATTAAATTCACCGCACGCCACTCCAAAATAATAAATGAAAGATATTTTTTTTATTGTTTCTATATTGTGAGAAGTAATAAAATTTTCATCGAAGGTCAACCATTATCTTTGGCTTGATATTTGCAAGAAGCTATATGCCCACGCTTTGTACGGGGAAAGACCACTTGTGGTGGTGGTAGTGGTGGGGTTAATGGTAATTGTGGTAATATTAGCCGTTTCCTTATAAGGAAACATTTGGCATTCACTGACCAATCTTTCTCTTAAAACAATTTTTTCAGGAAAACAGTTTGCATAAGTCCAGTAGCTGTAATCGCTCTTTCCCTTATTAATGGGGATTTCCTTCCGAACCTTCTATTTGAAATGGTGTGGAAGGTTAACATTTTGATTATGTCATCATTTTGACTTCGAGTTACATGTGCTATCCATTTTAGTTGTTGCTGCTGTTGGTAGTCCTCAACTGATGTGGTTTCTATTGTTTGGTAGCGTTATTTGTTTGTGATTCTGTAGCAGCGGTTCCCATGTTCAAAAACTTTTTTCACGATCGATCTTAGGAAGCGGTTGTATACAGCTTACAGTTTAGATATTTCTGAACGGATTTGGTGCAATGCATGACATCAATATAAAAGTCTCACTCTGACGAAGTTATTTAAGAACCTGACTTGAGTTTTCGGGTTAATGTTTTGGTTTCGTAGCAATTGGCGGTGTTGTGAGAAACTACCTCTGGCAAAGCCTATTCTATGTTCAATTTCTTTTTCTCCTATACTTAATTTGTTATAATTGATCCATTCGCCGAGGTATCTGAAGTTTTCAGTATTTACTAATTCCACATCCTAAATTTTTATTATGAATTCAGAGTTTATGCCATCACTGCTTACTTTCCAGCTCATACACTGGCCTAAGAAAAGGTTTTAGCCAAGAGAAATAAGCTATATTCAATTTCAAAATTTAATTACGTAATCCCTACTCAACATAAATTAAGTAATGGTTCTACGCTCCTCAAAACCTGATCAAAGGCCTTGCTGTTGGATGTAGTTTGTCGTCTTACCCAAGACGCAAGGCTCGATTTGATGCAACTATTTAAGAAAAGGACCCATGTTTTCAGATTAATGTTTTGGCTTAGTAGCAATTGGCGGTATTGGGCGAAACTACCTCTGGCAAAGCCTATTCTATGTTTAGTTTCTTTTACTCCTATACTTAATTTGTTATAACTGATCAATGCTACTACTACTAATACTACTACTAATAATAATATAAATAATAATAATAAATCAGTAAGGACCAATCACTTAGATCACACATAGAAAAGAATTTATGACTGGATTTTGTCAAAGCTCACAAAGAAAGTAACCGCTTTTTGGCTGTCACAACTTCCTATCTTTTGTATCGATTAGTAAACGATAGTCTTTTCATCGTCTCTTCCCAGTCAGTTTCTGTCATCTATTTACACAAACTCGTTAGGTAGGTTACTTACTACTTTCCTCTGCCCTCTTTACCTTCAATCTGTGCTGTGAGTATCAAAATCTCTAAGCCCTCTTTCCTTATTATGTATCCTAGAATTTTCAATTGTTTCTTTCTTATTCTAAGTAGAAATAACATTTTTTTTATTTTCATTTTCTATTGGCCGCTTGAGGGGAAGCAGGAACAATGTCTCCTATTAGTAGATTCATCTGAGATAATATATGGGAACTTGTTGAATCCCCTCGAGTGGTGTGGTTTCTGTTATCTGGTACAGTTCTTTGTGATTGTGTTGCGCCAGTCCTCACTTTTCAAAGAAGGACTGTCTTTGCCAAAATTCTCAGTATTCACTCACTCAAAAATCATTTTAATCAGTGATATTAGAATGCGGTTCTATTCAGCTGACAGTTTATTTCTGAACTTACTTGACGCCATGCTTGACATCCATACAAAAGTCTCCATCTGATGAGGCTATTTAATAACATGATTCGAGTTCTCAGGTTGATGCTTTCGTTTCGTAGCATTTTGTCGTATTGGGCAAAATTAACCCACTTCTATGTTCAATTTCCTTTTCTCCTATACTGAATTTGTTAGTGTTGATCCATACTTCACAAGATCAAACGTCTCGGACAATAAATATCCAATGACCAATGTGTCAGATGTCTTTAGTGGAGTCCACATTTATTGAAAGCTATTTTGTTTTATTTTTCTACCAGAAGAACACCAAAACAGATCGTCTCCTTAATTCAGCCAGTTTCTCAAAAACATTTGCCGACAGATATAGTGATTTCTCTTTCCAGTATTTCCGTACAATTTCAGAGGCTCTACCCAGAAACGAATATATTCATTCAACAATTTTTTGAAATTAACTTTTCTGAAATGAAATTGCGAAATAATAGTCAAAAAGAAGAGAAGAGTAAAATACTTACTCAAACAATAAGCCTATTGAGCCTACAGAGAAACTGTACCATTTTAGTTCTGCCCGACTGTATGGGGGTACCCTTTTCGTTCTGCCCTATTTTGTTAGAATAATACTTTTCGTCCTACCCTACTGTGCGGGAGTACCCTTTTCGTCCTGTGCTATTTTTTAGCCTATACATGTCCTCCTACCCTATTATGTGGGCGTACCCCTTTTGTCTAACCTTATTGAGCTAGCCCATACATTTCGTCCTGCCATACTGTGTGGGAGTACCCTTTTCGTTCAGCCCTATTGTGTTAGCCTATACATTTCCTCCTACCCTATTATGTGGGCGTACCCCTTTTGTCTAACCTTATTGAGCTAGCCCATACATTTCGTCCTGCCATACTGTGTGGGAGTACCCTTTTCGTTCAGCCCTATTGTGTTAGCCTATATTTTTCCTCCTGTTCTACTGTGTGGGCGTACCTTTTTTGTCCTTCCCCATTTTATTAAGCTATACTTTCGTCCTGCCCTACTGTTTGGGTGTACCGTTTTCGTTATGCCCTATTTTGTAAGCCTAATATTTTCCGTACTGCCCTAAGTGTGAGCGTACCCATTTCGTGCTGCCTTATTGTGTTAGCCTATACGTTTCATCCTGACCTACTTTGAGGCCGTACTCTTTTTCGTCCAGCCCTACTGTGTGGGGGTACTCTTTTCGTTTTGCGCTATTTTTTAGCCTATATATTTCCTCCTACCCTATTGTGTGGGCGTACCCTTTTTGTACAGCCCTATTATCTTATCTATATATTTCGTCCTGCACTACTGTGTGGATGCACCCGTTTCGTCCTCCCCTATTGTGTTAGCCTATGCTTTTCTTCCTGCCCTACTGTGTATGAGTACCCGTTTCGTTCTGCCCTATTGTGTTCGTCTATACTTTTAGTCCTGCCCTACAGTTTGGGCGTACCCTAAATTTTAAACTAAGATGAATCTTAATACAGCTTCTAAATATTAACTCAGCACTAACTCATATTATAAAGAAACCATATGGAGCTGTTAGAGGTTGAAGAAAAAAAGATTTTACTATTACGACAGTGTTTTCATTTTTTAACATTTGTTTTTTCATTTTGAATTAATTTGCACAAAATGGCAAAATCAAAGTAGGTAAGTGTTGTGGATTCCGGGAATGGAATCCTGCACAAATAAATAAACAACGCCAGTAATTGAGATAGAGAAATAAGTGTATTAAACGTAAGAATACAGACTTGAAGTGAAGATTAGTAGTCCAGGAATGCGGGTTAGTAGAAAATATATGTACAAGTCTCTGTAAATGAAACCGTAATTATCTCTCTCGCTGGACTCTCATATAACTCTCTGTGAACACCCTGTGTACTGTCTCCGTATCTCTCACCCTGACTCAACGTATCTCAACCTGCAGGTATTCTCCCTGTCAGTATAAGTATACTTTGGTCGAGTCCATCTTGTGTACAAGGGTCTTCCCCACAACAGTAAGCATTTAGCTGAAGGCACAAATTGAAATTTTATTCAAAGAAGGACATTCTCAAAGAAAAATTAGCTAGAAGCTGAAGATTTCTAGACATGATGTTCAATATTCGTGACAAAGGCAGTTAGAGACTGTCGTAAATGTTGATAGATCCATAGCCGGGAAACAAAAGTGACAACTGCTGCTGAAGATAAACGCTTGATTATTGAGAGCAAAAGAAAGAAAGAAAACTTCTCCGGATTTGGCAATTGAACTTAATTCCTCTCGATGGCAACCATGGTTGCTCTTAACTGTGAGAAATCAACTTAGATCAGCTGGGCTGAGATGGCACATAACCATCAAGAGAGCCGTGATACCAAATGTGAATAAGGAGAAAAGACTTTTATAGGCAAAAAGCGTAAGAACCGGCCATTAAAAGAGTGGCAAAATGTATTGTGTATGTATTATGTATCAACACCTCTATGGGTCATTCAATGCGGAAATCAAAATAATTTGAACAAAATTTTATGCATTCAACTAAATATATTTTGGACGCAATTATATGCCTTCAACTACAGATAAAATATATTTCTCGTCTTGTATTGTCGTTCTTTTTTTATATAAAATGTACATCCACAAAATCGTTAAAAAGTCAGCATGCCGTGATGAAAACATGCTCCAAGCTTAATGAAAACCAAGTTTTATCGTTAAATTTTTCATGTTATTATTAAGAGGAAAGATCAAAGCGTTTTTTGAATATTTAATTAAATTTTTTACTCCTTTTTAGAAAATTCGAAATTTTGATTAAACATCTTGTTTTTCTTGCGTCAACGGATGTAATATAAATTAGCATAGAAAATATTATCGTATTTTTTCTGGTGATAGACATTAATTTGGAAATTCTTGGAAAACAAATAATTGTCGGATTTTAACTACAGGACTTATTTAGAAACGAATGAAATTATTTTAGAAATGTTTTTATTCGAAAATCTTGTAAAATTTATTTTCATTTGTTTCACACCTTCAACGTGATAATATTTAGTGTCTATATTAATTAAAAGCAGAATTATTTGGATAATTTAAATCCACAATTTTTTTGCTCTGAATTAAAATAAAAAAACAATCCAATAAAGTTAAGATATTATTTAATTAGAGAAGCTTTTAATTGCTTTTATGAATAAGATATATTATGAACAATATTGTCTTAAGTAAAAATAATTTTAAAAGAAAAATGAATTTTTACAAGATTTGATTTGATTTTTAAAAAATTTTAATTAGAATAATTTATAATATTTTAAAATCTTTTAAAATTCAATTTAAATGGTGTAAGGCTTATGAAATATTAAGTAAAACTATATGTATTAATCATTTATTATTATCGTTAATATTATCTTAATATTATCTTAATATTATTAATATTATCGTCGTGTTAAAAAATGCTTACTTTTTGTATTTTAAACTTAATAATATTTGTTTCAAATCAGATTAATTATACTTTAAATCAGCTAATATTCCTCAAATAATCTTTCAGAAAAGTATATTTTATTTTTGGAAGAGTTTTGAATAAAAAATTACATTTTTATAACAATATGCTAAAAGTGGCGCTAAATTCAATGATTTCAGAAATTTCAAAACGAAAACTCGTTCCAATCAATTTAAATTAGTTTTGAAATACAGCAATGTATTATGTTTATTAAAAATATCAAATGGATCTCTCAGCTTGAAGTTTAAACTAAAATAAAAGCTTCAAGAAATATTTTCCATTATTAAAAATTCATTTTAAACGTTAGGTATCGCGTTTTTATGAAGGTACCTAATTAAAATGTATTTTATTTTAGGTGGCTCACAATTTGTCCATAGCTGGGACTCTAACAGGTGCTGTTACACCGCGTCTGGGTGGGCCTAGGAACAGCAATTAAGGGGTCATTCCAGGCTCCCCAAAACCTCGAATTTCTTAATCAGACGCCTTGCTGTCGGATGTTGTTTATCGTCATGTACAGGACTTATGTGAGAAGAAAGCCAGGAGAAAGACTGAATGATGAATGTGTGGTTCCAACAGGTAAGCAAGCAGGTGGTTGGTCTCTTATAGCATGGGGTGATTTTGGGAAGAGTGAGCTGCTGATTTGTTTCAGGTCAAGGCAATCATGAAAAAAGAATAATATAATTCAATTTTGAAAAGACATCGTATACCATCCGGCTTAAGCATCACTGGAAAAAAATCACCTTTTAAAAAGACAACGACCCAAAAATCCATTCTAAATTTTGTCAAAATTACCTCACGTCAAAAGAGAAAAAAAGAACAAAATTTTGAAAATTATAATTTGACGGCTTCAGTCTCCTGATCTCTTTTCCACTGAATTAGTATGGGATGAATTGGATAGGAAACTTTGAAGAGAATACCTAAAGAGTGAGAGTGAGCCTTTTCGGTGCTTGAAGAATGCTTGGGAAGATCTACCACTTACGTTTCTTTTTCAAAAACTTTTGGAAAGAATGCCAAGAATTTGTAAAGTAATAATTAAGGCAGGTGGAGGTTTTATTGACAAAAACAAAATATGATGCTGTTGTATGATCATTTTTTTCTAGTTAAGTTGCTTAATTTTTGTCAAAATAAAAGTAAATACACTGTAATTACTGAAATGTTATCTTTTACTTTTAAACAGTACAAACATATCTCATTCTAAAGAGTTTTTTTTAATGTAGAAAGATCAGCAGAGATAGAAAATTAAATCCCTAAATTAAATTCCATCAATCAAGAAAATGCTAAAACAGAAACTGCAGTTAAAGGCGCAGCAAACAAGACGATGCGAAAAACGTTTTATGATCAAGATAAAATATTTCAAACGGACCATAAGACATTTTATAGGAATTGGAAAATCAGTTATACCTGACAAAAATCCACCATCTATTAAAATATTTGGAGCATTCTAAAGGAATAAAACACCAATGCAGAATGTATCGAACGTGAAGAAGAAGGAATGCTGGATAAACCTCTGCTAGGATGGGAAATTATAACCACTAGTTTGTTAGGCAAAATCTAACGAAATTCCAGGAATGGAAATCCCTAGAATGTAAATTCCCAGAAAACGACAAGATGTCCAATTTCTGGCTCTATAATCTTTCATCAATCCATAACACCTTGCATTAACTCTATGAATGCTTATTATTAATCTCAGAGAAATCCCAGGATGGATCACTGAAGGTATTATTTATCTCATGCCAAAAATGAGTGAAACACATGATCTGTAAAATTATAGGACAATAACATGATGACCACCACGTATAAGTTGATCCCGTCAGTCCTGACGAAGCGTACTTCCTCTTTTCTCAAAACAAACAACATTCTTCCATTGGAATAGAAGGGATGCAGGAGAGGTTCATATGGGTGCAAAAAAATCAGCAACTGATAAACAAAATGATCCTGTAAACATTCCAGGAAAAAAGATAGAAATCTCAGCACATCTTGGATAGATTACCATAAAGCCTTTAATAATGTGCCGCACTCTTGGATCCTTAAGACGCTGGAAATGTACAAACAAAAATACAAAAAAAAAATACAAAAAAATACTGAAAACTGAAAGTGAAGAAAAGGAGAAAAACTACAACGATTTAAAGAATGGAATTTCAGGCGTTTTGAAAGGACATACAAAGAAAATAATTGCAGTTCCAGTGTTCTAAAAAGTATTGGTTGCAGCCTTTTGACGAAAAGGAGAAATGATCAGTTTCTTTATCAGTCATGACAGGTGACCTGAAAAAATGATTTTTGCCAAAACACATCACATCCTATGAATAATAATAATAATAATAATGAAAATATATTTATAAGAAAAAAAAAGAAGATGGAAATATCTTATTTCTACTGATGCAAAAAATGGTTGCGGAATTTGCTGACGTTTTTATGACTACGTTTCAGCCGTTGCCTTCTGTGTTCTTCTGAAAGACATTATAAATAATGGAGAATATATACTTGAATAAAATGCAATTGTATATTATTTTTTGCAGGATAAAATTGATAAACAGAACACGAAGTTTATTTATGACTGAACCTATTTGGTAGTCGATGAGCTTTCCCCCTTTTCCATCGACTTCATGAATTTAAATGTAATACTGGATTGGCAACTAGGTCTCACTGTTTTAATGTTTAAATAGCTAAATGTATTCTAATAGTTTCTTTTCTGGTATTTCTCGCCTAAAGAACTCTGGTTTCTTACTTCTTTGCCGCCTAAAATCTTCAAATGCAACGCCTATAACAATCTTATGTCTTTGTGAACTCTTTCCTTTTATTGTCCTTTCCCCACACTAAAGTATTTTCATTCTCTCTTACTCCTAGTAACCCCTTGCGTCTTAGTGGCTTTGAGGTGATATTGTTATATAAAAAAAACGTTTATTTACTCTATCCAATGAAAAAAGGATTTATTGAACAAATATTTTGTCGAGTCATAAGTAATTTGGACTTTTCCTAAAAGAAATGCATTAAAATTCAAAAGGTTTTTTCAATAGAGATGATGTAACCTAACTGACCGAAGATAGCGTTATGTGCCATGCGTGATACACGCCTAGGCGATGATGTATGATTCGATACATGACTGACGAGGCAGATTTCTTCACGTAGTAAGTTGCCATTTCTTTCTGCGGTAGACCACTTGCAATCCAAGGCTATAGAACCCCGTCTGTCCTGCTATTTACCTATAGCTGGGAGGAGAAGAAGAGGATTCTTACCTTTCCCAAGGGTATTAGCACGTAAGTGAATATAATGGATCCGATTCCTCAATCCGAGCCACTATCCATTATTCCGCCGTGCCTCCTTTATATATATATATATATATATATATATATATATATATATATATATATATATATATAACTACAAAATTCATGGGAATATTTACGAGATTCAACTAATTATTACTTATCTTTCGAAAAGTGAAAATTGTCTCATTATAGCAATTATTATTATCACTAGTATTTTATTCCCTACACAAATTAGACATTAAGTCCTGCATCATTCCAATGGCTATTAATTCAGCATCCACCGTTTTGATCAACATAATTATCCATTATTGTCATTATCATCTTTATTCTGGTCAGGTCACGTTGTTATTGTCATCAAATTTCTCACCTCAGAAAGAGAAATATTTATTGACGAGGCTCTACTCGGCAGGTACTATAAAGTGGAATGTCAGTAGACATACTTGACGCCTGGGGAAATACATGAATGGAAAGGAGTAAGTTTTGTTTCTACCGACGCAAAAAAAAAAAATGTATGTAGGATTTCTCCTGATTAAAAGGGGCGTTATGATAAATTTCGTCTCCGTGGTAAAAAAAAAAAAAAACTAATAAATAGATATAATCAGGGAGTAATAATAATACTACTAATAATAATGATGAGTTGAAGAAGAAGAAGAGGAGAAGGAAGAGAAGAAGAGGGGAGGAGAAGAAGAGAAGGAGGAGTAAAATAGGAGGAAGAAGAATAAGAGGGGAGGAGGAGAAGGAAGAAGACGAGGAAGAAGAAAAAGAAGAAGAGGAGGGAGAAGGAAGAAGAAGAAGAGGAAGAAGAGGAGGAGGAGAAAGAAGAAGAAGAGGGGAGGAGGAGAAGGAAGAAGAAGAAGAGGGAAGGAGGAGAAGGAAGAAGAAGAAGAGGAAGAAGAAGAGGAGGAAGAGAAAGAAGAAGAAGTAGAAGAGGGGAGGAGGAGAAGGAAGAAGAGGAGGAAGAAGTAGAAGAAGAGAAGAGGGGGGAGGAGAAGGAAGAAGAAGAAGAAGAAGAAGAAGAAGAAGAAGAAGAAGAAGAAGAAGAAGAAGAAGAAGAAGAAAAGAAGAAGCTTTATAGTCTGTTTCTTTTTAGCAGGCACGGAAAACTTCTAAAAATTAGAGTTGGTTTTCGGTAAAAGATGGTTTTCTACGGAGAGAAACATTGTCACTTATTTACAGAACATTATTGGAGGGGCATCAAAATGAATGCAATCAAGGCCAAGATAGACAAATCCCAAGGAGAAGGTAAATGAAAGATCTGTGGGCAGCACATACTCGTTGAATGTCCCAAGTTGGCACAGGAGGAGTATTAGCGACGACACGATTGGATTAGTTGTTGGTTAATTTTGTTCAGCGGCATAGCTTATATGTGTTATTTAATGCCGAAAAAAAAAACAATGATCACAAGATCACCCATATTTTACACAGATAAAAGCTCTTTGTAATGTGTAAGCTGTACTTGTGAGTCCAATATTTTTGTATTTCTTTAAGCCATGAACTACCAGGAATCCTTTCATGGAGTATATCGGAAACTTTTCCAATCCATCCGAGGGCTACAGCTACAACGGGAATTGTTGATGTCCTCATGTGCCACATTTATTTGATTTGAAGGTCCTTTCATTTTGATGATGATAATAATAATAATAATAATAATAATAATAATAATAATAATAATAATAATAATAATAATAATAATAATAATAATAATACGCCAAGCATGTAAATAGAAAGCAAATCAACTTGGCCAAATGAAATTAGAGAAGAAATCTTAGAGGACAAAGCTTTGCGTGGCAAATGCCCATAAAGAACGAAAGAAGCAGATGAGGACCAACAGAAAACAAATCAGTGGCCGAGGAGATCCGGGTTGAAAGCTAAGACAGAAGGCTTAATTATTGCAGCTCAGGTTCAAAGACTTGCAATCAGATCCTATCACTGTCACATAATCAAGGATGGAACTAAACCGAAATACGGGATCTGAGGAAAATATGATGAAATTGTCGGCCATATTATCTCAGGATGCCCGGAATTAAAAAAAAAAAAATTAAAAAAATTAGTATAACCACAAACATAAAAAGGTAGCAACATATATGCACTGGAAAATATGCAAGAAGCACAAAATCGAAACCAACCAGACACAGTTACCCAAAATAACGATGTAACTCTCCTCTGACAGAGTAACTCTCAAACTGACAGGGAAATAAAAGTCAACAGACCTCATATTATAAAAGACAAGACATTAAATAAGTGTATGCTTATTGACATAGAAGTGCCATCCGAGAGAAACTTCTCGATAAAAATTATCGAGAAATTCTCCAAATAAAAGAACCTGGAGATCGAGATTAACAAGATGTGGGGAATAGCAATCGGAGTTCTGGGCCTCGTGAGAAAAGGAATGAACAATTTTACTAACAGTGTCCCAGGTAACATCAACATACAAGTTGTCCAAAAGATAGCCCTACTAGGAACAACTCATATACTAAGAAAAATGCCATCAATTAAATGACAATTCTCCTATGGTGTCTAAGGACCATAGTTTGGACCCGGCTCTACAGGATACAAAACAGGAAACATAACATACACAAATAATAATAATAATAATAATAATAATAATAATAATAATAATAACTTCATTGGAAGATATGTTAACATAGTAACCTTCCATGCAGGTGCTATGAACATAAACAGTGTTGGAAAGTAAA
The DNA here is from genome assembly GCA_964036315.1 of Acanthosepion esculentum. NCBI lineage: Eukaryota > Metazoa > Mollusca > Cephalopoda > Sepiida > Sepiidae > Acanthosepion > Acanthosepion esculentum. The sequence goes on along the minus strand of OZ038482.1, from coordinate 114,091,414 downwards.
AACGTTACAGTCCTCTCCGACTTCACTATACATACAGACCACGCGAAATAATTCAATAAACCCGATAAAATAATAAAAGGCTGAAAAGGATAAACTTTCTTTCATAGACATGGCCATCCTATCTGCTAAAAAACATCACAGCAAATGAATTTGGCAAACTTTCAAAGTATAAATACGTAGAAATTGAAATTGTATGCGTGCGTCATTAAAACAATCGCTATTCAGTTAATAATAAGAGTGCATGCAATGAATAAAAAGAACACATTAAGACAATCGCAGGAAACCCATCAACATCTGAGATACAAAAGATCGTGTTCATGAGGACCACACAAGCCTACACACTCATAAAATCTCTTTCAATATGCTCAGGGCTTACGATCAGATCACGTTGAAAGACCTGTTCTCGTACGCTTGCCGAAGTTAAGCAACATCGGGTATGGTCAGTACCTAGATAGGTGACCACGTGGAAATAGCAGGTGCTGCAAACTTGGATGTGCGTGTGATATAATGGATAACGACTCAGAATTGAAAATCGGAGGGCAGAGTTCCAATTCCAGTGGGGTTCGTTATATTCACTTACGCACAAATATACTTTGGAAAAGGTAGGAATCAACCTTTTCTACCCACACAAGATCAGCCATGGATTAATTATTAGAAATTTTATCAGTAAAATCATTATTATCTCCTAAAATTCTTACAATCTAAAAATATTTTTTGGCTTTAAAATAACCTACAAAAGGGTTGATAAGCCATCAAAAACAATTTAATCAATCAATCATCAAGCAATCTCAATATGGTCGGTATCTTTCTAAGAAGAAAACATTACTTCCTGTCAGATCACAAACAAAATACTTTGTAAAGAATTGTCTTACAGAGAAAATCAGGAAAATTGGAATACTAAAAGACTTCAAAGAACATAAATGCTAACTTATAGCCATAATCATACCACCCGATAAAAATATTTTACACTATTTACATTATCCGGACTATGGTCCACATCTTTGTCGCCATATTTATTACAACGTTTCGGCCGTTGTACGATCCGGCCTTCTTCAGGTGGTTGGAATGTCGAACTGAACCCTTTATTTCGCTGTTCTAGTTCTACGTGCCATATCAACTGACATCCATTAAACATGGCACGTGGAACTAGAACAGTCTACCCCAGTGAGCGAAATAAAGGGTTCAGTTCGACATTCCAACCACCTGAAGAAGGCCGGAGCGTAGAACGGCCGAAACGTTGTAATAAATATGGCGGCAAAGATGAGGACAATAGTCCGAATAATGTCAACTTGTATATTGATGGTCATGCATGGCGCCAAACTTGTTCAGAAATATCTAAACTGTCAGTTGTATAAAACTGCTTTCTCAGATCAATGATTAAATCGATTTTTTGAGAGAATGAAGCCTGTGGGTCTTAATGAGGACTGCCTTTTCCCAACCTTGTAGACTGGCGTTAGAGAATGACAAAAAGCTGCACCAAATAACAGAAACCACATCACTTGAGGACTTCCAACAGCAGCAGCAACTAAAACGGGTGAACGTGTAACTCGAATTCAAAATAATGACATAATCAGAATGTTGATGTTCCACACTACTTCAAACAAAAGTTTAGGAAGGAAACTCCTATCAGTACTGGAAAGAGCAATAACAGCTACTGGACTTGAGAAATCCATTTTCCTGAAATATTCTTTTAATCGAATGATTTTATAAATTTCAAAATGAAACCTGGGGATCTTGGTGAGTAACATTCTTCAAACCTAGTAATCTGGCGCTACAGAATGACAAAGAGATGTACCAAATAACAGAAATCGCATCACCCGAGGACTTCCAACAGCTGCAGATGAATTCCTATATTTCCTAAGGATATATTTCATAAGTGAATATAACGGATAGAATTCGAACTGGACTCTTCAATTTCTCATTCCGAGGCGCTATCCATTACACCCAGTTAAGAAGGACGCCCCACTCAATATTGGGAAGAGCAATAACGGTTAGAAGACTTGAGAAACCTATTTTCCTGAAAAATTATTTTAATCCAATATTATTATAAATTTCAACCGAAACTAGCCCTTGTTGCTCGATCAATGAATGTCGAATGTTTCTTCATAAAGAAATGGCTAATATTAACATTAACTTTAGAGATGAGGAGAACAGATACTATACTTTGATCCCAGCCCGATGGCCAGGGAGTGAAGAAAAGCGTAACGAGTAGCACTGGTTGCTCGTTCAATGAATGCCGAATGTTTCTTTATAAGGAAATGGCTAATATTAACATTACCTTTAGAGATGAGGAGAACAGATACTACACTTGGTATCTACATGACCCCCCCACTGAGTCAGGTTGTGACACAAGGTCGGTTTTTAAAGTGGGGACCCGAGTGTTTTCACCCGGGCCGCTGGTCTTTGCTTGTCCAAGCTGTTCAGAGCTAGTCATAGCTGGTCTTGGCTGGTCTTAGCTGGTCATAGCATGTCCAAGCTGGGTGGAGCTGGTCATAGCTAGACGTAGCCATGATACCACAAGCGCAGGGACGAATCCTTACACCAGGTAAGTATCGAGTGACGCTCTCAGCCAAAAGGCCAACAAAGCGAGCGATCTGCGAACAGATACTACACTTTGATTCCAGCCCGATGGCCAGGGAGTTAAAAAAGCGTTACGAGTAGCAATGGCTGCTCGATCAATGAATGCCGAATGTTTCTTTATAAAGAAATGGTTAATATTACCTTTAGAGATGAGGAGAACAGATATTACACTTTGATCCCCGCCCGATGGCCAGGGAGTTAAAACAAGCGTTACGAGTAGTACTGGCTGCTCGATCAATGAATGCTGAATGTTTCTTTATAAGGAAATGGCTAATATTACCAATACCTTAAGAGATGAGGAGAACAAATACTATACTTTGATTCCAGCCCGATGGCCAGGGAGTGAAGAAAAGCGTAACAAGTAGCACTGCTAATATTACCATTACAAATACTGATAAAAAAGCCATCGACTTAAACGAAAATCGAGAACTTGTTTTCCTCATTTTGCTCCTCGATCAATGTTCTCAGACGTCGAGATCGCCCATTTAATTGTATTTCGCGTGTTTCACTATTGGTTATTAGAGAGAACAGATTTGCTACGTTCAGTAAATACTTTTACGCAGTGATTCAATAACACGAACGTCTCTTCATTGCGAATTCAGGGCTTGCTGAGACACCGGTGACCCTTTTGACCTCTAAAGTCTTTCGATAAATTTGAATTTGTTCTCCTGAATTAGTGCATAGTTGAGGGATCTTTGCCACTTCTCACAAAAGGCCTTCTTAATATTCATGAAGAGCATCACGGCTTCACCTCCGGGCATTTCCCACTTGTTTTGAACCTGGATCTCTCCCCGCCCCCTTGAGATTTCTCTTCTATGCATACATAATGGAACCGAAGACTGTTTCAGTTTACAGTGACGTGACCCTCGATGGTGCATAAATGTAAAAAGCAGATAAAAAAAAGAAATCAAATAATGCATTTTGTTTTTATTTTGTTTCATATCAGGAATATATCTTATTTAAAAACGTTCAACAAATGGAGTTCCTGAAGACGAATGAAAAACATCCAACCAACAAACAGGGCAAAACTATGAATAGGAAGCAATTGTGGATGTGGTGTTTACAGGAGAAATAAGGTCGACCGTGGCGGTGATGATAAATTTGAAACGAAAATGGTAAAAAAACTCAGAAGATACGTAAAAATGATGCTGATTAAAATTGTAATACCGACGATTATGATGATAATAAGAAAAGAGAGAACAAGTGTGACCGATGTCAACAGTTTTGGTTTAAATAGGGATAAATATATCAATAACGACAAGAAGAAGAAGAAGAAGAAGAGAAGAAGAAGAAGAAGAAGAAGAAGAAGAAGAAGAAGAAGAAGAAGAAGAAGAAGAAGAAAGGAAGAAGAAGAAGAAAGGAGGAAGAAGAAGAAAGGAATAATAATAAGAAAGAAAATGAAGAAGAAAGGAAGAAGAAGAAGAAGAAGAAGAAGAAAGGAAGAAGAAGAAGAAGAAGAAGAAAGGAAGAAGAAGAAGAAGAAGAAGAAGAAGAAGAAGAAGAAGAAGAAGAAAGGAAGAAGAAGAAAGAAAATGAAGAATAAGAAAAGAAGAAGAAGAAGAAGAAAGGAGGTAGAAGAAGAAGAAGAAAGGAAGAAGAAGAAAGTCGGTAGAAGAAGAAAGGAAGAAGAAGAAAAAGAAGAAGAAGAAAGGAGAGAAGGAGAAGTAAAAGATGGCAAAGTTAACGGAGACGAAGAAAAAGTAGGAGGGGTAGAAGTGAAAGAAAAAGAAAGAAAAGTAAGAGGATGAGGAGAAATAAAAAAAAGAAGAGGTGGAGTAGGAGAGGAAGAAGTAGCAACAGGAGAAAAATGAGGAGGAGTGGGAGAAGAAGGAGGAAGGGAGAAGCAGGAGGAAGATAGTAAACGAAAAAGTCGTAGAATCAAAAGAAGGAGGAGGGGAAGGAGGATAATGATGAAGAAGAAGGATGAGAGTAGGAGGAGAAATAAGAAGAAAAGAAATAAATTTGCAAAATAATTCTTTAAGAAATTAAAAAAGAACATACAGGTATCGGTTAAACTGATTATTGGAACACTTGGCATTTAGAACATTCTTGTAGACCTTTTCAAAAAAAAAAGAAAAAAAGAAAAGAAATAAAATTAAATATCCAAGAAAGAATTAAAAGCCATCCCAGCAATAGTATTACTAAAATTCTCAAGAATTTTCAGATAGATTCTAGGGTTTTGACGAGACTTGCTGTCGTTTGATTCTAAGGAAGAAACACAAGATACGGCAGACAGGAAAATTCATTAAAGAAAAATAAGGATAATGATAATGGAGATGAAATACTACTACTACTGCTACTACAGGTGCTCATAATAATAATAATAATAATAATAATAATAATAATAATAATAATAATAATAATGATAATATCTGGGTGAAGAACTGTAAGCAATATATAATACACCTACTGCAGCGGCAAAAACCTTAAAAAAGGAAGCAAATGCAATGGGCCACATACAGTCTGACAACTCCTCTGACCCTTCTAATTACCGTCCTATCAGTCGCCTACTCCTCTTCGGCAAAGTCTTCGAAGCCTTAATCAACGCCGAAGTGGTTAACCACCTTACATCTCATGATCTGCTCTCAGACAAGCAATATGGTTTCCGCTATGCCCGATCTACAGCTGATGTGCTTACGGCCATCACTGAAATTGTCTACGCAAGGAAAGTTGGCTCCCTGTGCCGCGCCAGGAATTTTTCTCCCCGGAATCGATCCTTCAAATCTACAAATCAATCATTCGCTCTTGCATGGAGTATTGCTGCCATATATGGTCAGGAGCCCCTTCTGTTTGCCTCGGGGTTCTTGATAAGATCCAGAGACAGATATGCAATGTAATTGGCCCCGATCTGGCATCTCGTCTGCAGTCTCACTCTCACAGACATGCCGTCGCCTCTCTCTCTGTATTTTTAACAAATACTTTCATGGTAATTGCTACGATGCGCTGCTTGTGCTGGTTCCCAGACTTCATGAATTCAAGCGTCCTACGAGGCTGGCATTCCGCTTTCACCCTTTCACTGTTGAAACTGTTAAGTGTAGTCGTCTCTTCTACTCCAATAGCTTCATATCTCGCACCTCTCCCCTGTGGAACTCCCTTCCTTATTCCTGTTTCCCTGATAGCTATAATCTCCAACTATTCGAATGTAATGTCAATCGACGTCTCCAGATGCCTTGATCTATCCACTATCCTTCTTCACATCCTTTCCTCTATCATGCCTATCTGCTCTCGCTCCAGCTCTCTGTAACCCCTTGCGCGCTGGTGGCTTCCCGCCTTGCTTGGGGTGAAATGCTTAAAAAAAAAATCATCGTGATCAGAGAACGCAGAAATAAAATGTGCCTTCTTATTGACATGTCAGTCTCTGTAGACTGTAATGTATCGTTGAAGGTCCTCAAAAATCTATCAAATTAAAAAGACTTTGAAATCGAAATCTAAAGAATGTGGCGCATGAGTACATCAACAATTACAGCTGTAATTGGAGCCCTCGTATTGATTGGAAAAGGTTCCGATAAATTTATTGAAGGGGTTCCTGGTTTCCCTTAAAAAAATATAAAATATTTTACAAGTTCAGTCCACACTTTACGAAGGTTTTTATCTATGTAAAATATGCGTGATCTTAGGTTTTTTCATTAAATGTTGCTCCGTGGAAAATGTCAGGATGCTATCTCTGACCTTAGGTCTCTGGTTGGGGCCCGGAAAGAAGTTCTTACACACCAGAAATCAAAGAAGATAATAATAATAATAATAATAATAATAATAATAATAATAATAATAATAATAATAATGACAGGAATAATAATGATAATAATAATAATAATGTCAGGTATGATAATAATAATAATAATAATGACAGGAATAATAATAATAATAATAATAATAATAATAATAATAATAATAATAATAATAATAATAATAATAATAGTAATGTCAGGTATGATAATAATAATAATAATAATAATAATAATAATAATAATAACAATAATAATAATAATAATAATAATAATAATAATGACAGGAATAATAATGACAGGAATAATAATGATAATAATAATAATAATGACAGGTATAATAATAATAATAATAATAATAATAATAATAATAATAATAATAATAATGTCAGGTATGATAATAATAATAATAATAATAATAATAATGACAGGAATAATAATAATAATAATAATAATAATAATAATAATAATAATAATAATAATGTCAGGTATGATAATAATAATAATAATAATAATAATGACAGGAATAATAATAATAATAATAATAATAATAATAATAATAATAATAATAATAATAATAAATATCCTATCATACCTTTCATGATTTCTTATTTTAATTGAGCGTTAAAATATATAATAAAGTGAGAGTTTTTAAAATACATAATAATTTTTCTGTTGGTGTATTAGGATAAACTACTATAAATATCGTCTTTTTTCTGGGTGCTGACATACTATACATTCCTGGGCTCGTTTCCTGGGTGCTGACACATTGTGCATCCCTGGGCTCCTTCGCTGGGTGCGGACATACTTTACATCTCTGCTCATGAGCGGGAGTAGTAGGGGGTCATACATCACCGGGTGTCGGTGTTTTTCTTTAATTTGAAGGTCTGATCCCGTAGAAATTTGGAATTTCAGCGTTGAGTGATAGGGAAATTTAGGTAAAGAGACAAAACCTAAGCGTGAAAAACAATGCGGAAAACACGTGACTTCTTGGAGAAATTGCAGCTCCGGCCAACAAGACACATGTCAGAAAACGTTTGAGAAACTTGGTAAATACAAGGACCTTGAGATAGAAATCAGAATAGAATGTGACATCTCAGAACAAGGACATTGCCTGTTGTTATTAGGCGTTTGGAAATGATATAAAAAGATGAAGAAGGAATTGTGCATCAGATTCCTAATAGCCCTAAAATATGTGAATTGCAAAAAATCATACACACAGGAACTAATTACATCTTGTATGGATTTCTCTCAATACATTGGCCACAATTACATTTTTCTGATTGCATGACACCTCATCTGTTTGGATCATCTGATGCTGTTATGGTAATTTACCCACGCACGCATGGACTCTCCCAGCTATAAATAGGAGCAGGTACTGCCTTTTGGAGAGGGAAGTTTCGAGTTCTGACACTCGGGCGGAACATTCTTGCTGTAACGCTCTCGTTTGGATATGTTTGTATTAATGTTTTTGTTAAGACATTTGTTTAACTCAATTCCTTTTTTTGTGTCTTTATTTCTGGCACTAACAAGGACACAACAGATACAAAAAACTTGTCTATTGAACTCTATAGTTGAAACTAAAGACAACACGTAATACACAGGGTAAAGGCAAAATTAAATAATAATAATAATAATAATAATAATAATAATAATAATAATAATAAAACGATATAATAAATATCAATGTGCATTTATTTATATATTTCCAGTGTATTTATTTTTATATTTCCTATTCCATCTGTAGTTATAAGGGGAGTAAACTTAAGTTACTAAATTTCTAAGTGATTATTTCCCGTAGTCGTTTTAATAATCTGTAGAAATAAAATATTTATCTGCCTTTAGAGAAAATTACTTCCTAATGAGAAACCGTTTAATTAACCAGTTCCTTTACTCATTAGATTCTTAGATTGCAATCTTATTTGTTCAAGCCTTTCATGTGAGGCAATCATATACCTTTGTCTATGAAGTGATCGTCATGCTTCAACCTGGTTTGAAATAGGCATTGTCTTCGCTGTCTTTGTCGTTCTGTTGCTAAACTTTTTCACTGTTATATTAAACGCATAAAATTTTTAAAATGAAAGATATTCGGCAAAACGGATTTATATAATACCAGGAGTAACCAATGAATCATGATTAACATCGAATGTTTAAAAATATGAAGGGAACGGATTAGTTAAGCGTTTCTTAGCCTCCATTTTAGTTGTGAGTTCGTTATCTCCGCTTTATTGAATCTCAATATAATGTTTCAAGACTTTTGTTAAAATCCATCTCACTATTAAAACTTTCTAACGTTTGCCGTAAAAATGGCGACATGGCTACACAAGTATATAATAGTAGTAGCAGAAATAAATGGATATAATTGATATAATTATGACTATAATTGCAATAATCGCAGAAAAGTCCGTGCTAATGTTAATTATAGCGGCAATGTCACTGTTGATAATAATGTCGACGAGATTACACTATACAAAACACATCCTCTGCTTTTTTAGAATGACCTTAACATTGGCACGTTCATTCCGTCGGGGCGAAGTGATGTACGTCAATAGACTAACACTTTTGGGCTTCCATTGATATGAATGGCGTCTAAAATTCAATGGATCGTCTTGTGCGGAAATTTGGTATTTAAAGAAACGCAAGACCGACAGATGAAGACCCGGCGGGAAAATAATGGCAGCTCATATAAATCAGTAACAAGCGAGAGAGAGAGAGAGAGAGAGAGAGAGAGAGAGAGAGAGAGAGAGAGAGAGAGAGAGAGAGAGAGAGAGAGAGAAAAGAATGGATTTGTTGATTGATACAATGGAGGCAAAAAGTAAGAACGGCAAAGCGAGACAAGAATATAAAGGAATTTTTTTTTCAAAAAAAGAAAAAAGAAAAAAAAGAAAGAGAAGCAAACAGAAAGAAATAAAACCAGAAAGAGTGTAAATGAAAGAGAAAAAAGAAAAGAACTACGAAGAAAGAAGTGAAATAAACAAAAGAAACAGAAGATAATGGCAAACACACTTATATAAATAAATGTTTGCCTAACACACACACACACACACACACACAAATACATAAAAACACTCACAAACGCAAACACACACACAAACGCAAAAACACTCACAAAAACAAAAACACATACACAAATACACAAATACACTCACACAGACACACACACACAAATACACAAAAACACTCACACAGAAAAACACAAAAACACTCACAAACACAAAAACACACACACAAAACACCCTCAAACACAAACACACTCTCAAATCCAAAAAACACTCAAAAACACAAACACACACACAAATACACTAAACACTCACAAACACAAACACACACACACAAAACCACTCGCAAACACAAACACACACACAAATACACAAAAACATTCACAAACGCAAACACACACACACACACACAAATGCACAAAACCACTCACAAACACAAACACATACAAATGCACAAAAACACTCACAAACACAAACACACACACAAATACACAAAAACGCTCACAAACACACACACAAATACACAAAAACGCTCACAAGCACAAACAGAAACACACACACGCATATACACAAAACACTCACAAACACAAACATACACACACAAAAACACTCACAAACACAAACACACACACACATATACACAAAAACACTCACAAATGCAAACACACACACATATACACAGACACAAATACACAAAAACACTCACAACCACAAAAACACCCACAAACACAAACACAAACACAAACACACACACACACACACACACACACACACACACACAGAAATACACAAAAACACTCACAAACACAAACACACACACACACAATTATATTGTAAGATTTTGGTATGGTGGAGGAATGCTCATTATCGGGGAGTAAAGCGTTTAGAGAGAAAACATAAAAAACTGAATTCTATATCCACTCTCTCTCCCTCCCCTCTCTCTCTCTCTCTCTCGCTCGCATCTCTATACCTCCCCCTCTCTGCCTCCAACACTTTCTATCTATATATATTGGGAGTATTTACGAAAGAATTTTTCACTTATTTAAATTTTCATATTTTCATTTATTTCAATTTCGTGGAAGATTTTCTTATCTAAGACTAATAAGGAGAGAGAGAACAATAAAAGAAGAAGAATTAAGAAGACAGAAAACAACGACTGAGATTGCGTTTAAATTTTTGAAGATCAAAGTTGACTGGGAAGCAGGGAAGCCTGAAGAGAGTTTTACAAACGAGAAGTACGATAGCAAAAACTGTTAGCATAAAACTTACGGTTACATCTAGCCATTCCAGATGTAAATTGATGAGACCTTGCCGCCAATCTAGTATTGTACTTAAAACGTGCTGATTGTGTTTGGAAAAAAAATCCCATCTCGATAGATACACATATATAAAAATAATATAATCTGTTAAAAATATAATAAATGAAAATCTTTTATTATGGCTAATTAAATAGCTGAATATAGAATATTTTACACACTTTATGTCTATAAAAACAAAACACTTATACAAATGCAAAAAAACATCTGAATAAAAAGCTTAATCGCTATACCTAATAATACCTAATTAAAGGAAGAAAGAAAATTACCATCTTGATGCATATTCTTTTTATTCCAAGTACTTTCGACATTAGCACAATGTCTTCATCATGGTATTGTTTCTAAGACAAAAAAAATGTTGTGTTTTCATTTTTTCAAAGACAAAATTGTTGTGTTCACCTGAAAATTAAATTTTTACTTGTGAAGTGGAAAACGCTAAGGTTATGCAGTGTACGATTTTTAAATTTTATCATGTAAACCTCAAAGGAGGTAACTAAGTAATTGAAATGTCTAAACGGATATGCAATGTAATTGGCCCTGATCTGGCATCTAGTCTGCAGTCGCTCTCTCACAGACGCGCCGTCGCCTCTCTCTGTCTTTTTTTACAAATACTTTCATGGTAACTGCTCCGATGACTTCATGAATTTAAGCGTTCTACTAGGCTGGCGTCTCACTCTCACCCTTTCACTGTTGAAACTGTTAAATGTAGCCGTCTCTTCTACTCCAGTGGCTTCCAATCTCGCACCTCACGCCTGTGGAACTCCCACCCCATTTCTTGTTTTCCTGATAGCTATAATCTACAACTATTTAAATGTAATCTCAATCAACGTCTCCATGTGCTTGATCTATCCCTTATCCTTCTCTTCATCCTTTCCTCTATCACTCCTATTTTCTCTCGTTCCGGCTCTCTGTAACTCCTTGCGCCCTGCATGGGGTGAAACGCTTAAAAAAAAAATATGTCTAAAACTATTAATTAAAACGTAGATATTTTAAACTATCTACTGTAAACATTTTAAAACATTTATATAATATACATAATTAGTTTTATATATGTAAATATTTTATTAATTTTATATTTGTATATATTTTATTAATTTTATATATGTCCATATTTTATTAATTTTATATAAGTACATATTTTATTAATTCTATATATGTATATATATTATTACTTTTATATATGTACATATTTCATTAATTTTATATATGTACATATTTTATTAATTTTATGTATGTATATATTTTATTAATTTAATATATGCACATATTTTATTAATTTTATATAAGTATATATTTTATTAATTTTATGTATGTATATATTTTATTAATTTTATATATGTACATATTTTATTAATTTTATATGATGAAATATTTTATTGATTTTATGTATGTATATATTTTATTAATTTTATATATGCACATATTTTATTAATTTTATATAAGTATATATTTTATTAATTTTATATAAGTATATATTTTATTAATTTTATGTATGTATATATTTTATTAATTTTATGTATGTATATATTTTATTAATTTTATATGATGAAATATTTTATTGATTTTATGTATGTATATATCTTATTAATTTTATATATGTATATATTTTATTAATTTTATATATGTACATATTTTATTAATTTTATGTATGTACATATTTTATTAATTATATATATATATATTATTAATTTTATGTATGTATATATTTTGTTAATTATATATATATATATATTTTATTAATTTTATGTATGTATATATTTTATTAATTATATATATATATTATATTAATTTTATGTATGTATATATTTTATTAATTATATATATATATATTTTTTATTAATTTTACGTATGTATATATTTTATTAATTATATATATATATATATATTTTATTAATTTTATGTATGTATATATTTTATTAATTTATATATGTATATATTTTATTAATTTTATGTATGTATATATTTTATTAATTTATATATATATATATTTTATTAATTTTATGTATGTACATATTTTATTAATTTTATTTATGTATTTTATTAATTTTATTTATGTACATATTTTATTAATTTTATGTATGTATATATTTTATTAATTTTATGTATATATTTTATTAATTTTACATATGTATATATTTTATTAATTCTATATATGTATAAGTGTGTGCGTGTTATACCAGTGAATGATCACTTCTCCCCAACACAAAATAACACTTTTCCTTAGATAATCCGACGAGTTAACTCATAAAAAATAACCGAACGATCGAAAAAATAGATTATTGAGTATTTATTAAACTTAGTCCATTGCGAAATCGCTGTTGTGGGGCACCAAGTCAGGATAAAACTCACTTACAATAGTGTAAATATATCCAGGTCGCTAACTTCCAGTCTACGGTAGGCGTGTAATAATGAAAAACGCCGACAAATACGTGAATTGATAAGTTGCTAAATAAATATTGAGAAGAAGGGACAATACTTGAGGAGAAGAATTTTTCTTTTTCTTTTTCCGATGTTAATAATAAACTTACGAATTTGGTGGGTTTGGTGCCAGGCTGCGGTCTTTGCCATTGTCGAGACAGTCAGAAAGTTTTGGCAGCTTTACAATTGAATTACTTTCTTTTTTGTGGCTGGCATGAAGACAAGAGTTTGCCGCGGGTAAAAAAATGTCCCCTCCCAGAAAAAAATCCGATTTCATGTGTCAGGTGCCTTTAGGAAAGCCATGTTTACAGAGAGAGAGAGAGAGAGAGAGAGAGAGAGAGAGAGAGAAAGAGAGAGAGAGAGAGAAAGAGAGAATAGAGTGAGGTAGACGGATATATATATAAAGAGAGAGAGAGAGAGAATGTGAGACACACACAGAGAGTAAAAGACCGAGTGAGTGAGAAAATGTAGAGAGAGACAGAAAAGAGTGAGAATAAAGAGACAGAGAGAGATTTGAGAGAGAGAAGAGAGAAAGAAACTTGAGAAAGAGAAGAGAAAGACAGAGAAAGTGAGAGAGTGAAGAGAGAGAGAGATAGAGAGAGAGAGAGAGAGAGAGAGAGAGAGAAGATGAAATAGTTTTGGAATCAGAATAAGAAAAGACAGAATAGCTGAGACATTTGTATACAAGATACGATGGGTAAATTGTCGCCATTTTCTATTTTTAATTTCGCGCTGACGCGTTGTTTGTTTTTTTATTTTGTTGACTGAACAGTATAGTAGCATCTGTCGGGCACTCTCTGTGAGTAAAAGAGCACCATGTCGCAGTTCACTCCACCAGAAATTTGGAAATGACATGCTCTACCTCTTGGCATTCGCACCGGAAGCTCAAATACGAACATTACAGAGTAATTTTAGCGTCAATCTGAGAACAATGCAGGGGATATAGAAAGAGTTGGATGAGTCTAATGGTGATTACGAAGGTACAGAGGCTCGGAAAACTAACTCTCATCGTTCTGATAAGAAAAGAACTTCCAAATTTGATGGAGATGACCATAGCCTGAAAACGGGGGTCTACAACAATATATATTCAAATATTTAGACTAATTACTAATTGTTCAGACTGTTATCCTCATCTTTATTGTTACATTAACGACGTTTCGGTCATTTTACGCTCCGGCCTACTTCAGGTGATATTTGTTGGAATTTCAAATCGAAACACTTTATTTAATCGCCGGGTATTGATTATTCTCATTCAGCTGAAAATGACCGGGGCGTACAACGACCGAAACCTCGTGAAGGTGACAATAAAGATGAGTAATGTAAGTATTGTAAGTAGTCACAATACCCCATCTCAGGAATAAAGACAGCTGCAGGCAGATAAGCTTGTGCCACTTGGCATATTGGTGTCTCTTAAGATTCCTAAACTACTATTTCCCACTGATTTGGCCTGATAAATAAATTTAGTGAGACACAAATAGATAGATAGATATGAAGAAACTGATAGAAAAAAATACTAACGAACTTCGGATCATCAATCTATCAGTTCTTTCCGATTATATCAACACACACACACACACACACACACACACACACACACACACACACACACACACACACACATACATATATATATATATATATATATATATATATATATATATATATATATATATATAGATAGATAGATATGAATGGATTAGGTTAGATAGAACAAGCGATTAACTTCTGTCATTGGTCTACCATCATAAAGGAAGCGACCAGCAAAGAAATTAAAGTAGTTTCTGTTTTATCCAACGGTTGTACGAGATTCTTTCTCGGACAAGGGTGTGTCCCGCCTTCTCTGCGACCAGGATCACTATCTGGTTGGATTGGGTGGGAGCATCTTTGATTATTTCAACGCAGTGGGCGGAGTTCCGGACATACGATGGTGACCTTCCTATTAATGGGTCGATTATATCTACTCGTAAGCGACTCAGATGGTTGCACACAGAGCCGTGTCAGCTTACGGCCTGAATCTTTGTGAATCTTTGGGAGACTGTATATGTGTAGTAGTTTGGTGTAACGTTATTACAACTCTCTGTACGTCTTAGGTGCGAAGTGGTAGTTTGCATTTTGTTTTCATTGTAGGATCTTTCTTTACTGTAGCTGTCATTCGCAATGAGGTCCTCCAGGTTTTCTGTATATGCCGTTTTGTCGATCACTACAGTTGCATTGCCTTTGACAGCTATGGTAGTATGATGATGTTTTCATTCCTCTGTAGGGTTCTGATTGCAAGCCTCTACAGTTTCGTGATGTTTGATTTGGGCGGTTTGGATTTCTCCAGTATCTGTCTCATTTTCAATCGTAGCTCATTCGCCCGAGCCTGAGAAGTATTCCCGGCTCTTTCCTCAATGTCCGGAGATATCTGGAAGAGGCAGGGCACGTAGAGCTAGAAGAATCTGCCCCGGTGGACGAAATGAAGGTTTCGGTTCGAAATTCAAATCATCTGACGGAGCGTAAAACTGCTGAAACGTCATGAATATGGCGACAAAGATCTAGACAACCGTCATAATATAAATAGTGTAAATAATTAAAATATTTCATATCAGAAATTTAGACAGGTAGACTAATATATTTTGATTCTTTGGGCATCTCAGTGTGGTACATTCGTCTATTGTGAAATATTTTGGATTTTACGATCCTTTTATTTCGCGTTGAATGGGGAATCATTAGGGTATTGGAGGAACTTCAAAGGTATTTTCCATATATTTTTCCTCTTCATATAAATACAAATTCTGAATTCAATTAAATAGAATCTGATACTTATTCCGGATTTTCCGGGGGTTTCCTTCCTAAGTGAGAGTTGAAATTCAACAGTAGATCAATAATTTTTCTTCGACTTACATGTACTGTCCATTTTAGTTTCTGCAGCTGCTGAAAGTCTTCAAGCGATCTGGCATTTCTTATTTGGTGAAATCCTTTGTGATTCGGTCTATGCGATTGGATGAAGGACAATATTCTTCAAGATGCACAGGGTTCTTTCTCATGAAGCCATTTGTAATCATTGATTTAAGAAAACGGATGCATATATTTGATAGTTTAAATATTCATGATCGGCTTGGACGCCATTCATGGCATCCACAAGAGAGTCTACATTTGATGAGGCTATTTAAGCCGATGGACTGAGTTCTTAGATTAATGTGTGTTTTTTGTAGCAATTGACGGTGTTGTGCAAACCTCCCCTAGCACAGCCTAATCTTTATTCAGTTTCCTTAGCTCGTATACTAAATTTATTATAACTGATCCACGCACTGAAGTACGTGAATTGTTATGGAAAGGTTTAGCACAAATTTGGTGTAACCCTTCTTACTATAATTGGTTACTGGAATCGAGATGTGACAATAGAGCGATAACTTATTTAGTTTCAGATTATTGTTTATGAGTTTGATCCTCGCTGGGTACATTATACATAAGTATAGACTAATCCAATACTTGCGACTGCTTCAAGGTGCGGGTATTTATGTATACGCTTAGGGAAAACTGTTGATGGCCAACCATATTATTTCCGTGGTGTCCTTGACTTGTGTAATGAGTTCGATCCATACTGAGTGCCCTAATGTTCTGGAATTGCGTTCAACTGATCAAAAATATTAACGTCAAGCAACATCCTGCGAAAAGGTCAGAGCTTTTAGCCATAGATTTTATGTTTTCTTAGGCATTTTTTTTCTTTTCACTGTTCAGTTCAATTCTAAGGCGCGTGCGCGCGCACACACACATTCTGTCTCTCGCTTTCGTTTGCCTGTACTTAATATCCATTTGTACCTTGTCAATAATTATTACGTCTTCCTCTAGACTGGTCAGGATTGGATTATGCCGGTTGTATGAAATCCCAAAATAGGTTAAAGTATATCTCTGTCTTTGGTGAAGTAATCTTCTTTCGGTCCAAATAAGTGATGATCTGTCTGTCTAAATAGAGAGAGAGAGAGAGAGAGAGAGAGAGAGAGAGAGAGAGAGAGAGAGAGAGAGAGATAAAAAGAGAGAGAGATAAAAAGAGAGAGAGGGATGGTAGGAGAGAGAATGAAATTACTTTTGACACATTTTCTTGTAGATAAAATAGTTTAAACAATTTTTCTTTCTTTATACTCTTGCGGTCTTCCTTATTTGTACTATTGATATCAAAGGATATATATATATATATATATATATATATATATATATATATATATATATGTGTGTGTGTGTGTGTGTGTGCGTGTGCGCGCGTGTGTGTGTGTGCGTGTGTGTGTGTGTGTGTATAGGGTGCGACGGATAAATTGTCGTCTAAATTACGCAAAAATAAAAATAACTCCGACATCTGATTGTAAGAAATATATATTTACCAAAATGACACAAAAATGTCTTGAAGTACTAAAGAGTAAATTTATTCAATAGAATCACCATAGGTAACAACCACTGCTTCCAAACGACTTCGGAATCTCCTGCAACTCTTCGGGACGGTCTCCTTGTTTATGTTGGTGAATGTTGCCATAATCTTTGCCTTCAGTTCATCTTTGGTGTGACAAGGAGTTTTGTTTGTCTATTACACAACTGTGCCCCACACATAACAATCAAGGGGGTTTCAGTCTGCGGTGTTAGGTGGCCAGATGTAAGGTTTGATGTGGTTGCAGAAATTGTCTGACAGCCAAGACTGGGTTCTTCTGCTTCTGTGGCATGGTGCAGAGTCCTGTTGCCTGACATAGGGTCTTCCAGCAGTAACCCTCTCGACTCACAGCAGCACTACCTTCTCTAGTCATTTGATATAGGCCTCCTTGTTGAGTCTGAGGCCCTGTTGAAAGATGAATGGAGGCATAACGTCCCCTTCACAAGTGATCATCCCCAACACCTTCGTAAATGCAATTAGACTCTGCACTTTCTCAGTTTGACACCCAAACACACAGATTTGTTCACATTAGAGCTTCGACCACGAATGTCAGAACAAGAATAGAGAATTTTATTTCTTGATATTTTTCTTGCGGTTAGAATATATATATATATATATATATATATATGTAAGCAAATGTGTGGATGTAGATCCGACGGTATGATGAAAATGTGGAAAAGACAAAGCAAAATCCGAATATATGAGTTTACTGTTTTTATTATGTTTTTGTTTTTGTTATTCTGTCGACGTCAGACGTTTCGGTCAAATAGACCTTCTTCGGGACATGGTTAATGGAGACATAATTATATTAGATTTAAGTTTGATGGAGAGACGATATATACAGGACTGGTCAGAAACAGAAAAACTGAAATTCTAAAGTCAAGTATTCTTTCTTAGAGTCGGATATGCTGGCGTCGCGTGGGCGGCAACTACGAAGACCTGCGCACAGGGAAGAAGATTGTGTCCTAAGTGGAGGGTGAGGGGGACTATTTAAAACTATAGCTTATCGGTACGTTTGTCACGCATTAATCTCGCCACCGAGGTCGCGATCTGAAAGAAACCAGGTCTATTATTTACTGTATGTGAGGTGGCTATCATGCCAGCCTCATAAATCTGTCTCACAATGATACTAGGACTAAGAGAGGTGTTATTATCGGATTTTACTTGAGAGCTCTGCGAATCTGTTCAGCAAAATATTTAGATGACGAATTTGGTTATATCGAGGATACCTTCTCCAGCCTTTCGTATCCGAGACAACTAATACTCGGCGCTAAACATAAAGCCTTGAAAATCCACAGAGTTCGTCCATCAGTACATAACAACATACCGACTACTACTACTACATCAAAGGTGGAGAGAGGCACACTCTCAGCTGCCCCTGATAATCCCATTGGCCGCATCTTTCTACCGAATAACCCTCTGACCGAACACATCTCCAACAATCTAAACGCGCTAAAAATTAAAACTACTACATTACCCACTAAATCTATACGTAACATATTGAGTAATACGAGCAGACAACATATTACATCCGATGCTTGCGTCTATCAGGTGCCCTGCAGAGACTGCAACCTGAGTTATATAGGCGAGACAGGTAGATCATTAAAATCTCGCATTTCCGAACATAAACGTGACATTCGCCTCGGTAATCTAAGCAGTGCTTTAGTTATACACATAGCCAAATCTGATCACAATTTTGATTTCGACTCTGTGAAGATCTTAAAATATATCCACAATAAGAACCTTAGACAGATTTATGAGGCTGGCATGATAGCAACCTCACATACAGTAAATAATAGACCTGGTTTCTTTCAGATCGCGACCTCGGTGGCGAGATTAATGCGTGACAAACGTACCGATAAGCTATAGTTTTAAATAGTCCCCCTCACCCTCCACTTAGGACACAATCTTCTTCCCTGTGCGCAGGTCTTCGTAGTTGCCGCCCACGCGACGCCAGCATATCCGACTCTAAGAAAGAATACTTGACTTTAGAATTTCAGTTTTTCTGTTTCTGACCAGTCCTGTATATATCGTCTCTCCATCAAACTTAAATCTAATATAATTATGTCTCCATTAACCATGTCCCGAAGAAGGTCTATTTGACCGAAACGTCTGACGTCGACAGAATAACAAAAACAAAAACATAATAAAAACAGTAAACTCATATATTCGGATTTTGCTTTGTCTTTTCCACATTTTCATCATATATATATATATATATATATATATATATATAGTATATATTTTTGCAAGAAATTAATTAGATCATGTGGTCAAAGATGCAGAGTAGTCATTGAAAATAAGGGGATGTTTACCAAATATTGTTGATATTTTGTTCACAATCAAGTATTAACTAGATCGTTCCTTAACTTTTGTCCTGTAGCTTATTTCCTTTCTTCCATTTAATCTTTATTTAAAAAAAAAAACTATTATGTACATTTTTGTAACTTTGTATAATATTTATGCATTACATCCTAATCTTTATTCGGTAAAAAATTCATTGCTAATCATGCATTACTTTTTAAGTAATACACATATTTCTGTCTTTGTTGTTTCCGTCCAATATATTATGGCCGCTACTGTATATATATATTTATGCGCGGTATTTAGTGGAAAGTACTCAATAACACGGGGTTACAACCTACTTACTATCCATGCAACCGCATATATATATATATATATGTATATATATATATATATATATGTGTGTGTGTGTGTGTGTGTGTGTGTGTATGTGTGTATGTGTCTGTGTGTCTGTGTAAAGAGAGAGAGAGACCATGAGACACAGAGATAGAGAAAGAGAAGGGGAAGATAATGGGTGTTGATTGAAGAATTGATCATGAACATTTCTCTTGCCTTTTTCTTCAGATTTTCTTTCTTTCTTTGGAATACCATTCATCCACAAAACCCTTATTCACTTTGTGATGTTTTCTCAAATTTTCGTGTTTCTTCTTTCCATGTCTGATGGAACCGTTTCAATTTTTTTCTCGCAGACGTTCAAGGCACGACTTAGTTGGCGTGTTCCAATTTCATGGGGGATTCTTCATTTTCTTTATTTTCTCATTATTAATGTTGTTGTTGTCATTATTATTATTATTATCATTATTATTATTATTATTATTATTATTATTATTATTATTATCATTATTATTATTATTATTATTATCATTATCATTATTATTATTATTATTATTATCATTATTATTATTATTATTATTATTATTATTATCATTATTATTATTATTATTATTATTATTATTATTACATTTTACATTTTATTTCATTTATTATTTATAAATTTTTTTATTCGAAATATGTTTTTAAAAAAGGAATTAAGCTTATTGAACTGTTATGGCTTTCGGCCGTGAGAAATAATTTTGGTATTGATCCGTCATTTCAATGATCTGAAGTTTATGAATAAATTCATAGAAATTCGCAGATTCGCGAAGCCACAATGGCTTACCAATGCCATGTTACTTCTGCTAAGATACGTTCGAATTTTGCACTTTAGTTGCCAACATTAAAAAAGAATGACTAAATAAAGCTTCACTGAACAGGTACAATGTTTTTTCTTTAGTTCCTCAGCGGAGTCAAGTTTGACAAAAGGTCGCAAGTATAGAGCAGCAAATTAACTTAACTGTTATGTAATATCAGACCTCCTATATGGTAGTGAATGCTGGAATATCTGCTCACAGATCAAAAAGATATTCGAAGCCACAGAAAATGGTTCGACAGAAGGATGCTGAGAATACCCTGTACCGAATATGCAAGCAACTACGTTCTAGAAACAATGGCAACAAACAGGACATTTATACTTAATATCAAGAAGAGACAACTGAATTTTTTAGGACGCATAATGAGGAAAGAGGGCTTGAAAATTCTGATACTCACACGACAGATTGAAGGCTAGAGAGACTGGTTAAAAACAACGCATAACCTTCCTGGCGAGCTTGAGTGAATGGATGACGGGGCATGATTTGGGAGAGATAACCACAAACATAGCATTTATTAAGCGCTGCAAGAGAGAGAAAACTTCGGAGAGTCATGACGTCTTGAAATGACACGACACATAGAAGAAGGAAAACTACTGTAACAAAGCTGATTACGACATATTCGCTAACAATTGCTTTACGATGATGCAACTTAAGTTTTCAAACAGAACACGAGGCCACAAGTAACCAGTGTGAATCGAGCTGCGTACAGTTGTCATGGTCTTTATGACTAGCATGTTAATTATTGTTAATTATTGGTAAATGATGAAATGTCTCTTATCTAACATTAAGTTACCGTCCTGGGTAAGACGTTGAACTACATCCGCGTCCTGGGTAAGACGATAAACTACATCTAGCAGCAAGGCCTCTGATCAGGAGGTTTTGAGGAATGTGGAACCACCTCTTAATTGCTGGTATTCCCAGGTCCACCTTGACCCAGGGTAGTAGCACCTATTAGCGTCCAATCAAATAGTTAACTATTTCCAGCAATACTTTTTTGAAAAAAATTATTACCAGCAATATAATTTTGAAAGAAAAATATTACCAGAAACAGAATTTTGACAAAACAAAATATTACCAGCAATAAAAAATGTTGTCGGCATTAAATAACCCATTGAGGTTGATATGCCGTAAAAGAAAATAAATCAAACTAATCTAAACCAAAGAATACATATTCTATTCAAACGAATATATACTAAAAATGTCAGCATCAAATAACCCATTGAAGTAGATATGTCGTAAAACAAAATAAGCCAAACCAATCTAAACCAAAGAATACATATTCTATTCATACGAATCTATCCTAAAAATGATGTCGGCATTAAATAACCCACTGAGGTTGATATGCCTTAAAACAAAATAAGCCAAACCAATCTAAACCAGAGAATACATATTCTATTCATACGAATCTATCCTAAAAATGATGTCGGCATTAAATAACCCACTGAGGTTGATATGCCTTAAAACAAAATAAGCCAAACCAATCTAAACCAAAGAATACATATTCTATTCATACGAATCTATCCTAAAAATGTTGTCGTCATTAAATAACCTATTGAGGTTGATATGCCGTAAAACAAAATAAACCAAACCAAACTAACATTAAGTTATAACAGAATTTCTGAGTTGAGGAATTATCATCATCATATTCTTTACTATTCTAACCATCTTGATTGTCATACTAGCAATGGTTCGCCACTGTATTCTTCAACCTTCTTTCACTATTTATGCAGGAATTTCTGACTTGAGGAAATATTATTATTATATGCCTTGTTATTCTAACCAGCATTCTGATCTTGATTGTTCTAATCATTGGTTTTTGCGCATTTTGGGGAGTCTATACATTTGCGTGAGCTTAGCGTAACGATTGGTCATCTGACAGTATTCATTCACCATATGGTAATCCTTTTTATTGATTTCCTCGACGTAGGCTAGCCAATCTTTCTGAATATTTCGACTAGTCTGTCCTTGACTGTTGTGTTGTCTTTGCAGTAATTGCAGACGTAATTACAGATGAACATATTCTGAAAGCAGTAAACGCCAATAAAATATCTTTGATGAAACAGTGTTGAACAAAGGTCGGATTTTCGCGATCAGCACTGAGCTAGTCCCCAAAACATCGACATAAGACTCTCAAGTGAGAAGGACGCGTTGGGGATGTCCAAAATGCAAGTTGACGACATTGAAAAAAAGGTCTCACGTATTGGAGAAAGCCAAGTGAGGTACGCACTGGTTAACGCCAATTAAAACGTATTGGAGTAAAGCAAGATAAGTATGGAGAGCGCCAACTGGGACACGCATTGGGGAACTTCAAGTGAGAGACGCATTGGTGAACGCTAAGTGAGATATGCATTGGAGAATGTCAAATAACAAAGACATTGAAGAAATAAAACTGAAGGACCCATTGGAGAACGTTACTTGAAACACAGACTGGAAAAAGCCAAGTGAGACACGAATTGGAGAGAACCAAGTGAGTCCCGCATTGGAGAACGCCAACTGTGACTGAAATTGACGAACGCTGAGTGACACATGTATTTGATAAAGAAGTATGGGACATGTATTAGAGAAAGCCTAACTTCCTAAATCGAACATCAGCAAAAAGATCGTTATCAAAATATGACAACACTTCGCTGAAAACATGCGACTGCTTATGTCGGGCTAACATGGTGGCCAGATCATTCACATGAAGTCTCTTCAAATCAATTCTGGGCAATTTTGACCTACAGTATCCTCGTGGAATAAACCATCCTTGTTATAAACACGGAATCAATGACTGACAGCATATGGACATGATGCAGTGTAGCACAGAGGTCAGAGGTCAATGAGATGGCTTAGTCGCGGTAGAGTATTTTGGATATCTTACCTGATAACATGTCCCCGTGTTGCAATCTTCCTACTTTTAATTGGCTTCAGCAAAACAACCTTATAAATCAAAAGTATTAACCAAAAGCTATTTTTAAAGGAATGCCTACAAGAATTTAAGTAACGTGACATATTGGCGATAATACATTTAAAAATGAATGCATTTATATAAGTGAAAACGATATTCTTTAATTTGATTAATAAAATAAATCAATTTCAATGCCTTTTCAAGTCTCACTTACTTTCTCTAAACGACAATGGTTTAAAATTAAAAATATCACTCCTTAATACCTCGGTGTATGGAATTAGTTATGAACAAATTAGTATCAGAGATGGAGAAATTAAACGCAGAATAAGCTACTCAAAGGGTAGTTTCGCCCAACACCGCAAGTTTCTGCAGAACCAAAACATTAATCTAAAACCTCGAGTCATGTTCTTAACACTCCGTTAGTCATCTCGGATTTCCGAAAATGAATATGCCTCTGAGGTGTTTTCACACACCATACAAAAAGGCAAATAGTGTTTCAATTATGTAAAATATTGTCAAATATTGTCAAATATTGTCAAATGTCTGAAAAAAATGACACAACAGGTAATTTTCCGTTAAAATATAGATTAAAGCAGACTTTGAAAGGAAGATATAATTATCCATTAAAATGAAAATTATTATAAATGTGATGCATAAACATATGTTGTAAATTGTAGGTTAGTCCTGGGCATGACGATAAACTACATCCGACAGCAAGGCATCTAATAGAGAGATTGGAGGTTTTGAGGATCGTGTAACCACCTCTTAATTTCTATTGTTCCCATGTCCACCCTAACCAAGGTAGTACCATATGTTAGGGTCCCAGCTATGGGCAAATAGTTACCCAGACCCAAATAAAAATAAAACACTATGAAAGTATAAAAATACAGTTTTATAGTAAAAATACCAGCCATATATTTATATACAAAATTACCAACAATCCGCACGTACAAAGAAATTGTACAGACTTCAGACAAATCGATTTAAAATACTAACAAACAACCAACATAAAAAAAATCATTCATAACATTAAGCCATAGAATATCCTACAATTTCATAAATCAAACTGTAGTGCAAAGTATGACCTCAACAAAACCGCAACATTAAATACATATCAGCACCTCTAGTAATTATGTACACACATATATGTATATACACAAGGCTGACGACTATCATTTATGTATTCAATTGTGAAAAGGGAATAACACAACTTTATTGACAGTTCCCGAGAAAATGAAATTTTTGTATTAAATGACCCATGAAGTGTTAATATACCGTTAAACAAACAAATCAATGCAATCGTAAACTGCAGTTAAAACAAACTAATACAATGACAGGGAAAAGTTTTATTCATCAAAAGTAGTCAGAATATATTTTCATGAATAGAAAGATATTACATTAGATAAACTCATGATTACAAGACTGAAAGAGTAAGAATATATATATATATATATATAATTAAGTAACTCATCGAGTCTGAAACCTCAACAGAATGCAGAAAGCACTGGACGGCCGTTTCGTCCTATATTCGGGACTCAGCAGCAGTGCGCATCCACTACCGAGAATTGAAACCGTGACAGGTTGTCAAGCAAACGCCATACCAACTGTTCCAACGGGCCTCGGTGACGAAGAGGTAGCGAATCAGACTCAATATAGCGCCGCTCGCTCACATATTCCGTGGTGGAACTCAACTAAGATTCTCTCTAACCATAGGACTGTGCCCCCGGACCCACGACTGCTATCACCAACCCACTCAAACTTGAGCATTAGAAGCCGGTTCAAGCAATGATATATAAATTATAGAAATTATTAAGAGGA
Source organism: Acanthosepion esculentum (assembly GCA_964036315.1). Taxonomy (NCBI): domain Eukaryota; kingdom Metazoa; phylum Mollusca; class Cephalopoda; order Sepiida; family Sepiidae; genus Acanthosepion; species Acanthosepion esculentum. The sequence continues at coordinate 114,065,778 of OZ038482.1, read as the reverse complement.
TTTGATAATTATAATTAAGTAATTCATCGAGTCTGAAACCTCAACGGAATGCAGAAAGCACTGGACGGCCGTTTCGTCCTATATTTGGGACTCATCAGCAATTGAAACCCGGTCAGTTAGGTTATCAAGCAAACGTCATACCAACTGTTCAACGGGCCTCGGTGACGAAGAGGTAGCAAATCAGACTCGATATAGCGGCTTCTAATGCTCAAGTTTGAGCGGCTTGGTGAAAGTAGTCGTGGCTCCGGGGGCACCGTCATATGGTTAGAGAGAATCTTAGTTGAGTTCCACCACGGAATATGTGAGCGAGCGGCGCTATATCGAGTCTGATTTGCTACCTCTTCGTCACCGAGGCCCGTTGAACAGTTGGTATATATATATATATATATATATATATATATATATATATATATATATATATATATATTCAGTTTATACCTTTTTTTATGGATACACTTATTTGAATGAATGCCGGCTTGAATGTTCGAGAAATTTCGTAGACAATATGCATCCTCCAACAGAAATCGAGCCTGTATCCTATACACAACCCTCATTAAGCCTGACGTGCTATGACCGTCCAGCCACAGATAACTTACGGTTTAGCAATGCTAAGCTTGAATTATTGCTTTTAAATAGACACCTTTGTAGATTTTTCTCAATTTATCATATCTGCTCTTAAACTGTCGCCTAGCGTATAGAATGGCAACATATTATATGAAATGGACTAAATCCGAGAAATATTTTAATATATTTTCTGTTTATACGTTTTATTTATGCATGGGCACATGTTTTATGAAATTTGACGAACATCCAGACGGGTAAATGAAATTATTACTATTTAATGAAAAAACAGAGCATTTACGCAAATAAGTGTATCCAGAAAAAAACGTATAAACAGAAAATATATTAAAATATTTGTCGGATTTAATCCATATCATGCAATACACACACACACACACACACACACACACACACACACACACACACACACACACATATATATATATATAAATATAAAAGTGAACATTGAAGTCAACACTTAAAGGCGACAGACTGTTTCATGCTAGACGCAATCGTCAGGCCACCTGTTTAGCAAAGCCTGAATTATTACTTTTAAACAGACACCTCTGTAGATTTTTGTCAAGTGGCCTGACGTTTAGCATGAAACAGAATGTCGCCTCTAAGTGTTGACTTCTATGTTCACTTTTATATTTACACACTCTCTATCTCCGATATTGAGCACTTTATCCCATAAATATAGCACACCTATATATATATATATATATATATATATATATATATATATATATATGTCTCATGAAAACTTATCTTCGTTGGTCAGATGTGGGTGACAGGACACCCCGAAGAAGACAAAGCGACGTCTGCCTCCCATAACAATTGAGCTGCAACTGCGTCACACAGCTTGCTACACACCCTCACTGAGTCAAGAGAGTATAGGGAGGGAGCAAAAGAAACAATTTGCCAACTAAGTTCTTTAAAAAATTGGTGTGGCGAAACACTTCCATGTTGCTAACTCAGAGTTAAGGAACCTGGAAATATCGAGACTTTCATATGCATCACAACTCGTTAGGAAGTCTCTAAACTGTTAGCTGTGTATATAACTGCTTTCTCAGATCCATGGTTAAAAATGGCTTGGGGTGAATGAAACATGCAGCTCTTAGCGAGCATACATGCATCTTTGAACCTCTTTGATTGGTGCTATCTAATCACGAAGAATAAACTGTAGCAAATAATAAAAAAACCACATCACTTGAAAACTTTCAACAAGCGCAACAAACAGAATGGATATCACATGTACGTCGAAGAGAAAATAATTACGTCATCAAGATGTCGACGCGCCAGACTACTTCAAAGAAACGTTTAGGAACCCCGGAAAGTACTGGAAATAGCGATAATAGCTACTGAACTGGAGAAACGTATTTTGTTGAAAAATTCTTTTCAGAGAAAGATTTTATAAATTTCAATTGACTGTGGCACTGGCTGCTCGGTCAATGAATATCGAATATTTCTTCATATGAAAACGGTTATTATTATTATTATTATTATTATTATTATTATTATTATTACCTTCACCATTACTAAAATCAACAAGAATACTGAGGAGGGTGCTGCCGGACTGACGAGACCTGCTGCTGAAAAACACTCGTTACTAATAGTACGGAAGGCACGGTGGAGTAATGGATAGCGGCTCGGATTGAGGAATCGGAGAGCCGATTTCGAATTCCAGCCGAATCCATTACATTCACTTACGTACTAAGACCCTTAGGAAAAGTATGAATCCTGTTCTTCTCCGACCAGCTATGGGTAAATAGCAGGACAGACCGGGTTCTATAACCTTGGATGGCAACGAAAGAAATGGAAACCTACTGCGGGAAATAATCTGCCTTGTCAGTCATGTATCGAAAGATACATGATCACCTAAACGTGTATCACGCATGGCACATAACTGACTGATTACTAGTATGAAATTAGTAAATGTAACAATTAATGATTGAAATATTGAGGAAGAGGAGAAAGGAGAATAATAATAATAATAATAATAGTAATAATAATAATCAAAGCCAACCGTCCAGACATTGTTATTAAAGACCACAAACAAAATAAGTGCCTCCTTATTGATATGGCAGTCCCTGCAGACTGCAATGTATCTTTGAAGATATTCGAAAAACTGTCAAAATACAAGGACCTTGAAATAGAAATCTCAAAAATGTGGCACATGGGAACATCAACAATTCCTGTTGTAGTTGGAGCCCTTGGACTGGTTGGAAAAGATTCCAGTAGGCTGATTGAAGGGATCCCTGGAAGTCCATGCCTCAAAGAGATACAAAAAATTGTTCTGACAAGTACAGCCCACACTTTACGAAGGGCTTTATGTATGTAATAATTTTTTTTTTATTCTTTCTTTGCAGTGGAAAGTGTCATGATGCGATTTCTAACCTTAGGTCCTTGGGCGGGACCCGGAAAGAAATGTGTAAACGCCAGATTTCGAAGAAAATAAAAATAATAATAATAATAATAATAATGGTGAAAATAAACGTATGCAATGATGAGATCAAAATATACCAGGTGAATAATAATTTAAAGTTTCAACTGAACTGCAAAAATACAATTACCATTAATTCCTGAGATTATAATGTATAAAATTGGAATTAGTAGATGGTTTGAGACAGAAAAACAAGTTGTTGAAACTTTAGAATCGGTTCATAAAAAATGTTATCTTCATTGGTTGCATTCGAAGAGAGTCGAAAAGGGGCATTAACGGGTCAGTGTAGAAGTTTGTGCTTTAAATTGAAAAGAATTGCTCCTTTGGTTATTTTTCAGAAGGTATAGAGAAATGCTAAAAACGGTTAAGGAGGAGGAAAAAAATTGATACTGGGAAAACAATGGAAAACATATTGGAAGGGAGTAAAAAGATCTTGAGGAAAAAAATAGTGGATTCCTCAGAGATAAACAGACTTGGGAATGCCTGAGAAGAGATTTGAACAAAAGCAACCGAAGGAATCATAATTGCAAAGAATCAGGTCCAGGAAACACCACCGGTAGCATTTTACTTTTGGAGAGAGAGAGAGAGAGAGAGAGAGACAGACAGACAGAGAGAGAGAGAGAGAGCAGAATTTAAGAACCTTTTCACATTGTTCGGACTATCATCCTCATCTTTGTTGCCATATTTATCACAGCGTTTCGGCCTTCTTCAGTTGGTTGAAAAGTTGGACTGAACCCTTTATTTCGCTCGCTGGGGTATACTGTTCTAGTTCCAGGTGCCATGTCTAATGGATGTCAGTTATCAGTTATCTCCTGTTAATTCCCCTCCCCAAGTTCTCCACCGCCTTAATCAGGAATTGAACTCACACTTTTGGGTTCCGGTCACTGGATCTAACTAACGCCTTTGTCCACTGTGCCATGTTTCCTTGAGGACATCTGTGTACGAAGGGTTCAGTTCGTTATTCCAACCACCTGAAGAAGGCCGGAGCGTACAACGGCCGATACGTTGTGATAAGTATGGTAAGAAAGATGAGGATGATAGTTCTAACAATGTAAATAGTGTACATAATACCTCATCTCAGAAATACAGAAAGATAATGAACCTTGTTAAAAAAAAACAAAAAAATCAGAAGTGATGAGATGATCAATTTGCGGAGGTTATTTATTCGCAGTTATGCAAAATTCACGAATAAGATCACAAAGGAAAGTAGTACAAACGCAAGTCACAAACGTTTAAACGAGTAACAAAAGAGCTAAAGTCTTTTGACAAGATACTAGAATACTCCAAATCAGATACTAATTTTCGGAGAGAGTAAAATAAAGAAGAACCGAGACTGGCATCTGATATCTTATCTGATATATTTCAAACAACAGAATCGCGTGAAAAATCCGGACTTGTAACTTTGAATATCTCAAAAACCAAGCTGATATCATTTCGTTATCATCGATCAAAGCTAGCGTTTTCTCCAGTCACGGTGAACGGCTTTTTTCTCGATGAAGCTCTATTCTTTGAACCTCGCCTGAGGCTCAGGTTAACTCTAGACTTTAATTGCAATTCATATATACCATCCTTTGCAAAAGATTCTGGAAAATAGCCGGCTCATTGTTCCGTTTCAGAAATTGCTTAACTCCTTCTGTTACGCATTATCTAAACAAGATTCAGATTAGGCCCAAAATGGATTATTCTGTCATACCTGGATTAGCGCAGACTAATCCTCACTTTTCCGCTTTGCGGAAGTTCAAAATCTTCTTCGCTGCTTTGTGAGACATTCCACCTTACAGCCTCTTCACCACAGACGTAACTGTGCCATCGCTATTTCCATGGCAAATGTTCGAACGAATTTCATTCTTTAGTTTCACCAGCTCAGACTTTTACAATCATAACTAGCCAAGCTACATCCACGCAGTCGAACCAGACTCATTTTCTTTGTATTCCAATTGTAAGGAAGAAGTTCCACTCATAGAAAATTTTGACAAGAACCGTTGTTTTGAAGAATAGTCGCCTCCGTTTCTCCGAACGGTACAATTTTAAACTTTTCAAGTCTCGGGTAAATCGTTATCTATCTTCCATATCCTCATAATCTTCAATTGCTACTTCCTCTTCTTACATTGATATCAAAAACATCATCCAGTAACCATCTACCATGAGTGGCTTTTGGGCCTTGTATTGGGTGAATGTTATTAAAAAAAATATTTAGCAAGATTATAAACATGGTGTGCCTTTTGGATACTCGAGTTGTTGAAAAGGGAAAAGTGGGCAAATATTACGACCTGAAATTTGAATTAAAGATCTGAACATTTGATGAGGTGATTCCGATATCCACAGTTACCGGGGCTTGACATACTATCTCTGAAGACTTTGATAAAGGGTTTCATAAAATCAGTCCACGTATATATATTTCAGTACTCTATAAGAAAAGTTATTTTTAAAACGAGGACTTTGACGTATGCACTGGTCATACTTGTTGATCAACCGAACAGAAACGGCCCATATCAAAAGTCTGAATCCAATTTAATGTCCATCAAAGAAGATCTAAAAAGAGTTGATATGTGATAACTTCAGTATGTGCTTGACTCACCCTAAGAGATACCAAAATAAGTTTTGTACTTAGTGTCATCTAAGAAATTCAAAAGTCCTAGGAGTTCCCGAAGGTTAAGCGAGAAGGTGAACTCAATGCCACCAAGTGCAGATTCGGGCCTCGATGGATATCGCTGATACACATGCATATATACATACACAAAACTGGTTAAAAAGAAGTTATATAAATGCCCGACTGACGAAGAGAGAATGAAAATCCCTCACAGCTTCGCAAGAAAAAGATCTAAGTTTAGAAGAATGACCCGAATCAAAATACCATCGATTCGTCTGACGTTAAGAAGTGAGTAAAAAATTATTTTATGCATAAAAAAATATAGTCTTGTATTCCTGTCATTACGATAATAATAATAATAATAATAATAATAATAATAATAATAATAATAATTCTCACGAGTACAGCCCACACCTTACGAAGGGTTTTATCTATGTAAAATATCTTTGTATTTTATCCCTATTGATAGGGCAGTCCCTTCAGACTGTAATATATCTTTGAAGATCTTCAAAAAGCTGTCAAAATACAAGGACCTTGAAATCGAAATATCAAAAATGTGGCACATGGGAACATCAACAATTCCTGTTGTAGTTGGAGCCCTCGGATTGGTTGGAAAAGATTCCAGTAGACTAATTAAAGGGATTCCTGGAAGCCAATATACGTTTTTACCGAAATTGGCATGGAAGGGATTAATAAGTATTTATCACGTGCCGCAACATTAAAATTCTTCGTTTTCAGGTTTTAATTCAGCCCTTCGCAACCACTGACAGATATAAGGCTTGTCTACATTAGCTTGTTTGGTAGGGTGCAGTATTGACCACGAAGAGGTTTATGTTGCTATCGTTTCTGAATTTGATCCATAACATTTGCTTCTGCGTTCTATTTTTAGGATCTTTCCTGTTGATGGACAATGGTTCACTTGTTCTTCTTCATCCACCTGAAATTCCCTTTTGAATTTAGTGGCTCCTTCTGTTACCTACTAACGGTTGTTTCTTTCATGATCGTATTTTCTTTTCACTTTCATATTCTCAGATTCATTCAAGATGCACATCTTTCCAAATGTCTGTAAGGCATGCGGAGTCATGAGCCTTACACCGCCATGCTGAATCCTGACTTGTTAGCAAGGATTTTAAATTCAAAATCGGTAATCCTTCACCTAAGCGACATAAAATAATCTGTCAAAGTTCTGCTTCACTTAAACGGCGTAAAATAATCTGCCAAAGTTCTGCTTCACTTAAGCGGCGTAAAATAATTTGTCAAAGTTCTGCTTCACTTAAGCGGCGTAAAATAATGTCAAAGTTCTGCTTCACTTAAACGGCGTAAAATAATCTGCCAAAGTTCTGCTTCACTTAAACGGCGTAAAATAATTTGTCAAAGTTGTGCTTCACTTAAAATAAACTGCTTCATTTCGGCCATGTCATGTGTTAGATTAATTACCCCACAGTCAGTTATCGATCCGAATTAATTATGATCACGAGAACATATTTTGCAAGAAAATTGGTGCTTAAGTGTGTCGCGTTGGTTAGAACAATGACGGCTATTTAGAAATCGCCTACAATCAGTGCAACGGGCCATTTGGGGCTGAATACCCATCAAGATGCAAACAGATGTTTATCACGCGTTTTCAACTTTTATTTGGTGCGTAGTCCACTTATAACCCATGTTAATAATGTTTAATTGTAATAAACGTATAGATAGACCTTGATCATATTGATTTTATGTCGTTCAATGAATAACAGTATATTTTACACTACTTAAGTGGAGGATTACCTCGAAGTCTTCCTTTTCCCCAGACTGGTGGACCGTCCTGGATATGACGATAAACTATATCCGCGTCCTGGGTGGGACGATAAACTACGTCCAGCAGCGGGGCCTCTGATCAGGAGGTTTTGAAGAGCGTGGAACCGCCTCTGAATTGCTGGTGTTCCCAGGTCCACACTAACCCAGGGTGGTAGCAGCTGTTGGGGTCCCGTCTATGGGCAGGTGGTTGACCACAAAACTGGGGTAGATGAATTATGAAAGTGTAAAAATAATTTAGTACCAGAAATACTTTGTAAATAATTATTACCAGCAATAAATTTTTGAAGAAAAAAACTATTACCAGCAAACATTTTTGAAAAAAAAAAACCAATTACCAGCAATAATTTTTTGAAAAAAATTGTTACCAGTAATACATTTTTGAAGGAAAAAATTATTACCAGAAATAGATTTTTGACAAAACAAAATATTACCAGAAATAAAAATGTCGGCATTAAATAACCCATTGAGGTTGATAGCCGTAAAACAAAACAAAGCAAATCTTTTTCCCAGACTAGTGGTCCTATCAAAATTATGCATTCCAGTCCGCCATATTATTTTACTTGTTGTGTGAAGAAAAGGATCTGTCTTTTCAAGACAAGAATGTAAACAAAATCTGATGATTCCATTTTTTTTTTGCATCGATAGCTATTATGCCATTCATATTTACATTTATTCTTGAGTTCGGAATATAAGGGTAGGTTGGAAAAAAAGAATAGTTAGGAAAATATATTCAAAATTAATCCATTTTCGAAACAAAAAAATGGAGAGGAGGCTGGAAAAAGCGGAAAATGAAACAAACGGGGGGTCTGGAATAACAGCGGGCAGGTTTGTAAAACTATCAATATTTTGATAGTTAGGACGGAAGAATAGATAGATAGATAGATAGATAGATAGATAGATAGATAGATAGATAGATAGATAGATAGTGTGTGTTTGTGTGTGTATGAGAGAGAGAGAGAGAGAGATAGAGAGAGAGGGTGTATGAGGAGCATCAGTAGAAAAGACAACGGAAGAAAGAAGGAATATAAAAGAAAGAGAGTGGGTTGAGAATGAATGAAAGAGATAAAGTAAGAAGGAGTATGAGAAAGAAAGTGGGAAAGAGAAAGAAAGAGAAGACGTAGAACGAATAGGAGAGACAACGGGAGTAATTAAGGAGAATGAAAGTGAGAGGGAATACCTAGGAGAGATAACGGAAAAAAAGTGAGCAGGTGTATGAGGAAGAGTGAAAATGAGAGAGTGGATGGAGAATGAATAAGAGAAGAGAGAGAAAGAGAGAGAGAGTGAGAGAGAGCGAGTGAGTGAGTGAGAGAGAGAGTGAATGAGAGAGAATTAATAGGAGAAATATCAGTAGAATTAAGAACTATGAGAAACAGTGAGAGTAAGACAGAGAGAGTGGAAAACCAATAAGCGAGATAACAGACTAAAGTAAAAAGGTGTACGAGAGAGAGAGAGAGGAGAGAGAGATAGAGAGAGTAAGAGGGTAAAAGAGAGAGGGAGTGGAGAATGCATATGAGAGATAACGTAAGAAATAATTATATTACGGCGAGAGTGAGAGAGAGTGAAAGAGAATGAAAAAGTGTGGGTGGATGTAAAAAGAAAGGAAGAATTAAATTTTGATGTGTTATTTTTGTTCAGGAAAGTAGATTAAATAAAGATTGAAGGGGTAAGAAAGAGAAATGAAGAGAGAGAGAGAGAGAGAGAGAGAGAAAGAAATGAAGAGAGAGAGAGAGAGAGAAAGAGAAATGAAAAGAGAGAGAAAGAGAAATGAAGAGAGAGAGAGAGAGAAAGAAATGAAGAGAGAGAGAGAGAAAGAGAAATGAAAAGAGAGAGAAAGAGAAATGAAGAGAGAGAAAGAAAGAAAGAAAGGACTGAGGAAATGAGGCAAGAAAAAAAGAGAGATAACGAACGAAAGAGAAAGCTAAAATGGTGGAGAATAAAATGAAATGGAAAAATAAAAACTGATAGAGAGAAAACAATAGAAAGTGAGTGGGTGTGTGTGTGTGAGAGAGAGAGAGAGAGAGAGTGGGAGAGTGAAAGAGAGAATTAAATTCGCAAATCACTCACTTATTTTACAAATCAGTGTTGTCATCTTAATGCTTCAAGTTGGGACTTAACGCTGGAAGGTCGACGGCGACATAAATGAGGCCAGGCAGTGCCCGTATTGAACACAAGGAGTTGATATCGATTAAGTGAAACTTCCAATTACAGTCCAAAATCCTCGGCCCCAACACATTTACCCCTGGTTCTACATCTCACTCCTCCTATCATCCGTTCCAACTTATTTCTCGCCCCCACCGTAAAACCAGTCGAGAGCCATACTGCATTTCATTCATCATTCGGGAATTGTTCAGAATGAAACCTCTCTCTCTCTCTCTCCCTATCTCTCTCCCTCCCTCTCTCCATATTATGAAATTCACATATTTCATTCTCTTCTTACTTCCTCTTATTTTTAATGCACTCCTCTCTTCTTCTTCTTCTTCTTCTTCTTCTTCTTCTTCTTCTGACATTTTTCTTAAAATTTTTAACTTTTCTTTTTCTTTTTCTTTCTTTCTTTCTTTCTTTCTTTCATTTTTCTTTGTTTCTGTATTTCTTTCCTTTATAATTCATGTAATGTTTTTTTTCTTTCTATTATAATTCCTCTTGTAGGTTTCTTTCTTTCTTTCTTTCTTTCTTTCTTTCTTTCTAATTATTCCTGTAATATTTTTCTTTCTTTCTTTTTTAATTCCTGTAGTAGTTTTCTCTTTCTCTTTCTTTTATCTGTCTGTCTGCCTTTCTTTCTTTCTTTCTTTCTTTCTTTTCATGTTCTTCTAATTTCCTTAATCTTATATTTTCTTTCTTTATCTATTTTTATCCCTGGAATATTTTTCTATTTTACCCCTTTTCTTTCTTTTTCTTTCTTTTCGTATTCTTCCGAGTATTATATTCCTTCTTTCTTTCTTTCTTTCTTTCTTTCTTTATTTATTTATTTATTTCTTTCTTTCTACCGACTTTTAATATATTCTTTATCTCTGGATTTCTTATGACTATTTGCGGTGAACCAATTCTATTTTCCCCAGTCGGGCACATGCGTGTAATTGAACAAATCTCCACGCCACATAGTTTCATTTGTTCACTGTTGATCATCATTCAGATCAAGAATTCGGGTTTTCCATTACAACGTTTGAAACCTTTACTCACATGAATCGCCAAAGAAGTCAATTCTACTCTCTGTAGTTGATGCCTTTTTCTTTGCATTCTTTCACTGAAAAGCAATCCGAATATTTCATGAAATTCAGACTTCTTTTTTTTAAAGCCAGTAAATTAAAATGGCCCTCTGTTTGAGGTTAATCAATGCAGCGTGATATTTTCGATTCTGCTCTTTAAAAAATGCGGGAAGATTCAGGCTTTGTTGTGACGTCTAAATATGGCGACGATGGCAGAGCGAAGCAATAAAGCCTAGTTTCCAATTTGATTCTACAAGGAAAAAGGGGCAAAGAAAGACACCAAAAATAATGATAACGTTTTTCATTAGACAAAGAATAACATTGATTATAACAATGCTAATAATAATAATAATAATAATAATAATAATGATAGTAGATTCTGTGATAAATATCCAGAAACAATTGATCATCTTGTATCAGGTTGCACGATATTGGCACCCACTGAGTATAAAACCCGGCATGACAGAGTGGGCCAATATCTGCATTGGAAAATATACAACTTCTACGGGAAGGAAACTGAAAGAAAGTGGTATGAACACCACCCAGACCCGGTTACGGAGATAGGACCTGTTACAATTCTATGGGACTACACAATACACACTGAAAGAACAAACAAACCGACCAGACATTGTTATTAAAGACCACAAAAAAAAATGCCTCCTTATTGATATGGCAGTCCCTGCAGACTGCAATGTATCTTTGAAGATATTCAAAAAGCTGTCAAAATACAAGGACCTTGAAATAGAAATCTGAAAAATGTGGCACATGGGAACAGCAACAATCCCTGTGGTAGTTGGAGCCCTAGGATTGGTTGGAAAATATTCCAGTAGACTAATTGAAGGGATTCCTGGAAGTCCATGCCTCAAAGAGATACAAAAAATTGTTCTTACAAGTACAGCCCACACTTTACGAAGGGCTTTATCTATGTAAATTTTTCTTTCTTTTTTTTTGTCAGTGGAAAGTGTCATTATGCCATTTCTAACCTAACTGGCAGAGCGAAGCAATAAAGCCTAGTTTCCAATTTGATTCTACAAGGAAAAAGGGGCAAAGAAAGACACCAAAAATAATGATAACGTTTTTCATTAGACAAAGAATAACATTGATTATAACAATGCTAATAATAATAATAATAATAATAATAATAATGATAGTAGATTCTGTGATAAATATCCAGAAACAATTGATCATCTTGTATCAGGTTGCACGATATTGGCACCCACTGAGTATAAAACCCGGCATGACAGAGTGGGCCAATATCTGCATTGGAAAATATACAACTTCTACGGGAAGGAAACTGAAAGAAAGTGGTATGAACACCACCCAGACCCGGTTACGGAGATAGGACCTGTTACAATTCTATGGGACTACACAATACACACTGAAAGAACAAACAAACCGACCAGACATTGTTATTAAAGACCACAAAAAAAAATGCCTCCTTATTGATATGGCAGTCCCTGCAGACTGCAATGTATCTTTGAAGATATTCAAAAAGCTGTCAAAATACAAGGACCTTGAAATAGAAATCTGAAAAATGTGGCACATGGGAACAGCAACAATCCCTGTGGTAGTTGGAGCCCTAGGATTGGTTGGAAAATATTCCAGTAGACTAATTGAAGGGATTCCTGGAAGTCCATGCCTCAAAGAGATACAAAAAATTGTTCTTACAAGTACAGCCCACACTTTACGAAGGGCTTTATCTATGTAAATTTTTCTTTCTTTTTTTTTGTCAGTGGAAAGTGTCATTATGCCATTTCTAACCTTAGGTCCCTGGGCAGGACCCGGAAAGAAATGTGTAAACGCTAGAAATCAAAGGAAATAATAATAATAATAATAATAATAATAATAATAATAATAATAATAATAATGTACCTTTTAACTCGGCGTATTGTATCTTTATCAACGTGTGTATATGTATGCGTCTATATGCGCGCACGCACGCACGCACACACACACACACACACACACATATATATATGCGTCTAAGCGCATGGGTAAGGATCATATTGGCTGATTCTCTTTCCTATTTCATTTTTTTCTCCCTTCGCATGTGGCTACAGGTGGACTAATCCGACCATATTCTGCTTTTTGACTGACATTTTTCTTTGGGTAAGAATTTTAATTTTTGGGGCCATGTATTGAGAAATTACCCCAAATGTAAAATCTATCAGGTCATCCCATAAGTTCTGTCCGAATTTTGAATAAAGAAAACAAGTGACCAAATGTTACATTTAATTACAGATTCAATCAACAATGTATTTTCCCTGATTATCTATGACTTCCTTCCATCTATTAACAAGCTTACTAATTTTATTACTGTAAAATTCTTTGGGCTTTGAGTCGAAGAACTCACAAATGTCAGTTTTAACCTCTTCCTCTGTTACAAAAGCTGTTTCTTCCAAATGATTCTGTAAGCTACGAAACAAATGGTAGTCTGAAGGAGCAAGGTTGAGAGAATAAGGTGGATGGGGAATTTTCTCCCAACCAAGTTCTTCGATCTTTTGTGACGTGATTCTTGCTGTGTGTGGTCGCGCATTGTCCTGATGAAACATCACCAGTTTTCGATTCACTAGAGCAGGTCTTTTTTTCCTCAATGCTTGGTTCAAACGCTCTAATTGCTGACAGTATATTTGAGCATTAATTGTTGCATTAGGTGGTAAGAATTCAAAATGGATTATTCCTTGGCAATCCCACCAGATTGAAAGAAGAACCTTTTGCCCATGAAGTTCCCTTCTCGGCTGTGGCTGGGGTCCTTCCTCTTTACCAAGCCACTGTCTACGACGCTTAACATTTCGATAAAATATCCATTTTTCGTCGCCAGTCACAAGTCTATCCAAAAGAGGTGAAACAAGTTGGCGAGAATGTAGAGAAGAGCAGATGTCAACTCGGGATTTGAGGTTGTTTTCAGACAATTCATGAGGCACCGATTTTCCAAGTTTAGGAACATTTCCAAGTTGTTGAAGATGACGATGAACAGTTGTATGGTTTGAACTGAGAACCACTGCAAATTCCTCAACTGATAAAGCAGGATTTTCTTCAAGGGCTGCTTCAAGAAGCTTTTCATCAAACTCAACTGGACGTCCGGTTCGATTTTCATCTTCAAGGGTGAAATCTCCACCTTTGAATTTTGCAAACCATCTTCTGAAAGTTCTTTCATTCACACATTCCTCTCAATAAACTGAGTGAATGTTTCTAGTCGCTTCGGCTGCTGAGTTTCCTTTCTTGAACTCAAAGCATTATGCGCCTCAAATGATTCTTGGGTACTTCCATGTTAGCAGGTTTTTAATCAAACAAAATTTAATTTTATTGTTCTCTGAAATACAAATTGATCAGTTTAAATGCATCTAAACATAAAAATAATGTTCAGCTCTATTAGACATTATAAAATACTGTTTAAATTTCGTTCATTTTAACAAAAAGTTAAAATTTGGACAGAAATTATGGGATGACCTAATATTTTATTTTTTCTTAGTTTCTTTTCCATGTTTAATTATTCCTTGGCGACCCCTCCGCTAACTTGTAGTGTGTACGTGGCGGGGAGGATGATTTACCCTATAAAACGTCATTACCATTACTCTCATTGGCGTCGGAGAGTTGAACATTTGTCGATGGTCATTCTGTGTCTGCCTTTCAGCATTTAAGCTATGCTAAACTTTATAGAATTTGAAATTCTATTTTTCTTTTTTTTAATTTTATTTTAAGTCTCTTTGACTTTATTTGACTTTAATTTTTTTATTTAATTTTTTTTTGTGGTAACCCTCAATGTAAAGTATGTCCGCCTCTCACATTTCATCTGGTAGGTGTCATTGTGACTTATACTAAGTTAAAACTTATTATAGCCACTACCATTTCCATACTGCTACGCTATCCCGCTCAATACAGTACCAGGTGATAAACCCTTGAAACATGGATATCTGAATATAGCCTCCCACCTATCTCATGGTTAGGACAAGCTTTTTAGTTTTGATCCTAAGTCGTCCAAAATTACCCCTTGACGATCAAGAAGAAGATGCAAAAAATTACAAATCTCACTGATTACGAACAAATACTCATACCGCCTGTCACCCGGGTCAACAAGGGCCGCGAGAGGAACCCGCTTTGGGCCGAAAAATCTATCACTGAAACAAACTCTTCAAACAGCGAAGAGACACCTGGTCAGCAAACCCGGAATATTTGCGACCCTGGACTAAGTGACTCGATGCCAAATCAATGGTCTTACGAAGAGTTTTAACAATTCATGACATCCCTTTTTATGGCACTCGAAAATCCACAAAAGAATATCACGGATTAGACCTAACAAATATGGAGAAATATGGTAGGAAGTGAAATAAGACCCCATCTCAACTCAAACATGCTTGTCAATGCCCGTAGGGACATCTTGCGAAACAAGAGACTCTCAAATTCAGTAAGAGCCCAGATAAAACTAGATATAAGTATGAATACAATAAGCCATCAATCAAACAATAAAGAAACGAGAGTAGAAATGAAGAATATGACAGAGGATGAGGTAAAAACTAAAATAAATAAGATACGTAATAACAATCTCTCAGAAAATAAAACCGAAGAATCTACTCATGACATAACCTGCAGTTATCCAGAATATGTCACTGAAGATGAGTCCAACTGCATTAGGGTAAAATTCCTTGAAAACAAAAGAGGTGAAATCACCGAAGCCAAAAACCACATCATCCAAGTACTCAGTAGAGTAACTCTCACACAAATGTCAGACAGAGACCAGCTACCATAAATTCATATGACAAGTCTAATAAGCACACTGTGCAAATATACAACGCTGCACTTGGAGCATTGTTAAATGACAAACCACTGGGAAACATCACAGAAGTAAATAATGTCGTATATTCGACAGCTTTAAAGTTACTGGGAAGCTTGAAGTGAAGACAGTGAAAATAAAACAACAGACAAAAGAAGCCAGCTTAGAAGGCAAAATTGATGCGAAAAATAAAGATATCGGTACACAAGATAACAAGAAATCCAAATGTCTCCCCACGCAAATGCAGGAAGATCAGCGGAGATATAAAATTAAATCATTAAGTGAAATTCCATCAATCAAGGAAATGCTAAAACAGAAACTGCAATTAAAAACTCAGCGAACAAGACGATACAAAAAACGTTGTAGGTTTTATCGCCAAAATAAAATATTTCAAACGGACCGTAAGAAATTTTACAGGGGCATTGGAAAAGCAGTTATAAATTTTAAAAAGCCACCATCTATTGTAAAAGTGCAGAAATTTTGGGAGAATATTTGGAGCATTGCAAAGGAATATAACCCCAATGCAGAATGGATCCAATGAGAAGAAGATTTCTTAAAAACTACCACAACTGATGATAACCTCTAGCAAGCAGGAAAATTCGCTTTATCCTGATAATAAACTAGAAGTTTACTTTTTGGCCAACAGTATGCTTTCAGATTCTAGGTACCAATAATTATAAGTACCTCAACTAATTCGATATACGTCAGGTTTAAAATGAATTTTTAAAAAATGAAAAGGCTTTCTTGAAGCTTTCATTTTAGCTTCAATTGAAAGCTAAAGGATTTTAAATTTACTATTTCCCTCATGCAAAATACTCTGTGATGTATTTCAAACAGAAATTATATTGATCGGAATCGATTTTTCTTTTTTAGTAAAATCGATGAAATCAGCCATTTTTGACAAATTGTAAATAAAGATTCATTCTCGGTTTTAAAAATCTCTGGGGAACCGTCTGACTCATCCAGCTATCGGCCTATTAGCTTTCTGCTTCTGTTTAGGAAACTCATAGAGACCCTAATCAATGCTGAATTAGTTTGTCATCTTTCATCACAGGGTCTTTTCTCAGACAAGCAATACGGCTTTCTTTTCTCCAGATCAACTGCTGATGTATTAACAATAATTGCGTGTTTTAAATAAAAACAGTGAAGCCCGGAGTGTAGCACTGGACATCTCGAAAGCCTTTGACAGTGTCTAGCATTTAGGTTTGATCCACAAGCTGAAAATATACTGCCTCGATAGTGAAACTGATTAGTCAGACAAGGTCAAAATGGCAGCCGATGGACAAAACGATCTCAAAATCGTCGTTAACTGGGGCAAAAGACGGCTTGACAATTTTAACGTCTCCAAAAATAAACTACTCTCCATTAGTCATCTGAGAAACCCCTCTATCTCACATCATTACGGCTGATGCTATCCTCCAGGAAAGTGACTCATTATACCTTCTCGGGCTAACGTTCTATCCTGACATGAGGTGAAAAGACAACATTTATTCCATCGCCAGATCAGCTGCTAATAAAGTCGGTTCACAGCGTCGAGCGTGACTTTTTTTCTCTTCGGAATCTATCTTGCATATCTATAAGTTTACCATTTGTCCACACTTAGAATATTGCTGCCATCTAAGGTCCGGTTCTCCTGCTATTCACATTGAGTATCGATAATAAAATCCAAAGAAGAATCAGCAATATTATTGGTCCTGATCTGGTAGCTTCGCTTCAGTTGATTTCCCGGCTCCTCTCTGTGTCTTTTCTATAAATACTTTGATGGTAATTGTTCGAATAAGCTCTTCGCTATGGTACCTAGACTTTTTGAATTTAAGCGCCGAGATTTCATCAGGTTACAGTTGAGCTGGTTAGATATAACTAAATTCTATGCTAACAGTTTTTTCTCGCACTTCTCACTTGTGCAAGTCCCTCCCGGCTTCATGCTTTCTAGCCAATTTTAATCTGCAAAAATTTAGAATATTTACATTATTTGGACTATTATCCTCATCTTTGTTGCCATATTTATTACAACGTTTCGGCCGTTGTACGCCCCGGCCTTCTTCAGGTGGTTGGAATGTCGAACTGAACCATTTATTTCGCTCACTGGGGTAGTCTGTTCTAGTTTCACGTGCTATGTTTAATGGATGTCAGGTGACATGGTACGTGGAACTAGAACAGCGAAATAAAGGGTTCAGTTCGACATTCCAACCACCTGAAGAAGCCCGGATCGTACAACGGCCGAAACGTTGTAATAAATATGTCTTAACTAGGTATTGAAATCACACTCTTTGGGTCCGGTCACTGGCACAGTGGATAAACGCGCTAGTTAGATCCAGTGACAGGACCCAAAGAGTGTGATTTCAATGCCCGGCTAAGGCAATGGAGAACATTCAGAGGGTAATTAACAGGAGATAAGTGATAAGTGACATCCATTAAACATGACACGTGGAACTAGAACAGTCAACCCCAGTGAGCAAAATAAAGGGTTCAATTCCACATTCGAACCACCTGAAGTAGGCCGGAGCGTACAACGGCCGAAACGTTGTAATAAATATGGCGACAAAGATGAGGACAATAGTCTGAATAATGTAAATAATGTGCATAATACCTCATCTCAGAAATATAGAAAGATACAAAACTTTAGGCGCAATGTCAATCGCTATCTAGTGTCATCCCGATTGCTCTTTTCTATTTCCACTCATTATTAATGTTTCTGTTCCTAATTCCTCCACACCCTGTAACCCCTTGTATCTTAGTGGCTTTATTGCCTTGCATGGGGTCGGGGGGTGATACTTATTTTTAAAAAGTGCGAGTGGTGTAATGGATAATGACTCGGAATTGTTAATCGGAGATCCGAGTTCTTGTACGATCACTGCGGTTAAGCAACGTCGAGTCTGGTCAATAATTAGATGGGTGACCGCTTGGGAATACCAGGTGCTGTAAGCTTGGATGTGCGATTGCTGTAATGGCTACTAATTCGGAATTCTTAATCGGAGATCAGAGTTCCCGTACGATCACCGAAGTTAAGCAACGTCGAGCCTGGTCAGTACCTAGATGGGTGACCTCTTGGGAATACCAGGTGTGTTAGCTTTGATGTGCAAGTAGTGTAATGGATAATGACTGGGAATTGATAATCTGAGAGTCGAGTTACAATCCCCGTTGGCTTCGTTTTATTCACTTACGCGAAAATATCAAGAAGAAGAAAGAAGGGATAGAGGATAAGAAGAATAAGAGGAGGCTGAGGAGGAGGAGGAGGAGAAGTAGTAATAGTAGAGGGAGAGAATAAGGAAGAGGGCAGAGGAAGAGGAACAGGCGAAGAAGAAGAAAGGAAAGAAGGGATGGGGGATAATAATAAGAAGACAGAGGTACAGGAGGAGAAGTAGTAGTAGGAAGAGTGGGGATGAAAATGAAGAAGACGGAGGAAGAGGAACAGGCGAAGAAGGAGAAAAAAAGAAGGGATGGGGGGGTAATAATAAGAAGACAGAGGTACAGGAGGAATAGAAGCAGGTTGAGGAGGAGAAGTAGTAGTAGTAGTAGGAAGAGTGGGGATGAAGATAAGGAAGAAGACGGAGGAAGAGGAACAGGCGGAGAAGAAGAAGAAAGGAAAGAAGGGATTGGGGATAATAATAAGAAGACAGAGGTACAGGAGGAATAGAAGCAGGTTGAGGAGGAGAAGTAGTAGGAAGAGTGGGGATGAAGATAAGGAAGAAGACGGAGGAAGAGGAACAGGCGGAGAAGAAGAAGAAAGGAAAGAAGGGATTGGGGATAATAATAAGAAGACAGAGGTACAGGGGGAATAGAAGCAGGTTGAGGAGGAGAAGTAGTAGGAAGAGTGGGGATGAAGATAAGGAAGAAGACGGAGGAAGAGGAACAGGCGGAGAAGAAGACGACTATTTTTTCTACTTCCATCTATTTCTATTGATACTTTTTATATAACCGTAACAACAGTAACGCTAATACCAGATCTCTTTATTCTTTCTGGAATTGCCGTCTTTAATATTCTTTGTCTTGATAAAAAAAAAAGCTTGCAGACTTGCATGCAAGTTACTGCGAGAAGACGATTCGAATCAAACATAGGGTGGTACTTGATTGGTATGTCTGTCAAAAGAGGACATTTTATTTGAACTATTAAAATAGAATACTGATTGATTATCTTATCGTGTGATACGTATCGATTTGTTCCCCGCAGTCGAACAATGAAACAAAGAAGTCAATCAGTTTTTGATGAGTGGATCTGCAGAACTGATAAAAATTCGATCAATATGAGTTCAATTCATTCGATTTTTTTATGCAACAGAGGAATTCGTTATTTAATATTGTTTTAGACTTTTCGAGGGAAAGTAAAAGTGTATGGCCTTCATTTTGCTTCGCCTCCACTCCAACATTTTACCAAAGACGTGGTCTTCCTTAATTCATCGCCTACCAATAATAGTTATCCCCCACTATTAAAATCAAATATTGGTTTTAAACGTTTTTAACTATCATACATTATTATTATTATTTTTATTTCCTTTGATTTCTAGCGTTTACACATTTTTCCGGGTCCCGCCCAAGGACCTAAGGTTAAAAATGGCATCATGACACTTTCCACTGACAAAAAAAAAAAAAAACAAAACAAAAAAATTACATATTACGCCTTTCATGTGAGCTGTACTTTTGAGAACATTTTTTTGTATTTCTTTGAGGCATGGACTTCCAGGGATCCATTCAATTAGTCTACTGGAATCTCTTCCAACCCATCCTAGGGCTCCAACTACAACAGGGATTGTTGATGTCCCCATAGGCCACATGTTTGAGATTTCGATTTCAAGATCCTTGTATTTTGACAGCTTTTCGAATATCTTCAAAGATATATGCAGTCTGCAGGGACTGCCATATCAATAAGGAAGCTTTTTTTTGTGATCTTTAATAACAATGTCTGGGCGGTTGGCTTTGATTGTTCTGTCAGTGTGTATTGTGTAGTCCCATAGAATTGTAACAGGTCCTATCTCCGTAACCGGGTCTGGGTGGTGTTCGTACCAGTTTCTTTCAGTTTCCTTCCCGTAGAAGTTGCAACTTTTTCAGTGCAGATATTGGCCCACTCTGTCATGCCGATTTTTATATTCAGTGGGTGCCAATAACGTGCAACCTGATACAAGATGATCAATGGTTTCTGGATATTTATCACAGAAACTGCATTTTGGGCT
Organism: Acanthosepion esculentum; assembly: GCA_964036315.1. Lineage (NCBI taxonomy): Eukaryota > Metazoa > Mollusca > Cephalopoda > Sepiida > Sepiidae > Acanthosepion > Acanthosepion esculentum. Next base: position 114,045,242 of record OZ038482.1, on the reverse strand, counting down.
AACAGTATTTAGTATATGTGCTTGATAATTCCTAGTTAACAAGCATTGGTCCTGTTCAGCAAGGGTTATTATTATTATTATTTAGGTAGGTATGACCAGTAGCCAGTAGGGCAGGTCGATTTTGGAACCGTGGTATTGCCCTCAATTTGATAGTTGGGGTTTGACATGACATATAGCGACACAAAATATTGTTTTCCAAATCGTTATCGCTTTTTGAAGCAACGAGTTTAAAGATTAAGTTTAGGTTCAAAATCTTAGTGTTGAAATTTCATTCCAGTGACCAGTGAAAACATTACCGCACGGCCTTAAAAAATCCATAATTAATTGAAGCTTTACAAAATATGCATGGACAAGATGCAAGGCACAAGCACATTACTACTAAATTATTTTGCCATCAAATAAGATAGTCATTTACTTCAAAGGGAAATTATACTGAACAATTTAGATAAATTATGATGTAATATATTATACAGTGCAGGACTTTTCGTAACATTTTCAATAAACAATGCAAATTTAAAACATTTTGTCTTACAATTTGTATTATGCTGTTATATACACGTTTTTTTCTCTCTTGTTTTTATTTTATTAATTATGATCTAACAAATGATCTAACAAATCTTATTGATTGATTAGCCTTTTTTGTAATATTTTACATTTTTTTACAGAGTTTTTACTTATCGAATACAGTAAAAAATGCATTTTGCTTGTGGTGACTCAAAAGTAGAATTCTGGTTTGAATATATTTTCTATTCAATGTCTCTAATAAAAATAATTTTATTTGGATTTATTCTTGAAATAGTAAAATTCACTTTGTAAGCAAATATCCTGTGGAAATTAGGTATTTCTAACATTTTTTCTGAAAATCTTTAAAAATAAATTCTCAAAAGTTGCTAAAAGTTATGAATGTTATTTTTTAGTGTCAGTATTTATCACATCAGACCTCAGCTTGTAAATGAAGTTCAAAATTAATTTACCCTAATAACCATGTTATTCCATAAGTGGTATTGGTTCTGCATAACGCAGTACTACTTACCGCATAGTCGGGTTATCATTGATTGAATCGGTCCCCCACCAGGCCTTTCTGGTGAGGTGAGTAGCTAGATACGCAGTAGGATTAAAAGCAGGACCTGTCAAAAGGATGTGATCAACGTCATCTACAACAAGTGCTTGGATATAGAAATACCGGGGTTGGTGATCAGGCGGGCAGTAAGTTCCTTGAGAGTGTTGGACACATTAGCCTTTGTTATCGTATCCAACAAGAAAGAAAATACGGACTTAGCTACCACGGCTTGACTGCATCAAATGACGTTGAGAGTTTTTTTAGCACATAGACTTATTTCGTGCGTAGGCATTGCTTGATGACGTAAGTCACAATTCGGCTTTGACATGATATTTTATGATAACGACAAGCCATCATCATTTACTATTATTATTATTATTGTTGTTCACTATTTACATTATTCGGACTATTGTCCTCATCTTTGTGGCCATATTTATTACAACGTTTCGGTCGTTGTACGCTCCGGACTACCATTTGTCCACACTTAGAATATTGCTGCCATCTATGGTCCGGTTCTCCTGCTATTCACATTGAGTAACGATAATAAAATCCAAAGAAGAATCAGCAATATTATTGGTCCTGATCTGGCAGTTACGCTTCAGTTGATTTCCCGGCTCCTCTCTGTGTCTTTTCTATAAATACTTTGATTGTAATTGTTCGGATAAGCTCATCGCTATGGTACCTAGACTTTTTGAATTTAAGCGCCGAGATTTCATCAGGTTACAGTTGAGCTGGCTAGATATAACTAAATTCTATGCTAACAGTTTTTCCCGCACTTCTCACTTGTGCAAGTCCCTCCCGGCTTCATGCTTTCTAGCCAACTTTAATCTGCAAAAATTTAGATTATTTACATTATTTGGACTATTATCCTCATCTTTGTCGCCATATTTATTACAACGTTTCGGCCGTTGTACGCTCCGGCCTTCTTCAGGTGGTTGGAATGTCGAACTGAACCATTTATTTCGCTCACTGGGGTAGACTGTTCTAGTTCCACGTGCCATGTTTTAATGCATGTCAGTTATCTCCTTTTTATTCCCCTCTGAAAGTTCTCCACTGCCTTAAAATGGGTATTGAATTCACACTCTTTGGGTCCTGTCATATGTATATGGCTTGACGATTGCATTTAAACATGGAACTATAGAAGAACTCAAAATTGATTGCTACATTTAAGTATTGTATTAATACTTAGGCTTGCCTTTTAAAATCTGTCTATTTTTCCGAGATGAGGTATTATGTACACTATTTACATTATTCGGATTATTGTCCTCATCTTTGTCACCGTATTTATTACAACACATGGACACATGACACAGGGGATAAAGACTTTGGTTAGATCCAGTGACAGCGCTCAAAGAGTTCAATACCCGGTTAAGGCAGAACTTGGAGAGGGGAATTAACAGGAGATAACTGATAACTGACATCCATAAAAATGGCACGTGGAACTAGAACAGTCTACACCAGTGAGCGAAATAAAGAGTTCAGTTCGACATTCCAACCACCTGAAGATAACCGGAGCGTGCAACGGTCGAAACGTTGTAATAAATATGGCGACAAAGATGAGGACAATAGTCCGAATAATGTAAATAGCCTACATACTACCTGATTTCAAAAATATAAACAGATTATTGTCATTATTATATTTGGCACGTGACCCAGTGTTTAGAACGTTTGCTTTCTGACAACGAGACCAGGGTTCGAATCCCACCATGGTCGATTTCTCTGGAAGGTGAGTTCTTGATGTTATCGGTCTGGAGGGGGCGATCTCAGCGTGCAACACTAGCTGACCCAAGGCATGTGTGTGGAATT
>OZ038482.1:114017376-114037376 GCA_964036315.1 Acanthosepion esculentum | reverse complement strand
AAACAACTAACTAAAGAGCTCAATACAAGCGTAGAGCAAACCTAGTCAAACCAGACACACCTACCAAGGTTTCACTTAGGCAGATCGTCAGGGTCGGCTGCCAGCCGACCCTGACGATCTGCCTAAGTGAAACCTTGGTAGGTGTGTCTGGCTCATTAGGTTTGACTATATATATATATATATATATATATATATATATATATATATATATATATATATATATATATATATATATATATATTGATTTAAACACTGGCAATGCTAACTAATATAAAATATTTAGTGATAGAAGTATGGAGAGCTTAAATATACATAAAAACTATAAAATATTACAATTAATTATTGTTTTCCGTTTTGGGTATGACGATAAACTACATTCGTTTCCTGGGTAAGACGATAAACTACGTCCAACAGCAAGACCTCTGATAAGGAGGTTTTGAGGAGCGTGGAACCACCTCTTAATTGCTGGCGTTCCCAGGTTCACACTGACCCTTGGTGGTAGCACCTGTTAGGGTCCCAGCTATGGGAAAATAGTTAATCCCCAAATTAGGGTAAAAAAAAACTATGAAATTGTAAAAATAGGTTTTAATACCGGAAATACTTTGTAAAAAAATTATTACCAGCAATACATTTTTGAAAAATAAAATTACCATCTATACACTTTTTGAAATAAAAAAATATTACCAGCTATACATCTTCTGAAAAAATATTACCAGAAATACATATTTGAAGGAAATTTATTACCAGAAATAGATTTTTTGAAGAAAAAATATTACCAGAAATAGACTTTTTGAAGGAATAAATATTACCAGAAATAGATTTTTGAAAAGAAAATTATTACCCGTCGTGGTTGATATGCCGTAAAACAAACCAAACCAGACCAAATATTATTTTAAGTTTCTAAGATATTTTTGTAATCATTTCATCGTAAGTAAGATAATAAAAGCATTAAGACGAAAGTGATTTTTCGGAATGGAAGAGAATGAGGAGAAAGGACAATGAGAAGAAAGGACAATAAAAAAGAAGCTTCGGGAAGATAGAAGATGTCGATTGGTGTTGCATTTAAATGTTTGAAAATTGTAGGTGACAGAGAAGCAAAGAAACAGAAGAAACGACCTGAGGTGAAAAGTGTGATATATCGGGTCGAGAATCTTTCTTGGATTCTTCTGACTCGTTCCTTCCAACCATCTCTGTCAGACATCGCTTTCGAGAGGTCCTCCAGATGGTATCCAGAGCCATCTACAAGATGGTCAATGTAGGTTTGATGAGTTCTTCCAACCGATCTTATGCCGCACAATAGGTTCTATTATTCAAGGACCATGAAAGGAAAGTGTCTAAGTTTAAAAAAGAGCGAACAGTAAGGAAAAAATGGATAAGGAGGTTATAAAAAGCAAGAAGGACCACCACTTCAACTTAGAGCTTAATACATTCTTATTGTTCAACGTAGAGTCCAATAGTGATATAAGAACCTCGGAGAATTCCAGTAAGATAGCTTTAATCATTTCTAAGATACAACGGTTCAAAGCTTAATCTAACAATTGGACAATTTTGCTGTTACACCCGATCTATCTATCTATCTATCTATCTATCTATCTATCTATCTATCTATCTATCTATTCCCGCCAAAATAACCGCCAGAATGGATTGCCCACAATGCACCACTGATCCATATATATAAATAATCGAAAAAAATCCAACACTCGCGGCCTAAGGATTGCGTCTAGCATGAAACAGCCTGTCGCCTCTGACTGTTGACTCCAATGTTCACTTTTATATATATATATATATATATATATATATATATATATATATATATATATATATATATATATATATCGAGAGAGAGAGAGAGAGAAAGAGAGAGAGAGATAGGATTATTGGATTTTACTCTATAATGCAACATACTTTTATTACTTCAAGTGGTATTTTTAGTGGATACCCGAATTTGAGTAGACGCCCCGTTTTAAAAAAAAGTATTTATTTTGTCTATTTGACTGCGTACAGGGGAAAAGAAAGTGCCGTTCGGCAGGATTCGAACCTAGACCCTGTTTTCCAGGTGGAACCACCACTTGTCTGACCTCACGCGCTTTGATCGTTCACCTATGAAGGACTTTGCAATCAAGCAAGGTTCAATATTGCCTTTAAAGAAAATTGATTCAGTAAAAATTTTTTTAGAAACTCCTATCTGCACTAGTTTCGTATCCGAAAACACAAACATAAACAAAGCAAGTTTAATTAATGGAATTAGTCCATTAATCTGCAGAATTAATTAATCTGTTAATTCCGTAGAATTCTCTTCGATTAGTAAGTAGTTATTGGAGAGAAAAAATACAATGTTTGAAGTATGCAATCGGAAAAAAAAAATTGATTAAAAAGATATATTTTTTTGTATGTCTCCCGGCATATGCTGTGAAGCTTTTCGAATGTTTCCAGTTAAACTTGATATTTGTCGCTATCTTTTACTCAGTCACGAACAGTATGGTGTCCTGCTTGTGTTCTTTACTTTGTGACACTCTCGGAACAGGTTTTAGATGTGGACATGTCCTACTCAAATGCCAACCTGCAGACAAACTTGATAGAATACACATGGGTAAGTAGACACCTGCGATCAATTGAACCAAGTATTTATGTGGGATATTATGATAATGGTTATGGTAATATTCGCCATTTCCATATAAGGAAACATTCGGCATTCATAAAGAAATACGAGCCATTTCCTTATAAGGAAGCAATAGACATTCATAAAGAAATACGAGCCATTTCCTTATAAGGAAGCATTCGGCATTCATGAAGAAATACGAGCTATTTCCTTATAAGGAAGCATTCGGCATCATAAAGAAATACGAGCCATTTCCTTATTAGGAAGTATACGGCAATCATAAATAAATACGAGCTATTTCCTTATAAGGAAATATTCGACAATCGTAAAGAAATACGTGTCATTCCTTTTAAGGAAACATTCGGCATTCATAAAGAAATACGAGCCATTTCCTTATAAGGAAGCATTCGGCATTCATTGATCGAATAGCCAGTGTTGCTTACGATTCAATGAAAAAATTTTTCTGTTAAGGAATTATTAAAATATTTTTCCACAGAAATGTGTTATTAATCTTTCCAGTACTGATGGGTGTTCCCTTCCTAACCTTTTTCTTTAAGTCGTGTGGAACATCAACACCTTGGTTAGGTCATTATTTTCTGTTCGAGTTACATATGCTATCCATTTTAGTTGTTGCTGCTGTTGAGTGATGTGGCTTTTGTTATTTGGCACAGCTCTTTATTTGTGATTCTGTAGCGCCAGTCCACAACGTTCAATGAAGGATTTTCCTTCCTAAGAACTACAGTCTTTATTCACTCAAAGTTATTTATAATGATTGATCTGAGAATGTGATTATGTACAACTGACATATATATATATACAATATTGGCTCCTGAAAAATTAATTTCGGTTGAGCTCTTTGGTTTGAGGTGTGGATTTGTAAACAGTGACTATTTAAGTTAATATTGCAGGACTCTTCGGCAGAATTGAGTCACTGTCAGTCACTGTGTGTTTATCTAAATCTAAAAATAAACACGCTAAAATTTACCTTCATTCCTGCCGTGCGCCAACGGCTTACTTGTAGAAGTTCCGACTGACCCAAATTCAGTCGGGTTTCGATCCTAGCTAGAGGCAACCGGACGTCTAGCCAGACTGATGAGCTGCGAAACAGTCTGTCTGTGGATGACAAAAAAAAAAAAAAATATATATTGTGTATGTGGGCAACAATCCTTCTTTTATACAAGTTTCATTAAAAACAATATATATATATATATCTAAATTATCCACCATAAAAAATTTTAAACTGCTACTTTCATCATCACCAACAATACCTCACCTGCAAGATTCAAATGACAGAAAACCAATATTATTTACAAATTCATATGTCCCTTAAGGGACTTTGTTCTTGACCAAACCATTAATCTTATCAGTACTGATGGAGGTTTCCTTCCTAACTTTTTGTTTTGTTAGTGCGGAACATTAAAATCTTGATAATGTCATTATTTTCTCTTCGAGTTGCATGTGTTATCCATTTTCGTTGTTGCTACTGTTGAAAGTCCTAAAGTGATGTGCATTCTGTTGTTTTGTATAGATCTTTGTGATTATACAGCTCCAGATAACAAGTATAGCAGTTAAATTTCTATTTCTGACACGAACACAATCCACGCCGGGATTGATAAGACAAACGACCGATATCTTCGTCTACAGAAATAGACTATTCTCCATACGAGGTGATTTGGGATTTTATTGTTTATTAATTATTTGCTCTGTAATAATAAATACATTGAGCTCTTTTTGTGGATCATATTTTATATTACTAGGATCCACTTGGATTATGTACCAACGGATTTGTTACTTTTACTATATATATATATATATATATATATATATATATATATATATATATATATATATATACACACACATATATATATATAGTGTTGGTATTAAAATATTATTTTGATTGCTATGAGAAAGGGGGCACTGTGTATATGGTCCTAAATAGCCCTACTTAAGGTGAGAATCTGTTTACAATCAAACCATGTAATAATTATCAATGTGTATTATTAGTTGATGTATTCCATGTCCTATTTCTAGTGGAAAGAGAGATAAATATACGATTCTAAATCTGTGGGTCATGTCTTCTTCTAACGTTGATTGCTTCTTAACTTTGATCTGAATAAAAACAAAACAAATCTTGCTATTATCTCCTCTATTTTCTCTCTTACACTTTTTCTTTTCCTTCCTTTTCTCGTGAAAAGAGGGTTTATCTTGTGTCTTTCTTTCTTACATTTTTTCTTTTCCTTCTTTTCTTGTAAAAAGAGGGTGTATGCCTTTTATTAAAATCCCAATAAATGGTCTACCCACCAATTATTTACTAACGCCTGATGGGATCTGTTATCGAAACGTGATTGCAATTGTGTAGCGTTTTTTTTACGTTTTTGATGTCATATCCTAAAATATATATAGATTGTCTTCTGCAAAGACGTGACGATCATCATTTGTGTGTGTCTGTGTTTATATATATATATATATATATATGTGTGTGTGTGTGTGTGTGTGTGTGCATGTGCATGTGTGCGTGTGTGTGCATGTGCGTGTGCGCGCGTGTGTGCGCGTGTGTGCGCGTGTGTGCGTGTGTGTGTGTAAGGTGCTATGGATAAATCGTCGCCTAAATTACGCAATAATTAAAATATCACTTTTTAAATATATATATATATATATATTTTTGAATTGGACATAGTCCGACAATTTATTTAAAGACATGTATATATATTATGTTTAACGTTCTTTTTATAGATACAAGTATTTAAGCAAATGCTCTGTTTTATAATAAACAGTATTAAATAACATTTACCGGCCTGAATGTCCGAGAAATTTTGATTTAATACTGTTTATTATAAAACAGAGCATTTGCTTAAATACTTGTATCTATAAAAAGAACGTTAAACATAATATATATAAATGTCTTTAAATATATATATATATATATATATATATATATATATATATATATATATATATATATATATATATGTATATATCACAGTTACAGAAAAATATCTTGAAGTATAAAAGAGTTAATTTATTTAATAACATCACTATTGGCTTCAACCACGGCCTCAAGACGACTTTGGAATATCCTGCAACTCTTCTGGTCCGTCTCCTTGTTTAATTTGGTGAGTGTTGCCATAAATCCTTGCCTTCAGTTCATCTTTGGTGTTACAAGGAGTTTTCTTGGTCTCTCGCTCAAGTTCGCCGATACATAATAATCAAGGGGGTTGCAGTTTGGGGAGGTAGGTGGCCTGATGTAAGGCATGATATGGTCAAAAAAATTGTCTGACAGCAATGACTGGTTTCTCCTGCTTGTGTTGCCAGATATAGGGTCTTCCAGCAGTCACCTTCTTGGCGCGAGGCAGCATTACATACTCAAGGCATTTGATGTCGGTCTTTGTGTTGATTCTGAATCCCTGTGGGAAGATGAATGGAGGCATAACGTCTCCGTCACTAATGATCATTCCAAACACCTTCATAATCACCATTATTTAACTTTTTCTTAATTTTCTACATTTTCCTCAGATTGACACCCATACACTGTGAAATGTTTATATTGGAGCTTCCAGCACAACTGCCAAGTAGTACAGTCTGACATTTCTAAATTTCTGGCTGTGTGAATTTCATCGTGGTGCTTTTTTCGCGAATACGGTGCCCAACTGACCCTACTGTGCAGTCGACAAAATCAAAAACCATCAAAACGCATGCGCGAAATTAAAAAAATATTTTGGCGGGAATTTACACATGGCACCCTGTATATATATATATATATATATATATATATGGCACCCTGTATACATATATATATATATATATATATATATATATATATATATATATATATATATATATATATATATATATATATATGTACAGGGTGCCATGGGTAAATTACTTGTATATCTTACTTGATCTCAGTTGAGTTCCACCACGGAATATGTGATCGGGCGGCACTATATCGAGTCTGAGGCCCGTTGGAACAGTTGGTATGGCGTTTGCTGGTAACTGTCTGGGTTTTCAATTCTGCTGATGAGTCCCAAATATTAGACGAAACTGGCGTCTAGTGCTTTCTGCATTCTGTTGAGCTTTCTTGACTCGATGAATTACTTAATTATAATATATATATATATATATATATATATATATATATATATATATATATATATATATAGTGTGTGTGTGTGTGTGTGTGAGAAAGAGAGAGAGAGAGAGAGAGAGAAAGAGAAAAAGAAAGAGAAAAGGGAAATCGGCTTTCAGTTTTTTCCTTCGCTGACTCTAAGGGTGATTTCCAGAAATGATTGATCGGCTTGACTTCATGACTAACCTTGAAAGCGGCATCATTTCTCTTGAGACAGGGCAAGCCCAAATACCCGCCTCTTTGAGATGGAAGGAATTTTCTGAAATTATCTCAAGGGATCGAATCTTGATCATTATCTCTTTCTGAGCTGGCCTATTGAAATTGATAGGTCATTTGTTGTCTCTGAAGATCGGCGCTCTCAAGAGTTTATGATTAAGCCAAAGTGAGAATTGTATCTCAAAATTGACAAAAGCGAGACTCTCATATATTAGAATTGAAAATGGTGAGAAATGAGAATTCACTATAGAAAGATGTCCAACTCAAAGATAATCTTCAAATTGTGGACTACAATAATTTCATTTTGTTTTCAATATACGCACTGCATGGATTTATGTAAGAAATAGAGAAATGGGTAATTGAAACATTAATCTATGCTAATAGCACTAGTAAAATTAATAGTAATTGTAGAATAGCCGTTTCCAGACAGAAAACATTCAACATTCATTCAGCGAACATTTAGATGTTTGCGCCAGTTGGGATTTATATGATCTTTTTTTTTTTATTACTTACACTATTTAAATTGTTTTGACTATTGTCTTCATCTTTATTGTCATATTCATAACGTTTCGGCCGCTGTACGTTGCGACCATCTTCAGGTGATATACCTTCGTATTTCGAACCGAACCATTTATTTCGTTCGACGGGATAGATTATTCTAGTTCCACGTGCCATACCTCTCCTGGGTGTCTTAGTTGAAGTTTAATCCTTTTAGTAACTCAACTCTCCGTTTTTCTTTTGTGTTCACCTTTGCTGCGGTCAGGTGTTTAACTCTCTTGGGTCAGATCACTGGGTTAATACAGGCAAAGTTTTTATTCACTCTGCCATGTGTCCTTGGCCGACTTAGCTGAAACGTTGTGAATATGACAATAAATATGAGGACAACAGACCGAACGATGTAAATAATGTAAATAGTTAGAATACCTCATCTAAGAAATATAGACAGATCCTGAAGAAGGCCGTTGTACGCTCCATTCTTCTTCGGGTGGTTGGAATGTCGAACTGAAACCTCTATTTCGCTTACTGGGGTAGACTGTTCTAGTTCCACGTGCCATGTCTAATGGATGTCAGTTATCAGTTATCTCCTGTTAATTCCCCTCTCCAAGTTCTCCACCGCCTTAACCCACACACAGTGGATAAAGATGATAGTTAGATACTCTGACCCAAAGAGTGTGAGTTCAATACCTGGTAAAGGGGGTGGAGAACTTGGAGAGGGGAATTAACAGGAGATAACTGATAACTGACACCCGTTAGATATGGCACGTGGAACTAGAACAGTCTACTCCAGTAAGTGAAATAAAGGGTTCAGTTCGACGTTCCAACCACTTGAAGAAGGCCGGAGCGTACAACGACCGAAACGTTGTAATAAATACGGCAACAAAGATGAGGATGATAGTCCGAGCAATGTAAATAGTCAACAAGAAATCATTCAACCATATTTTTCAAGAATGCATGGTAAATCACAGAGAGCAAAGAAATGGATTCTGTAGAGAGCTATTATCGCCTTCGTTCTGAAGAGACATAACATTTAATAAAATGTGTGTATTAAATAACAGGGTAGACTTTATTCTCTAACCTTAGTTGGTAGGTAATCTAAGAAAAGAACAACAATGAATTTAAAAAAAAAATACGGTGGAGAAGGCAACGGGAAACTGCTCCACAATGTTTCCCAAGAATGTATGGCGTTTCACAGATGATAAATCAAAGGAATCTGTGGAGAGTCATAATCGCTAACATCCGGAAGGGACAAAACACGTAGCAAATAAAATTTGAAAAAAAAGTAAACATCTTCTTCCATGTGTCGCGTTCCTTCAAGTCATAGGCGGTCATGGCTGTCCACGACTTCCTGTCCAGTTTCTCATTTTGGTAACGCTCCATCCCCGTTCTGCTATCCATGCGCACAAGCTCGTCAGGTATGTGACTCGCTGCTTTCCCCTAACTTTCTTGCTCTCAATATGCCTCATCCGTCCTGGGTATGACGATAAACTACATCCGGCAACAAGTCCTCTGAGATTTTGAGGAGCGTGGAACCACCGCAATTGCTGTTGTTCCCAGGTTCACCCTGACTCGGGGTGGTAGCACCTGGTAGGGTCCCAGCTATGGGCACATAGTTAACTCTCAAACTATCATGAATTTAAGCGTCCTACGAGGCTGGTATCCCGTTCCCATTTCTTCACCGTTGAAACTGTAGACGTCTCTTCTACTCCAATAGCTTCATGTCTCGCACATCTCGCCTGTGGAACTCCCTTCCTTATTCCTGTTTCCCTGAGAAATACAATCTCAAACTATTTAAGTGTAACGTCAATCGACATCTCCAGTTGCCTTGATCTATCCACTTCCCTTCTCCACATCCTTTCCTCTTTCATTCCTATCGGCTCTCGCTCCAAATCTTCTGTAACCCCCTTGCCTTGATCTATCCACTATCTTTCTCCACATCCTCTCCTTTACCACTCCTATCTGCTCTTCCTCCAAACCTTCTGTAACCCCTTGCGTGCTAGTGGCTTCCAGCCTTGCTTGGAGTGATAAGCTTAAAAAAAAAACCCAAAAAAAAACCACTTTGAAATTATAAAAACACATTTTCATGGTAAAAATTGCCAGCAATAGAGTTTTGTAAATGAAATTACTAACTCTTCCAAAAAAATTAAATTTTGGCCTTAAATAACCTACAAGAGTTGTTATGCCGCTAAACAAACAAACAATATGCCTTGTGAGGGTTAAGTTTTCCAAACATTCTTTTCTCCTTATGTGTCAAAGGAATTTCAGCTGTATTATCCTGGTTCTGAGTAGAAGTGTTCTTTCTGTTGCCATTTTCTTTAAGACTTCCTTATTGTTTACTCGCTCTGTCCATGGAATTCTCAGTATCCTTCTTAGAACAACACATCTGCTTCCTCTAGGTTTTTTCTCTCATCCGTGGGGAGATTGTCCAGCATTCACTTTCATATACGAGGATGGTAAACACATAGCAATCCAATACTCTTTTCCTTATTTCTAACGAAATTATTCCGTTTCTAGGTTTAGCTTTCTTGTTTAGCTTTTGGAATACTTCTTTCACTGGTCAAATACAATGTTCGAGTCCAGCTGTCGCGTTTTCTATCCTCTGTGTTTTAACAGAGGGTAGAAAAATGCGACATCTCAATATTTAAACTTCTGCGCCTGCTTGATGTTGATATCTCCAATTTGTATGTCGCATCTTGGGCTTTCTATTTTGCAGTTGATAGCGTGTGCTTTTTTCCTCGCTTTCTTAACTTTTGTAAAGAAAAATAAAAAAAATAATTAAATAGAATATACTATGGGCCGAGTGGTTAGAATGTTCGCATTCTGACCATGAGAACCGGGTTCGAATTTCACCATTTTGTCAGGAAGGAGACTTCCTGATGTTATCGGCCTGGAGAGGTCGATACTTTGGAAAGTGTCTGAAAACCATACCACCGGTTGACCCAAACCCTGCGGATTGAATTAGGTAGACGGAACTCTTGGAGGCCGTCGATAGCTGTGCTAGCACGAAGTTATAAGTCATCGTGACCGAGGGCTTGAGCGTGTTGGCCTTGTTCAAATCGTTGATCATGCTAGATAACACGCTCTTTCCCAGAAACTGTAACTAAGGTCTGCTCAGTATAGTTGAAGTATAAACCACAGCTGGGCTCTATGGGTTTTGAATAAACACAAATGTGCCTGATCTGGCGTCGGCAATGGGGATTGGGTAGTCGCCCTAGTAGACGGGTATCTTCGAATACGAGTGGCCAGCTATATTATGAAAATATAGATAATGGTACTAAGTATATACATTTTTTGTTAGATTAAAGTTCCTGTCTGTACGCAATAAAAACATCATGTATTATATTTGAAGATAGATACATACACTTCCGCATCAATTCTGAGTGTCGAACCGTGGAGACGGCAACGGGAGAGCATTCCTTTTCCAAGAAGGCAAAGCGTTTCGCAAAGATAAAGATCTGTGAAGAGTCACAATCGCTTACATTCTGAGGGGAGTTGGTATTTATAACTGGACTCCTAAATGTAGAACGAACTTTTTATGATTTTAATTTATTCCTGTTCAACGAGAGTAAGTAAAAAAATCATCCACACTTTCACCATATATATATATATATATATATATATATATATATATATATATATATAACACATATATTTAGGATTGTCACGCTCCCTAGTGCTCATAGACCCCGTTTTTACGGGGTCTATGAGGAATTTTTGCCCGAACTCACGGGCTCGGTTTTATCCCCGCATTAAAAACGGCCCTGTGCCACACCCTGCCTCGCGGGGAGGTAAGGTAAATAACCTCCCTAGTGCTCATGCGTGCTTATAGTTAGTACTATTGTGGTCACGGGATCGATGTTTGAACTTGATCGCGCCAGTTTCCTTGTTTACAGTGTAGACGTCGCACTGCCGCGTTGAAGTGTGTATGAGTGAGATCGAAACGTTTAAAAGTAGCCAGACAAGCGAGAGGCACGAACAAGGAGCAGGGCACCCGTTTACCTCCACTACTGACAAGAAAATTCAAACTGGAGAGATATTCATGGCGATACGGCGAGTTATCATTGATGATGTAGTATTTTTCCTGCTGATTCTGACCACTTCTCTTTATTTCAACTTGGCGAAAACTGCTAGCGGAGCGGCCATGTTTACACTGTAACAGCAGTATGAAAACTGGTGCAATCAAGATCAATTTTCGATCCCGTGACCACAAGAGTACCAAGCGGAAGGCAATATGACAAACGTAAAGATATTTGTGGCGAAATTGAGGGTTATTTTTTTATTTACCCTCGTATTATTCCGCATTCCCCGATTATGTAATTTAGGAAGGTCATGTCTGTTTTAGTTTCCAGCCTTTTTGCGTAATGTGATATCGTTCATCATTACAAAAGAAAATATAGCTTAACCACTCATACATATTGGTAATGATAATATTAGTCATTTCCTTATAAGGAAACATTCGGCATTCATTGACAGAGAAGTCAGTACTGCCACCGGTTGGAATTTATAAAATCTTTCTACCGCGTAGAAGTGTGTATGTGTGCATCGAGAAGTGGCCGCACAAGCATGACGCACGATGAAGGAGCAAGACATCCGTCACCCTCCACCACTGACGAGAAGATTCAACAAGCTCGAGTGATGGTAATGGCGAGCAGGCGAGTTATCATCGATGGGGTAGCATGTTATCTGCAGATTCTGATTACAGATCTTTGTTCCTACTTAGTGCACACTGCTTGTGGAGCGGCCATGTTTACACTGTAAGAGCAGTATGAAAACTGGTGCGATCAAGATCAACTTCGACCCCCTGACCACGATAGTACCAACTATAAGCACGCCTGAGTAGAAGGCAGTATGACAAATGTAAAGATATGTTATGACGAAAGTGAGGATAATTTTTTATTTACCCTTGTATTATTCTGCTTTCTCCGATTATGCAATTTAGGAAGGCCATGTCTGTTTTAGTTTCCAGCCTCCTTGCGTAATGTCATATCGTTCAACATTACAAAAGAAAATATGGCTTAACCACTCATACATTCATTGACAGAGTAGCCAGTACTGCCGCTGGTTGAAATTTATAAAGTCTTTCTTTTAAAACAGACGGGGAAATAGTTTCCTCGATTCTAGTAGTTGTCTCACTTTCCAGCATTGACCGAGGCTTCCTTGAAGTGGTGTGGACGGTCATCATCTTGATTATATCATTATTTCCTCTATGTGCTATCCATTTTAGTTGTTACTGTTGTTGAAAGTCTTTAAGGGAAATGGTTTACACTACTTTGAACAATTCTTTGTGGTTTAGTAGCGCCAGTTTACAATATTCAAAGAAGGATGGACTTCACTCTCTCAAAGCCATCGATCTTAGAAAGCAGCAGTATACAGCTGACACTTTAAATATTTCTCAAAGAATTTGGCACCATGCATGGCATCCATCGGAAAATCTCCATTTGACGAGGTTAATTAAAAAGATGACTCGAGTTTCCAGGTTCGACTTTGTAACGATCTGCAGTATTGGGAGAAACTACCGGAGTACAATATCAAGTGACTTGAGGAGGTAGTGCTACCCTGGGTCAAGAGGGCGGCTGCTGGAAGACTCAATCTCTCTGCACCATAACACACAAACAGAAGAACCCAGTCATGGCTGTCAGGCAATTTCTGCGACCACATCACCCCTTAAATCTGACAACCTAACTCCCCAGACTGCAACCCCCTTGATTATTATGTGTGGGGCG
This sequence comes from Acanthosepion esculentum, assembly GCA_964036315.1. Lineage (NCBI taxonomy): Eukaryota > Metazoa > Mollusca > Cephalopoda > Sepiida > Sepiidae > Acanthosepion > Acanthosepion esculentum. The sequence goes on along the minus strand of OZ038482.1, from coordinate 114,024,211 downwards.
CAGTTGAGTGAGAAACCAACAAAACTCCGTTTAACACGAAAGATGAAGTGAAGGCAAGGGATATGACATCATTCACCAACTTAAAAAAAAGGAGACCATACAGAATAGTTGCAGGAGATTCTGAAGTCGTTTGGGGGCCGTGGTTGAAGTCAATGGCGATTTTATTGGATAAATTTACTCTTTAGTATTTCAAGATATTTTTGTACAAGATTGTTAAATATATATGTTGGCGTTTGGCTAACCTAAACTACGCCCTTTATCCACAGGATAACCTAAACTAACGCCTTTATCAACTGTGACATGTTTCCTCAAGGACACATGGCACAGTGAATAAAGGCGTTAGTTAGATCCAGTGACAGGACCCAAAGAGTGTGTGTTCAATACCTGGTTAAGGCGGTGAAAAACTTGGAGATGGGAATTAACAGGAGATAACTGATAACTGACATCCATTAGACATGGCACATGGAAATAGAACAGTCTACCCCCAGTGAGCGAAATAAAGGATCCAGTTCGACATTTCAACCACCTGAAGAAGGCCGGAGCGTACAACGGCCGAAACGTTGTGATAAATATGGCGACAAAGATGAGGACAATAGTCCGAATAATGTAAATAGTGTGCGTAATACCTCATCTCAGAAATGTAGACAGATACCTTTTGTATGCGGTTTGAAATTTCCACATCAAGATCACAGAACATGCTGAACGTGCTCCCAAGATACACAATAATAATGGAATTACATAAATTTGATCATACTTTTCTAGTGCAGTCTATGTCAATGTAACCTTTATAGATGACGTAATTTTGGCCTAATTCGATATTGGGGGGGGGGTCTGAAAAATGTCCGGATGTCGACAACAAATTATTGTTTATCAGACTGACAACAATAAATAAAGACTGAAATGGTGCAAAGTACTTTAACAAAACAGAACAAAACATAAACTGCGGACAGTTTGTCCACCATTTTGAACCCGATGTACTTATCCGAAAATTGGAAAAAATTCAATGAAAAATTAAACAGATATTCAACAACTATAGGAAATCGTAGCTTAATAAAAAGGCCTCCGAAAACGGTCGTTTACCTTGTCTGTGCCGACTGTTTCTCCTGCAGGGAGGTAAAAAGCTCACAAGAAAAAAAATAATAAATAAAAAAATAAAATAAAAAGGCTTTCTGTTATGGTCCGGGTTAGGATCAAGGAAGAACAACACGAACACAAGAGTAGAAATAACGAAGATATATTACACGGAATAATAATACAAGATGTGGAAGGTGTTAGTATGACTGTCAGTCTGATTTGGAGTGAACTACTATCGGCTCGATTCGATTCGTCTCTCTAACTTGAGAGGCGTAGTATACATAGTGTTAGGAAGAGTTCATTCTGTAGTTATAGGTAAGGACTCATAACACTATCTATCTGGGAAGTGGGATTCACGTAAACAGTTAGTTTAAACCAGACTTATATCTACCGTTTTTATGCTCGTGTAAACGGGACCTTTTCAGTTCTAGTGTAAACTGGGCCTATTCTTATATTTTCGGCTCTAATGTAGACCATATCTACATTCATATGTGGCTTTTACTCTACTGTAAGCCGGACTCATGTCTAAGATTTTACTATTCTATAAACTCTATCATTTTTATAATAGTATAAATCATACCTTTTCAAAAATTTGGAGAATGCTGTAAAAAATTAAACAGAATTTATTTACACATCGTACAGTTGTTCTCATCTTTGTTTTCATATCTTGAGCCATGTGTCCTTGAGAGCGACTTGATCCAAAGAATTGTGAGTTTAATACCTGGTTACGGCAGAGGCGAACAAAATCTTGGAGAGTTGAGGTAAAAGGAGATTAATAAATCCGGAAGAGGCATGGTAGGTGGAACGAGAATAATGTACGCTGATGGAGTTTGTTCGAAATTCCAATCACCTGAAGAAGACTGGAGCGTACAACGGCCGAAACTTCGTGAATAGCGTCACAATGATTTACAATATCTCATCTCAGACATATAGACAGATAAACAGACTTTGTCGGCTGAATTTAGCAAACTTTTTATGGGATAAATTCTTGCTGCCTAAATATAGCGTATATATATATATATATATATATATATATATATATATATATATATATATATATATATATGGAAAATGGTAATATAAGTTTTTTTATATCAAGAACAATTTTGACAACAAAAGTAATAAAACATAAAGAAAAAGCAAAAGAAACTAGATGAAATTGGCTAAATCCAAAGCATATCTTAAAAACTATTTAAAAATATTTTAAAAAATAATTAAGTTTAAAGAAATCTAAAATTTTCAGCGCCCCCTCTCGTAAACATCAGTTTAGTCCTAGATAGGGCTAAAGGAAGAAACGCGCCACAGCAATAGTCTTTCTACTTTGTCATATATATATATATATATATATATATATATATATATATATATATATATATATATATATATATATATATATATATATATCTACAGTTCAAGAAAGGCATTTGGGTCACTAACACCCAAAAATGAGAATGTATCATATCGAGAATATTTAACATCGAAAAACATAAGAAAAAAATTAATTATTTTTAATAATATGTGGAAATAGCCACCCTTTGCCTGATGACGGTCGCGAGACCAGAAACGCGTGTAGGAAAATTATGGAAAATAAAGCATAATATTTTTTTAAAATTCCACATTACAACCAAAAACGTTTGCGGTTTCTCTCTTCTTTTTAATATACACACTTTTCTCTCGTTGGAACAACTATAACCCTTTCCTTCATATATATATATATATATATATATATATATATATATATATATATATATATATATATATATATATATATATATATATGTGAAATGGATTCAGTTTGAAAGTTTGAAGCCACTTCCAGAATTAGCATAGGATGAACTTGACAGAAGACTCAATCTTTTCGATCCAAAAAATGAAAAAGAGCTCTTAGAGAGAAAAGGAAAAAGAATGGAATCAATTATCAAAGTTATACTTTCTGAAACTTTTGCAAAGAATGACAAAAATTAGTGCTGCAGTAATCAAGGCTAAAGGAGGATACTTTGACGTGAGCACAATTTAATCATAAAATGCTTTTTTTTGTCATAATAAAATTTTAAAAAAAATCATGTCTCACTTTTTTAAACATGCATAATAATTTTATCGTATTTTCTTATTTAATGTACAAGATAACTACTTTTTGGTCCAATTAAAGAAAATTACCAGGGGTTTCCTCAAACTTTTGAATCCTAGTATATATATATATATATATATATATATATATATATATATATATATATATATATATATATGTCACCAAAAAATCTGTCTGTGATTAGATGTAAAAAGAAAGACGTAATTCAGAGTATATATATATATAAGGTAAAAAAAGTTTTATTCTTTAAGCTAAAAAAATTATTTTATTACTGATATAATTTTATAAATAAATGTCTTTATTTTTTACATGTTCATGCATAGGTATCTGTGTTTACTTGTAGTAGTTTGTTTGTAGGGTGGCGTGTGTGTTTGCGTGCTTTTTATATATATATATAAGTTAATGGTTGCTTGCTTATTTCCGTACGTGAGCCGATGCATGCTTACACATTTCTGGGAGTATACATGAGTGTATGCGAAACAGGAAGTGGAAAGAGGTCAAAGGAATCGTCCGGTTTAGTTCGGTGGAAGTCATGACTCATGCTTTAAAATGTCAAACAAGGCCTTCGAGGTCGGTCTTCTAGGTCAACCACTTTGCTTCAGTTCTTAGAAGAAACACCTGTGACAACGGGATAAAACCACAGGGAAGATTTTTTTTTCTTTTTCTCCCCCGGGCACCGAGTTCACAATGTACACTTCGCCCAAACATAATGTTATGAGGAGTAAACTTATCTCGCAGACCACTGATAATAGAATCAACTCTCTCTCTCTCCCCTCTCTCGCTATCCCTGTCTCTCTCTATATCATCCATCGTACTATAAGTAGGGCTGAGGGTCTTCTGTTCCATAAGTTTTGCAGGAACGGAAAATTAAGCAGACAAATTTCTAAAGTTTTCTGAACTGAACTGCACTATTGGTCTAAAAGCATTACAGCCAAATCTTCCAAAATCTATATATAAAAAGTTGTAGCCTCTGTCTGTCTTTTATCGAACTCCTCTTAGGGTTTTGAAGATATGCACCCCTAACCATATATATTCTGAAACTAAATTACCGAGGGTATTTGGATAAGTATATTTCATTTTGATAGAAGGAGAAAGCCAGAAAATGGAGGTCACATCAGCAAGATCATTTTGATCACAGGGTGTCCCCAGGGAGCACAACCCAATCCCAAGTGAATTTTTGTCCCTTTGATTTAAATTTGAACTAGGGAATGACTCCTTGAGCAAGAAATCATCAATTAGTGAGTAGTGCCTTACAATATATATTTTTGCGACAATTCAACTGTCATATCAATTTTGAAATCTGCTCATCAATTCATTCAATCAAATATTGCATCAAATACATATCAAAGAGGGCAGATCAAGCTGTTTTTTCACAAACCGCATACTGAATTTTTTTCGCTTTGATTTAAATTAAATTTGAACAAGGCAATGACTCCAATCCAAATATAGAAGGAAAAAAACAGAAGATGGAGGTCACATCGGCAAGATCAAAATGAGACAATATAGACGTCAAGTTGAGCAAGAAATCACCAATTATTGGATAGTGCCTTATAATATATATTTCTTGTGACAATTCGACTGGCATATCAATTCATTCAATTAAGTATTGCATCAAATACATATCAAAGAGGGCAGATCAAGCTGCTTTTGCACAAACCACCAACTGAAAAAAATTTCAGTGGGGGGAATGACTCCTATCCAAAATATAGAATGAGAGAGCCAGAAGATGGAGGTCACCTCGGCAAGACCATTGAGTAATACTGAACTGCATCATTTTTTCTCCACAAATTATAATAATAATGTAAAATCAATCATTTTATTAAAAAGAAAAAAATGTCTGACACAGAAGAAGGCGCGGGTAATTCGTCTAGTAATTAGTAAAACTTCATCTTTCTTTTTTTATCCAAAACATTCACTTCTAAAAGTTCTTCTGAGTAATTCAGTCGTTCACAATCCAGAAAATAAGCAAGACAGTATAAATACAAGTTACGCTAGAAATACTTCCCAGAAATACCTTCCACATAATGGTAAGATATTAGCTAGATGAAGACACCACTGCCACTAATGTTGTACTATTATGTGGGAGGTATTTCTGCCACACCCTGTAAAACATATTTAGAGTAGGATCTTTTTGATGTGCCCTATAGCTTCAGAACGTTGGCGACCGTGGCTCTCCACAACTTCCCATCCATTGCAACACTAATGTTTGACGCATTATTGTCCTTTCCCGTTCCTGTTCTGCTATCCATTTACACAAGCTCGTTTGGTATGCTATTTACTACTTCCCATTTGTTTTCAATTTGGCTTATAACCATATCACGTAAAAAAAAACGGATATCGTACGATCAGCGTAGTTAAACAACATCGAGCCTGGTCATTACCTGGATGGGTAACCGCTTGGGAGTACCAGTTGCTGTAAGATTGTATATGGATGTGGGTGTAATGGATAACGAATCGGAATGAGAAATTGGAGAACCGATTTCAAATTCCAGTCGAGTTCGTTGCATTCACTTATGCTCAAATAAATACCCTTTCGAGACGTATGAAATAATCACTTTCCCTAGCTATGGGTTAAATAGTAGCATAGACTAGGTCCTATACCCTTTATTGACAACCAGCCTACCGCAGAAACTAACAGCAGCCCACTGCGGAAATTCTTCTCCCAAGTCAATCTTGAATCGAAAAGAGACATGATCGCATCACTAAAGGAAGGAAAGTTCTGTGCGTGTCAGATTTTCCATGTCAAATGTCCCAGCAGGTTCAACGGCCCCTTTCTGATTGTAAGTATAAGTGACCATTTAGTCCTCCTTTTTTTTCGTAAAACTTCCTCGTTGCTTACATGCTCTGTCTATAATATTCAAGTATCTTTCTGTAGAATGAAATTTCCATTGCTTAAAGTCGCGTCTTCATCGGTGAGGGAATTGCCCAACGTTGGCTACCATATAGGATGATTGATATTATATAACAGTTGATAAGTCTTATATTCTAATGAAATTTTCATGTCTTCTTAATATTGTGCTTAAGTTTCTGGAAGACAACTTTTACTATTCCACTGCCTCTTCGGATTTCTCAGTGACATTTTCCAGGTTGTTAAATTTCTTTACTTGCTTCATTTTGACAACTCCAGTTTGTAGCTTGCATCTTGGACTCTCCTTCTTACTAAAGATCATGCATTCAGTCTTCTTAAAATTAATAGTTAGTCCTTTTTTCTCGCCTTCCTTTACTACCTTGGAGAGATAGTAATATTATACACTATATTATATACTAATATTATAGTCATATATTTCCCGTAAATGGTAAGTTTTTTCCGAAACGGGCCAGTACAACCATGCAATAATTACGTAACGCTGTAAGTGTTAATTAATTTATTTTAAATTGTTACTTGTTTTGCATTATTTTTTTATAAGCTAGAAATGTTGCTTTGTAATTTTTATATTTCTATTTGGTTATGAATAACATTTGATAACAAAAACGATCGACACTATTTACATTATTCAGACTATTGTGCTCATCTTTGTCGCCATATTTGTTATAACGTTTCGGCCGTTGTACGCTCCGACCTTCTTCAGGTGATTGAAATGTCGAACTGAACCGGGTGTTGAACTCACACTGTTTGGGTCCTGTCACTGGATCTAATGAACGCCTTTATCCACTGTGCCATGTGTCCTTGAT
>OZ038482.1:113887376-114012376 GCA_964036315.1 Acanthosepion esculentum | reverse complement strand
TATCCCTCTTCGTATTAGGAAGTTACGATACCTGTTCGGTGTGATTTGATCCAAGGACCCCCTTCGTTGTTGGGGAGGGGTGCACCATCCCATTTCGGTCTGATTTGATCCAATATCCTACTTGGTTGTTGGGGTCACCATCCCTGTTCGGTATGATTTGGTCCAACGTCTTATACGCTGCGGTGGGTCACCATCCCTGTTCGGTATGATTTGATCTAATGTCTCACCTCGTAGTGGATGCTGTCACCATCCTATTTTGGTATGATTTGATCCAATATCCCACTTCGCTGTAGGAGCCACCATCCCTGTTTGGTATGATTTTTTTTTGCTAATTTTCATCCAATAAAAGACCAAAGATTGTGAGTTGCTGATTGAGGTGTAGGATTTGTGTAGGAAGTGAATGTTATGAGTATATGGAGGATAAATAAAGATTGGTCTTAAATGTGAGGAGGTTAGGACTAGTGTTCGAGGAAGCATCCACACGGGTGTTTGTTACAAAACGTAGCAGTTCTTCGGTAGAATCTTTCTGGGTAGAACGGCTTTCTGACAAATAGAATACCAAGATAATGAGGGTGATTCGACCTTTTGGGTGTGGCATGGTGGGTTTTAGTTGTTAATTTCTGAACTCGTCTGAACATATGTCATGGAAATCGCGAAAAAGTAGTGACAGGTCTGTGACAAATGTTGATGATAGATGGTACTAATATAGATATACAAATGCATTGCTAATGGATTTAATATAGGAATGTATTGTAAATGATTTTACTGTAAAAAGTATTTATAAAGTATTTTATTTTAATATAGGAAGGTATTGTAAATGAGTTTAATATAGGAATGTATTGTAAGTTAATTTTACTGTAGAAGAGAATTGTAAATGATTTTAATGTAGATATGATTTTTTTGTAAATGATTTTACTGTAGAAATGTATTAAATGATTTTACTGTAGGAATGTATTATAAATTATTTTACTGTAGGAATGTATTATAAATGATTTTACTGTAGAAATGTATTGTAAATAATTTTTATTGTAGGAATATATGGTAAATGTTTTTAATGTGGAATGTATTGTAAATAATTTTTATTGTAGTAATATATTGTAAATGTTTTTAATGTAGATATGCATTGCAAATTATTTTACAGTTGAATTATATATTGTAAATAGATTTACTATAGGAATGTATTGTAAATGATTATACTGTAAAATGTATTGTAAATTATTTTAATATAGGAAAGTATTGTAAATGAGTTTAATATAGGAATGTATTGTAAGTTATTTTTACTGTAGAAGAGTATTGTAAATGATTTTAATGTAGATATGATGTTTTGTAAATGATTTTACTGTAGAAATGTATTATAAATGATTTTACTGCAGAATATGTATTATAAATGGTTTTACTGTAGGAATGTATTATAAATGATTTTACTGTAGAAATGTATTGTAAATGATTTTTATTGTAGCAATATATATTGTAAATGTTTTTAATGTAGATATGTATCGCAAATTATTTTACTGTTGAATTATATATTGTAAACAGATTTACTATAGGAATGTATTGTAAATGATTTTACTATAGAAATACATTTTAAATGATTTTTATTGTAGAAATATATTGTATATGTTTTTAATGTAGATATGCTTTGTAAATGATTTTACTGTTGAATTATATATTGTAAATGGATTTACTATAGGAATGTATTGTAAATGATTTTGCTATAGGTACAATAAGATTCTTATATGTTAAATTTTTATTTAATGAAAGAATACAGTAGTGATATTTATTATCAGATAGATACATTTTATGTCAGATCAGTTCATCGGTGATTAGAAAGGTTCTCACCAGTATTTTCGTGCCCGTGAGGGTTAGATTTCCAGGAAAATTAAAAAGGTCGAATGAACCTTCTTATAGGGGTCAACAGCCATCTAGTACAATGGGGTAGAATGGGTTCCACAGTTGTGCATGCAGTCAGTGCAGTGATGACCCGGTAACGCTGGGTGGATGGCTTCCTCGACTGAAATCAACGGCCAGGGTGGAGGATTATCCTGATAGAATCAATGGCCACGTGTCCATGACCAACGCGAAGATGACATCTGCTGTGGTTTGACTCAGAGACTGATAGGCGTCTTTAGGACTCCTTGCCCAATACTCGATGCTCATGAATGAGTGCTTCTCTGGCTTTCAATCAAGATCTGTGGATGGAAGTGGTCAGGGGCTCAGCTGCATGATGATCCTACAGCCACATCCTGCCATGGGAATGATGTTCATAATGATATAAATCATATTTAAGATAGTAATGGATAGCGACTCGGATTGAAGAATCGGAGAGCCGAGTTCGAATTCCAGTAGAATTCATTACATTCACTTAGATGCTAATACCCGGGGGAAAGGTATGAATCTTCTTCTCCTCCCTCCAAGCTATGAGTAAATAGCAGGACCGACCGGGTTTTATAACCTTGGATGGCAACTGGTCTACCGCAAAAAGAAATAGCAACCTACTGCGGGGAAAAAATCTGCCTCGTCAGTCATGTATCGAAAGATACATGATCGCCTAAGCGTGTATCACGCATGGCCCATAACTGACTGAGGCTAAAAGATTTTGATTTTTAGAAAGAAATATGTAAAGAATTCATAATTAATTTAATAAAATCTATTAATCAGACGAAAATTGGTTGCTCTTTCGTAATTCGGAATGTAAAATTTGGTTAAAGATTTCGCTCCATCTCTGGAATTATGTCTACAAATATGGTAATTCTTTATCAATCAGGATTGTCAAACAAGAAAGACATAAAGACAAAAAACAAAATAATAATAATAATAATGATTGAAGCTGCAAAATACATAAAAAAGAAAGCAAAAACAAATGTAACCGACCAGATACAGAAACAATGGCAAGATAAACCGCTTCATGGCCAATACTCTGCCCGTACCAAACAAGCTGACGTAGACAAAACCCGTACCCATCAGTGGTTACGTAGTGCAGGGTTAAAAGCTGAAACGGAAGGTTTTATCCTTGATGCACAGGATCAGTGCGTGTTAACTAAAATTTATCAAGCACTAAACTAAGCACAAAAATACCAAACTGACAGAAAAATAAAAGTCAAAAGACCTGATAATCTCATAAAAGACAAGAAATTCAGGAAGTGTATGCTTATTGACATAATAGTACCATCTGAGAGAAACACCTTCATAAAAAATTATCAAGAAATTGTTCAAATACATGGACCTTGAGATCGAGATTAACAGGATGTGGGTTATGAAGACTGATATTGTACCAATAGTAATCGGAGCTCAGCGCCCCGTGAGAAAAGGAATGGACAGTTTTACTAACAGTGTCCCAGGTAACATTAGCATACTGTTTGCCTAGAAGATCGCCCTACTAGGAACATCGCATGTACTAAGAAAAGTGCTATAGATTAAATGACAATTCTCCCATAGGACCTAGGAACTATAGTTTGTACCTGGCGCTATAGGATATAAAGCAGGAAACATACACACAAATAATAATAATAATAATAATAATAATAATAATAATAATAATAATAATAATAATAAGAAGAAGAAGAAGAATAAGAAGGAGAATAAGAAAATAAGAAAAACAAGTTTCAATTCAATCAAATATGAAATTTAATTACAACCTTGTAAATTTTTGACAAAGCAATATATATATATATATATATATATATATATATATTGCTTTATCAAAAAACTACAGAGTTGTAATTAAATTTCATATTATATAATTGAATTGAAACTTTCTTATTTTCTTCTTCTTTTTCTATATACGCATATATATATATATATATATATATATATATATATATATATATATATATATATATATATATATGCGTAAGTAGAAGAAATAAATAAGTACAAATAAAGAAATAAAAACGAAGAAACTTTTTCCAGTTTGTGGGCTTGGATGGGGCTGAATATAAACTAAACAAAGAAATTAAAACCTCGAAAGTGTACGAAAGATTGAATGCATTATTTATGAAGAAGAGGCGAATTCTAATGAATTGTTGGCGAATAGATTTCTTCTTTTCTTTTTGCTGTTTGTGTCATTCATATTCAATAGATGCAAACTTGAACACAGGAGAAACAACTTTTAAGAAAGAAAAAAAGAACAGCAGCATTACATGATCCAAATAAAATATTAAAAATGACATCAAGATCGAAATATGCCGAAATCTAATCTGGGATCTTATTCTCTTCTAGGTTTTTAAATTAACACGTTCAACGCCAATGGACGTGAAGTAACATTGCCCAAATTGTAACTGGTTCATCGATGTTAATTACGTAACGTCGTCCTTCTTGTAAATGTTCATCTTGGCTACATTCTATTTTCCGCACACATCAAAACGAAAAAAATATAACGTTGAAGGTGTATTTTGTCTTCCAGGAATATGAGGCAGCTTAATGGTTAACAGACCAGACAATGACATTGGTGGACTTTCAGTTCGGCAGCTTGTATTTGCATAACTACATTGGGAAAATGAAATCCGTTCGGTAAAATTCATGGGTGTATCAATAATTGTGCACCCTGATGCGTGTTTAACTGGATCTTGATCAAGAAATTTCATTGCATAATATTTGATTTTGACCCCAGAATAATGTTGAAAAATAAATGTTTGTTATGTAAAATACTTTTACAAACATTGGTCTGCAGACTTATTGAAGTTTATCTGATGTCGTAATCTGTTGCATATTGAATTTTACCTAAGGTGAATAATATATGTTCTGGTGAATTCCTGTCATCATATATATATATATATATATATATATATATATATATATATATATATATATGAAGAAATATACTTTTAAGGTGTGCTATATTTATGGGATAAACTGCTCAATATCAGAGATAGAGCGTGTGTAAATGTAAAAGTGAACATTGAAGTCAACTCTCAGAGCCGACAGACACAGACACAATCGTCAGGCCGCCTGACGATTGCGTCTAGCATGAAACAACCTATATATATGTAACCATGAAATATTAGTGTTTGAGACTTTTATAGTATATTCTTGCTCTATCTTATACATTGAGCTCTACCTAGATTTTATCCTCTTGGATATATATATATATATATATATATATATATATATATATATATATATATATATATATATCCAAGTATAGGATTGGTTTATACGGAATAAATTTCAATAACCAACAATTACTATTCTTAAAAGTGTGCTCAATACAGAGTAGATCAGATATAATTATTTATTTGAAGATTATAACATAAATATGTTATAAAATCACTCCAAAAATAGCCATTTTGTTTCAACATCTCCGGTGTCTTATCAAGTGATGATGTTGAATGTAGAATAAAAGGTTTTAAAAGTTTCAAATTAATTAACGATCCTTCGCAAGGGGAACACGCTGTTACATAAGCTAGAATGACCAATCAAAATACCAGTATACGAGAATTAAAAAAAACTGACAACGAAGTAAGGTTATAATAACTATTAAAAGCTTTAAAGTTGGGGTTATACTAAAATAGAATTTATTCTAACCAATAAGTACTAAATTATATGATAAAATTTGAAATTAAAATTGAAAGTAAAAAATTACCCATATTAAAATCTAAATTTAATCTCTATTAAGTTTAAAATTATAAAATTACTGAGGAGAAACGAAAAAATACATATGTTATTCAATTTATTTCTTCATTGAAATTACGTTTGAATAGACGTTAACATCTACTGGTCTCCCTGACAAAATAGATACATTTTAATTCCAAGTGTGTGAGTGTGGTACTAACCTCTCGCTTAAGACAATACAAACACACTCAGATTATAATACATAAGCACCCAGACATATTTAGATATATACACACACAAAAAGGTGACGAAACAGGATACATCTCCACGGCCCTTTATAAAAAAAAACCAAACAAACGAACACACACATACATACATACACAATTAAACGTGCATGCATTTTCTATACACATAGACTCCGTTAAATACATGTATACACATCCACATACATTAACCCAGACAGTCTGATACAACAACCAAGAAATATCCATGACTGAAAGTGTTATTAAACGAATTCTAACCACTTATTAAAATATAACTTATACGGGCAAATATACATAGATAAAAATGGTCAAATAGAACAGAGAAACAAATAATAGGGAAAGAAAGGACATTAAAACAGATATATACGTTTAAAAATAAGATTATCTAATATATAAAAAACAAAAATTCTAAACACACAAAAATATATTAAAATATATATTTTTATCATGTAAGTCGATATACTCCTTATTATACATTAGGTGAAAGAAAATAAGAACTACCTACAGATATAAGTGTACAGTCACACATATATACATATATACACATATATACATATACACACACATATATATATATATACATACATAAATACACACACATATATATATATATATACATATATACACACATATATACATTTTGAATTGGACATAGTCCGACAATTTATTAAAGACATTTTTTATATGTTTAACGTTCTTTTTATAGATACAAGTATTTAAGTAAATGTTATTTAATACTGTTTATTATAAACAGAGCATTTACTTAAATACTTGTATCTATAAAAAGAACGTTAAACATATCAAAAATGTCTTTAATAACATATATATATATATATACATATATATATATATACACACACACACACACACACACACACAAACATATATATATATATATATATATATATATATATATATATATATATATATATATATATATATATATATATATATATATATACTCGGACCACTAATATTATTAATTTCCAATTATTACAGACTGAATTTACAGTCCAATGCTTGTAATTCATACAAACATTATGACTAAAACCAGAAACTCCTTGTGCGTGCGTGGAACCACCTATACATTGTTATTGTTCCTAGATCCACCCTGACCCGTGGTGTTAGCATCTTGTAGGGTCCCAGATATACAAATTTTTCTTCCCTCAGTAGGTTGCCATTTCTATCTACGGTAGACCAGTTGCAATCCAGGGCTATAGAACCCGGTCTGTCCTGCTATTTACGCCTAGCTGGGAGGCGAAGAAGATGGTATTAGCACGTAACTGAATGTAATGGATTTGATTGGAATTCCTCAATCCGAGCTGCTGATCCATTACGCCACAATGTCTCGTCGATTATGTAGCCAGCAAAAGTAACAGCCCAACATGGAAATTACAATTTGGATATACCAAAATCAAAAAAATTAAAAACAATTTAAATATCTGGGAAGTGTTTTAAATAGGGACAGAAAGAGAAACACTAAAATCCGTTGAACGCATTGGCATAGCGAAAGATGCCTTCCAAAAAGCTAAGCAAAATATTAAGAAACGGGAAAACTTTCTTAGAAACAAAGGAAGGAGTACTGAATTGTTACGTAATATTAGTCCCCCTACATGGCAGTGAATGCTGGACAGTCTTCTCGCAGGGGAAAACTGACTTGAAGCAATAGAAATGTTGTTATAGAGAAGAATGCCGAGAATGCACTGGACTGAACATGTGAGCAACAACAAAGTTTTAGACAAAATGGACACTTCAGGAAGAGACAAATTAAATTACTAGGGTGCATAATGAGGAAAGAGGTCTTGGAAATTTTGATACTCGCAGGACAGATTGGCGGCAAGAGGGGCAGAGGAAAACTACGCATAACCTACCTAGCGAGCCTGAGTAAATGGGCGACGGAACAAAGTTTAGGAGAGATAAAAAAAATTATTAAAATCTACAAAGGACAGGAAATTGTGACGAGCCATAATCGCCAACATATTGAAGAGACACAGAGATGAAGAATTAGAGGTTTATTTCTGTTCATTGAGGAAGAAGAAATATGTTTGTTAATGACATCGTTCTAAGTCAGGATAGTCTCCCTGCCTTCCTAGAAAATCCGCATTTTACAACCCAGCTTTAATCTTGGATCGAACGCCGGCGATTATGGAAATACACAGTCATCTCATTCTGTATTGAGAAGAAAACAGAGGGGAAAATACATACACGATGACGTGTATGTAGAATTTCGAAAGGGGAGAGGTGTTTGCGTATGTTTATGCCTGTGCCGGAGAGAGGTGTGTGAGTGCTCATGCTTGTGCGGTGGTATGTGTAAACGTGTCTATTTTCAGTATCTCCAGGGTATTCAAGTATGCGGACACTCCTAAGTGCGCGCACAGGGAACCCGTACAGCTGCCTTAGCCGGTCGACATTAATGTTTATTTTATGCCGATAGGCATATTTAATTAATACATCGATATTTGGAGGCACAAAATTGAATGAAAATTTATTCCAACACGAATAACTAAATCCCCATTCATGAATAATAATAATAATAATAATAATAATAATAATAATAATAATAATAATAATACCAGCATTACTAGAATTAAGATTGAATGATGTTTGATAAATACTTCAGATTATCATGACAACGGTGTTGTTGGAATCTGCGAAGACACTAAACAAAGAGTTCATATGAGCACACAGTCATTCAATCTCCAGTGAACCTCAGCGGACATCTGGTTTCCCAGAGGTTCACCACAAGTGCCAGGTGGATCAATAATTCCGTAACCTGAATTAGTTATTAGCTGATTTCTCTTCAAATTTCTGGGATGATTATTTATCATTAGTTGCACTGTTTACATTCGTACTATTTGTTGTTGTTGTCACAACGTTTCGGCTGCTGTGCACTCCGGCCTTCATCAGGTATATATCGATTTGGGTAACTTATTATTATTATTATTATTATTATTATTATTATTATTATTCCTTTGCTGTGTGTAGTACAAGTTGCTGCCAAGTCTCAACCAGAGACTCCAAGAGACAAGATTTTTGTATCCGAAGATACAAACAGATAAAGTGCCATGCTTTCAGAGAGAAAAAATATATAACTGCGGTCAGTGCATGGAGAGAAATTATTAATATTCTTTTTATTATTATATATTTGATATGTACATAATATATATATATATATATATATATATATATATATATATATATATATATATATATATATATATATATATATATATATATATATATATATATATATACAGGGTGTCCATAAAATTCGTGAGCACTTTAAAAAAAATTATAACTTTATTTGTATTTGCGATAGAAATAATTTATAAAAAGGATTAGAAAAAAGTAAATCTATATTTTTTAAGGTTTTATTGAAATTTTATTTAAGTTTCCACATGTCCTCCATCATTAGCAATACAAAGGGTAATACGATTTTGCAGTTCACAGAAAACATTTGCCAACTGATTTACAGTAATGCCTGAAATCACATTAGTTATTTTAGCTATACTTAAAACTAGGTACATTAAACTTTATAACATTTTTTTACAGATTATTTCTATCGCAAATACAAATAATGTTACGAATTTTTTAAAGTGCACACGAACTTTATGGACACCCTGTATGTCGATTTGAGTATCCTAAAGGGAATTCTGAATTGAACAGTTTATTTAATCTACGAGGGTAAACTGTTCTCGTTCACTGCCCATGTCTAGGGATATCTCATCTAGTTTTATTTTTTATTTTTAGTACTGCTCTGTTATTACTCTCCCGTTTCCACTGAGTCCAAGTAAAAACGGCCCGGCCCGTCCTGTGGGTGAACTCAGGGATTGAAACGCCGGTTCGTAAATTTGGTAACATATTAATTGTGAGTTCAATCCCTGGGCCGGGCAGTGTGTACTTGGACCCAGAGGAAACGGTTA
The DNA here is from genome assembly GCA_964036315.1 of Acanthosepion esculentum. NCBI lineage: Eukaryota > Metazoa > Mollusca > Cephalopoda > Sepiida > Sepiidae > Acanthosepion > Acanthosepion esculentum. Next base: position 114,002,640 of record OZ038482.1, on the reverse strand, counting down.
AGAAATAACTGAGCCGTAATAAAAATATGAATTGAACGAGATATCTCGAGACATGGAGTGAGAGCAGACTACTCTCGTAGATTAAAAAAAAGGGTTCAGTTCAAAATTCCTGTAGGTCATTCAGTATATATTTTTGCATTTATCGTGTTTGTATAAAAAAAATTCAACTGTGCCTTTGTAAAAGTGAGTTGAAAGCAGAAATTAATATTTATAAATTTATATTTAAAGAAAGCGTAAAATAATATTGAATTTTACAAATAACCGTTTTCTTTTGCTAAAGAAGCGAACATAATGTAAATAATTAAAAAAAATATTAACATTTTTATAGAATTTTCTAAACGTTATCCCGGCTACGTCAGTTATGACCCCATTTCTTGCCGCATTCGTATTAACCGTTCACATCATGACATTTCACATTACTGGAAATTAGTCGAACGGAAAAAAATACGAATTATCTAGATAAGTCAAACTAATCTGTTTAATTAGCTTTTCTTAAAATTTTAACGAACAAGTTAAAAAAAGTGTCTTACTTTTTTTAACTTGTTCGTTAAAATTTTAAGAAAAGCTAATTAAACAGATTAGTTTGACTTATCTAGATAATTCGTATTTTGCTGATTTAATTCTATTATTATTATAACTATAAAGATTAGAAAATTATTCAAATGTTTCTCTCGTGGTCAGATTCAAATATTTCTCTAGGGGTCAGCTTCAAATGTTTCTCTAGGGGTCACTTTCAAATGTTTCTTTCGGGTCACTTTCAAATGTTTCTCTCGAGGTCAGCTTGAAATGTTTCTATCGTGGTCAGTTTCAAATGTTTCTCCCGAGGTCAGTTTGAAATGTTTCTATCGTGGTCAACTTCAAATGTTGCTCTCGAGGTCAGTTTGAAATGTTTCTATCGTGGTCAGCTTCAAATGTTGCTCTCGAGGTCAGTTTGAAATGTTTCTATCGTGGTCAGCTTCAAATGTTTCTCCCGAGGTCAGCTTGAAATGTTTCTATCGTGGTCAGCTTCAAATGTTTTCGAGGTCAGCTTAAAATGTTTCTATAGGGGTCAGCTTCAAATGTTGCTCTCGGGGATAAATATTGCAACAAAGTTGTGGACAATAGTCCGAATAATGTAAATAGTCTACAGAATAATACCTCATCTAAGACATATAGACAGATACTAAAGTTTTGTTTAGTCCACATTTTGTTTAGGCACATTTTTGTTTGTTCAATAACCACAGAGTTCACGTGTGATTTATACTTTAGAATATCAACCCCGTGCTATTCACGACATGACCGCTACTTGAAGGAAAAATCCTTCCCAAGTCTGTGGAAGGTATCACTTATATACCCTACTTCCAAGAATACGTGCGAACACGCATCTCTGTCTCAGTATAGACTAATCATCCTCTTCAGTATCCTTAGCAACCCTTTTGAAACAATAATCAACAAAAGGGATATTGATCACGTAAGTAGGTGATCAACAGCATCAAATGTAATATCAATCAACATCTTCTGATGCCTTGATCTTGATCCCAGTCCTTCTCTTTATCATTTCCTCAAACACATACCTTTACTCTTACTTTCGGAATCTGTAACCCATTGCGTGCTCGTGACACTCCCGACTTGCTTGGGGTGAAACGAATAAATAAACAACTAAAAGCGAACAATAATACGACAAAGCAATTAAAACTTCAACATCTGTTCCTTATTTAATGATTCTATGTTGTTAAATAAATAAATAAATAAATGATTGGATACGTTATTTATTCGTCAAACCTAATAGTTTTGAATAAAAATAAAATTACATTAATTTGATATTAATTTAATTATTCCATCTGGTCTAAAATGTTTTCTATAGATTTGGAGATTTATCAAGCAACCACAATTAACCCAGCATTTGTATGTGCTAAAAGTAAGCAAAAATGGAGACAACAGTAATTTTAAGAACTGATTATATTTAAGCGAATGTTATTTCTTGAGCGACAAGCAGTATGGATTTCGATTGGTTCGGTCTACTGCTGATATCCTAACCGTCATTAATCACAAAATCCGTGAGGCAATAGACAGCAAATACAAGGATGATCGCATTAGATATTTCAAAAGCCTTATGTTGTGGCATAGAGAGTTACTACACAAGCTCTATAGCTAAGAAATAACTAGAAGGGTCTTCTAATTTATTAAGTCATTCCTAAAAGGTACTTCCCGGAAGGTAGTTGTTAACGACAAGTCCCCCGAAGCCTAAGTGATCAACACAGACATTCCCTCCAACCATCTTTCTATTTTACATAAATGATCTTCCTAAGAGCATATTCCGATCATTTGTGAATATCTATGATGATGATACAACAGTATATGTGTTCATCTCCAAAACTCTGGATGACCAGAGCTTGGCAGCTGATCTCTCCTCTGACATAGCTTTAACAGTTCAGTGGGGGAAATCTGGCTGGTCACATTCAGTTGCCTCGAAAACCAAACTGGTGATGTTCCACCATCGCCGAGCGAACACTATTTCGATGAACGGGTGCTCTCTCAAGCAGGCCCTGTTGGAACTTAAACCCAACCCAGACCTCAAGTAGATCCATCGCCAAGGATGCCGAAAAGGGTCGGTTCCCTGTAACCCTCCAGTAATTACCTGACTTCTATACCTTTACAAGAATCCGATCAGACCGAAAGAGCAATCAAACTGGCATATATGGGAAGGCGCTATCCAGTCTTCATTTTCCAGTCACGATAGATCCCCAAAGAGTCTCTGCGTCCTTGTGGGTGACGAATTATTTCCAACCCTACAGATGAAACGTCGCAAGGCATTTTGCGCTCTCGCTATTTCCATGGAATATTTTCAGACGAACTACATCTATAGTTCTACTAGTCTTAACCTTCACAGCTAAAACCTACCATACCACGCCCATTGTAGCGAACCACCCTCATTCCCTTCTTATACCATTGTTGAGATGTAATTTCCATTCGAACAACTTCTTCCAATCACTGCAAATTTGGTCTGTTCATTTGTAGGATCAACCGTTATATAACCCACATTTCCCTATAAACTGTGCCTATTACTCTGTAACCCTCTACCTCGAATGGCTCTTGGGCCTTTTCTAGGTAAACATTATTGTAAAAATGCCATTACGCTCAATTTGTGACAACGTGTAACCATCGACAAACATAACCGTTTACTCAATCCATTTAATTAAGATCCACTTCGAAGAAAAAGTTAAGAAAGGGCCTCAATGAATACCAGAAAGAGAGACAACCATGAACTTGAGAAACCATATTTCCCAGAAAATTGTTTTAATACTATGATTTTATAAATTTTCCCCGTAAGTTCGAAGGCCGCTTGGTCAATGAATGTCAAATGTTTCTTTACAAAGTTACGGCTATTAGTATTATTACCAACAACGACTATAACGTCGTCCTAGATACAAAGCGAGTATCGCATGAAGAACTCATCTTTATGTAACTGGAGAATGAATAGACGAAGCCACTGTAAGAAACAAGAAAACAATGATAGGATCAATCAGTTATGTGCCATGCGTGACACACGCTTAAGCGATCATGTATTTTTCGATATATGACTGACGAGGTAGATTTTTTTCACGCAGTAGGTTGCCATTTCTTTTCTCAGAGGTGAAGTAATGCATAGCGGCACGGATTGAGGAATTGGTGATCCGAGTTCGAATTCCAGTCAAATCCATTACATTCACTTACGTGCTGATACCCTTGGGAAAGGTGTGAATCCTTTTCTCTCCCCACCTATGGGAAAGTAGCAGGACAGACCGAGTTCTTGGATGGCAGCTGGTCTACAACAGAAAGAAATGACAACCTACTGCGGGATAAAAGAAATCTACCTCGTCAGTCATATATCGAAAGATACATGATCGCCTAAGCGTCTATCATGCATGACACATGACTGAATGATAGGATAGTAGTTCCAGAAAGCGATAAGCATGGAAGATATTAATAAACGTAATTACATAAAAAAAAACTATTGATTTATGACTGCTATGAAATAGGATAGGGGAGATAGAATGGGGGGGAATATTTGAACAAAAAGAGTTAAGCAAAGAGAGAAAGAGACAGTGGGAAAGAGGTTTGGTTTGGTTTGTTTTGTTTTACGGCATATCAACACCAATGGATTATTTAATGCCGACAACATTTATTTTACTGGTAATATTTCGTTTTTGTCAAAAAACTATTTCTGATAATATTTTTCATTCAATAGTATATTGCTAGTAATAGTTTTTTTTTCGACAAAAATTTATTGCTGGTAATAATTTTTTACGAATTATTTCTGGTACTAAAACCTATTTTTACACTTTCATAGTGCTTTTACCACAGTTTCGGGGTTAATTATTTGCCCATAGCTGGGACCCTAACAGGTTCTACTACACCAGTAATGAAGAAGTGGTTCCACGCTCCTCAAAACCTCCTGATCAGAGGTCTTGCTGTCGGACGTAGTTTATCGTCTTACCCAGAACGCGAATGTAGTTTACCGTCATACCCAGGACGGACAGTGGGAAAGAGTTGCTAAGAGTGAATGTGAGAGTGGATTATTAATAAGAGAGGGAATGAAAATTAATGAGCAAGGAGAAACAAGCAGGAGGAGATGGCGGTAGAAACTGTGACGAAATGTGAGAAGGAAGTAATGTAACATTTAAGAGAGAGGGTTCAGGTGAGAGAGAAAGATAATTTGACATTTGACACTTGAAGTTCATAGATCGTAATCACAATGTGTCAGTTTCCACAGACCGATTCCGATGTTTCCACTGTATCAGCGAAGTAGTTCTTGATCTAAAATAGTGGACAGATAAAGGCACGCCCTTTGCAGTTGATATGGTAACGCCATTTAGCGCTGAGTCAGTTATTAACTAGGTATTTTGTAAAAGTCCATATTTGCAAGGAGATCAACACAGATATTTGAAGATACCAAACAAAGATGGAATTACCTGATATTGTATAAATACGGGAAACCAGAACCACACCCCATATTTTAGCCTGACAGGAATATATGTTGAAACTGCGACTTTCCATCCTGGGTATAACAATAAACTACATCCTCCAGCAAAACATCTAATCGGAAGGTTTTGGGGTGTGTGGAACCACATTTTAATTGCTGTTGTTCCCAGGTCAACCTTGGCCGGAGTGGTAACATGTTATGTTCCCCGTTATGGGTAAATAATTAACTCCCAAACTTGGGTCAGAACACTATTAAAATATAAAAAACATTTATAGTAAAAATATGAACAAAACATTGGCACAGATACGCGGTATTATTTTTTTCTTTTATACAACGTTCTTTCAGGTTGTGGGCAGTCATGGTTCCCCACAACATCCTATCCTTTGTAGTTTAGCAATGTTTGGCTTTTTACTATTCCTCTCAGCCACTGCTCTGATACTCATTTGAACAAGTTCGTTAGGTAGGTCAATCGCTACCGCTCTTACTTTCACTATGTCCTGTCAGTGTTAAGTTCTCCAAGTCTGCTTTTCTCGTTATGGTAATGGTAATATTAACCGTTTTCCTTATAAGGAAATATTTGGCATTCATTGACCGAGCTGCCAATACTGCTGTCGGTTAAAATGAAACCTTTCTCTTAAAACAATTTTTTAGAAAAATAGGTTTCTTAAGACCAGTAGCTGTTATGTGTCCTTGATATTTTAACTATTTTTTATTATTATAGAACAATATAATATAATTTATAATAATATAATATAATATAATAGTGTCTTTTTTTCTTTTCATATTTTTCAACGCTCTGTCCTTCTAGGAGTAGGAGTTGCCTCAAGTCTATTCTTCATCTGTGAGGAAATTGTCCAGCATTCCCTGCCATTTAGGAAAATTGATATTGCATAACAGTTGAGCACGCTTATCTTTGCTTCCAACAAAATTTTCCTGTTCCTTAATATTGGGCTTAATTTCTGGAAGGTATCCTTGCCATTCCAATGCCTCTTCGGATTTCTTTGTCACATTTTTCATCGTCTGTTATAAAACTTCGCAGATATCGAGACTTCTCTTCTTGTTTGATGTTGACTTCTCAAATTTAAATTCAAAATATGAAAAACAAGAGTGCAATATAAATTCTTTGCCTTTTCGAGATGCCAATCAGTTTTAGTTTTCTTTCTTTCTCTAAAGCAGAAGGGGAAGACACATTTTGTTTAAATTTCAAAGCGTCATGTTCTTGATTAATATAAAGAAACTGTATTTGCTGGATTTTGACACCTCCAGTTCGAAGCTCGCACTTTGGGCTGTCTCTCTTGCTGACGACCGTAACTCACTATAATTGACGAGTTCGATTCTCACTAGGTGCCCCATACTTTCGGCCTTGTGCCACATCTAAGCCGAGCTTAGAAAATAAATAATTGACGCATTGACTTGACTTGTATCGGTTTTCACCCTGGTCGGGTTAAACCGGCTTCCTCCCGAGCAAGTACAGCATCTCGGACCTTTGCTGCCCACGCCCGCCGATCCTGAGCCACTCGCGATTCCATCGTCGAAGACCAACTAATTGCGGACCTGACAGTACTGCTAGGTCATCCTTGATAGTGCTAGCCCACGTCTTCAGCTACCCACCGACACGTCTTCGCCAGCCAGGAAGAGAAGGAGGGTGAAGTGGTCCAACCCCTCTTCTATGTGGCAGGGCGGTGGCAACGTGGTAGTGCCAGAGGTATGCCGTCGGGAACTTTGGTTCCTGGTAGGGCCACCCAAGATGGATTGGTCTGGCACCCAGAAGTATTAGGGCCGCAACCCGGCTAAAGGGGCTCTGGTGAAAATCCAGGAGGTGTCTGTTCCGGTGACTGGCGGCCTCGGGTCGCTCTGTCAATGCGTCTGTGGAAAATCTGCGGCAAACAGGGCGTTTCTTTTTCCCCGGGTAGGACTTGGGACCCTTCCCTTAATCAAATTCCAGTGAATCTTCCTTTATGAGCGATACAACTAACAAATAATTGACGCATTGCTGTTATTTCAATGTATACTTGGTGCACTACTGATGTTTTTCATTTGTTAGACAAATATCTATGACATCTCCTGAAGACAGCTCCTTAGAAAGCAAATTCCTAGAAAATATTTACTAGTATTCGTAAATACCTAGGATTTCTTCTTTAGTGTAATGGCGAGAAAGTATTTACCATCGACCATTTTCTGTTAAAAGAGTTTAATCGCTGAGATGCTGGTGTCGCATTTTGTCAGATAGATATCTTGGGTGACTTCAGCAAAGACATTATGAGAAAGGAATTTCATGCTAGTGCAGTTTAACGTACTAATATAGCCATCTGTTATTCAAAACTTCTGGTGCCGCGAAAAGTAGTCTAACAGAAAAGTTCTGATGTAATTAGTTTAATCAATAGTTGTCCATGAAATAAATTCACCGTTTACTAAAATATTGCAATACCAATTCCTTCCTTTTAGAGATGCCAATCTGTTTTACGTACAGAAAGGAAAATTACAGTGTTGTTCGATAAAAGTGACTCACCTGATTTTTTTTTACTAAATGTTCTCTTCTCCGATGAAACGAAAGTTGAGCCAAATTCAAAGGATAAGCGATCTAAAATCCGAAGAAGAAGCTTTGAAAGCTCTTTGAATTTAGCAGTAAGTACTGTCAAGCATCCGTTCAGTATAATGTTCTGGAGATGCTTTTCTTTTCATGGAACTGGTTTCTTAAAACCTATTGAAAAGACCCTCAAGAGCGAGCAGTACAAGAGAATTTTAGAGTCTTGTCTGCTCCCTTCTGCTGAAAGGGTGCAAATCGACCCCACCAAGCTCATTTTTATGCAGGATAATGCTCCCTGTCACAAATCAAAATTGATGAAGGAATACTTTGCTGAGAAGCAGGTGAGTGTAATAACAAGGCCGCCCCAATCTCCTGACCTTGTCCAAAGAGTTCAGTCTATATAAGATGCCAAGCTGGTGTCGCCTTTTTTCCAGATAAATATCTTGGGTGCCTTCTTCAAAGTGATGATAAGAAGGGACTTTCACGCTAGTGCAATTAGCTTAAACTCTCAAGTATTACGTAGTAATATAGCCATGTGTTAATTCAAACTTTAGTTCAAAAGAAAACTTCACTTAGGAAATGGCGCGAAATGAATTCTAACAAAACATTTCTGGTGTATTTTATTTAATCAATATTAAGTGATGGAATAATTTCACCCTTTGTTAACCTACAAGTTTTTCTACAGCAGTTTTGATCAGGTGCTTTGTTTCGCGTTTTCATTTTCTGTTTAGCCAATGAAAAACAAATCAAAATACCTGATTAAAAATGTTATACAAACACGATCAATACAGGCCCAGAAATGTCATGCAAAAGCGTTATAAAAGTGATTCAAGATGCCATACAAAGACGTCTCGTCTGATAATCGTCGACTATCTTTAACCACCTAATAAAACTACACCTATTACACCAGAATTATTATTATTATTATGTATTTCCTTTGATATATGCCGTTTACACATTTCTTTCCGGGTACCGCACAGGACCTAAGGTTAGAAATGGTATCATGACACTTTCCACTGCAAAAAAAAAAAATTACATAGATAAAGCCCTTCGTAAAGTGTGGGCTGTACTTGTCAGAATAATTTTTTGTATCTCTTTGAGGCATGGACTTCCAAGGATCACTTCAATTAGTCAAGTGGAATCTTTTCCAACCAATCCGAGGGCTGGCTCCAACTACAACAGGGATTGTTGATGTTCCCATGTGACACATTTTTGAGATTTCTATTTCAAGGTCCTTGTATTTTGTCAGCTTTTCGAATATCTTCAAAGATACATTGCAGTCTGCAGGGACTGCCATATCAATAAAGAGGCATTTTTTGTGGTCTTTAATAACAATGTCTGGGCGGTTGGCTTTGATTGTTCTGTCAGTATGTATTGTGTAGTCCCATAGAATTGTAACAGGTCCTATCTCCGTAACCGGGTCAGGGTGGTGTTCGTACCAGTTTCTTTCAGTCTCCTTCCCGTAGGAGTTGCAAATGTTCCAGTGCAGATATTGGCCCACTCTGTCATGTCGGGTTTTATATTCAGTGGGTGCCAATATCGTGCAACCTGATACAAGTATTATTATTATTGTTATTATTATTATTATTATTATTATTGTTGTTGTTATTTGTCATTATATTTTATTGAGAAGCTTACTAGTTTGCAATTCCTCTAAAGATCAAGGTTTTGTTGAATAAACATTACTTTTCCCATGTCTCCATAAAAATAAATCGAATGAGGCAATGGCAGAAGTCAAGATATAATGATCCACCTTTTCCAGTCCTCCTGTTAGAGAATTCTTCATTTAGAAACTGCCTAGCTTGAACCGCAAAGTGACAAGGTGCAACGTCTTGTTCAAACACTTTATGCTCTATCAATTCCAATTTGTCAAGTCATTTTGCAGTATTGTCAAGATAGCGACCACCATGAACAGCACTCCCTGGAAATATTCTGCAAAATGAAAGTCATTTTGATGTTTCAAGAAACTGAAAAAAAAAACAAAAAACGGTGAAACAAATAATAAATACATTTTCCGAAGGCAAGAAAAAAATTTGACAGAACTGTTTCGCAGGTCCTCAGTGCAATTAAACAACCGACTAGCCTCATACCAGGATCGAAACCAAGGCTATTTGGTATCAGTCAGAGCTTCTCCCACTGAGCCATCTTCACTCGACAGAACAAGTTCGCCAAATCTCGTGTATTGTTTTTACAAATATAAACAAACGCCAAGCAGCCAACATGCTCCATTCATTTTACTGAAGAACTTGGCATTTACGCAGGTGACCGTTGTTTTTGGCCGAGTTGCGGTGTATGGGTGAGTTGATAGTGCACTCCAGCATCGTCCATCATAGAGCTGATAAAGGGGGCCTGGCTTACAACATAGTGCAGTAGCTTCGTGTTCATATTCATGTAGCTAGGTGGTTAAGAATTGGTATGAAGAGCATGAAAGTGAGCTAGAAGATATGGAGTGGCCTCCCCAATCTCCAAACATCAATATTATGGAACATCTGTGGTGGATTCTGGAGCGACAATTTAGGAGCCGCTATCCTCTATCGTCCTGTCTGAAAGAGCTGTAGCAGGTATTAATGGAAGAATGGCTGAAAATTCCTCTGGATGAAGTCAAGAAGCTGTATGATTCCATTCCTAGACGTATTAAAGCTGCATGTGAGGCTAAAGGAGGACCAACTGCATATTAAATAATTTTTCTTTGAATTAAACAAGTGTTTGAATAATTTTGTCCAACCACTATATATATATATATATATATATATATATATATATATATATATATATATATATATATATGTGTGTGTGTGTGTGTGTGTGTGTGTAATGTAGTAATTTGTCGAGCCTAGAATAATCCTCAACAGAATGCAGAAAGCACTGGACGGCCGTTTTGTCCTATCTGGGACTCATCAGCAGTGCGCATCCACTACAGAGAATCGAACTCTGACCGTTTACAATACAACGCAACATATATATATATAGTGCACTCCAGCATCGTCCATCATAGAGCTGATAAAGGGGGCCTGGCTTACAACATAGTGCAGTAGCTTCGTGTTCATATCCATGTAGCTAGGTGGTGATCTCATATTTGGAGTGGGAGGCATACACGATTCAAAGATTGCTATTGGTTTATAAAAGCTTTTTTTTGCGGGGAGATACAACATTTTAGACATCTGGATCATAGCGCGTATAATATCACATGATTGACGAGCTGGTATTAATGTTTAAACATACTATACTGCAAAATAAAAGTCATTTTGATGTTTCAAGTAATTGAAAACAATCGGTTAAGCAAATAATAAATACATTTTCCGAAGAGAAGAAAAAGAATTTAGACAAGCTTTCTTATCCTCTTTACTTATTTATATCATGTATACTTACCTACAATTTTTTAAAATTGCACATGGATTTATGAACACCCTATATATATATATATATATATATATATATATATATATATATATATATATATATATATATATATATATATATATATGTAGTTTGCGAAAAACTAGGTAATCCGTATGGGTAGACCCAAGGAGGATAAAATCCAGAGAGCTCAATGTAAATCAGAGCTAATAATTTAAATAAAAATAAAAACAGACCACTTTAAGGCTCCATATAATAAATTATTTCACCACAGCCCTTTTAAAGGACCGCGGATCATCAGACTTTACTTCCAAAGGTTGAAAGGAAAAATGAAAAGAAATTTACACATTTTTGACGGGCAGTACTAAGTATATGTAAATCACCTACCCTGAATCCATCATAAAAAAATTCAGAATGTCGAATTAATAAATTCTGACCACTTCCAGTACCTCGATAAAGTTATACATGTTCACCGTAGTCTGAATGTAGAAATCCAACGTAAGTAATTTGTTCAATGAAACAACACCAATATCCAGTAGCAGCTGTTCAGTAATTCTTAAGGTCTTCCATATCAGAGGTTGGCAGTGAATATTCGGAGAAAACAAAATGGCCGTCGGATTGAATATTTCAAGTGTTCTGATTGGTTAATTTCTATTGGTAGACTATAATATGAGTCAGCTCATTTTGGTTGGCTCACTAGTCCATACCAGGTACACAAAAACTGTAACAGATGTAAGGATAAGTTATAACACATTTAGTATAATAGATAAGGAAACATGTTTGTCCTGCATTGTAAAATGCTATAAAGCTACAATATTGGCCTGAAGACTCCAGTCATATTCTTATATAGGCTCGTCAGTTCTTGATTCTCATACGGATGTCATGCATAACATCTACGTCATTTAGAACATCAACTGCATAAAATCGTTTTCTCAGATCAGTTATTAAAAATGACTCCAAACGAATAAATCTCATAACTCTTAAAGAAGACGATATTTTTTTCCGACTTTGTAGACTGTCGCTAGAATATCACAAAAAGATCATTACTAAATAACAAAAACCACATCACTTGATCACTTTCAAAAGCTATAACAACAAAAATAGGGTAGTGAATTGTTGTGCCCAAGTCAATGGTTAAGTAATAACAAAAACCAGGTTTGCAGATATATAGTATATTAAACAGTAAGTAAACCAGAAGAGTATTACACGACTAGTGAGAGTGCATCGAATGAATCAGCGCTAAATCCATTCACCCTTCACTGTTCCCCGAACCTTCTCTCCTACTAAACTTATAGTAGGCAGAAGAGTCTAACATAGACTCTTAGAGCGAGGACACCATAACATGAATCTAACTAGAAGTGAAAATAATGACATAATCAAGATATTAACTTTCCACACGATCAAAAAATAAAAATAAAAAAATAAACAAAAGAATTTGAATTAGATTTTCATAAGTATTAGAAGGAGCTATAACAGCTACTGGTCATGAATAATGTAATTACTGAAAAACATATTTATAATGTAAGCATAATTATTGGTACAAGTTGATAGAAGTCGGAAAGATGTTGGCATGCCATCAAAGCTACCGGTCAGAGGGTCACACCGTATAAATTTGAGCATCGCTTGGTGATCCAAGCTGTTGCTGTCATTACTTCTGTCAAACCCCCAGCGCACTGAAAACATTTCCCTGATTCTGGGGCGGACGAAGAAGTGTTTGTTACAAACAGTTGCTCTTAGTTTTAAACTCTGGTTTTTATTTCACCAGCGTGGCCCCCTGCGAGATAAATTTTTAATTTACATTTTGGGTTTTGAAGTTTGATAGGTCATTGATAGTGTCATTCGTTGAATGTATTATGGATGCGTTACAATGATGACTTCTGGAGTTAGATAGTGAACAAACAATTACTGCTGGGGTTTTGTCGAAGAAAACATTTTCTCAAATCAAAAGCCGCATTCTCGCAGATGTAACCTCGCAAGCTTGTCGCTACCCTATGGATTTTCATAGCAGTTATACAGATGAAGTCGATTCTTTAATTTTTCTTTAAGCGTTTCACCCTAAGCAAGACTGGAAGCCACTAGCACGCAAGGGGTTACAGAGATTTGGAGCGAGAGAAAATAGGAGTGATAGAGGAAAGGAAGAAGAGAAGGATAGTGGGATAGATTAAGGCATCTGGAGACGTCGATTGACGTAGTTGGAGATTATAGCTATCAGGGAAACAAGAAAAGGGGAGAAGTGCGAGACATGAAGCTATTGGAGTAGAAGAAACGGCTACATTTAACAGTTTCGACAGTGAAAGGGTGAGAGCGAGATGCCACCCTAGTAAAACGCTTAAATTTTTGAAGTCTGGGAACCAGCGAAAGCAGCTCATCGGAGCAGTTACCATGAAAGTATTTGTAAAAAAGACAGAGGGAGGCGACAGCACGTCTGTGAGAAAGCAATTGCAGACGAGATGCCAGATCAGGGTCAATTACATTGCATATTTGTCTCTGGATTTTATCAAAAACCTTGAGACAAACAGAAGGGGCTCTAGACCATATATGGCAGCTATACTCCATGCAAGGGCGAATTACCGGGGGTAACGGCAAAACTGTCTAAATCGTGTAAAAGCTAAATTGTCCATTTGTTAGATTAAGCTAGTTAGTCTCCAAGTTTAACAAAAGAATCCTAATGAAATGGATCATAAACGAAAATGAAATGTTCATCATTAATTAATCAGAGCTAAGGATCGGAAGCTCATGAAAGATTGAAATAAAATTCATATATATATATATATATATATATATATATATATATATATATATATATATATATATATATATATACTATTTACATTATTCGGACTATTGTCCTCATCTTTGTCGCCATATTTATTACAACGTTTCGGTCGTTGTACGCTCCGGCCTTCTTCTGGTGGTTGGAATGTTGAACTGAACCCTTTATTTCGCTCGCTGGGGTAGACTGTTCTAGTTCAACGTGCCATGTTTAATGGATGTCAGTCATCAATTATCTCCTGTTAATTATCCTCTCCACGTTCTCCAATGCCTTAACCAGGTGTTGAACTCACACTCTTTGGGTCCTCTCACTGGATCTAATTAACGACTTTATCCACTGTCCCATGTGTTCAAGGACACATGGCACAGTGGATAACTGACATCCATTATACATGGCACGTGGAACTAGAACAATCTGCCCCATTGAGCGAAATAAAGGGTACAGTTCGACATAAAAATTTTACAGGGGTTAAAAAAGCAAGGCATAACTGTAAACAAAGACCAATATAATTTTGACTGTAAGAAGATATTATATTTAGGATATCAAATATCAAAAGAAGGCATATCATCTGACGATAGATTAACAATGGAAATATCAGAAATAGCTGCTACAACAAGTAAAAAGGAATTAGAATCCTTTTGGGGGCTAATAAAGTTTTATAGCAAATACACACCAAGATACAGCGGCATAAGGGAGCCATTTGTAAAATTACGCAAAAGAAAACAAAAAAAACCCAAAACAATGGATTTAACTGAACACAAAAGCAAACTATCGCTTTTGACACACTAAAGAGAATATTGAGGAACAAACGAATAATAAAAGTATTTGATCCACTAAAATAAGTAACGTTAACTATAGGCGCGAGTGAAAAGGCGATTACTGCTATTCTATCACAAGAAACCTAATCATGTACATATCAAGAAGATTAACGTCGAATATTGAAAAAAGAAGCACTAGAGATTGTATCGAGCATGGAAAGGGCACGACATTTTTTTGATAGAAAAAAAACCTTTTAAAATCAGACCACGGACCATTGGAATTCATATTTAACCCGAGGAAAGAATTGCCAAACGTCACATCATCAAGGATTTTAAGATGAGCGATAAAGATCATGGCATTCGATTTTGACATAGTATAAGTAAAATAAAAACACTGTCCCTCACGTAGATGCTTTATCAAGATTACAGTTCAAGAATGAAACAGATTAAAAACAGAAAATGCTGAAGATAAAATAATACACTGGGTAGAAACATTCTTCCTCTAAATAGACTCAAAATAGAAACAAAACAAGACTCGATATTAAGCAGAATAGTAGAGGAAATAAAAAAATAATGTATGGAACAATTGTTTGATGGCAGAGCAACCCTTTAAAGAAACGAAGCACAAACTAACCAAAGAAACTAGCATAATATGCAATGTGGATATAATAGTAGCTCTACAAATACTGAGAAAGGACATAATAAAAGGCGTACACGATGACGCGCATTGTGGCATAACAGCCACGCAAAAAAGACTTAAGTGGCAATCCTGGTGGTCAGGGTATTCAAAAGCTGTAGAGGAATACATTAAGAGATGCCCAAAATGTGAGGAAATAAAAAACTTCAGGTAAGCAAAATTTCACTCGTGGCTCAAAGAAGAAGAGCCATGGGTTATGGTCCACATGGAACACGCACATATCAAAGATCGGCATTGTTCTTAATATTAGTGGATTCATATTCAGGATGGCTAGAGGTTGTCAGAGTGAAAGACAGAAAAGCCACCACAATAAAGCAAGTACTAATAACTATATTCTCAAGGAATGGAGTACCTCAGACAATAGTCATCGACAATACACCTGCATTTTGCGATGAGAACTTAACTCTCAAGTTCCGTAGACTCTCTGATGTGTATAGGACCAAAGCACTCAAGTCCGTATGCTCCAGAGGAGTATAGGTTCCACAGGTCTCAAGACCCGTAAACTCACTGAAGTGTATGGGGGCAAAGCACTCAAGTTCGTATGATCCCAGAGGAGTATAGGGAACACAGCTCTCAAGTCCCGTAGACTCACTGAGGTATATGGGAATCACAGATCTCAAGACCTGTGGAATCAGTGAAGTGTATGGGGCCAAAGCATTCAAGTCCCGTAGACTCCAGCGGAGAATGGGTACCACAGATCTCAAGACCTGTGGACTCACTGAAGTGTATGGGGCCAAATCACTGTAGACTCTCTGAGGTGTATGTAGTCACAGCTCTCAAGTCCGGAAAACTCCCTAAGGAGTATGAAATCACCGCTCTCAAGTCCCGTAGACTCCCTGAGCAGTATGGGGCCGAAGCTCTCAGCATTCTAGCTGGTTACCGTACCAAGTAGTAGGTTTTTACAGGATGAAATGATTGATTGGTTACAAATCCCTGGAAAAGAGTCCAGTATGCCCTAGTATTTAACCTCTAGCGGGGATGGGAGAGAGAGAGAGAGAGAGAGAGAGAGAAATGGAGAGTGGAGCTAGACTCAGAAATTTCTCAAGGGTATTTGCACATAAGTGAATATAATGAATTCTATTGAAAATCGAACCTGGCTCTCCGGTTTTTCATTCCGAGTCGCTATGAACTACACCACACCCTTTAAAATTAACGCAATGTTAAAAAATATTATATAATAATAATAAAATTAAAAATCGAAATTAAAATAAAATTAGAAATAAAGTTAAAAGTAAAATATTAAGAGGAAGCATTATTAAAAAAAAGAAGGTCGAAATATGCATGCAAGGATTGAAACGTAATGAATATTTAGTTAATTCGGAATATTGATTCTTTTGGTCTTCTGTTAAGCGATTATATTTGGGAGGGAAGTCCCACGTAATTAAATCAGATTTTAGTACCGGGGCCGCACCGTCTTTCATTATAATTTGCCAGCAAACCGGGACAGAAGCAAACAAATCCAACAAAAATGTGTTTATTTCAATTTACGAAATTGAAAGGCGCTATTTTTGTCTTTAGGAATCTTGCAGGGTCGTTCTATTTAATATCAAGCATCAATCATGAGATGAGATCTTCTTTCGCTTCCCTCTACCCGTATCTTGCGATGGGAACCAATTTTCAATGAATGAACGTGAGCGATTTACAAATAAAATAATACAGCTTGCTACAAATTTCAATGATAATTTGGCACTACTGAAATTAAACGGCCCGTACTTTAAAAGGGAGGAAGAATTTCTTAAAATAATTCTTGTAGATTTGCATTAATTATGTCTCACCCTAACCACGACATATGTCAGAATCAAAAAAAAAAAAATATATATATATATATATATATTGACTTTTTATTATTTCAGATGCAGCGGGTACTGTTCAAAATATAAAATAGTGTAAAATCGATCACTGTTTTTTAAGAAATTTCCCGTTACTTTGTTCTTATTATTTAAATGACATCATTGGAACTGTGTATACGTCATCGATAATTGCGTACTGTTACGAATTGAAAAAAGAAATAGTGGTATATCTTATAGTAGACATTATCTGACCTAAGTGAGAGACGGATTACACACACACACACACACACACACACACACACACACACACACACACACACACACACATACATATATATATATATATATATATATATATATATATATATATATATATCGAAAATGTTTATGAAGAATCCTGCATGTAGGCAACCCGTATAAGCATTATTGTTTCACTCCGTCACCTTTTTTTTTATCTCTATGTATATTTTTCTCCAGGAACAAATGGAAAAAAGGAAGTGACGTTTCACATACGGCTTGTCTACAAGCAGGATTGTTCATAGCCATTTTCGATTCTCACCCGTCGAAGTGCAGTTGAAATGCACTGAAACGAAGTTACATCTTTGTAGTGAGTAAAATGGTTTTGTCTACATGATAAAATTATAATATATATATATAAATATATATATATATATATATATATATGTCTGTGTGTGTGTGTATATAATAATGATAATAATAATAATAATAATAATAATAATAATAATAATAATAACTGTGTATTTGGGCAGTATCCCTTCTTTTATACGAGTTTCATGAAAGGCGACGAACAAGATATTGCAATTAAGATTTTTATTTATATTTTTGTGTTGTATAAATGTTTTCTTTCCTGGCCATAAAAGTTTTACATTCTTTATGTCCAGGAAATGAAGCACTTATACAAACGCAAGAAAAATTAAATGAAAAGCTTGTCAGTTATCTTTACTGAAACATACATACATATATATATATATATATATATATATATATATATATGTGTGTGTGTGTGTGTGTATGTGTGTGTGTATGTGTGTGTATGTGTGTGTATGTGTACTAAATGCAATGTCAATCACTATTTACTGTCCTCCTGATTACTCTTTTCTCTTCCCGCTCATTATAAATTTTTCTGTTCGTAATACTTCCATACTTTGTGTCTCAGTGGCTTTACTACCTTTCATGGGTTGATACCGATTATATATATATATATATATATATATATGAAGAAATATAGTCTTAAGGTGTGCTATGTTTATGGGATAAAGTGCTCAATATCAGAGATAGAGCGTGTGTAAATATAAAAGGGAACATAGAAGTCAACACTTAGAGACAACAGTCTGCTTCATGCTAGACGCAATGGCCTGACGATTGCGTCTAGCATGACTGTCGCCTCTAAATATTGACTTCTATGTTCAATTTTATATATATATATATATATATATATATATATATATATATATATATATATATATATATATATATATATATATATTATTGATACGATTATTACTTAATAGATTAGTTCCCATATTTGAGTAAGCGCTCCGTTTATTTATTAAAAAGTATATTTATTTATTTTTGTCTAGCGGCCCAAATATTCGAGAAATCTAAATTATGCATTCTCCGGCAGCATCCGAACTTTTAAAAAAATCTAAAATTAAGTGAGTAAATATTTTTCCTTGTCTGAAACTATAGCTTATATAACTTTGGCGTAGTTGGTATCTGGTGCATGGAAAATTTCTTGTTATATAAATTCTGGAAAAAAAATGAGATCTACTTCTCCATGAAGTAAAAAAAAATGTCTTTGACTGAGGAAAAGAAAATAGATAAAAAAAAACAAAAAAAAAAAAAACACTTCAAACTTTGAGACCAGAATTTGCTCTCTTTACATAACTTCGTATCGGTTAGGATCTCCAAGCCAAAAAAAAAATCGTTTGTTTTCCAAAGTTCAGATTTCAGAGAAGGAAAGTAATTTTGTTATAGAATTGTAATAGTTTAATATTTAACAAACTTATTTTTGAGTCATAAAAATGTCTTGTTCTTTAGACAATACTCTGCCAACATAAACATTGTCGGGGTTTCAGATCGCGAAGTAAAGAAAAAATAACACCAACGAAAATGAGGAAAGAAATATGCGGATGTTAAATATGACTGGGTTATTTGAAAATGGTACGTTAAAAAATTCCTGAAAGTAAAATTACAGAAAAAGCTTTTTTAATGGAACTGTATACACACACACACACACACACACACACGCACACACACACACACATATATATATATATATATATATATATATATATATATATATATATAAAAATATATATATATACTCTTAATATATATTTATATGTATATATATATGTATTACTCTTTATATATATATATATATATATATATATATATATATATATATATATATATATATATATATATATAGCATAATGAGAAGCCACGTATACTTTCTTAATATATATATAATATAGAAAAAACAACTGAAAAGTTGCAAATTAAAAAATATTGAATGTTTTTTGTGAAAGTATTTATTTATATTTTTATATATATATATATTTGATATTTCAGATCGGTCCCGATATTCCATCTGATGAAAGATCGGGGCCGATCTGAAATATCATATATATATATATATATATATATATATATATATATATATATATATATATATATGTATATATATATATATATATATATATATATATATATGTATATATATATATATATATATATATATATATATATATATATATAAATGAATACTTTCACAAAAAACACTCATTTTTTTTTAATTTGCAACTTTTCAGTTGTTATATATATATATATATATATATATATATATATATATATATATATATATATATATATATATATTATTCTTTGCAAAATAATTGATTTCTTCAATCCTAATTCGATGAACTTTTGTTCAAAAATAATTAATAAAAGGTTTAATTTAAAATGTCACCGCGAACAAATCGTACATAAGTTCTAGAAGTGTAATTTTTACATATGCGCGCTAATGGGCGCGAGGCTGCACGGCTGTATCAGATTCCGTTTCCAGACCTAAGGCAGCTGAGTCATTCAATCTTTACTGCTGTTGATCGTCGCGTTGCCGAGAGAGGATCCGTGGTTCTACAAACTATGTATCGAGGAAGATCTAGATCTGCTCGTACGCCTAACAACGAAGAACACATTCTACAGGCTGTCGGTGACGATCCAGCTATCAGCACACGTCAAGTGGCCCGAGTACGTCGTACACCTCATAGTACGACATGGAGTGTACTTCAAGAGCAGCTCCTGTATTCGTATCATTTGCAATGTGTGTAGGTACTTTCGCCCTTTGATCACTCACCATGGGAAAACTTTTCTGGATGGTTTATTAATATTGAGGGGTATCCCCTTTTTACACAAATGGACTCACCCAAGGTATACATATAGTATTACCAGTGAATACCGGGACAGTTAGTACGTTGAGTCTTTTCGGCTGGACGGTCTGAGCAGAGAGGAACCCGGAGGAGGCTCCGCCGAAGGGCAGAGTCACGTTCGGGGAGGTTGTCCAACCCGATCCCGTTTATACGGGTTCTACGGTCATTTTTTTGGCCGAGCTTACGGGCTCGGAAAACCCACGTTAAACCCGGCCTTGTGCCACATGCAACCCTCATGGGTAGGGGGGCTAAATATCGTCAGTACATTGAGTCTTTTCGGCTGGACGGTCGAACTCTCTACCTTTGAGCAGAGAAGAACCCGGACGAGGCTCCGACGAAGGGCAGAGTCTCGTTCGGGGAGGTTGACCAACCCAATCTCATTTATACGGGTTCTACGGGTATTTTTGGGCCGAGCCTACGGGCTCGGAAAACCCACGTTAAACCCGGCCTTGTGCCACATGAAACCCTCTTGGGGGGTGGCTAAATATCGTCAGTAGGTTGAGTCAAGTCCGTAGTAGTAGTAATAGAACGTCGAGTCGGTCGGTAGAATAACGTAGCGGCAAGAGTCACAGTAACGAACACATAGACTCAGCAAGAAGTCATACAGCGATACGTCGATACCAAAATTATCTATATATTTGTCTACTAACCCCGCTTTCCTGGAACTACTAACCTGTATTACCAGTTTGTATTATTACGTTAATACATTTATTTCCTATATTCATTCTTGGCGTTTGTTATTATTTGATACCGGATTTCATCCCGGAATCCACAACAATTACACAAACTGTCAATTTGTTGTTTGCCTCTTCCGGCTTGTTTACAGATGAGACAACATTTGGAAGAGATGGAATAACAAATTTATACTTTGTGGGCGGATCGGAATCCCCATGGTACAATGCATACTATACACCAGCATCAGTTTACTATTAATCTCTGGGCTGGAATTGTAGGTGACTGGTAGGTCCATATGTTCTCCCAGCACGTCTTATAGGAGCTTTCTACAGGGACTTTATTTCTAGAGGATGTACCCCTGCTAAAACGAAGACGCATATGGTTCATGTATGACGGGTCTCCAGCACATTTTTGTCACATTTTTTACGATGCACAGGCTGACATCTACCAAGATGGATGAATAGTTACGAGAGGACCGGTTCAATGGCCGGCATGTTCCCCGACCTCAATCTTTTGGATTTTTACGTGAGAGGTCACCTAAAAAATTTGGCTTATGCAGCAGACATTAATAATGCAGATCATTAAATGACCCATTGAGGTTGATGTGCCGCAAAACAAGAACCAAACCAACCTTGTTTTGGTGTTAGAAACTTGCTTCCAAAGTTTGGAAACGTATTTTTGGATTATCTCTTGGATTGTACATTTAATAGAGATTATGGAATATTTAAACTTAATGACTCAAAAACGAATGATTTGCGGACATATGCTTACAGGATTGGTGTCATGGTTTTGGTGTAAAGAACCCACCCACAAAGTTTGGAAAATTATTTTTGCTACACCCTGTATACAGGGGGCTGCAAAAGTACGTATACAATAAGTATTATTTCACTATTACCAGTATTATAATAGTGGTTCCAAGAGTCATTTAATATTCTATTAAATTAAATTATTAATTTATTAAATTTATTTAATTAATAATCATTTATTATTGATATGTTAGAATCGATATATTTGTATAATCAATACGTTTCGTGTGCGTGTTTTGTTTCTCATTATTTCATTTCTCATACCCACTTATGCATTGCCATATATATATATATATATATATATATATATATATATATATATATATATATATAGAATATATATATATATATACGAATGCTTAATTATATCATTTTGAAAGTTGACTGAGTGACTGGCTATCTATCTATCTCAAGATGTTCATTATCTATCTATCTATCTATCTATCTATCTATCTATCTATCTATCTATCTATCTATTTCAAGGTGTTCATATCTATCTATCAATCTATCTATCTATTTCATGGTGTTCATATCTATCTATCTACCTATCTCAAGATGTTCATATCTTTCTAAAGATCTATCTATCTATATATCTATTTCAAGGTGTTCATATCTATCTATCAATCAATCTATGTATTTCAAGGTGTTCATATCTATCTATCTATCTATCTATCTATCTATCTATCTATCTATCTATCTATCTATCTATCTATCTCAAGATGTTCATATCTTTCTCAAGATCTATCTATCTATCTATCTATCTATCTATCTATCTATCTCAAGATGTTCATATCTTTCTCAAGATCTATCTATCTATCTATCTATCTATCTATCTATCTATCTATCTATCTATCTATCTATTTCTAGGTGTTCATATCTATCTATCTATCT
This sequence comes from Acanthosepion esculentum, assembly GCA_964036315.1. Taxonomy (NCBI): domain Eukaryota; kingdom Metazoa; phylum Mollusca; class Cephalopoda; order Sepiida; family Sepiidae; genus Acanthosepion; species Acanthosepion esculentum. Next base: position 113,979,969 of record OZ038482.1, on the reverse strand, counting down.
ATCTATCTATCTATTTCAAGGTGTTCATATCTATCTATCTATCTATCTATCTATCTATCTATCTATCTATCTATCTATCTATCTATCTATCTATCTATCTATCTATCTTTATATTTACCTGGCAAGTATTAACATATTTATTCTTTGGCTGTGATAAATCCGACACGTATACTTTATTTTTTCGCTTTCCATTTCGGATATATTCATTATGATGCATTACACACACACAGACACACACAGACACAGTGACGCACACATATATACAGACACACACACACACACACACACACACATATATATGTGTGTGTGTGTGTGTATTCATGACCACTTAAGTATGTACCCCTCAGTTAAAAAACAGCTTCTGTTTGAAAGAAAAAGTCGTCATTGATATATTCAATTAAACACCACACTCACCAGAAGAACGCGATTTTCTTCATATTAAAGAAACGCTGAGTGATAGTCTCAAAGAAATATTCAATGTAATATTAAGATTTTTTTCTTTCCTCTTACGTAGACACTCTCTCAATATATCACTCATCCATAAAGATCTCCTTGACCTTTTTGCTTTATAGCCGAGGACTTTTTACCTTATATCTGAGCACTTACGCTTTTATACTTTTACTTGTAAAAGCAGACAACAAATTCAATATCGTTTTTATAACAATTTCGAATGAAAACTTCGAAAGCCAGAATCACTTTTCTCGATTGAGGAAGAGTATCATCTACGTAATATAAGCAAATCATTTCCCCTCCTTTCATTTATCTCAGTTAAAAACGAAATTTCTGGTTCCCGGCATTGTTACACTATGTTTAACTTAAATTTTACTTTTTTTCCCCTGCCTTTTTTCTTTTATTCCGTTTATTAATGTATTTATTTTAATTTTAATATATTTTCTTTGGTTTTCGCTTATTTAACAGATTGGAATGTCGGCATCATTGTTGTGAATCGATGGACACTTTCCCCTGTCAGAGGAACCTTAGAATAAGCCAACGGTAATCTCTGTGGAGGGGTAAAACCCTAGCCCGTAAAAAAGGACCTATCTTCTCGTGGATACTTGAAGACTAGGAACAACGTCTGTATAAACTAGTTCTATGCCGACATAATCCCTCAAGTATAAACTGGACATGTATCGACCTCTATGACTTAAACAGAAACCAAACAAAAGTGGAGGCATAACTAGATGAAGAAAGGTAGACATGGGCCCAGTTTACAGTAGAGTCAAAAACGTAGACACACGTCCTGTTTGCATTAGAATAATAAAGGTAGGCAGAGGTTCGGTTGACAAACCTGTGTCCACCTTTTACAATCTAGAAAAATGGACACAGGTTTGCCAACCGTACCTCTGCTTACCTTTATTATTTTAATGCAAACAGGACGTGTGTCTACGTTTTTGACTCTACTGTAAACTGGGCCCGTGTTTACCTTTCTTCATCTAGTTATGCCTCCATTTTTAACTCTAGTGTAAATCGGATCTATTCCTACATTTTTTACTCATGTATAAACCGTACCTATGGTTACCTTTTCATTCTAATGTAAAACTAGACTCATCTCAAAATTTACGTCTCAAGTGTAAACTGAACTCGTGTTTATCTTTTTAAATGAACTTATTCCGAGAATATCCGCCATTTTACTCTAGTGTAAAAAAAACATATGTTTATGGTTTTGTCTTTCATGTAGACCGGACTTAGGTTTACCTATCGATTAATTCATTGTCTTTTTGTCCATAAAGTTCGTGTTCACTTAAAAAAAAAATTATAACTTTCTTTGTATTTGCGATAGAATTAATTTGTAAAAAGGATTAGAAAGAAGTAAATCTATATTTTTTAAGGTTTTATTGAAATTTTATTTAAGTTTCCACACGTCCTCCATCATTAGCAATACAAACGGTAATACGATTTTGCAGTTCACGGAAAACATTTGCCAACTGATTTACTTACAGTAATGCCTGAAATCACATTAGTTATTTTAGCTATACTTAAAACTAGGTACATTAAACTTTATAACATTTTTTACAGATTATTTCTATCGCAAATACAAATAAAGTTATAATTTTTAAAAATGCACACGAACTTTATGGACACCATGTATGTATATATATATACATAGAGAGGGAAAATTAGCTATAGCTTTACATAGGGAACCCAAATATTTATTAAATTCTAAAACGGAAATTCTAAGCAAATGCAGATATATAAAATCTTGGTTATTGGATTAGGCCTCGTCCCCACTGAATAAATAGTTGTTTAACCCCTGTTGTCCGTGTTTGTCTCTAAATCATCCCCACCCTTTCAAGCCATTTTTCGAATAAATGTTCTCCCCCCCCCCGTTGTTGTTGGTTTTCTTTTCTTTTTTTGTCTTTGGTCACGTGGTTTGGTCTTTTGTTTATTGACTATAAGTATACCGTTTCCTTTTTTTTACCTCTTTATCCAGCCTTCCCTGACGATCCGCTTAGGTGAAAACTTGGTAGGTTTGTCTGGCTCTCTAGGTTTAAGTATATATATATATATATATATATATATATATATATATATATATATATATATTATATATATATATATATATATAAGCGCTAGGAAAACCTACCTAGGTTTCACCTAAACGGATCTTCAGGGTAAGCCAGGTAGGTTTTTCTGGCTCTTTAGGATTTATTTTAGTTATTCCTGCTCTATTTAGCGTATTGAGCACTCTATGTTTTAATCTTTCTACTCGCTTGGGGATTTTTTTCTTTGGACTAAAAACTTAAGGCACTGAACAATTTATTTCACCCTGTTCGGATGTTTTTAGTTCTTTCTTTTTTTATTTCCCATTTTTTCCTCGGGTACCGATTTGTTTTGACATATGCAGATCAATTCATCGTACTTTTTGTCTTATAAGATATATTTGACATTAAATAACCCCGAAAATTAAGCAATCTAATATCGATGTTAAAAGAAAATCCGTGGGAAAGAAGATAATGATAACTATAATTTTTTAAAGCATTTCACGCCAAACAAGGCGGGCGTGCCACTAGCATGCAAAGGGGTTACAGAGAGTAAGAGCAAGAGAAAAGGGTAGTGTTTCAAGAAAGGCTGAAGAGAAGGACGGGGATCAGGATCAAGGCATCAGAAGATGTCGATTGACATTACATTTGAAGAATTGAGATTATAGTTATCAGGAGAGGAAGTAAGAGGAAGGGAGTTCTACTGCCGGGAAGTGTGAGAGAAGAAGCTGTTGGAGTAGAAGAGGCGGTTACATTTAACTATTTCGACAGTGAACGGGTGGGACCGAGATGCCAACCTAGTAGCACGTTTAAATTAATGCAAATGGGGTAACAGTGAAAGTAGCTCGTCAGAACAGTTGCCATGAAAATATTTGTGGAAAAGACAGAGGGAAACCACAGCACGTCTGTGAGAAAGTGACTGGTGTCGAGATGCCAGATCAGCGTCTGTAACATTGTATATCCGTCTCTGGATTTTGTCGAGGACCTCTAGATGAACAGCGCGGGCACCAGACCATGTATGACAAATTATTATTATTGTTGCTATAAACGTTAAAAGGATCGCGTACGAACGAACGATGATAGTACGTTTCAAAGATAATGAAAAAATAAAAGGTTCAGACGAAGGTTTGAAATCAGTCCTCGTTGCATACACACATAGATATCTAAACATGATGGCGCCTACCGTAGAGTAATGAGTTGCAAACTTGTCAGTCGAACCAATTTAAGATTAAAGCGAATACGCTTACACCATTGTGCTCCATTGACTGAGTACAGACCCGTAACATAGTCGAAAGATCTTCTTTAACAACAGTTGGCTAGTGTAGCGAGTTCAATTTTCACAGGATATTTCATTGCCTTGTGCCAGACTTAGCCAGACTTCATAAATAATCGTATACAGGCATTTACGTCCATACTTTTTTTTTCGTTTTATAATATTTTTCGACTTCATTGCACCATCTACCTCTTCTATGTGCTCTGTTTCTTTAGGACGTCGTCGATCATAGCTCTCCACGACTTCTTATCGTTTGTAGTTCTTAGCAATGCTTGCTCCTTACTATACCTCCCAGTCCATGTTCTGCTATCTACACGAAAACGTTGAGTAGATTACTCGATGTTTTTATTCTACCCCTCTTGCCTTCATTATGCCTTTTGAGAATAAAATTCTTTAGGCCCGCTTTTTGTGTTGAAGAAATTTCTCTTCTGATTTAAAGTATAGTTGTCCATTTTGTTTGCATTTTCCTTTAAACTTCCTCGTTATTCACATGTTCAGTCCATGATGTTTTCAGCATTCTACTATTGGACCAAATCTTCTTCTTCCGCTGTTAAAAAAATGACCATCAGGTGTTGGCGTGTCGCTCTCACTTAATTAGAATAATAGAAATAATAATTATTATATTATAGTTATTATTATCTTCTTTTCTACGGACTTTGTTTCAGCATTATGGGTGATCTCTATCAAGTCGTACGATTTCAGAGCACCTTTCAATATTTGCAGTGGCAAGCATTACAGACTTCTGAAGTGATGGTATAAAAGGCTTAGATTGATTGATTCATTCGTTTTCTACAGGTTATCAACCTTTTGCAGTATCTGTCTATATTTCTGAGATGAGGTATTATGTACACTATTTACATTATTCGGTCTGTTGTCCTCATCTTTGTCGCCATATTTAGGAATCAGCACATATGATAGGCCACAAAAATCTCCAAAGCCGACCAAGCATAGAAATGAATACAATATGGGAACCAGTAATAAGGAGTGCCAGAGAAAAGCGATAATAACAACAAAAATTGCAATATGAGCTCTGGTAAAAACATGTAATGATAACAGCAAAAATTGCAATATGAGCAGTGGTATAAATGGTTGCTGATAACATTAAGTTTATAATACCCAGAAATTCATACACAGATGTCCTCAAGGGCACATGGCACATTGGATATAAGCGTTGGTTAGATCCAGTGACAGTTCCCAAATAATGTGAGTTCAATCCCCGGTGGAGAACATGGAGAGGGGGAATTAACAGGAGATAACTGATAACTGACATCCATTGAACATGGTACGTGGAACTAGAACAGTCTACCCCAGTGAGCGAAATAAAGGGTTCAGTTCGACATTCCAACCATACAACGGCCGAAATGTTGTAATAAATATGGCCACACAGATGAGGGCGATAGTTCGAGTAATGTAAATAGTGAACCATTTGCATGTTATTTAAAGTCAGAAAATATTTTTTAGCTTTTAAGAATTCTTTTAATGATTTAGTGATATTAGCATATTCACTTACGTGTTAATACCCTTGAGAAAGTTATGAATCTAATTCTTCTTCCTCCAGCTATGGACAGACTGGGTTCTATAGCATTGGGTGATAACCGGTTTACTTCAGAAAGACATGTCAACCTAGCGCAAGAAGATATCCCGTTTCGTAAGTCATGAATCGAAAGAGACATGATCGCCCAAGCGCGTATCACGTATGGCACTTAACTGACTGACTGATACAAGTCTTACTAATTAACCCATAGGTGGGGCCAAAGAGATGGAAATCATACATTTCCCAAAGGCGTAAGTGAATATAACGAACCCAATTGGAATTAGAACTCGGCTCTCCGATTAAAGAATTCCGTACCATTATCTATTACATCACCCGCACATCCAAGCTTACCGCAGCTCGTATTCTCAAACGGTCACCCGTCTAGGTACTGACGAAGCTCGGCATTGCTTAACTTCGGAACCGGTGTTTTAACGCGATGTGGCCGTAAGCAATGATGATGATGATGATGATAATAATAATAAGAAGAATGTGAATAATAATAATAATAATAAGAAGAAAAAGAATAAGAAGAAGAAGAAAAAGAAGAAAATAGAATGTGAATAATAATAATAATAAGAAGAAAAAGAATGTGAATAATAATAATAATAGTAATAAGAAGAAGAAGAGGAAAAAGAAAAATGTTAATAATAAGAAGAATAAGAAGAATAAGAAGAAGAAGGAAAAGAATGTGAATAATAATAAGAAGAAGAAGAAAAAGAAGAATGTGAATAATAAGAAGAAAAAGAAAAAGAATGTGAATAATAATAAGAACAATAATAAGAAGAAGAAGAAAAAGAAGAAAAATATGAATAATAACAGTAATAATAATAAGAATAATAAGAAGAATAAGGAAAAAAGAAGAATGTGAACAACAATAATAATAATAATAATAATAATAATAATAATAATAATAATAATAATAATAATAAGAAGAAGAAGAAGAAGAAGAAGAAGAAGAAGAAGAAGAAGAGTATGCACGTGCAACTGCATGAAATAAAGTGATAATCCCATATCTCATAAAATAGGACCTCACAGAAGGGCTTATATTACATTTGTTTTCTGCCTATCGGGCAATGCAGGCAAGTCCAGAAAAAGCACAACGCGCATCAGCCGAACTTCGTCAGCGATTGGATAAGAACAGCAATAAATAAAAAAATAAAGCGAAAAAAAAATAAATGCATAAATAAAATAAAAAATAAAAATAAAAGAAATAACATTTATCAGTTTACCACTGTCTCACCTCTGTTCGTTCTTTTTCTTTCTTTTTTTTTTTGGTTTTGTTTCTTTTTTATCTCCTCCTATTCAAGACCCACACATCGAGGACAAGAATAAATAATAATAAAAATAATAAATAAATAAACCGTCATTAAGGTTCGTTTGATAACAAAAAATTCCTGTTAGCACAAAGATAATCGATTTTTTCTGCAAACCTTGAAAAGAAATGATATAATTTTTTACCCCTTAAATTAACGTAGTGTCCCCCCACACCACTTATGTAATTTTCTTCCTTTTTAACTACCCGCTCACCTTTTTATTTCACTCTTCTTTACCTCTACCCTCTCTATCCGATCCCTTTCACGTCCCCTTGAATTCCCTGACGTCACCCCAAATCCCACTCCTTCTCGTCATATACTATTCAAACTATATGTCCAGCCTTCCTTGATTCGTGTCCTCTCTGTTTTCTTTGATTCTTTGTTTCCCTTACTTTTGTGTGACGGTGAAAGCTCGTTTCCTGAACTGATCGAATTCTGACAAAACAGGTTAACGATAGTTCCCCATCGACAGAACATTGAACCTTTAACGACGAAAACTTAATTCAAGGCAGAACGGCTTTGCTATTTCAGTTTCCAGCTTTGCCAATTTCTATTATTTAAAAACAAAATAAAGATAGTATATTTAATAAAGATATTTAATATTTAATAAAGATATTTTTAAATAAAGTTTGTTTGTTTTGTTTTATGGCATATGAACCTCAATGGGTCATTTAATGCAAACAACTTATTTTTTTCCTGGTAATATTTTTGTTTTGTCAAAAATCTATTTCTGGTAATATTTTTTTCTCACAATTGTACAGCTGGTAATATTTTTTTCTTCAAAAAATATCTTGCTGATAATATTTTTTTTTCAAAAACGTATTGATGGTAATAGTTTTTTTACTTCAAAAATTTATTTCTGGTAATAATTTTTTACAAAGTATTTCTGGTATAAAAACCTATTTTTACACTTTTATAATACTTTTTACTTCTGTTTCGGGGTTATCTATTTGCCCATACCTGGGACCCTAACAGGTACTACCACCCCAGGTCAGGGTGGACCTGGGAACACCAGCAATTATAGGTGGTTCTACGCTCCTCAAAACCTCCTGCTCAGAGGCCTTGCTGCTGGACGTAGTTTATCGTCTTACCCTGGACGTGGATGTAGTTTATTGTCATACCTAGGTCGTTTAAATAAAGATGGCATATTTAATAAAGATGGCATATTTTATTTGAGAAGTTCTATAATCCGGCAAGAGCAGTGCCAAAAGACAATATTCGACACAGGAATCCGAATGCGTATATAGAGAAATCTGTTTTTTTTTCTCTCAGAAATTGAGTAAGGTATAACGCAAGCGACCTTTTACGAGGAAAGAGGACTTAGAAAATTTGACACACACTTGGCATATTGAAAGCAAGAAGAACCGAGGAAAACAGCGCATAACTTACGAGCTTATATAAATCGATGGCAGAGCAGGATTTAGGAAAGGTAGCAAAAAGACAAAGAGCTACAAATGACAGGGAATTCTGGAAAGCCATGATTACAGACATCCTGAAGAGATTTGGCACATGGCAATTACGAAGGCGGTCTGCGAGACAATCTCTAAAGATATTCCAACAATAGTTGAATGAGCTACTTTATATAATATGACACCAGATTCCCGAATAAAACGATTATTTTTTAAACGTCTATATCTGATCATTTGAAAAGATTTCAAAACGTAATATAAAATGTGTTAACACTACTCCTAAAACAATAAGAGATTTAATTAATATAAATCAATATGAAAAGTGTATTGGAGTGACAGAATCGGGAACGAGGAAATCCGAAGACGTGCAAATTCTAGAAACCGGAGTGTAATATTACAGTCTACGATATTATAACCTGCCGTTACCTGACGGCCGGCACTAAATTGGATACCTCAAGGCTGCAAAAATCAAGAGGTCGTCCGAAAATAACATGGTGCACTACAGTAAAAGATGAATTGAGAAAAAGAAACCCCAAATGGTTCCAGACTCCAAGACTTGTCCAAAATTGGTGTAAGTGGGTGAGAATTGTGACCCTTTGCTGTGCGACGGCTGATGGAACAAGGTAGCAATAAGAAGAATAGGAGGCCGCACGAAATATCGAGCATCTTAAGGTAGGCCGTTCTACAAAAAAAAATAATCAATTTTTCGTTGTCACTGGATCTAACCAACGACTTTATCCACTGTGCCATGTGTCCTTGAGGATCCAGTGACAAGACCCAAAGAGTGTGAGTTCAATACCGGTTAAGGCAGTAGAGAACATGGAGACGGGAATTAACAGTAGATAACTAATAACTGACATCCATTAAACATGACACGTGGAACTAGAACAGTCTACCCCAGGGCCTTATACTCAATAAAGAGGCTTACATTGAACCTTGAGACGGTAGTGCTGCCCCGAATCAAGAGGGTGGCTCCTGGAAGTCCCTCTGTCTGACAACAGAATTCTGCACCGTGCCATACAAGCAGTAGAACCCAATTATGGCTACCAGATAATTTCTGCGACCATATCACCCTTTACATGTGACTACCTAACTACCCAGACTGCAACCCCCTTTATTATGTATGGGACGCAGTGGAGCGAGAGACCAATAAAACGCTAAACATAAACTGAAGTCAATGATTATGGCAGCATTCACCAACTTAAACAAGGAAACCATCCAGAAGATTGGCAAGATATTTTGAAGTCTGCAGGCTGTGGTTTAAGCCAATGGCGATTTTATTAAATACATTTAATCTTCAGTATTTCAAGATATTTTTCTGTAATTTTGGTAAATATATCTGTTAAAATGAGATGTCAGTGTTATTTTTATTTTTGCGCAATTTAGACGATAATTTATCCATCGCAGCCTACACGCACGCGCGCACACACACACACACACACACACACACACACACACACACACACACATATATATATATATATATATATATATATATATATATATATATATTGTTAGTTCAAAATTATCTACCCTTATAGAATAAATAAAGAGATAATTTCGAAATTCCCTGGAGGTAACCCGGATCATAACGAATCTTGTGACCCATTAGAGTCATAAGGGCAGCACATGCATTGCATTCATAGCAGCAGGGTTCTGTCGAGGGCAAATAGCCTGAACGGAGTTCATGCTTTTTTTTAAAAAGCATGTTACTATTAATAAGTTGTTAGCGTGTTTTTTTTGTTTAAAAAAAAAAACCCAAACATTTTGAAAGAATCAATCGAGAACCAATGATGATTCACGACTAGTTGCACCTTTGTGCAGGTTGGTGTGGTAGCAATGGTCTGCGCTGAGCCACAGCAACCCTCCCTTTCTTACTGCTACAATCCCAGAGCATACAAGTATGTGACGTTTGGGGAAGGAAAGCAGGCTGCTGGGTATCCGACATAATAGCAGTTTATACTGAGTCATTAACTGCCTTCGGGTCCCTCTCTCCGGATTTACTGCCGAGATTTACTGCTCTAGCCTTTCTTCAGCCTGGTTTGAATTAGTCAGATTTTTCCTTCTTCTATACAGGCTGCTAATCAAGATTATATAACCCACTCTGTCCTACTATTTATCCATAGATGGGGAGAAGTGTTTGTTTCACAAATTTCCCAAAACGTAAGCGAAAAAAAATTTGTCCTCTTAATTCTTGTCCTTTTATTGTCTCCTCTGCAAAATAGGATATTTTTCTCATATTCTCTAAAATCCTTTTTTAAAAAAAGGCATGAACTCCGTTCAGGCTATCTTGCCCTCGACACATGCTATGAATGCAATACATGTGCTGCCCTTATGACTCTAATGGATCACAAGATTCGTTACGTTACTAAAATAATCGTCTTTGTTGTTACGACCAGATCCTTTCGGCCATTGTACCCTTCAAGTTTCGTCAAGTGTCTGTTGGTCCGGGTCACCTCCAAGGAATTTCGAAATTATTTCTTTATTTAATCTATAAGGGTAGATAATTTTGAACTAACAATATATATATATATATATATATATATATATATATATATATATATATATATATATATATATGTATATATATATATATATATATATATATATATATACTTGTAAACAAACTTCTGAATACAGTTATTTAATTTATTTCTGACGAAAGATCGGGGCAAATCTGAAATATCAAATATATATATATATAAAAATATAAATAAATACTTTCACAAAAAAACATTCAATTATTTTAAAATTTTCAACTTTTCAGTTGTTTTCTCCATATTATATATATATACCCTCGATATGGCTGACGTTAATTTATGTACAATATCCAAGTCGACAATTAGAAAAACTTAGTAAAAAATGAAACAGACAACATTTAGTTTTCTCATCTCAATCCGAATATACAGGGTTTCCATAAAGTTCGTGTGCACTTTAAAAATTCATAACTTTATTTGTATTTGCGATAGAAATAATCTGTAAAAAATGTTATAAAGTTTAATGTACCTAGTTTTAAGTATAGCTAAAATAACTAATGTGATTTCAGGCATTACTGTAAATCAGTTGGCAAATGTTTTCCGTGAACTGCAAAATCGTATTACCCTTTGTATTGCTAATGATGGAGGACATGTGGAAACTTAAATAAAATTTCAATAAAACCTCAAAAAATATAGATTTACTTCTTTCTAATCCTTTTTACAAACTATTTCTCTATCGCAATTACACGTAAGTGAATATCATGAACTCGAGAGGAACTCGGCCCTACGAGTTCTCTGTCCGAGCCGCGATCCATTAGTCCACCGTACCCCTCCATATCGAGAGAGTAAATAACGTAAAGCTCTTCTTATCCGGTGTTTACTCATTCCCCCACGAGGATGAGATGTGACACGAGGTCTTTTTAAAGTGGGGGCCCGAGCGCGTGCATCCGGGCAGCGACAAAAAATTGCCCACAGTCCCCCGCAACCGTCGGTTGCGCTGGCCTCGGTGCGAGCAGCGATGCCTCCCTCTGGTGCAAGAGGAAGGCGCGGCCTCGAGCAAAGCTCTTCTTATCCAGACCCAGTCTCGTTCCTGGCCAGATTTAAGGAATATCGTCCAATCAAAACTAAAGGTACTTAATAGTCACGAAACGTGGTTAAAAAATAATATTTTTTCGAAATGAATCCATTTTGATTCATGTATGAATTCAATACGCGTATAATAAATTTTGATGTAGAAAGTGAAAAGCATGAAATAATTAAATAGAATTATTACGAGATTTTGAAAACATTTCGTGATTTGGGGAACAATAGATAGGAAATTAAATGTAAAATTTTTGAAATACTTTGAAAATCAATAAATTTAGACAAATTGTAGGCAGCTGAAGTCAAGCATTTTCATAATCTTAATTAGAATTTCTAGGTGCTTACATGGCATTTGTTCCGAACCGAATTGGGAGTTCTATCTATCTATCTATCTATCTATCTATCTATCTATCTATCTATCTATCTATCTATCTATCTATCTATCTATCTATCTAATTAGCTAGCTAGCCATATAGCTATCTAAATCAATTGACTCCATATCCGTCTATGTATTTTAATGAACTGGTGCCATATCTATCTATCTATCTATCTATCTATCTATCTATCTATCTATCTATCTATCTATCTATCTATCTATCTATCTATCTCTGTTCATTATCTATCTATCTATCTATCTATCTATCTATCTATCTATCTATCTATCTATCTATCTATCTATCTAATTAGCTAGCTAGCCATATAACTATCTAAATCAATTGACTCCATATCCATCTATGTATTTTAATGAACTGGTGCCATATCTATCTATCTATCTATCTATCTATCTATCTATCTATCTATCTATCTATCTAATTAGCTAGCTAGCCATATAACTATCTAAATCAATTGACTCCATATCCATCTATGTATTTTAATGAACTGGTGCCATATCTATCTATCTATCTATCTATCTATCTATCTATCTATCTATCTATCTATCTATCTATCTAATTAGCTAGCTAGCCATATAGCTATCTAAATCAATTGACTCCATATCCATCTATGTATTTTAATGAACTGGTGCCATATCTATCTATCTATATATCTATCTATCTATCTATCTATCTATCTATCTATCTATCTATCTATCTATCTATCTATCTATCTATCTATCTATCTATCTACTAATCTATTTACTTAGCTAGCTAGCCATATAGTATCTAAATCAATTGACTCCATATGCATCTATGTATTTGAATAAACTGGTAGCATATCTATCTATCTATCTATCTATCTATCTATCTATCTATCTATCTATCTAATTAGCTAGATAGTCATATAGCTATCTAAATCAGTTGAATCTATATCCATCTATCTCAATTAATTTGTGCCACAACTATCTATCTATCTATCTATCTATCTATCTATCTATCTATCTATCTATCTATCTTATCTATTTAATTAGCTAGCTAGCTAGCCATATAGTATCTAAATCAATTGCCTCCATATGCATCTATGTATTTGAATAAACTGGTAGCATATCTATCTATCTATCTATCTATCTATCTATCTATCTATCTATCTATCTATCTATCTATTTAATTAGCTCGCTAGCTAGCTAGCCATATAGCTATCTAAATCAATTGACTCCATATCCATTTATCTATCTCAATTAATTTGTACCACATCTATCTATCTATCTATCTATCTATCTATCTATCTATCTATCTATCTATCTATCTATCTATCTATCTATCTATCTATCTCATTTATTCTATCAAGATCCTTTCATATTTTGTCTTCATTCACTCCCCCTCTCCGCCTTTGTTTGAATGACCAATGTCCTTATTGCACTACTTTAGAAAATTATTTTAAAATATTGTTCGATTCGGAGAACGTAGTCATTATTTGAATGAAAAACTTTGAAATAATTTTTGATATGAGTCCAGTGGAGAGGGCTGATCACTAAGTCCTCTGCGCTCAACCGGTTTCATATCATTTCAAAAATATTAGTAAGAGAGAAAGAAAGAAAAAATCACCGGCCGCAGTCTTTGTTAAGGACCTTTAATAACTCTTCACCATATCCGAACAAACGTTTCCTCCCCTACACAGATATATGTCTCATTAGAGCCTGCCATGCCTACTTACCAAGGGCTAAATGCGTAGCTGATTTGTCTTTTTCAATGTAGAGCCTATTGAATTAACGCGTTGGTTTGTGAATTCCGTAATATGACATTTGTGAGTTCAATCAATGGTCAGGGCAGTAGGTACACTTGGTAAAAGGCGAAAACAATAACTGAACAGAAATGGAGGATATATTCGTAGACATTAAGAGCAGAATGAGAACAATATGCCACCGGAGACTAAATAATGGGTTCAGTTCAGTTCAAAATTCTCGGCAAGTTAATCGGACTGAGAAGTACCTGATGAAGGCCGGGGCGTACAACGGTCGAAACGTTGTGATAATTACAAGAAAGATGAGGATAATAGACCGCATGTAAATAATGTTAATGTTGTTAGTGAAGCTATAACTTAGTTTTAATGTGTTTCTGTTAAATATTTTATTTTACTACCTGGATGGATATATATATATATATATATATTTAAAGTCATTTTTATGTTTAACATTCTTTTTATAGATACAAGTATTTAAGTAAATGCTCTGTTTATAATAAACAGTATTAAATAACATTTACCGTAACAAATGTAAACAAATGACGTCACACATTATGAAATGGACAAAGTCCGACAATTATTTAAAGACGCCATGATACCCCATGAGCAGTTATGAATGTACGTGAGAGATTCATGGAAGATTGAAGTTTATAAGCAGTAAATTCGAACATGCCAACCGAACGATCCCCAGTGGCCGAATCGGTTAAGGCACCTCAGGCTATATGGCGGTTCTGTATAGGATACAGGTTCGAATCCTGTCGGAGGACGAATATTTTCTATTAAAATTTCTCGGACATTTAGGCCGGTAAATGTTATTTGATACTGTTTATTATAAACAGAGCATTTACTTAAATACTTGTATCTATAAAAAGAATGTTAAACATAAAATGTCTTTAAATAATTGTCGGACTTTGTCCATTTCATTATATATATATATATATGCAGAAATATATTTTAAAAGTGTGCTATATTTATGGGATAAAGTACTCAATATCAGAGATAAAGCCTCTGTAAATATAAATATAAAAGTAAACACTGAAGTCAACATTCAGAGGCGACAGGCTATTTCATGCTAGACGCAATATATATATATATATATATATATGTATACATGCAGAAATATAGTTTTAAAGTTTGCTATATTTATGGAATAAAGTGCTCAATATCAGATATTGAGCATATGTAAATATAAAAGTGAACATTGAAGTCAACACTCAGAAGCGACAGACTATTTCATGCTAGACGCAATATATATATATATATATATATATATATATATATATATATATATATATATATATATATATATATATATATATATATGTCATGCAAGACAGTAAGACCACTAAGACATAAGAGGTTACTGGGTGTGGAAGAATTAGGAACAGAAACATTAATAATGATTGGGAAGTGATCAGTGTTACAGTAGAGGCAACTCAACGGCGTTGGGAAAGTCACAGGAAATTATATTTAAAATTTACTCAGCCATTTTGAATTTCTCGAGACACGGTTGCGCGATTCTCCACTGCCTTAACCAGGTATTGAACACACACTCTTTTGGTCCTGCCACTGGATCTAACCAACGCCTTGATCCACTGTGCCATGTGTCGTTGAGTTCAATACCCGATTAAGGCAGTGGAGAACTTGGAGAGGGGAATTAACAGGAGATAACTGATAATTGACATCCATTAAACATGGCACGTGGAATTAGAACAGTCTACCCCAGTGAGCGAAATAAAGTTTTCAGTTCGACATTCCAACCACCTGAAGAAGGCCGAAGCGTACAACGGCCGAAACGTTGTAATAAATATGGCGACAAAGATGAGGACAATAGTCCGAATAATGTATATAGTGTCCGAAGACAAGTATTTAGAAGTGAGCAAAGGCGACATAGCTGAAGCAGGCTACGTTTTTTTCATTCATTTTACATTAATATTAAATATCTAGATATTTTTTATACAGACCCATGAGTCTTTGTTTGTAGCTTTTTTTTAATGCTTCACGGTGTATGTGTTCATGACTCTCCACAGATTCTTTTTCTTTACTATCTGTCAGTTATCCTGTTTTCTATGGAAATTAGTAGAGTGGTTTCCAGTTAACATCCACACTTGGAATTCAGAGTTTTCTGTTTGTAAGACGGGTCGCCGCCTATAGCGAGTAGACCCAGTCTACTTTGCTATTTAACCCATAGCCGGGAAGAGAAAAGAAGAATTCATGCCTTTCCCAATGACATTTGTGCAAATGTGAAAGCGATGGATTAGGTTGAAATTTGAACTCGGATCGCTGACTCCACTTATCACTACATGGGCATCCCATATTGCGTGTGCATACATTTAGTTATTTGCATATATGCACACGCACATACATACGTACACGCATACATACACTTAAACACAATGCGCTTATATATTAACAGGTATTTACAAGAAATCATTCTGTTGTTTGGCTATCACTTGATACATTGTTTTCTCTTCTAGGGCGGATAATCAGCCATCAAATTGTAGATGATATTCTCTGCTCACATAAACAATATCAATCTTGTTTCCTTCAGAGTCATTCCATTTCTGTTCTTTCCCGCCTCTTCTCTATGCGCATGCCCACAACTGGCGCCATTGAACGAACAATTATTCATACCGAATGTATTAATAAAAGGGATGCCTATAACCGGATACGACGACAGGAGAGAATGATTTTGGAAAAAACAAAGAAACAAAAAGCGATCAAAGAAAGACGGAAAAGTGATGTTTGGAAAGAAATTCTAGTGATATCAAGCAGAATATTGCATAATTTGATCGAATGGCTGAATATTTGAATGAAATGAACTATTCTCACGATTAAACAAGTTGAATGAATACAAATACAAAACGAATAGGAAGGGTTTCACAAGAAGAGAATAAAAAAAACTATTAAAAGTCAACATTGAAAAGGATAATTGATTCTTAAAATGAATAAATAGGAACCAAATTGACACGATCTTCTTATAAAAACAAGCTGATGAATAATTCCGGTAATGGCAGTTGTTCAAATTAGATCATGCCTTAGAGAATATCATATTTACAGTTTTGAGCGGATGACACGATAACATCGTGTTCACTTTGGTAAGTAAGGATATATTGATAATTTATTCAACGACAAAAAAATCCCTCAAACTCTTCCCAAAGCATCTCTATCAATCAAAACGTACAGGTTCCGCAGGTCTGCCTAAAAAAGATATTTGTCCCTAATCTAAAGCAAGTAACCCAAAGTGTTTATACACCTTTATATGGAAAAAGTAATACATTGTAAGCCAAAGTTTATGGAAAGTAAAATTAAAGTGCATGAGCTCCGTGACAAAGTAATAAAGAAAAGCAAGATGGAAAGACTAATCAACAATTGTAAGTAGACATAACGTATCATCGTTAACAAGACTGACAGGCCAGGATGCAATTTACAATTTGGAGGCAGCCAAAATAAAATAAGTACAAATATTTAACTACCTAGGGAGGTTTCCTTACAGTTAATGGAAAATATGACACCGAAATTCGAAGTCATTTTGTAGCACCAAAAACGTTTTCAAAACAACTAATATATAAAACAAAAACAGGAAGAATTCTTTAGAAACAAAGAAAAAGAGTGATCAATTGAATATCAATCCTTCTATATGACAGTGAATGCAAGAAAATTTCCTCACAGATGAAGAAAAGACTTGAAGTGAAACAGAGAAAAGACTGACGAACAGCTACGTAATATCAGTTCTCTTATATGGCAGTGAATGCTGGACAACTTCTGCATAGATGCAAAGGAGACTTGAAACGAAACAGAGAAAAGAGTGACGAAGAGCTACATAATATCAGTTCTCTTATATGGCAGTGAATGCTGCACAACTTCTGCATAGACGAAGAGGAGACTTGAAACGAAACAGAGAAGAGTGACGAACAGATACATAATATCAGTTCTCTTAAAAAACAAAAAGAAAACTGGCTTGTTACAGAAAACGCAACGATATCTTGCGGCTCTATGTCCCTCAAGGAATTGAATGGCCTAATATATATATATATATATATATATATATATATATATATATATATATATATATTAGTGGTCAATATCCATATATATATATATATATATATATATATATATATATATATATATATATATATATATATATATATATAAATTCCCAAGAGGATAGAATTCAGGTAGAACTTAATGTCCAGGACAGAGTAAGAATATAATATAAAAGGTTCAAATACTAATATTCCATGGTTATAATTTATTACATTCGAATCGTAATCACGATCCAATTCATCAGACCTACAAATTCAAAAAGCATATATATATATATATATATATATATATATATATATATATATATATATATATATATATATATATGCACAAAGCCTTCACCACTATAATCAAATCTCATGTGTCGGTGTCGGGCTTTCAGTTTCTGAGAACTGATCTGCCTGACCCTGATACGTCGAGTTCGACGGGAGAGTCCATCATATATATATATATATATATATGTCAGTCAGTTATGTGCCATGCGTGATACACATTTAGGCGATCATGTATCTTCCAATACATGACTGACGAGGCAGATTTTTTTCCAGCAATAGGTTGCTATTTCTTTCTACGGTAGAACAGTTGACATCCAAGTCTATAGAACCCGGTCTATCCTGCTATTTGACCATAGCTCGAAGCAGAGGAAGAGGGTTTATACCTTTCCCAATGTATTAGCGCGTAAGTGAATGTAATGGATTCGACTGGAATTCGAACTAGGCTCGAAGATAACAGTATGGACCCAAATTCCAAAGAGTGCGTTGTTAATTTCTTAGAGAAACTGAAGCGATTCTGAAGGCAAATGGGGGTCTAATCCAGTAATAAACGAGCATACCTAATAAAATGATCGTTGATATATGACTTAATAGGCTGGACGTACGTTCAGAATACGGAAAAGATTACCTTAGTTCCCCTACGATTTTTTTCTAAAAAATAATAAGCAAACCCATGGGTGCGTATTATGCACAGCTACAAAAAAACTTTAAAAAACTGCCGTAAAATAAAATAAGAATTATCATAAAATTAAATTAGTATAATATTATTCTATGTTTAAAACCATTTTATTAAATAAGAGTAGGAAACGCTGACTGTAATGAAATTGGAGAGGTACAATTTACAGGGTTTGATTACCACACAAGGTGTGCGTATTACGCATGAGTAGAAGCATTTTCCCACACATTCAGCACAATTTTAGGTGTGCGTATTATGGATGAAGGCGTATTATACATGGAGAATTACGGTAACCGTCCAGCGAGTTTTGTTGGGTAATTTTACCAGTCCGAAATCAGCTCTTAAAGGCTCGTTTTTCTTCCTTGAGTTGTCGATCACACGCGTTCGTTTAATTAATTTACATTGAGTGGGTGGTGTTGACATGACAGGCAAGGCGAGTTATCCTTGACTTGAAGGCCAGGACAAAAAAAAAAAAAAAATGAAAGAAAGAAAAGAAACGGAGGAGGGGAGAGGGGGGAGAGAATAAAGATAACCACCGTAGGGGGAGTGGTAAAAAATGACGCAGCTGTTTCGTAGTATGTACAGACGATGTTAAATGTGAGAAGGTCAACTATGCGACGGACGGAGGCTTTTAACTGTTTCCGATATAATTAGTCTTATACAAACAACAGTGTTGCTCTGCAAGTTTTTATTTGGATATAGCTCTGTAGTTGGAGCAACGGTTTGGATACTCGGAGGTCTGGCTGCTTAGATTACGTATGCAACCTAACGACGAAGACATTTATAATATTTCTTCTTCAAGATGATCTCATTCCTTGAAAATGCGCCGAGTTTAAATCTTGGCAATAAATCATATAGCCCCAACAATATATAATGAAAATGTCAGATAAAAATTCATTTAATACGATATAAGACTACGGATTTACTGATCCACTCTCACAATGTTATATATTATACTTACCTGACTCAAACAGGAGGTTCAATGATTGAAGACCTCGGTACCAGTCAAACTCATTATTCAAGCATGTGTGTACATGTGTATATTATTTCTCTCATATACATACATACAAATATCTAAATTTTCTAAGGAACTATGTCGCAAAAAATAAAAGCAGACCTCTTCCCACTGATCAAAAAATCATAAAAAATTGTCGACTATTCTACAAATGAATGTTTTTCATGTTGTGGCGATACTGCTTCTAACTTAACTAAAACAGTGATAGTCCTGGGTAAGACATTAAACTACATCCACGTCCTGGGTAAGATGATAAACTACGTCCAGCAGCAAGGCCTCTGATCAGGAGGTTTTGAGGAGTGTGGAACCACCTCTTAATTGCTGGTGTTCCCAGGTCCACCCTGACCCGGGGTGGTAGCACCTGTTAGGGTCCCAGCTATGGGCAATTAGTTAAATATTACCAGCAATACTTATTTGAAAAAATTATTGCCAGCAATACAATTTTTAAGGAAAAATACTACAGAAACAGATTTTTGACAAAACAAAATATTACCAGCAATAAACAATGTTTTTGGCATTAAATAACCCATTGAGGTTGATATGCCGTAAAACAAAATAAACCAAACCAACCTAAACCAAAGAATACATATTCTATTCATACAAATCTATCCTAAAAATGTTGTCGGCATTAAATAACCCATTTAGGTTGATATGTCGTTAAACAAAATAAACCAAACCAACCTAAACCAAAGAATACATATTCTATTCATATGAATCTATCCTAAAAATGTTGTCGGCATTAAATAACCTATTGAGGTTGATATGCCGTAAAATAAAATAAACCGAATTTAAAAACAGTGGCAACTAAAGTTTTCTTATCTAAATGACGGTTTACCATTATTTGCAGAGGTAAAAGGAAATGGAATCAGTTCGCAATGAGAATAAGGAAGGAATTTCAACACGCAAATATTTTCTTGTATTTTTATACAAACTAATAAGGGATTGGTCAAAAGATAGAAAATATATTAGTGTGTACTGAGCCGAATTTTTAGGGGGAGGTGTATGAACCGGGCAAGAGGACAAATAAATGAATAATTAGTAAATAACATTTCAGACTTCAAGCAGAGACGTTAGAAGTAGATTTTAGAAGGAATCATAAACCCAGTTCTAAACACCAAACAAGGGATAAACCGCTACTCCTGTTCAAAAGACCAGAGAAGCGATTGAAACGGGTGACAGACAAATCTATCTACTCCTACTGAAGAAAAATAAATAAATAAAAAAATAATTAGTAAATGAAATGTCAGAGTTCTTCATGGTTCACACCGGCCTATTCAGCGGCGATAACTTACAGGAATTATTTTTTGGCTATACTAACCTGAAAAAATGATTAATTCGTGTAGAAATTATAAAATAAAATGTTGACATTTACCCAGATAAATTTTCATTTTTTCTTTAGTTCATACATACACATATATATATACCGGGTGTAACAGCAAAATTGTCCAAATCGTGTAACAGCCTAATTGTCCATCCCACAAAATGTTTAATATCGAAAGAAAACCAAAAAAAACCCTCACTAAACTGAGTTTTTTTCCAGGTTTTCAAATAATACCTTTAGCCATTTTGACACCATTTGTCGTAAGAATCACTGAAAACCCCTTTGAGTTATTCAGCTAGAAAGAAAACAGGTTAAAATTGTTTTGGGTCAGGCCGTTTGTCTTTCTAACTGATCAATGGTGAGAGGAAAAAGATCATTCAGGCTTTAGGTAATGGTATGAACATGCTATATATATATATATGTATATATATATGTATATATATATATTTTTTTTTTTCATTTTTCATTTTTCGTTTTAACCTTTAGAAGTAAAGTCTGATGATCCGCGGTCCTTTAAAAGGGCTGTGGTGAAATAATTTATTATATGGAACCTTAAAGTTGTCTGTTTTTATTTAAATTATTAGCTCTGATTTACATTGAGCTCACTGGATTTTATCCTCCTTGGGTCTACCCATACGGATTACCTAGTTTTTCGTATACTATATATATATATATATATATATATATATATATATATATATATATATATATATATATATATATATATATAAACAGCGTGGACATCGAAATCAGCATCATTGTATATCGCGTTGAAAAAACGGTTCCCGTCTGATCATCGAAGTTAATCAACATCGATACTAGTCGGTAGATAGATGGATAATCACTTGGGAATCAGAGTTCCAATAACAGTTGAATTCGTTATTATCACTTACGCGTAATCCCCCTGAGAAAGGCATGAATCCACCTCTTCTTCTCCCAGCTATGGCTTAATTACTAAGACTATTACTATCACTAAACCGTTATTATACTTAACATCAGAAAGAGAGAGTTGAAATTTCTGGGGCACATGATTAAGAAAGAAGGTTTGGAAAATTTCGTACTCACAGGACAGATTGAAGACAAAATGGGAGTCAGGAAATAACGCATAACCTACCTAGGGAGCTTGAGTAAATGAATGGCGGAACAGGGTTTAGGGGGAAAAAATGACAAAATTTATTAAGATCAAACAAAAGACCGGAAATTGTAGATAACGATGACCAGCAACTTCCTGAAGGGATGCTACACAGAGAAGACGAAAACGCGGCAATGTTCTTGATGGAAGCGGGGAAAAAAATCAATAATTTTTGCGCATAATAATTCTAATGTCCATTACATAATGGCATATTTACTTTATGAACAGTTTTATATTATAATGAACACATATTTAAGCAGAAGAAAGATATCGTTATTTGCATGATTAATTGTTATTTGCAGCGTTTAATATTTTCAGCTTTTTATCTCCCTCTTCAAATATTACTATAATTTTCTTTCCGGCTTTTGTAACAAACACACAAGTAAATCGAATCAATATTATTTTGAACACAAATTTAGTTGTTGTTGTTGTTGTTGTTGTTGTTGTTATTATTATTATTATTATTATTATTATTATTATTATTAATATTTTATTTCCTTTGATTTATGGCGTGTACACATTCCTTTTCGGGTCCCGCCCAGAGACCTAAGGTTAGAAATGGCATCATGACATTTTCCACTGAGAGAAAAATTTTTTTTTTACATAGATAAAGCCTTTGTAAGGTGTGGACTGTACTCGTGAGAACAATCTTTTGTATTTCTTTGTATATCCCTTCAATTAGTCTACTGGAATCTTTTCCAACCAATCCGAGGGCTGGCTCCAACTACAACAGGGAGAGTTGATATTCCCATGAGCCACATTTTTGATATTTCGATTTCAACGTCCTTGTATTTTGACAGCTTTGTGAATATCTTCAAAGATACGTTGCAGTCTGCAGGGACTGCCATATCAATAAGCAGGCTTTCTTTTTGTTTGTGATCTTTAATAACAATGTCTGGGCGTTTGGCTTTAATTGTTCTGTCAGTGTGTATTGTGTAGTCCCAAAGAATTGTTACAGATCCTATCTTCCTAACCGTGTCTGGGTGGTGTTCATACCAGTTTCTTTCAGTTTCCTTTCCGTAGAAGTTGCAGATATTCCAATGCAAATATTGGCCAACTCATTCATGCCGGGTTTTATACTCAGTGGGTGCCAATACCGTGCAACCTGATACAAGATGATCAATGGTTTCTGGGTAATTATCACAGAACCTGCATTTTGGGCTAACACAATATTTTACTTTCTAGTTAACAAGCACTGATCCTGTGCAGTAAGGATAAAACCTCTAGTTTCAGCTTTTAACCCTGCACTGCGTAGCCACTATATGGGTACGGGGCTTGTCTACATTGTTTTGTATGGGCAGAGTATTGGCCATGAAGCGGTTTATCTTGCCAGTGTTTCTATTATTATTATTATTATTATTATTATTATTATTATTATTATTATTATTATTATTATTATTATATTTAATTTCTGTTGTATACACATTTCCTGTCGGGTTCCAACCTAAGTTTAGAAATGGCTTCGTGATATCTCGCAATGATCATTTTCTTTTTGTAAAAAATCAAACAAAAACAAAAAATCTACAAAGATCACACATATTTTATATAGATAAAGTTCTTCGTAATGTACGAACTGTACTTGTGAGAACAATTCTTTGTATTTCTTTAAGTCTACCAGGAATCCCTTCAGTGACTATATTGCAACATTTTCTGCAATTAATAATGTCCTTACGTGAGATTTCCACTTCAAGATACTTGTATTTTGATAGTTATTTTACGATGTTCAAAGATACATTACATTCTTTAGGGACTGACTGCCATGTCAATAAGAATGCACATTCTTTGCTTGCAGTCTTTGATCACGATGTCTGGGCAATTAGCTTTGATTGTTCCTGTGTGTATTGTAAAATCCCATAAAATTGTTACAATTCTTATATCTGTAACCGGGTCTGGGAGATGTTCATATCAATTTCTTGTAGTTTCTTTCCCGTAAAAGTTACATATATTCCATTGGAGATATTAGCCGACTCTATCATATCGAATTTTATATTCAGTGAGTGATAACACTGTGCAACCTGATACAAGATGGTCAACTGTTTCTGGATATTTATCACTAAATCTACATTTCGAGTTAAAACAATTTTTCAGTATGTGTGCTTGGTAATTTCTAGTTAGCAAGCATTGGTCGTGTGCAGCAAGAATAAAACCTTCAGTTCAACTATTAACCCTACACTAGGAAACCACTGATGGGTACGGGTTTTGTCTACATAATCTTGTTTGGTACAGGCAGAGTATTGGCCATGAAGCGGTTTATCTTGCCATTGTTTCTGTATCTGGTCGGTTGCATTTGACTTTGCTTTCTTTTCTGAGTATTTTGCAGCTTCAGTCGTTGCATTATGCTTTACATGCATTTCTTCACCCATTTGAAACTCCATTTTGAACTTGTTGGCTTTCTTTATTACTGAATAAAGTTTCTTACTTCTTTCATGTTCTTTGGCACAGATCATCATCCAGTCTTCTGTAGTTTCCAGGTATCTTTGAAGGCCAGTTGTAGTTTTGTAAGTTCCAGTGGAAATAATCCTCTGCCTCCTTCGGATCTGGGCACATACAGGTGATCAACATACTGCGGGAAAAAATCTGCCCCGTCAGTCATATATCGGAAGATATATGATCGCCTAAGCGTGTATCACGTATGGCACGTAACTGATTCATTACCATACGCACATATCTGTAGTATTGTTTTCTTTCTCCTTCATTTGGGTATGCTGTATTCCATCTCCTTCGCTAATTCCTAGGTACCTATAAGCTTCTTTTTGTTCCAGTTTCCTAATCTTTTTGATAAAATCTAAATCTATTGAGTGTGTTTCTGTTATTCCCCCATTTCTTGAATGTTACTTTTGCACATTTATCTAATCCGAAATCCATAGCTATGTCGTCACTAAAACATTTTACACTAGTGAAGAAACCCTTCAACTGATTGTCTTCTTTGGCAAAGAGCTTGAGATCATCCATGTAGAGGAGGTGATTGAATACTTTCTTGTTTGGTTTGTATCCATAGCTGTTATTGTTTAGTTCATGCGTAAGGGGGATTAAGAATAGACAAAAAAGAAGGGTTGACAGGGAGTCTACTTGAAAGATTCCTCAACGGATATTCATGCGATTGGAAGTGGTAGTGCCTCTTGTGTAATTTAGGTAAAATGTGTTTTTCCTCATTCCCATGCTGTGTTTAAGGAAATTTAATATCACGCAGGAGACATTGTACATTTCCAGAGTCTTAAGGATCCAAGAGTGTGGTACACTGTCGAAGGTTTTACGGTAGTCTATCCTTGCTGTTCTAAGATTTCTACATCTTTACTTGCAATATTCCAGGATCATTTATATTTACCAGTATTTGATCTTTGGAAGCATATTAACCACTCCTGCATCCCTTCTGTTCCAGTGAAAGAATGTTGTTTGTTTTGAGAAAAGAGTAAGTACGGTTCGTCAGGACAGACCTGATCAATTTATATGTAGTGGACAGACATGTTATTGGTCTATAATTTTTCGGATCATCTGTTTCATCCGTTTTTGGCATAAGATATGTAATACCTTCAGTGATTCATTCTTGGACTTCATTGGCATTGATAGAGTTTGTGCAATGGTTTTATGGATTGATAACAGATGATCGGGCCGTAAATTGGGCACCTTTTCAGTTCCTGGGGATTTCCATTTCGGGGATTTCGTTAGTTTCATACTAGACGCAATCGTCAGGCTGCGTGGGCTGACGAATGCGTCTAGTATGAAACAGCCTATCACTCTGAGTGTTGACTTTGATATATATATGTATATATATATATATATATATATATATATATATATATATATGTTAAAATAACTAATTAAATCCGACATATTGTTATTTTAACACACACACACACACACACACACACACACACACACATATATATATATATATATATATATATATATATATATATATATATATCAAAGTGAACATTGAAGTCAACACTCAGAGTGACAGGCTTTAATTAATTTCCTATATATATATCTATATATATAGGAAATTAATTAAATCCGGCATATTGTTATTTTAACATATATATATATATATATATATATATATATATATATATATATATATATATGGTTTTATATATCAAGAATAATATTTAAATATTGACCACTGGCTCTGAAAGCATTTCACCATTCTTGGCAAATACACACACATACACACACGCACGCACACACACAAACACACACAGACACACACACAGACACACACACACACACACATATATATATATATATATATGTATATATATATATATATATATATATATATCATAAAGAAATACAGTAAATTCAAATTAATTATTTACTACAAAAATTGCAAAGTCAAATTTTCAACGAACATTATCTATGAGTTCAAATGCTTAAGGAACTGTGTTGCTGATCAAACCGAATTCATAAATAATTACATCGGTCACACGACTACATGCCTATCTAGACTCCTTACGTTACACCTATCTGACCACAGATCTATTAGAATCTATTTAAACACGCATACACAAACATACCAGATTCCAACCGAAACATACTAGTAGAAAATACAAACATAATAACCTCATCCACATGTAAAAAAAAAACATTAAAAATAATGGAAGCCCTAATAATAAAAAGAAAAAAACAACACTTAACAATATTAAGTACGAACACGGCCACAATGTGCTAACGGTGTTCGGAAAATAAAACATCTCTACAACACTAAAAACATACACACAACGCACACATTCAATTAAACTGAAAAAATAAAATCATCCTTGATAATAACTAAAAGTATAGCCGAAAGCGCTCGGAATTATAGAACATTATGACAGTTTCTGCACACTCTGTGACAAAAAAAAAAATAAGCAGGTGTGCGAACACAAGAAAGATGAAACACAAAGGTTAATCCTAGTAACTTGTCTGTTGTTTTTAATGAAATATGCATAAATGAAGTATTGCTACGTAAATACACTACATATATATATATATATATATATATATATATATATATATATATATATATATATATATATATGTTGCATTAAAAGTAACAATATGTCGGATTTAATCCATTTCCTATACACAGACACACACACATACACACACACACACACACACACACACACACACACACACACACACACACATATATATATATATATATATATATATATATATATATATATGCGATAACGATATAAAATTCTGAATGTATCAAGAAAAATATTTAAATATCGCACCCTACCTCTTACAGAATTTCACCATTCTTGGTAGATCTTCCATTATCAGAGTCTAGGATATCTAATACGAAAAGTCCTAAGGGACGAAACGCGTCAAACGAAAACTTTTACGACTTTGTCATGTGTGTGCATATATATATATATATATATATATATATATATATATATATATATATATATATATATATATATATAGGGGTTGGACAAAATAATTGAAATACATATTAAATTCAAAGAAAATTTATTTAATATGGAGTTGGTCCTCCTTTAGCCTCACAGACAGCTTTAATACGTCTAGGAATGGAATCATACAGCTTCCAGACTTCATCCGGAGAAATTTTCCGTCATTCTTCCATTAAAACTTTCTCCAGCTCTTTACGAAACGGCGGTGGAGGATAGCGGCTCCTGACTTGTTGCTCCAAAATGCACCACAAATGGTCAATAATATTAATATCTTGATATTGGGGATGCCCCTTCATGTGTTCTAGATCACTTTTATTCTCTTCATACCAATTCTTAACCACTTGAGCGGTATGTATTGGAGCATTATCTTCTTGGAAGATGCAGTCACCATCAGGGAATAAAGTCTTGGCCATTGGATGAACATGATCTCCCAAAATGTTCAGGTAATCTTTGCTGTTAATTTTACCATGCAGGACAACTATTGGACTGAGACATTTCCATGATATGGCGGCCCAAACTATCACTCATACACCTCCATGCTTCACTGTTGGAAGAAGGCAGTCTGGGTTGTAAGCTTCTTTGGGCTGCTTCCACACAGAAACTCGCCCTGAAGTTGGGAAAAGAGAAAAACTGGACTTGTTTGAGAATATGACTTGCTTCCATTGGTCGGCAGACCAGGCATTGTGATCTCTGCACCACCTCAAACTCTTTTGAATTTTTGAAATATAGGAGTGTATTTTGCAACTGTTCCAATTATTTTGTCCAACTCCTGTATGTTGCAGCATACTTACGGATGATAATGGGTATGTCTCATTCACATAAATACACTAGGAAATACTGTATGTTCGTCTCCAGCTGTGCTGGTCAAACTCTCTGCCTCCTGGCAGAGAGGTTCCCCAGACGAGGCTAGGTCGAAGGGTAGAGGGGTCTACGGGGAATTTTTGGCCGAGCCTACGGGCTCGGATACCCCACATTAAATTCGGCCTTGTGCCACATCAGACCGCGTAGGGCAGCTGGTAGATATTCTTTAACTGTACTGGTCAATCTCTCTGCCTACGAGGCTGGGCACAGACCAGCTTGAAATAAACCATATTCATGCCAAGGTAGTTTTGCTGTAAAACATATATATATATATATATATATATATATATATATATATATATATATATATATATATAATATTAGTGGTCTCTCTCTATATATATAAAAGTGAACATAGAAGTCAACACTTAGAGGCGACAGTCTGTTTCATGCTAGATGCAATCGTCAGGCCACGATATATATATATATATAATCGATATAAATAAATTTTCAAGAGAATAGAATCCAGGTAGAACTCAACGTCCAGGACAGAGTAATAATCTTCCCCGGAGAATATATCAGCCAGAAAAAAAGATACATAGGTATATCCGCTGGTAATTGGAAGCAGCTTCTATACAACCATAGACACTCTTTTAAATATCGATACCTTAAAAATCAAACTTCCTTATCCAAACACTACTGGAGTCTGGTGAATAAGGGACTAACCACGCATTTCGAATGGAGATTTTTATCAAGAGCGAGAACCCCTAATAACTTCAGCGATCGGTGTGATCTATGCATTGCGGTAAAAGTTATTATTATTAAAGATAAAAATCAAGATGAGTTGCTGAGATCATTTCCAAATGTAAACATAAAAAAGTTTTAAGACATAAACACTGTTTTATAACGTGTTGTTACCTATCTATCTTGGATAACTAACATCGTTCTTGACATTTAAATAGAATTACTCTTATGATTATCTATATATGTCATTGTCTGTGTTTATGTGGTGCTCTATATATTTTTTGATCATTTAATTTGTGTTAGCAGACTTTATTCATGTGTTGGTATATGTGTATGTGGGTATGTAGGTAAAATGTTTTCCTAAATAACTGATATACAAAATCTGATAGTTTTCTGATATTTTTATATAGCTAGGTATATATGTAGATTTAAGAAATATATACGTGTTAATCTCTCCGTGGGTTTAATATTATTAACGTTTTCTTCCTCAGTATTTTTTTAAGTACAATTAGTTTAATTCTACCCATCTATTTATATGTTAAATGTATGTATCGATGGATTCTTTTTTTATCTTTTACCTTTTAATTTATATATATATATATATATATATATATATATATATATATATGCGTGTGTGTGTATGTGTATTTATGTATGTATATGTATATGTGTATGTAAGTATGTATATATATGTGTGCGTGTATGTGTATATAGGTAGATAAATAGATACGTTGTATATTTGTTTAGATGAGTGTGAGTATGTATATGTATGGATGTGTGTAAGGTTTTATGTAGATATGTTTATGTGCACATATGTGTATGTGTATATGTATGCATAAGTGTATGTGTATTGAGATATATATATATGTGCACACGTATATGTATGTATGTATGTATGTTCGAGTAGATATAGATATGTTGTTGTGCATGTGTGTATCTACGTATGTGTTTTGGGGCATATAGATAATAGGTCCTTACTAGATAAAATATTAGTTAGATTTTATATGTTTATGTTATATTTGTAACCTGTCGGTGATATTATTTGCTTTGTCAAATTTTCTTTATTACACATCGGTTCTCTTATAAATGCCCTTCGTTTTGAGTCCCCACCACCATCATTTTTTTTCCTCTTTCTCTCTCCTCTTCTGGATTTAAAGTTTAGATCATATCGTTTTTTCTTGTGCGTAGTGTCACCACAAATGTATACACACTTTTCCGGTGTCTGTTTTTTTAATTTTAATGTAGGTCAGCGATTCGGTAGCGAATTATCCATCGAAAAATCATTCATATTTATCTGTATCTCACTCATTTAAAGCGTTATTTAACTACTATCTTTAAAACTTCTCTCTGTTAAATTTTAACCCCACCTTCACCTTTAGACCTTCCTGTTCTTCTTTCTTCTATTACACCCCCTCTCTAAAGCTTTCATGCATATCACTTTCAAACTTCTTTCCCACTCCCACATATACACTCGCACTAAAATTTTGTTTTTTATACCCGGAGTTATATTTTCCGATTTCTTTTTTAATTTGTAGGTTTGATGAATTGGATCGTGATTACGATTCCAATGTAATAAATTATAACCATGGAATATTAGTGTTTGAGCTTTTTTATTATATATCTGACGATCTGCCGAAGTGAAACCTTGGTAGGTTTGTCTGGCTCATTAGGTTCTGACTATATATATATATATATATATATATATATATATATATATATATATATGATAATACGATCGGTAATCTGTTCAAGGCTGAGGTAAACCATTGTCTTCAACTCATATACACACAAATGACGCACAAACGTAACTCTCTACCTCGAGTGCTCTCGGGTCTTGTAAAGAGTGAACCACGCTGTAAATAAAAATAAGACAAATCATGCAAAACATTTGTACAATTCCTACATAATTTACGTCCAGAAAAATAGAAAAATAGAAAATTATAAGAACACAAGAAAAACTTATATATATATATATATATATATATATATATATATATATATATATATATATATATATATATATATATATATATGAAGAAATATAGTCTTAAAGTATATATATATATATATGAAGAAATATAGTCTTAATGTGTGCCATATTTATGGGATAAAGTGCTCAATATAAGAGATAGATCGTGTGTAAATATAAAAGTGAACATGTTCACTTTTATATATATATATATATATATATATATATATATATATATATATATGTGTGTGTGTGTGTGTGTGTGTGTGTGTGTGCGCGCGCGCTTAGAATATTGCTGCCACATATAGCCTGGTGCCCCCGCTGTTTACCTTGAACTGCTTGATAATATCCAAAGAAGAATCAGCAATATTATCCGTCATGATCTGTCAGTTCGGCTTCAGTCACTTGCCCACCGCCGTAAGATTGCCTCTCTGTTTTTTTCTGTAAATACTGTCATGGTAATTGTTTGGAATAGATAGTCGCTGTTGTACTTAGACTTATTGAATTTAAGCGCAGTACTAGAAAGACGCCAACATCTTTACAGTTGAGCTGGATACATGTATATTCTACGCTTTTTTTTTCTCGCACTTTTCGCTTGTATGACTCCCTTTCGGCTCCATGTTTTCCTGCAATCTTTAATCTGCAAAAATTTAAATGCAATGTCAGTTGCTATCTACTGTCCTCCTGATTACTCTTCCCGCTTATTATTAGTGTTTGTGTTACTAATTCTATCAACACCCTGTAGCCCCTTGTGTCTTAATGGCTTTACTGTCTGGGATGAATTCGATTAATATATATATATATATATATATATATATATATATATATATATATATATATATATATATATATAAAAGTGAACAGAGAAGTCAACACTTAGAGGCGACAGTCTGTTTCATGCTAGATGCAATCGTCAGGCCACGAGTGGTGTTATTTTTCTCGGCTATTTATATGTATGATGCATTGTGGGTAGTCTATTTTCGCGGTTATTTTACCGGAAATCGTTTATTTGTTTATTTATTTATTTGGGCTAAACAATGCACCACTGACCCGTATATATAAATAGCCGAGAAAAATAACAGCACTCGTGGCCTGACGATTGCATCTAGCATAAAACAGACTGTCACCTCTAAGTGTTGACTTCTATGTTCACTTTTATATTTACACACGCTCTATCTCTGATATTGAGCACTTTATCCCATAAATATAGCACATTTTAAGACTATTTCTTCATATATATATATATATATATATATTTATATATATATATAAATATATAAGTGACTGTATGTGTGGATGTGCGTCCGTTTTCAGGCACATTTGAGTTTATTCAACACCCACAGATAACACCTGTAACTATGCAGAGCAGACATCAGTTACAGATTCTGTGAGAGAGCGCGTTATCTAGCGTGATCAAGTCTGAACAAGGGTATCACACTCACACTCTCGGTCAGGATGACTTGTGTCTTCGTGCTAGCATAATTACCGACGGCTCTTATATATATATGTAATACTTGTGTATTTAAGAAGCAGTCACTATATAACACATGATGAACAAAGTAGTTTTGTTTAGTTTTTTATTGTTTTTCTATTTATGTGTACATTTTTTTTCTTTTCTGTACTTAATAATTCTTACAGCCATTAAACCCCCCAAAAGGAAACACTTTCCCACATTCCCTAATAACACACACACACCCACACGCGCGCGCGCGCACGCACACACGCACACACACACACACACATATACACACACACACGTGTTATTAGGGAATGTATATTAGGGAATATATATATATATATATATATATATATATATATATATATATATATAGTCGAATAATACATTTCAGATGCACCAAGGATGGTTTTCAGTGATTCACTGTGTTCATCGCCGATTTCGGGTTTTGTATCATATCAGCTCAAACAGCAACCCCGACCTGATTCCAAAAGGGTCAGGCCGCCTCCTTGATAGCGTCGTGCTACGCACATCGACATTGAAAAAAAAAATCAGATCTGGCTAGGAGTCCGATGTTTGAAGATCGAATTGGGGCCTGGAATTGACAGTCACCAGGCAATGTTAATTCCTGTGTCCACACTTTCTCTATTTATAAACTTGCTTTCCGACACTAGGTCATCTTCCCTATTTTTATAGCAGATGTTAAAGAGAACACACACACACACACACACACACACACACATATATATATATATATATATATATGTGTGTGTGTGTGTGAGAGAGTGTGTGCGTGTGTGTGGTGAGGAGGATTGTGTGTGTATGTGCGTGCGAGTGAAACAAAAGAATCCTCGTTCTGTGTTCTCTTTTTCATTGATTAACTTTGAACTCTCACGTGTTATGGTTCAACCAGATCAGTGCGCGTCATTTTTAAGGGAGTGACTGGCAGTGAATGGCTAATGGGCTTTGTCACTGTTATTTAGGGTCTACGTGCTTCAATGTTGACGAATACAACAGAATATGCCATCTGTGTCAACAAAGAAAGGGTCCATCAATACAACCAGCTGGCTGTCCTGAATGAACGAGGCTTTAATTTGACACTCGACCCCTAAACACACGCACGCATACATGCGTACACACACGCGCTCGCGCACACACGCACCAAAACATACACACACACGCGCGCGCATACACTCGCGCGTACACAAACACACAAACCCTCATACATAAACTCACACAAACAGACACACGCAAACGCTCACATATTAACACACACAAACATACACATATATACAGCATACATAAACACGCGCGCACACATATGCACTTGATAGACACATTTTAATGTACGTCCATATCGACCAATAATCTTCTACTCACATACAGCGCCTACCGTAGAGCGAGAATTAGCAAACACGCAGACCAATTCGTGTGTATGAAGAATTGCAGCCACAGTTGGTGCTCTACTGCTTTGACATTGTGCCTAAGCTGCATCATCGAAGTTAAGCAACGTCGAGCCTTATCATCACCTACACGAGTTACTGCTTGGGAAGTTCTGTAAGCTTGGATGTGTGGGTGGTCTAATGGATAAAGGCTCGGAATTGTTAATCGGTGAGCCGAGTTCTAATTCCAGTTAGATTCGTTATTTTCACTCATGCGTCAATACTTTTCGGAAATGTACGAATCCGCCTCTTTTCTCCCCAGTTATGGATTAATTAGTAAGACCTGTGTCACTAAATTATTATTATCTCTAAAAAAACAAAATTCTTAAACTCCCCCAAAATTTTCTGGCTTTAAATAACCTGCAAAGGGTTGATAACCCATAGAAAACGAATCAATTAAATCACGACTAAGGTACACTCACTAAATACTCGTCCATTTTATTCTTAAGTCATCTCCACTTCTATATATTAAATAGTAGAGCTGAATGGGCAACCAATCTAGATCGGAATTTCTGAATTCTAAACCAGATTGAATAGGGATCCGTCAGGCTATTTTTTCATCGACACTCCACTGCTACTCTCGCTGGAGTACATGTAGTGTCCCTACGTGCCTAATAGATTATGAGACCCATGAGGTGACAGATGAGGTGACAGTTATCATTCTCAGAGAACAGATGTTTAATAAGACAGTTTTACAGACTGCTGTGTGTTCTATAGAAAATTACATTCCTTCTCGAATGACCAACGATTGGGATTCTGTGCCAGATTAATTTACGGCCTTTTTATACCTCTTCCCTTCAGGTCGTAGCTGATCATGTCTTTCCACTCTTATTTTCTTTGTTTTTTTTTGTGAATTGCCAAGATTTCTTAGGGAATATAGTGGAGTATAGTGCCCAGACGAACTATATTCCCTGGTTTCGCCAAGGCAAACCTTCATAGCTCGGACCTGCGATGCCATTTACATAGTAGCAAACCAACCACATTCTCTCCATTTTCCTTTTCTGAGAAGTAAGTTCCAGTCGAGCAGATTCTTCCCGTAAACCACTGCCCTGTGGAATCGACTCCCAACAGGATGTTCCCTCGAACATTACAATCTTAACCTATTCAAGGCTAGGGTTAATCGTTATCTCCCTCACTTATACACACAAATGGCCCATTAACGTTACATTTGAATAGTTGGAGATTATAGCTATCAGGAAAACAAGGAATGGGGATGGAGTTCCACAGGCGAAAAGTGCGTGAAATGAAGCTATTGGAGTAGAAGAGACGGCTACATTTAACAGTTTCGACAGTGAACGGGTGTGAGCGAGATGTCAGCCTAGTTGAGTGCTTAAATTCATGAAGTCTGGGAACCAGCGAAAGCAGCTCATCGAAGCAGTTACCGTGAAAGTATTTGTAAAAAAGACAGAGGGAGGCAACGGCACGTCTGTGAGAGAGCGGCTGCAGACGAGATGTCAGATCAGGGCCAATTACATTGAATATCCGTCTTTGGATTTTATCAAGGACCCTGAGACAATTAGAAGGGGCTCCAGACCATATATGGCAACAATACTCCATGCAAGGGCGAATGGTTGATTTGTAGATCTGAAGGATCGACTGCGGAGAGAAACATTTCCTTACGCGGCATAGGGAGCCGACTTTCCTAGCGGTGGACGAAGCTAATGTATTCGTTCCATCTCAGGTCAGCGGACAATGTGAGACCAAGCAGTCGCAAAGAGGTTCTCTCGTGGAGTTGAGCGTTAGGCATTCTAATGGGAGGCAGGGATGGTTTTGTCTGGTGAGTAATAGAGAGCAGTTTTGTTTTTGAGGCATTAAAGTTAACCAGCCGATTCCTTCCCTAGTCCACAACCGATTGGAGGTCCTTTTCAAGACAAACGGCCAGGTTAGTTTTGTCGGCGACACTAGATTTGTTTTTGAGGCAGGAGTAAATAGTAGTGTCGTCCGCATAGATGCCGACTTGGGAACCTATGTGCCATATAAATGTAACATTTAACGTTTGGTTAAATTAGATCTTCTCATTTCTAATGGCATTTCCCTCCCAGACTTATGCCTTCGTTTTTCATTATCTTTGTAGCGTCATAGAGCAACGGTTACCCAAATACGCAGACCAAACTTGCTAGTACAACTGATGTTCTATTATTGACACCTTGTTCTTTATCATTAATGCTACAGATAATCATAAATTTTATTATTCCGATTTCTACAGCCATCGTTCTCAGAACTATACACATACTCGAATCACGTTTCCATATGTGAAAAGAAAATGCCACTCAGATATTTCCAAGAACTCCAACGAGGAATTTTCTTCTGAAATCTCAAAGCATTTATCGTACGGTCACATGATAAACTTAGAGACCGTTGTGAATACATAACTCCTACTGTTATGCTTTATCTTTCCGAGACTCAGATCAAACCAAAAACGTAGTCGTTCTTAACAATCATCTAATGAAGGTAGCGTTGAATGGTTACGCTTCTATATAATTTCACATTCATGAGGATGTCCCCTACGGCTCTTTCGTTGTACGTATGTTGTTTCTTATCTTCATCAACGACCTCCCCGATGTTATCAGTTTTCAACTAGTTATTTGTGCTGAAGACTCAAATAATTTCTCCTCTCTTAATAGTAAGCCCGATATGTCCGACAAAGTAAAAATAGCAGCTGATCTCGAAAATGGTCTCCAAACTGTTAGGGCAAGAAATGGCTTTTTAATTTGAACGAAACCGCTTTCATTTAGTCTTCTCACTGTACAATTTTGGCCTTCTATCTATACGTATGCTGTTTCTTATCTTCATCAAATACCTGCCCGATGTTATCAGCTCCCAACTAGTTATTTGTGCTGAAAACTCAAATAATTTCTCCTCTCTTAATAGTAAGCCCGATATGTTCGACAAAGTAAAAATAGCAGCTGATGTCGAAAATGATCTTCAATCCGTTAGGGCAAGAAATGGCTTTATAATTTTAACGAAACCGCTATCATTTAGTCAATTTTGGCCTTCTATCAGCAGGACTCATGTTAACCTTCAGTCTCACGCTTTCCACTGACATGAAGTGGAATTATTATATTGAATGAATTCCTAGGTCTGATGTTAGTAAAGTTCGGTCGTTATGTCGCGCCAGATAATCTTTCACACCAGAATCCATCTTGCACGTTTATAAATCTACCATTTGTCTGTTACATATAGATAGGATGACAAATATAACGAATTTCTGCTGCGTTGTTGTGGTAGTAGCCTATTCTTTACTAGCTCTATGAGTTAATCTATATAAAACCTAGTGTTGTAATCGTGATCTAAATAAACGGAAGTACTGTTTCGGCTATTATTCCGACAGGAAGTAACGTATCGGATGTGGTTTTAGATTTCTCGAAGGCGTTTGCCAGTTTGGTACACCAGCCGTCTTTACATGCTGAAGGGCTATGGGGACACCGGCTGAATTTTTGATTCGATCCAGTATTTCTTAACAGATAGAGTAATGAAATTCAGATTGAACAATCACACTTCTAGATCCTTTCACATTAAAGCGGTGGTCCCAGAGGGCTATTTCGTTGTCCGTATGTTGTTTCTTATCTTCATCAACGACCTCCCCGATGTTACAGTTCCCAACTAGGTATTTATGCTGATGATACAACTATTTACACCTGTCTCCATTGTAAGTCCGACATGTCTGATAAAGTGAAACTTGCAGCTTCTCACGAAAATGATACCCAATCAGTTGTTAATTATGGCAAGAAATACGTGTACCTTTTTACGCCTCCAAAACGAAACTACTATCTTTTAAACATCATAGAGTCATGGCATGCGGAACTAGAACAATCTACCCCGGTGGACGAAATAAACGGTTCGATTCGAAATACGAATGACCTGAAAAAGGTCGGAGTGTACAACGGCCGAAACGTTGTGAACATGGCAATAAAAATGAGGATATCAATCCGAATAATATATATATATATGTATGTATGTATGTATGTATGTATGTTTTTGTAACCTAGGAAGTGTTACTGAATGGGGAATAACCAAAACGGAGGTTGGAAACGAAATGGTAATCTTTATAACATTAACAAAATACAATACTCGCCAGCAGTGTGAAGTAGGTAAACCACTGCTAGTGGTGGACTACTTAGACAGTATATTGCCCCCACTTCATATTTCTAACGTAAATCTAACGATAATAATATTTTAGATGTTTAAAAAGGTTTTAATTGTCCCTCCCTTAAAATGTTTAATATCTAAAAAAAAATACAAGACAAAAAATCCCCAAAAACACTAAACTAAATTTAAAATAAGTTTAGTGATTTTTGTTTTTTTTGTCTTGTTTTTTTTTTGTGTTTATTTTTTTTTTAGATATTAAACATTTTGTGGAAGGGACAATTATCCCAGGCTGATACACGATTTGGACAATTTTGCTGTTACATTCTGTATGTGTGTTTGTTTGCGCGAGGATTGGATGAAAAGTCAGTTTAAACATACCATTTCAAACCTCTTGAAAAGTATTTCCGAAAGAGATAGGATTTAACTCAGTATTCTGATAATTCACACAGACAGAAAACTAAAACTATATTTAGGATTAAAAGCATAAAATCTGAACTCTCTGCTGAGAACTGAGATCAATCAAGTTTTACCGAAGCCTTTTCATGCAGAATATGCGCATGCGTGCGTCTTGAGCGAAGAAACAGTTTTTGATTGGTTGCTTACCACTTTCCAAGCCTTGCGAACTGTTGAATCAAGTGAGCAAAAAACGCCGCCTGTGTTAACATCAGATAGTTTTACAGTTAATGATAAACGCAGACGTCAATTGAACCGCCATTTGCCATCTAGTGACAAGTTTGTCGGTGACAAGTAAGAAATGAATGCAATGATTAGAACGCATCGCTTGGTCGCAGACGATAGGGCCGGGTTTTTTGAAACCGGAGAAATACAAGTAGACATAATTACTGTACCCTGAAATGTGTATGGCTCAGTGGATAGAGATTGTCAGGGTACTAGAGCATATGAAAAGGCCTTAATCTTCGTCTAATTTTACAAGAAAGCATAAGGGATTTATTATTATTATTATTATTATTATTATTATTATTATTATTATTATTATTATTATTATTATTATTATTAATTCTTTTTTTATTTCGATGTTTTGAGATCTTAATGATGAAAGGAAAATAAATAACTTGCTAAGGATTAATATGAAGATGTCTTTTCTGAATTTTAGTAAACCTGGCGTTTAAATAATTGGTTGTGGATGGGCTAGTTCTAATTTCCAGAACGCTACAACCATCTAAGTAAAAGGTCAGAGAGTACAGGAATCGTTATGAAGAAAAAAAAAAGAATGAAAGAAACGAAACATAAGAAACAAACAAAACAGAAAAACAAAGAAGTATTTTTTTTCCTGTATTTGTTTCGTATAGCGCATCATTTTCTTTTGATTTTTTGTTTTCTGTTTTTTGTTTTCTGTTTTTTGTGTTCTGTTTTTTGTTGCTTTCTGTTTTTTGTTGCTTTCTGTTTTTTTTTGTTTTTTGTTTTTTTTCTATTTTTTCTGTTATTGTTTTCTGTTTCTTTCTGTTTTCTGCTTCTTTTTGCTTTCTGCTTTTATGTTTGTTCTTTTGTTTTCTGTCTTTTCTTTTGTTTTTTGTTGCTTTCTGTTTTTTCTGTTTTTTGTTGCTTTCTGTTTTTTTTTCTGTTTTTTGTTTTTTTTCTATTTTTTCTGTTATTGTTTTCTGTTTCTTTCTGTTTTCTGCTTCTTTTTGCTTTCTGCTTTTATGTTTGTTCTTTTGTTTTCTGTCTTTTCTTTTGTTTTTTGTTGCTTTCTGTTTTTTCTGTTTTTTGTTGCTTTCTGTTTTTTTTTCTGTTTTTTGTTTTTTCTATTTTTTCTGTTATTGTTTTCTGTTTCTTTCTGTTTTCTGCTTCTTTTTGCTTTCTGCTTTTATGTTTGTTCTTTTGTTTTCTGTCTTTTCTTTTGTTTTTTGTTGCTTTCTGTTTTTTCTGTTTTTTGTTGCTTTCTGTTTTTTTTTTCTGTTTTTTGTTTTTTTCTATTTTTTCTGTTATTGTTTTCTGTTATTGTTTTCTGTTTCTTTCTGTTTTCTGCTTCTTTTTGCTTTCTGCTTTTATGTTTGTTCTTTTGTTTTCTGTCTTTTCTTTTGTTTTTTGTTGCTTTCTGTTTTTTCTGTTTTTTGTTGCTTTCTGTTTTTTTCTGTTTTTTGTTTTTTCTATTTTTTCTGTTATTGTTTTCTGTTTCTTTCTGTTTTCTGTTTCTTTCTGCTTGCTGTTTTCATGTTGTTTTTTCTTCTGTTTTTTGTTTGTTTTTCTTTTTCCCATAAGGTATCGTTTCTTTTGTTAGAAAGAAAAAAATAATACGTGATGGTGTTGTGAAAGTACTTTAATGTTTACGAAGCACAAGGTGACTCCGGTCACGCAACTTGGCCCGATTATTTCGTAATGAGCTATTCCACTGTTCTAATGAAATGTCGTATTAACCGATGCCACTTGCAGCGAACATGCAGGAATTTTGCATCACGAAGAAAGATGAAGTTGCAGCTGCATAGCATTATTAAATAAACGAATATAATCCAATGTATCTGCAACTTCATATCCACAGGAAGTTAACACAAAACAAAATATTTTGTTTCGTGTGAACTTCCTGTGAATATTATTTTTTTACCTTTAAGTAATTAAAAAAGAGACATCTATCTTCATGATCGCTTTTCAATTGGATGTTGGAGTCGAACTGAGGGCAAATCTGAGTTGCCGATTGAATTGGTTGGCGTTAAATAAAAGAATAGATTTTTTTTTAAATGCGAAAATAAATTGCATAGATAATATGTATATCACGTAACATAGGAACGAGAGTCACAAGATAAGTGAACAAATGTGTTTTATTTATTATTATTTATTACAAAGATAGCTTAGTGAAAGTTATCTTCCAGAATTATTCCGGTGCACTATTTATCACGAAATGCAGTCTTTCAATCTTATTGCAAAACACAATTACATTTGCCATCTTTAATGGATGTCAGTTATCATTTATCTCTTGTTCATTCCCCTCTCCAAGTTCTCCACTACCTTAACCGGGTACTGAACTCACACTCTTTAGACTTGTATCACTAAATCATTATTACCTCCAAAAGAATTC
This sequence comes from Acanthosepion esculentum, assembly GCA_964036315.1. Lineage (NCBI taxonomy): Eukaryota > Metazoa > Mollusca > Cephalopoda > Sepiida > Sepiidae > Acanthosepion > Acanthosepion esculentum. The sequence continues at coordinate 113,938,879 of OZ038482.1, read as the reverse complement.
TTACAAGCTAAAAAATATTTTCTGACTTTAAATAACCTGCAAATGGTTCACTATTTACATTACTCGAACTATTGTCCTCATCTGTGTGGCCATATTTATTACAACATTTCGGCCGTTGTACGTTCCGGCCTTCTTCAGGTGGTTGGAATGTCGAACTGAACCCTTTATTTCGCTCAATGGGGTAGACTGTTCTAGTTCCACGTACCATGTTCAATGGATGTCAGTTATCAGTTATCTCCTGTTAATTCCCCTCTCCAAGTTCTCTACTGCCTTAACCAGGGATTGAACTCACATTATTTAGGTCCTGTCACTGGATCTAACTAACGCATTTATCCACTGTGCCATGTGTCCTTGAGTTCAATATCCGGTTAAAGCAGTGAAGGACTTAGAAAGGGGAATTAACAGGAGATAGCTGAGAACAGATATCCATTAGACATGGCACGTGGAACAAGAGCAGTCTACCCCAGTGAGGGAAATAAAGGGTTCAGTTCGACATTCCAACCACCTGAAGAAGACCGGAGCGTACAATATGTAACGTTGTAATAAATATGGCGACAAAGATGAGGACAATAGTCCTAATAATGTAAATAGTGTACATTCTATTCTCTGCTGGGGAGTATTACTTTTCACATACTACTTAGCCACATAGCTAAAAACCTTGCAGCTCATTTTCAACTCTGACCAAACCCTAACCGTTCAATGAGGAAGAACTGACTTCTAAAATTTAATATTTGAAAAAAAAAAAACAACAACAAAAAAACAAGCCGGTTTAATCACAGATCGGGCTCGTTTTTTCAAGTCACGATAAGTCGTTGCACTCTTAGGGTAGTGCGAAGCTTTGAACATCATTTCCATCTCAAATTCAATCCAAATCACAAGTGGAACTCCGACATACGATACCTGGAACATGCCGGGGAAATTTAAAAAAAAATATTATACTCAAACCCTAGGAGTTCTTCCCTCCAGATATTACATTTCCTTCAGAAGGCGGCTGAGTTTATTCCAGTTTGGGAATATATATATTTTAAGATACATATGATATCGTACCTAGTAATTATTTTTTATATATATATATATATATATATATATATATATATATATATATATATATATATATATATATATATATATATATTTCTTAATAAATAAAATTTATGTTGCGTCTTCTGCCTAACAATTATTCCAGGCTGATACACGATTTGGACAATTTTGCTGTTACACCCTGTATGTGTGTGTGTGTTTGCGCGAGGATTGGATGAAAAGTTCTTAGTCCACCTCATTTTCCATAATCTAACCAGATGGCCAAACATCATGATTTTAATTGAGTTTCTCTTTCCAGGTTTTCGGATTAGACGTTTAGCCATCTTGGCACCATTCTTCATAAGAATCCCTGAAAAACCCTTTGAGTTATTCAATTAGAAAGAGAACACTTTAAATTATATTTTGTGTCAGCCCCACTATGACTTCCCAATTGAGCAATGGGGAGAGGAAAAAGATCATTCAGGCCTTCAGTAATGGTATCAACATTCATACTCTGGCTTCCACCTTTCCATTCAAGAACCATCAAGAGAAATTTAAAAAAAGATGTAACAGTAGAGAGGATAACTGGATCTTGACTACACAACAGCAAGATAGATCATCATTTGCATTTAGAGCTAAATACATTCTTATTATTCAAGGTAGAGTCAAATATTGTAATAATAATCTCGGGGAATTCCAGTAAGATAACTTTAATCATTTCTACGATATAACGGTTCGAAGCTTAATCTAACAATAGGGCAATTTACTGTTAAACGATTTGGACAATTTTGCCGTCACACCGGGTATATATATATATATATATATATATATATATATATATATATATATATATATATATATATATATATATATATATATATGTGTATATATATATATATATATATATATATATATATGTGTGTGTGTGTGTGTGTGTGTGCGCGTGTGTGTGTGTGTGTGTGTTTCGATGAATAATATAGACATATTGTTTTCTATTTTTGCACGGATCCTTTCCAGTTGTCTAATCAACCAACCAACACTCAACAAAATTTATTACGAATGTAGCAAGAACATATTAATAACATAATGCCTAATAAAACAATCCTCCAAAAATTATTATCAATATTTTTATTTGGACAGGTATTATAAGTTGAAACTCACATATTATTCAGATAATTTCTTCGTGCCTTTTCTATAAAAACTTCCATGATAATTGATCAGATGAACTCTCCGTTAAGGTACCTAGACTATGCAAATTTAATCGTGGTACCAGATTGACAACAAAGTCTCATCAGTTTACTATTGCAATGACTTTATCTAACCGTAAGTTCTATGCTAAAAGTTCCTTCTATCTCACTTCTCGTTTAATATTCAAAAATTAAAAACCAGTGTCAATCGTAATCCACTGTCTTCGTGATTACTCTTCTATTGTTCTCCCTCTTTAGTAATGTACTCCTGGGTATGACGATAAACTACATCCAGTGGCAAGACTTCTGATCGGAAGATTAGTTGCTTTGAGGAGCGGAGAACCACCTCTTAATCACTGTTTTTCCCAAGGTCCACCCTGATCCGGGATAGTAGCACCTATTAGGGTCCCAGCTATGAGTAAATAGTGACCTCCTCAAACAAAAAAATTCCTTTATAGTAAATTGGCCAACAATATATGTTTATAGTAGAATTACCAACAATACATTTTATAGTGAAATTACCAAAAATACATTTTAAAGGAAAATGACCAACAATGAATTTTATAGCAAAATGACCAACAATGCATTTTATAGCAAAATGACCAACAATACATTTTATAGCAAAATGACCAACAATACATTTTATAGCAAAATGATCAACAATGCATTTTATAGCAAAATGACCAACAATAAATTTTATAGCAAAATGACCAACAATGCAGTTTATAGCAAAATGACCAACAATACATTTTATAGCAAAATGACCAACAATACATTTTATAGAAAATGACCAACAATACATTTTATCTGTAGTTGAAGGCATGGAATTGCGTTCAAAATATATAGCTTTTGCTATTAAATAACCCATAGACATTGATGTGCCGCCAAACAAAATCAACCAATTAACCAAACATTAAAAATGTTTATTTTTTTTTATTCTTATAGTATTCTTGTTCAGAATATATTGAAAATGAATAAGAAACCGCTAAGAATATTTTCATATATTATATATATTATGTATTTGATATTATATATATTATGCATTTGTAAAAATTCCTTAAATATCACCGTCATTTTTTTTCACAGCATAAGTAAACTATTTAAAAATTCGAAGAATGAAAAGCACAGTTTTCTATTTTCCCTCGTATCTTTTCATTTTGTTTTGAATGAACCCATAAAAATGTTTCCCAGCTAAAATGAAACATTTGATACGCAAGAAAGCAGTGGCTGCACGTGGTAATACATAAACGTAGGCACGCAAACAGACACAGATTGACACGAACACCTGCTACACATCTGTTTTAAAGGGATAGTCTCTCAGGCTTCACTAGATTGAGGTTTCGTGCATGATTATCAGTTAAGTAAATACTAGATCACTAGTCACAAAACCATGGTTAACAAGCTAGTTTCAGAGACCACACAATATATTTTAGAGTTCGGATATCACCATTGTGGCAGTATTGTACTTGGAAATGCTGCTATATACCGGGTGTAACAGCAAAATTGTCCAAATCATGTAACAGCAAAATGTTTAATATCTAAAAAAACACTAAACGAATTGAGTTTCTTTTAAATTCATTTATCCATCGTGACAACGTTTGTCGTAAGAATAACTTAAAAACAGTTTGACTTATTCAACTAGACTGTGAACAGGTTTAAATTGGTTTGTGTCAGATCCACTGTCTTCCCAAATGATTAATGGTGAGAGGAAAAAGATCATTCAGGCCTTCAGTAATGGGACTAACATTCATATTCTAGTTTCTGTCTTTAAAGTCCATTCAAGAACCATCCAGAGAACGGTGAATAACTTAAAAAAAGAGGGAACCGTAGACAGGAAAGCTGGATCAGGCGGTTACAACAATAAGAGGGATTATCATTTCAACATAAAGATAAAGCGATCAATTACAAAAGATCCATCTCAATCCATAAGACGTTTGAAACATGAGAGAGGAGTTTCAGCTATGACAGTTCAAAAAGCAGAGAAAAAAGACTTGAAAATGAAATCGTACGTGAAAACCTGTAGGACACCTTGTTACTTCAGGACAGAAAGTTAGAATGTTAGAGAGGGCGAAGATCATCTTGAATAAGTTGGAAATTGATTCTGGAATTATATATATATATATATATATATATATATATATATATATATAAACTTAATTTCAATCCTTCATGAGATTCCTGTTCCTTAGCTATAATTAGTTAATGAACATGTAATTTTCGTTTATGATCGATTTCATTACGATTCATCTGTAGAGTTTGGACAGTAATTTCACATTCTTATTGTTCAAAGTAGAGTCCAGTAGTGTTATAAAAACCTCGGAGAATTCCAGTAAGATATCTTTAATCATTTCTAAGATACAATGGTTCAAAGCTTAATCTAACAAATGGACAATTTTGATTTTACACGATTTGGAAAATTTTACTGTTACACACGGTATATTAGTGAGTACTTATTTGGGATAACGATATATACATTTTTATATATCAAGAACAGTTTTGGAGAAAAGATGTATGACAAAGTGGTAACATTTTTCGTGTGACGCGTTTCCCCCTTTATATATATATATATATAGAGAGAGAGAGAGAGAGAGGCGGAGGTAGTTTTGAATCCTGGTGAAGAGCGCATAATTTTTCATAATAAGATCTCCCGAATACTCAGACCGGTAGACGAAACTAAATCAAAACACTGTTTAATAAATGAACGAGAGTCTACCCGAAATATGGTCATCCACTAAAACGTTTAAGTAATGCATTAACCCTTCAACACATAGGCAGATAGACAGATAGATAGATACATACATACATACAGATAGACAGATAGATAGATAGATAGATAGATAGATAGATAGATAGATAGATACATGCATACAGACAGACAGATAGATAGATAGATAGATAGATACATACATACAGACAGACAGACAGACAGATAGATAGATAGATAGATAGATAGATAGATAGATAGACAACCAGATAGCTAGCTAGCTAGATAGCTACATACATACACATATAGATAGATAGATAGATAGATAGATAGATAGATAGATAGATAGATAGATTAGGTTTGTTTACGTTGACACGACTACAAATGCGCTTGAACGAGAAACGCTGGGAATTTTGAAAATATTTTTCAAAATTTGTTATTTTTAGTAATGTGTTTTGTGTCATGTTTTTTTTTGTTTTTATTAACCCAAAACACATTATTAAACAAAAAATTCAAAATTCAAAACCCCCAGCGTCACTTACTCATGCGCATCAATGTAAGCAACGCTAATCTGAAGAAGTCCTCAGGATTGAAACGTGTGGCACGAAAGCATTTCCACTTTCTCATACATATTTGTTTATATAAACTCATGGCTTTCCATAGAGAAACGAGACCAAGCGTTGAGTATTTTGTTTTTTTGCATAGGTGCTCCACTATCGTAGCCATGTGTCAGACTGTTAGGAACAGAAACTATATACTTTCGGAAGTAAACTGAACGCTAGCCCGCTAAGTCGCATTCAGCATCGTTCTTTATCTATGTGCCGTGGGTGATCACGCCCTCCACAACATCCTGTCCATTTTAGCTCTTAGTAAGGTTTGCCTTTTCAATATCTGTCAGCTATTTACTAGCTGTTTTTTTCTGTCTTGTTTTTGCCTTCAGTGTGTCAAATTTTCCAAACCCTCATACCTCGTTATGTGTCATAGAAATTTCAACTGTGATTCTAATATAAGAGTAAACTTTTGTTTCTAATTTTCTTAAATCTTTCACGTTTCTCACAAATCCAGACCATAGCATTCTCAGCATCCTTCTGTAGAACTACATTGCCGCAAGTCTCCTCTTCATTTGTGAGGCAACAGTCCAACTTTCACTGCCATATTGGAGGACTGATATTACATAACAGTTCAGTATTCTTTTCTTTGTTTCTAACGAAATCTTTTCTTTTTCTTAATACTTTGCTTAGCTTTTTGGAATGCATCTTTCCCTACCCCACTGTGCCTTCGGATTTCAATGTCGCACTTTCCGTACTCTTTTAAAACACTTATAAATTGCTGTACTTGTTTGATTTCTTACATTATTTACATTATTCGAACTGTTATCCTCATCTTCATTGCCATATTCCGGCCTTCTTCAGGTGATTGGAATTACGAAACGAACCCTTTATTTCGTCCACCGGGGTAGCTTGTCCTCGTCCTACGTACCATGCCTCTTCCGGATGTCTCAGTTATTTCCCTTTAACTCAACTCTGTAAGTTTTTGTGTAACGAAATGTTCATCATCGTTTATACTTTACTCAGCTTTGGAAAGGCATATTTCCTTTTTCCAATGAACTTTCTGATTTTTGTGTCCCCTGTTAAAACATTTAGCAAATATTTGAATTTTCGTGCGCGCTTCACTTTTGATATATGCAATTCGTAGTTCCCATCTTGAGCTGTTCCTCTTGCTGACAAACACCATACTTATGACATTTGATATTTAATCCGTTCTTACTTTCCTTTACAACCTTGCCTAAGATTGTGCCCACTGAAAGGTAAGGTCTCCAGATCATTTAAGCTCGTTTCGCTGTAGAGAATTTGAAGCTAGTTTCGCTCGAGAATTTGATGCTTTGGTTATTAATTTCGTGTTGTAGTATGTTGGCTTTATCAACAAGTACTTTTCTGTATTATGAAGGTGTAAAGAAATGTATTTTTAGATGAGCTTGTCTCCGAAAAATGAAGTGTAAGACATTAAAAAAAAATCCGCCGAAGTAATTAAATCTGATCATTGATTATGTGTTCCAGAAACATAGGCGATCATGGCTCTCCACTTCACCCTATCCGTTGTAACTCTCAATAAGTTTTGTCCCTTTGCCACCTCCCCCAGACCACGTTCTGTCATCTTCTTGCTTAAGCCCGCCAGGTATGTCATGCAACATTGTTTTGGTGCATTTAGTTGCACCTCGACTGGTGAGTATAAAAAATGGTTAGCTTTTTGTTCTTTTTTGGTTCTCACCAGTCGAGGGTCAAGTAAATGCACCGAAACAATGTTGCATCTTTGTAGTGAAACATAGGCGATCATGGTTCTCCACTTCACCCTATCCCTTGTAGCTCTCAATAATTTTTGTCCCTTTGCCACCTCCCCCAGACCACGTTCTGTCATCCACTTGCTTAAGCCCGCCAGGTATGTCATGTGTTGCTTTCCCTTGTCTCTATTTCCCTCTATTCAACCTGTGAGTATCAGTTTCTCCAGGCCCTTCTTTCTCATTACGTGTCCCAGAAATTTAATCTGCCTCTTCCTGATGTTAAGTATAAGCCTCCTCCTTGTTTGCAGACAGTTGAAGTTTCTGGGACACGTAGTGAAAAAGGAGGACATGGAGAAACTGATACTCACAGGTCGAACAGAGGTAAAGAAGAGAGACAAGGGAAAGCAACACATGACATACCTGGCGGCCTTAAGCAAGTAGATGACAGAACGTGATCTAGGGGAGGTGGCAGAATGCGTCATATGTGTCTACATATATATATATATATATATATATATATATATATATATATATATATACGAAAGTAATGAGAATGAAATAATATATAAGTTCTAACGTTCAACGCATTAATCCAAAAGAGGGCTCAATACCGAGAGCAACGCAATAATTATTTATAATTTTTTCATATAGACCAAAAACAATTTACTCACTACAAAGATGCAACCTTGTTTTGGTGCATTTAGTTGCACCTCGACTGGTGAGTATGTAAAATGGTTAGCTTTTTGTTATTTTTTGGTTCTCACCAGTCGAGGGGCAACTAAATGCACCGAAACAATGTTGCATCTTTGTAGTGAGTAAATTGTTTTTGTCTATATGAAAAATTATAACACACACACACACACACACAAACACACACACACACACACATATATATATATATATACATATATATATATATATATATATATATATATATATATATATATATATGTATGTATGTGTGTACAAAAAAGGCACAGGGAAGCTACGTTATGACGGTGGGAAAGTGATTTACTGCAATATAGGATATTGGTATTACATAACAGTTCACCAAGATGTTAAAAGGAGATGTTTTAAAATAGATAGTGTTTAGAACGAGCTAAAGACAAGATACGAGTCTGCGGTTTCAACTCACTGGCAGAACGGTGTACAGGAAAATATGAGGCATAGTTATCTTACCTTACAATTAACTGAAGACGCAAATATATCTTATTGATTGCCAGTGAGTAAGACAAATCGAAAATATTATCAAATGCTTTTTCGTAGCATCCAAATTAAATGACTTGATTGTCTCTTAACCTTGAAGGTATGGGATGACTGAAAGGATTTACCTTTACGGTTTGAAGTAGAGGGTCGCAAGGAGACAGCGCTGAATAGTTTGTGATCACCAGTGCAGGGGAGGGGGCGGGACGGGACGGGAAAGTGTTACCAGTGAGTTATCAACTGCTGAAATTAATGCGTTGAAATAAATAGACAGTGAAGGTTAATTTGAGTCGGCTTAAATGCGACGCATAGCAATGTTTATTTCGACTCTTGAGACATTTGTAATTAACTAACACATTCTTGGCAAACGTTAATAATCTAAATTAGAAAACAGAAGTTATTCTCTCGACTCGCCTTCTCAAATTCTCTCTCTCTCTCTCTCTCTCTCTCTCTCTCTCTCTCTCTCTCTATATATATATATATATATATATATATATATAATAATAATAACCCTAAATTCTCAACGTTGCGTGGGGCAGGTAAGTCCCTTTGTCCAGCAGCGCCGCCACATAGCCATTTCTTTGAAAGATTTACGTATATGAAGAAAAAACTTTTGTGAAATTGTGGTAACTAAATTAGTTATATAGGCGGAAATATTGTATCAGTCGTTCATTTGATATATAATGTATTGTTTTTTGTTCTTGTTAAGCCTGAAGACTCCTACATGGAATTCTGAGCCACGGTCACACCATGCTATTTGTTGTTGTCGTTTTAATTGCAATTAGCATTTTACACAGTGGATATGCGAGTCCGACATACAACCTGTTTTGAATTCAGAGTTGAACTTTTCCTAGACTGGTTGCCAACCAAAGCTGAAGAATTTATATCTTCCCATTAGCACCCCGTCCTATTTTGAATTCAGATTTGTTGTTCTCAATGACTAGTTGATAACCAAGACTGTTTATATCTGTCCATTAGCACACAAAATGTTTTTGAATTTCATTTGACCTTCTCCTAGACCTGTAGCCAACCAAGAGTGAAGATCATCCTAGTTTGAAGTCATTCCACTTCAAGTTTATTTGTATGAAAGAGAATGCAATGTACTTGACTGTAATTTTTTAATGCACAATGGCGCCGCCTCCCATTACGTACATAATGTATTTCCGCGAAGAAGAAGAAGAAGAAGAAGAAGAAGAAGAAGAACTGGGAACTGAACAAAGAAGAACAAAGAAGAACAAGAACACTACAGCCGCCGCTACCGACAACCATGACGATGATGTTGAAAAGAAAGAAGCTGAAACAAAAAGAACAATTTAGCGAAAGAAAAGGTATTGAGCCTTGATTTTTAACTTATTATGAAAATACGATATTAATTTCATCTGAGTTTATAATACTATTATTATCTGTCTATATTTCTGAGATGAGGTATTATGTACATTATTTACATTATTCAGACTATTGTCCTCATCTTTATCGCCATATTTATTACAACGTTTCGGCCGTTGTACGCCCCTGGCTTCTTCAGGTAGTTGGAATGTCGAACTGAACCCTTTATTTCGCTCACTGGGGTAGACTGTTTTATTTCCACGTGTCATATTTAATGAATGTCAGTTATCAGTTATCTCCTGTTAATTCCCCACTCCAAGTTCTCCACTGCCTTAGCCGGGTATTGAACTCTGACTCTTTGGGTCCTGTCACTGGATCTAACTAACGCATTTATCCACTGTGCCATGTGTCCTTGAGGACGCACGGCACAGTGCCGAAACGTTGTGATAAATATGGCGACAAAGATGAGGACAATAGTCCGAATAATGTAAATAGTGTACATAATACCTCATCTCAGAAATATAGACAGATACAAAAGGGAGATTTATATTTACAATCAGAAAGAGACATTTGTTTCTTTATAACTATTCTTTGTATCTGTCTATATTTCTGAGATGAGGTATTATGTACACTATTTACATTATTCGGACTATTGTTCTTATCTTTGTTGCCATATTTATCACAACGTTTCGGCCGTTGAACTCTCAGGTGGCAGGAATGTCGAACTAAACCCTTTATTATGCTCTCTGGGTAGACTGTTCTAGTTCCACGTGCCATGTCTAATGGGTGTCAGTTTTCAGATATCTCCTGTTAATTCCCCTCTCCAAGTTCTCCACCACCTTAACCGGGTATTGAACTCACACTCTTTGAGTCCTGTCACTGGATCTAACTAACGCCATTATCCGCTGTGCCATGTGTCCTTGAGGACACATTACACAGTGTATAATGGCGAAACGTTGTAATAAATATGGCGACAAAGATGTGGACAATAGTCTGAATAATGTAAATAAGACTATTATTGTCTAAAAGAAAAACAAAAAACAAAACAAACACACAACGACGCCTGTGAAACATTCTCAACTCAAATCGAACTCAGATCGAAGTAACAGAACATTTTGCTGATAATAATTACAATTGTTTTTACGGGCCCAACTATATGACAATCGTAATTAGATTTGTTTTTATCTTACCTTAGGAGAAATGTTGCGAACATTTTTTTTATCTTGCCTAAAGGAAAATATTGTGCAAACTTTGTAAATTTTGTATTCTGTGCTATTTTTTTTTTAATGCTATTTAATAAATTCAAATTTCATCCAAATTTCACACCGAAGTGATTGTATTCTGTTTTTTCGTTACTACCATTCATAATACTCGGGATAAGATATTTGACGCCACACAGACATTACTTTGAAAGATTTACGTATATGAGGAAAAGACTTTAGTGAAATTGTGGTAACTAAATTAGTTAATTTACTTTATTCGGATTATTGTCCTCATCTTTGTCGCCATTTTTATCACAACGTTTCAGCTGTTGTACGCTCCGGCCTTCTTCAGGTGGTTGGAATGTCGAACTGAACCCTTTATTTCGCTCACTGGGATAGACTGTTTTATTTCCACGTGTCATGTTTAATGGATGTCAATTTTCAGTTATCTCCTGTTAATTCCCCTCTCCAAGTTCTCCACTGCCTCAAGGACACATGGCACAGTGGATAAACACGTTGGTTAGATCCAGTGACAGGACCCAAAATGTGTGAGTCCAATATCCGGTTAAGGCAAATTTATGACAATCGTATTTAGATTCTTTTTTTATCTTACCTTAGGAGAAACGTTGTGAACATTTTTTTTATCTTGCCTAAAGGAAAATATTGTGCAAACTTTTTTTGTAAATTTTGTATTCTGTGCTATTTTTTTTTAATGCTATTTAATAAATGCAAATTTAATCCAAATTTCACACTGAAGTGATCGTATTGTGCTTTTTCGTTAATACTCGGGATAAGATATTTGATGTTCTTTCTCCTGCCCTCAAATTCTTTTACTATTAATAATATATCCGTTCTTGGTACGTAATGACCAAGCTGAACACAATATGACGCAATCGCTCTTAGCAATCCGTTGTCTTCTGTCGATCTTGTAACTCTGTTGGTCTTGCAATTTACTTTTAGATACCTTGTCCATTTTGTGGCTGATGGTCTATCTGTTATTGGGACGACGGACTAGATGTCCTACCAATCAATTTTTCGTGTGTCTCTGAGAAAGGAGATAAATCCACTAAGACGCAAGGGTAGATAATAATAAAAGAACAAGAATTAAGAAAATAGAAGATAAAGTTTATATTGCATTTACATTTTTGGAGATCAAAGATGACTGGGAAGCAGGAAGCTGGAAGAGAGTTCCTCAAATGAGAAGTGAGAGAGAAGAAACTGTTAGCATAGAACTTACATCTAGCCATTTCAACTGTAAGATGATGAGACATTGCCGCCAATATCAAGCTGCCAGTCGAGTCAATGTTTTCTATTATAGCTAAACCCCTTTTGTAATGTTAATGTTAATATTTTTTAATCAATTCATCCCAAGCAAGGCAATAATGCCACTAAGACCCAAGAAGACTACTGGCAGTGAAAGAGGATGAGAAGACTTTAAAAGGAACTGAAAACCAAATCCTAAAATGAATCAAGGGATAAACCTGTACTCTGATCAAAAAGAGTGTGAAGCAGATAATATTCGAACCTATCTACTCCTACTGAAGAAAAAACATAGTAAATAACATTCAGAGTTTAGGTAGGAGACGTTAGCAGTATAACGTTGAAGTAGATTTTAGAAGGAACCGGAAACTCAATCATAAACTACTGATATTCAAAGGACCGGAAAGGAGTGTGAACCGGACGATAGGCGAACCTATCTTCTCATATTATTATATGACACGTTTCCTAAGAAAACATTTGTTATTCATTGACCGAGCAATCAGTACTGGTGTCGGTTGAAATTTATAAAATCTTCCTCTTGAAACAATTTTTCAGGAAAATAGGTTTCTCAAGTTCAGTAGCTGTTATCGCTCTTTCCACTACTGAAGGGAGTTTGCTACCTGATCTTTTGTTTGAAGTCGTGTGGAATATCGACATCTTGATTATGTCATTATTTTCTTTCCGAGTTTCATGTTATTGAGACGACTTAAGTGATGTGACCTCAGTTATTTTCGTTGTGATCCGGTAGTTCCTGTTCAAGATGTTCGACGAAGGATTGTCCTTGCCAATACCTACATGTCTTACTGGCTCGGAACAATTTTTACCATTAAGAAAGCTGGTGTATACAGCAGAGAGTTTAGATATTTCTGAGCGAGTTTGACATGAAGACGGAACGTAGACGACTACGTTGGTCTAAAAATGTAAATATCTGATATCAAGTCACTAGCTGAGTCAAATAAGAACAAGTTGACATGTCATAACTGCTAGAATATTTTTTGCTTAGGAGGTGGGAAAGCGAATCATAAGTAGCCTTTGATACAGGAATAAAATCAAATGAAATGATTTCCAGTGTTAACATATCGTAAAATCAATTTTGTGAAATGCTAAAAGAAGAGTAGATAGCTTCACCTATCGTCCGGTTTTACTTCTCTTCGGTCTTTTGAACAGGAGTAGAGGTTTCTCCCCATTTCTTTCCCAGTAACTACTTCGTGCGTATTAGTGGCATTATCGCCTTCTTTAGGGTGAATTGATAAAAAAAACCCCAAAAAACGATGACTTAAATATTGTTAATAAGTTGAATAAAATCTTTAAAAAAATTAAAATTTAAAAATTTGAATGAAATCAACAAGAAAGTTTTGAAATCAAAAACAAAATTTATCCAGCAAAAAGTTAGGTTAATATTTTCCTAGGGATGTGAGAAGTTACCGGCAGTGAAATTTATTATTATTATTATTATTATTATTATTATTATTATTATTAGTAGTAGTAGTAGTAGTATTAATAGTATTATTTCCTTTGATTTTTGCTGTATTCTTATTTCCTTCTGGGTCCTAACCAGAGACCTAAGGCCAGAAACATTTTCCACTGGAAGTTTTGGGAAAAAATAAAAATAATACTTACCACACAGAATTTTACATGGATAAATCTTTTCGAAAATGTGAGCTGTACTTGTGAAAAAATATCTTTTTCTTAAAAATTTCTTTGAGGAATGACCTACGAGAGATCCATTCAGTGAATAGATCAGCACCGTTTCCAATCAAATCCATGGCCCAACTACCACTGGAATTAGTGACGTCTTCATCTGCAACATTTTTTAGAATTCCACTTCAAGATATTTGTATTTTAATAGTTTCTTGAAGATCTTCAAAGATACATTACAATCTGCAGGAACTGCTATGTCAATCAGAAAGCAAATTCTGTTTTTGTGGTCTTAGATAACTTTGAATGTTTTGTCTGTCTGTATTATAAACGCCCATAAACCATAAAACTGTTATAGGTCATATGTGTCTAACTGGATCTGGGTTTTCGTTGTTCATATCAGTTTCTTGCAGTTTCCTTCCCGTAAAAATTGGGGATTTTACAGATTTTCATATTATTACTAGTATAACCGTGTCGTCAAAAATGGTGGCAACTGTTGGAAAGATTTACTAGTGAGATGCAGTGAAACAAAAGTCTTTAAAGAATGTATTGAGATCCAATAAAGTGGAGATAAAGTATTCAAAACTAAAACAGAGGCCAATGAACCGTTTAATTAAACCGGTCCCTTTATATTTTTAAAAACTTTCAATGGTATCTTTGATTCATTGATTAATCATGATATGACATCGGTTTTTGCGTGTTAAAAAAATTACGTGTACTACAGTGAAAAAGAAATATCTCCTGGAAGAAAAAGTTTAGCAACAGAACGACAAAGACAAGGGCTACTTCATGACCAAGTTTAAGCAAGACAATCACTGAACAGACAAAAGTATCTGACAGCCTCTCATGAAAGGCTTGAAAGAGTAAGACTGCAATCTAAGAAACGTATGAGTAAAGGAACTTAAACGCTTCATTTTCTCGGGAACTAATTTTGGTTAAATACAGATAAATATTTTATTTTTATAGATTATTAAAACGACCAAGGGAAGTAATCACCTATAAATTTACTAACTTAAGTTGATTTACCTCCCTTTCTACTACAGATGGGACTGGAAATGTATAAATAAATGCACAATAATTACTTTATATGGCTTGATTATTAATATTATTATTAATGTTATTACCGGAGCAGCAAAGGAATTACCGTGTCAAAAATCGTCCCGGTGACGTTTATCATGGCATCATACCTAAAAATATATCAGGAGACTTCTATCATTAATCAACTGGAAACTATATAAATCACTGAAATAAAATACCAATGCATAATAATACTGTGTTTTCGTTTATATACAGCTGCAGTGGTTGCTTGCTTTTTATAAAATGTTTTCTGCTATATGTTCTATAAACTTTACTGTATTTTAATACTCCGATCATGTTTATCATGCTATACTCCTTACTTTTGTTTATCTACAGTAATGTTTTTTGCTATAGATAAATTTCTTTTTTTATTATTTTGCAATGTACTTATCACTTGCATTAAACGTCACTTGCTTAAATTCACATAGTGAGAAAACTCCGTGTATAAGATAAAATCACTACCATCGAAAGTTGTTACATAAAATTTTTGTTCACAGTCGCTCAATGTGAATCAATCAATTTCTCTATTGATTAGTTCTGACGATGTTGACAATAGATATAAGAGCTCGTGCATCATCATCCTCAGTTCCATGACCGGGAGTTCGATAGTATAGTTGGGCAGCTGCCTGGTCCCCTCAACATATCTGCGTTGAAAATCTGTTGTGGAAAACCCTCCTACAGTAGAATGAACTCTTCCTCCTCACATAAATACTTACTGCAAGAGTCGTTGAGCAAGTCGGTTGGGGAGCGTAGATGCAGTGTTAATCTACCGTTCGGACGTACACCTCTATCTGCTTATTACTAACACTCTTACTTTGTATATATCCGTTATTTCAATACACTTATTCAACCTACCTTTGTCTTCCGTGTCTTTCTTTCTGGCCACTAAACAGGCTACAACAAAATCAGAGATGTGTTCATTCATACGTAGCATATCTTGTGCAAGTAAACCATGCGAATACCTTTCTTCTCTAGCTCAAACTACAGCCTATGTCCCCTAACTTGAAGGAACGCCTTAATTCCGGATAAGTTGCGTGGGTTCAATCGTGTAAACAACCGGCATGATCGTTAACTTCAGTGTAGAAATCCCTCTGTTCAGTGATTCACTGTCATTACCCTACTGGCTGTATGCATAGCTAAGGAACCCAGTTTACCCCATTTTCCTAGTTGTCCACTGACCCTCCGAGAAGGTTTTATCTGCCTTTTTATAGATCATCATTTCGATCATTTTTTATGTCTAGACACGGTTTCCATGCCAGAAAAAACCTGGCGTTGGAACCGATTTAGTCGCTGGTGATGCGACTATGTGCGTTACACTCTACAAATATAATTCCTAGAGTAACCTGAAAAAAAAAACACTTCTTTGCTGCCCGTCCTGGGTATGACGACAAACTACATCCAGCAGCAAGGCTTTAGATCAGGAGGTTTTGAGTAGCATGACGCCACCTCTTAATTGCTGGTGTTCACCCTGAACCGGGGTGGTAGCACCTGTCAGGGTCCCAGCTATGGGTAAATTGTTAACCACTCCAAAAGGGATCAAAACACTACGAAATTATAAAAGTAGGTTTTCATACCAGTAATACATTTTGGAAGAAATATTATCAGCTGTACATTTTTGAAAAAGAAAAACATTACCAGCAAGACATTTTTGGAAAAAAATATTACCAGCAATAAAAATGATGTCGGCATTAAATAACCCATTGAGGTGTTGATATGCCGTAAAACAAACCAAACCATGTTTCCTTTTACCAAACATCATTATGAGAATTGTTTGTCCAAAATTCTCCTTCCTCTACTTCCTTGCATGCCACTGAAATATATATTTAAAGTTATCTTGCCAGAGAATAAATGAATTTACCGATTCCTTTTTCTATCCTTCTTCGCCTGTTGTCCGGTTTAAACTACTGGATCTTTGAATAGAAAAAGAGATTTATTCCTTGTTTCCTGTTTAAGATAGGGTTTCCGGGCCCTTCTAAAGTTTTTTCATTATCTTTCACTTCCATTGTCCCCAATATTAATAGATATCTTCTGTTTTCTTAATTCATCCACTTTTATTTGTCTCTCTCCTTGATATTTATTTCTTATTCTCTCAGACTCAGTAACCCATTTTCCCTACCTGCTTGGTAAATGAGTTCCTTAAAGAAGTCTGGCGCATCAAAATCTTCCTCCTTCTTATGATGAAACAGTGTCTATAAAATTATAACATTCTACAATTCCAAAGGTACTGTTCTTTTAAGCTGGTGTTTTACAGAAAATTGTAGCAAGTTACTGGTATTTTTGTATTTTTATATTTAGGATTAAAGATTAACATTTTCTAAGAAAATATTAATTTATTAGGATTTGCATTTTCAAGATTTAAAATAATATTCTTATCACCGCAAGGGATTTTTTTTCGAGGAAGCCAAATAAAAAAAAATGTTTAAACATGTTTAAAAACGTTATAAACACCAAAGAAACTTACACATCATGCCATGTTGACCTATTTTTTCGTTGATCCCAGATGGAACATGATCAGGCCATTGTTTAGCGTAAGTATTTATAAATCTACTATATTACGAAGTGAACATTTCCTACATATATAACAAAGTGTATGTGTGCATGTGTGTGTGCGCGTGAGAGAGATAGAGAGGTAGAAAGTAAGATTGATATGAAAAGAAAACGAAGGATTTGCTACATAATTTATGATTACGATAACTGGCAGCAAGATATCATTATTTTACAGTTAGAATGGAAAAATAACCATAAATTCTATGCTAAAAAGGTCCTAATCTTGCGCTTCTCGCTTGTGGAACTCTTTTCTGGCTTTTGGCTTTTAGTCAAGCTTGAGTTTCAAAAATTTAGATGCTATGTCAGTCATTATATTCTGTCTTCTTAATTCCTGTTCTTTTTGTGTTGTCACTTATTGATAATGCTTTTCTTTTTCTTACATTCATCCACAATTAGTAACCCCCAGCTCCTTAGTGGCTTTGTTACCTTGTTTGTGAATGATGGAAAAAAAACATGTGTAAAAATGTAATGTCTGTTTATATTTCTGAGATGAGGTATTATAACTATTCCGTGTATTTACAGCGGTCGGACTGCTGTCCTCATCTTTATTGCCATATTCACGAAATTTCGGCCGTTGTACGCTCTGGCCTTTTTCATGATCTGTCTATATTTCTGAGATTAGGTATTGTAACTATTTACCCTATTTACATCGTTCGGAGTGTTGTCCGTATCTTTATTGCCATACTAGCAGCATGGCCCGGCGTTGCCTGTGCTTGATTCAAACATCGTACCACTCATACAACAATTGCTATCAGTTGACTTAAAATATTTTTGCCCTTTCTTGCCTTTAAAGGAGTTCCCTTTGCCGTGCTGATGTTGCTACATGCCTTACTTCCTGCCTATATCACACCGCGAATTTTTTCTAAGCTCTATACTAAACATTAAATCTGTTACGAAAAAAGAACTAAACAAAATGAACACAAAACGATCAGCTTTAAAAAAGGACTCGTAACTGGAAAAACCGAATGAAAAAAGAATGTTAACAACAAATACTTTTTCACGCCCAACCCAGTTCTGCGGAATCAGAATCAACGTTGAGTTTAAGCAAGCGAATGAGCCAATTGGAGTAAAGTGCCATGCAGATTTAAATTGTTCCCACTTGTGACGAATGCAGCTATCGATTTTCTTTTGCATGCTAGCATGCTAGTTAACATTCGTGTCATTCAGCTGTTGGTTCTCACGCTGGCCAATAGAATTTTCCTGCCTATTCGTGGCAGCCAGCTATAGGCTCTCACTCTGGCCAGTAGAAAATGGCCGCAAACTACATGAAAACTTCCGTAGAAGCATGAAAATATCGATTATTTCTACTATCGATGGGAGTTAGGAAATGCCAAGTTGGTCTTGGCCTTCTCCCTAACTTGGAGCATGTGCATGTAAATTTTGGTGCAAATCCGTCGAAAATTGCGGCCGTGCATTCGTTACACACACACACGCACATCCTGATTTTTATAGATAGAGAATCACGACGTTTCGGCAGTTGTACGCTCTGGCCTTCTTCATGGTCTGTATATCTTTCTGAGATTAGGTATTGTAACTAATTACTCTATTTACGTCGGTCGGAGTGTTGTCCTCATCTTTATTGCCATATTCACAACATTTCGGCCGTTGTACGCTCTGGCCTTCTTCAGGATCTGTCTATATTTATTGTAACTATTTACCCTATTTACATCGTTCGGAGTGTTGTCCGTATCTTTATTGTTATATTCATGACGTTTCGGTCGTTATACTCTCCGACCCTCTTCACAAAGACCAGTGGATAAAAGCGTTGGGTGAATAATCCAAGAGTCACATATGATTGAAATATAGACAGATCCTGATGAAGGCCGGAGTGTACAATGGCCGAAGCGTCATGAATATGGAAATAAAGATGAGGACAACATTCTGAACGACGTAAATAGTGTAAAGAGAAATTAAATGACAGAAAATATATTAATGGAAGAAACAGGAAGAGGGAATTTGTGCAGGCATTAATGAAAGTAACGGAATCTTAATTTTTAGCGGGAAGCCCGTTTAGATCAACCCAGAGTCTACTAAAAAATCTGTAGAAAAATTTACAAGAAATGTAATCAACGTTTATTTAATGCATTTATAAAACATTAGAATAGAAATGGTTTATCATGTTATTACAGACCCTCAAAATAATTACATAAGTAAAATGTGAAAAAGTTAATCAAACAACATTAGATTACGATCTGTTTTGAGACATTTTTATGTTTATACATTCTTTTTTATAGATACAAATATTTAAGTAAATACTCTGTTTATAATAAATATGCGTCCTCCGACAGGAATCGTACCTGTATCCTATACGGAACCGTCATTTAGCTTGACGTGCCTTTACCGATTTTGCCACAGAGGAGCGTTTCTATGACAATTTCTCGGACACTCAGGCCGGTAAATGTTGTTAATACTGTTTATTATAAACAGAGCATTTACTTAAATATTTGTATTCTATAAAAAGAATGGATAAACATAAAAAATATCTTAAAATAATTGTCGGACTTTGTCCATTTCATAATGTGTGACGTCATTTGTTCACATTTGGATACGCATCGAGTAGTTATTAATGTACGTGAGAAAATCATGGAAAATTGTAGTTTAAAAACAATAAAATCGACCTTGCTAACCGAAACGCATCTCTTTGGCGAAATCGGTAAAAGCACGTCAGGCAATATGACGGTTCCGTATAGGATACAGGTTCGATTCCTGTCGGAGGACACATATTTTCTATAACAGTTTCTCGGACATTCAGGCCGGTAAATATTGTTAATATTGTTTATTATAAACAGAGCATTTACTTAAATATTTGTATCTATAAAAAGAATGTATAAACATAAAAATGTCTTAAAATAATTGTCGGACTTTGTCCATTTCATCATGTGTTACAATGTGTCTATATTTCTGAGATAAGGTATTGTAACTAGTTACATTGTTCGGACTGTTGTCCACATCTTTGCAGTTATATTCACGACGTTTCGGTCGTTGTACGCTCCGGCTTTCTTCAGGTGATAGGAATTTCGAACTGAACCCTTTATTTCGTCCAGCGGGGCAGATTGTTTTAGTTCCACGTGCCATACCTCTTCCGGATATCTCAGTTTCAATTACTTCCCTTTAATAACTCAGCTCTCAAACTTTTGAACTCAAAACTCTTAGGGTCAAGTCACTGAATTATTCAACCAAGGCTTTTATCATCTGGGCCATGTCTCCTTGGCGACATCAGTGTATGTATTTTTGGGACTTATAAACCTAATGAACCGTAACTTTTTTTTATAGGAGCTCATATTATAATTTGTAGTTATTATTGTTTTTGTCTAGAAATTGAAACTGAGAAGAACAATTTTATCCGGCGGATGAAATAAAGGGTTCGTTTCGAAATCCCAGTCACCTGAAAAAGGTCGGAGAACGACGTGAATATGACAGTAAAGATGGGGACAAGAGTCAGAACAATGTGAATAGTTTAAATATTAGATTACCAGTTTGTAACGGGAGTCAGCATTTTATATACGTGTCGTCACGTTAGTTGAAGAGAGTTTTTTTTCTTGTATTGGAGGGAGATACATATTATTTATGTGATTGTCTACGGAGATATAGTGGTTGCCCGTTGTTTTCTCAAAATAAGCGTAGTGAAAGTATTGTGTTGTATTCAGTGCTATACGCGGTTCGCCTGGGGACTAAAAAGCACTCTCGGAGGCGAAACGAGACACGTCTTGTCACCATGGCATCCAGTGGTTGAAGAAAGAGAGAAAGAGAAAGAAGAGATAGAGAGAGAATGGGATTTGTTTTTCCTTACATACTGCTTTAAATAATGCCATCAAGCGGGCGTTAAGAGAAGTCCCCTAGCAGAAAAGTTGCGGTTACCCAATAAATAGTAGCATTTAAACTATTACAATTGTTGGCAGAAACGACAGAAACCATACCTAAAATAAATAAACAATTAAAACGTTGAAATATCTCATTAAAGTGTCAATTGGTAAAGTTTCATTTTGATAAACATTTTTTCCGTATACTTCTTGAAAATATAGGATAAATGGCGAATGTTTGCATAAACTGTCTAAATTTCTGAACGGTTAAACACCTTTGAACTAGAAATTATATTTTTAAGCATGCACACAGAATTTTAATTAAAATTAAAAAATATATATTGCAATAATTTAGATATATTTGAAGTTTTAATTTTGGTTACAATTGAGAAAATGAAAAACAAAAAAAAAAAACTACTTTTGCGTAACGAAAAACAATTTTTAATTTAATATTTTTTTAAAATCCTAAATTAAACTTTATTAGTGTCCTAATGATCCGATACTACCCGTGAAAGTAAAGTGTGTGATTCACGTCAGGGTGTAGCAGATGGTTTGAATCTAATTTAATTTTAATAAGGAACCTTTTTTAAAGGTCTTTTTCCTCGTTCCGTTGACAATGTCTAGAGGTATATTGTCACGTGCTTATTTACTATTGCTCAATGGTACAGGGGAAAACGGAGAGAGCAGTACTACATAGGAACTAGATGATATATTTATAGACATGTCCAACAGAGAAAAAACAATCTATTTGCGTAGATTTGGAAACAGTTTAAAAAAATTCATATGCCAAAAATGATTTCAAAAATGTTAAATATAAAATATTATTAAAATATTATTATGAATTACATGTAATTGCCTGCATAAGTTCCAGTAGAAATAGTTAAAAATAATTATTGACCGATTGTATTATTGTAATATTCTTGCATTATATAAAGTATTAAGAATATAGTAACTAGATTCCGCAAATTGGAGGAGAGCGTTGTTCTGAATTCGAATCCGTGGTTATCTCCCTTTAAATTTTTCGTCGTTTGTTTTTTTTTAACATTTTAAAATGCTCTTTTTATCATGTAAAATTTGGTTATGTGCAAGCGAATTTTCATTCGGAAAATGCAGCCCAGAGAAAAAGGTTTCGGAACCACTCGTGTAAATAATGATAGCTTCTGGTTTCAGATATTCAGTCAGAGAGAAAAGTATAGTCTATACATTTTAAACCTCTAAAGTGAAAATCATTTAAGAAACGGTATTAGGAATTTATGAATAACGGGAAGGAGACTCTTTACAATGACAGAATATATATATATATATATATATATATATATATATATATATATATATATATATATACGAATGTCATATATATATGAATATCATATATATATTGTTGTGGATTCCGGGATGAATCCGATATCAATGAATAACAAACGCCAGGAATGGATAAGGAAAATAAATGTATAGACGTAATAATACAAACTGGTAATACGGGTTAGTAGATCCAGGAATGCGGTTTAGTAGCAATAATATATATGTACAGTCTTGGTATTGAAGTATCGCGGTATGACTCCTTACTGAGTCTACGTGCTCGCTAACTGTGACTCTTGTGCTACCCTCCTCTGTTACAGACTGTCCAGGTATTCACTGGTAGTAGTATATGTATACCTTCGGTGAGTCCATTTGTGTGAAAAGGGAGAACCCTTAACATATATGAACGTCATATATATATGAATGTCATATATATATATATGAATGTCATATATATATGAATGTCATATATATATATGATTGTCATATATATATGAATGTCATATATATATATGAATGTCATATATATATATATATATGTATGCCATATATATATATGAATGTCATACATATATATGAATGTCATATATATATATGAATGTCATATATATATGAATGTCATATATATATATATATATGAATGTCATATATATATATATATATGAATGTCATATATATATGAATGTTATATATATATGAATGGCATATATATATATGTGAATTTCATATATATATATGAAAGTCATATATATATGAATGTCATATATATATATGAATGTCATATAAATATATAAATGAATGACATATATATATATGAAAGTCATATATATATGAATGTCATATATATATGAATGAATGAATTCTTATTCAATATGAATTGTTTTTTGTATATTTTTAAAACTCTGAATACTGATATTAGTTATGGCATATGACATGTTACTGTGAATATATACGCATGTGTATATGCATGCACACGTTACCACTCAGGCTTGTGCACACACACACACACACACGCACACACACACACACACACACACACACACAAATATATTATTACATTAAACGTTATATTTTAGTGAATACACGGTTTTGAACATACGTATTGTGTCTTCGAAACAGTATGATTTACATCTACCGGCCTACTGAATTTGTGAGAGAGTGTTTCCTCTGACAAGATTTGAACCTGCCTACTCTTTTGTAGAAGGTACCGTCTTCGTATGCCGAGGTCGGTGGTAAAGCGATCTAAAGTACGCCGGATAACAAGGAGAGTACATTCATTGATTAACACACTCGAATGCACAAGCCGATGGATGTAATTCACATTATTTAGTATAAACAAGGCTCTACTCAAACACCAGTACCCACTAAAATATAGCATTTAAAGTAATAAAGAATATGTCGGATTAAAAATAAAATACATTAACTCCTTATATATATATATATATATATATATATATATATATGATGGAATGGACAAAGTCCGACAATTAGTTTAAGATATTTTTATGTTTAACATTCTTTTTGTAGATACAAATATTTAAGTAAATGCTTTGTTTATAATAAACAGTATTAAACAACATTTACCGGCCTGAATATCCGAGAAATTTTCATAGAGAATATGCGTCCTTCGACAGGATTCGAACCTGTATCCTATACGGAACCGTCATGTAACCTGACAACGATCCTCATATATATATATATATATATATATATATATATATATATATATATATATATATATATATATATATATATATATATATATATATACTTTTGTAAATATTTGAACATATAACGTGTCGGTGGACATTTCTCGAATGAAGAATAATTGACGTCAGAAACTTCGCCCTTTTTTAAATCTATTTATTTATGAATCTACCTTGATATATATATATTTACAAACTTCTTACACACACACACACACACACACACACACACATATATATATATATATATATATATATATAGATAGATAGATAGATAGATAGATAGATAGATAGATATTGAGTGTGAGACATATTTAACGCGCAAGGAGTGTACGCACTAAGTAGGCTTTATTTTCCTTTTCTGGTCCAACTAGTTTAACATCGACAGCAGAGTCATGTCCATATTTATAGGGAAAAAAAGAAAGTCAACACGAAAATCGTTTGGATTGTAAACAGTCGTGCGCACCGTTCTGTCGAGTTCTTATTCTGGTTTCAGAAACGTGTTGTAGCAGACAATTCAAGTCTTGAGTATTGTACACACTTCGAAAAGAAAAAAAAACCACAGGAGTGTCACATAAAGTGAGAGAGACAAAAATGAGAATGGAGACGAGATCTTACAACGTAACGTTCCAGTTGGTTCTCGGTTCTGGAATAACCTTGTTAATCAACTCCTCTTTCCAACGTCAAAGAAACCTAGCATTTGTTTAGCAAAAGCTGATGGTACTAGGTTACCAAAATTGGGGAAATTTAGTAAAATGCTAAGCAAGTAAAAACGGACAGAAAGAAAAGTAGAGAGAAAATGTAGACAAAGAAATAAAAAGTATCAACATCGATTCCTAGGTCTATTGCGAGGAAAGTTGGTTGGCTGCGTCGTTCCAGACAATTCTTCGCGTGGGAATCGTTCTTGCACAATAATAAATCTACCATTTGTCCATGAATTGAATCCTGTTGCCATATCTACTCTGGTATATATCTCGAGATTCTTGACAAATATCAAAGAAGCATCTGTAATCTAATCGATCCTGCCGTGCCATTTCCTCATCAGTTACATTCACATCGACCTTTCTACAAATATTTTCATAGAAATTCTAGCTTTCCTCTGTCTTTTCTACAAATATATTCATAATAATTGTGGTTTCCCTCTGTCTTTACTACAAATATATTCATGGGAATAGTTCCACTGTTCCCAGAAATGCATACACAGATGTTCTCAAGGACACATGACACAGTGGATAAAGGCGTTGGTTAGATCCAGTGACAGGACCCAAAGACTGTGAGTCCCATACCCGGTTAAGGCAGTGCAGAACTTGGAGAGGGGAATTAACAGGAGATAACTGGTGACTGACATCCATTAAACATGGCACGTGGAACTAGAACAGTCTACCCCAGTGAGCGAAATAGAGGGTTCAGTTCGACATTCCAACCACCTGAAGAAGGCCGGAGCGAACAACGGCCGAAACGTTGTGATATATATGGCGACTAAGATGAGGACAATAGTCCGAATAGTATAAATAGTGTACATAATACCTCATCTAAGAAATATAGACAGATACTGAAAGGCCGAAACGTTGTAATAAATATGGCGACAAAGATGAGGACAATAATCTGAATAATGTAAATAGTGTGCATAATACCTCATCTCAGAAATATAGACAGATACTGAAAGACCGAAACGTTGTAATAAATATGGCGACAAAGATGAGGACAATAATCCGAATAATGTAAATAGTGTACATAATACCTCATCTAAGAAATATAGACAGATACAGAAAGGCCGAAACGTTGTAATAAATATGGCGACAAAGATGAGGACAATAATCCGAATAATGTAAATAGTGTACATAATACCTCATCTCAGAAATATAGACAGATACTGAAAGGCCGAAACGTTGTAATAAATATGGCGACAAAGATGAGGACAATAATCTGAATAATGTAAATAGTGTGCATAATACCTCATCTCTGAAATATAGACAGAGGCTGATATTTTGTCTTGTCCATTCTACTCAGTATTTAACACCAGACGCTTCATTTTATCTCCTCCCCTGACTCCTATTTATAGGCTTCTTCTTGTTCCAGCTCCCTAATCTTAGTGAGAAAATCTAGATCTACTGAGTGTATTTCTGTAATTCTCCCTTTCATAAATGTTACTTCTGCACATTTATCTAATCCGAAATCCATAATGATATCATCACTGAAACATTTTACAATATTGCAGATACCGTTGAACTGATTGTCGTCTTTGTCAAATAGCCTAATATCACCCATGCAGAATAAGTAATTAAAAGCTTTCTTCTTTACTTTGCATCCATAGTTATTACAGTTTAATCCATGCGAAAGGGGGGATTAAGGACAGACATGACAAAAGGGGCGACAGGGAGTTTCCTTGAATGATTCTTCGTCGGACATTCAAACAATTGGATGTGTCAGTACCTTTGGATTTATGTATACTGTAGTTTTCTACAGTTTCATTCTATATTTAAGGAAATTTGCTATAAGCAACGAGACTTTGTATATTTTCAAAGCATGAAGGATCCCAGAGTGTGGAACATTATCAAAAGTTTTTCGCTATTCTATCCAAGCTGTGCTGAGATTTCTACCCCTTTTCCTGCAATTTTTCAGGGCCATTTTATTTATTAGTATTTGAACTTTGCAACCACATGGACCTCTTCCTCACCCCTTCTGTTCCAGTGGAAGAATGTTGTTTTCATCGAGAAATGAGTTCGTCAGGATCGACGTAATCAATTTATATGTGGTCGACAGACATGTTATTAACCTATAATTTTGGGGGATTAACTGTTTCACCTGTTTTTGGTAGGAGATATGTAATACCTTCAGTAATGCATTCTGGAATTTCATTGGGGTTATTAGCATTGATAACGTTTGTGCAAGAGTTTTATGAATTCTTGACAGATGATAGAGCCGAAAGTTGGGTACCTTGTCACTTCCTGGGAATTCTAATTTTGTGATTTTGTCAGAGATTGCCTAACATTATTCTTGGTTATATTTTTCTATTCTTGCACAGGTTTATCCATCATTCATTCTTCTATTCGTTTGATCCACTGTGCATTGGGATTATATTCCTCGGCTTGGTCCAAATATTATTCCAAAATGTTTGCAATTCTTCAGTAGAAGGTAGCTTTTTGACTCCGTTTGGAATATCTTATTTTGTCGATAGAACCTACAACGTTTTTCATATCGTTTTGTTCTCTGTGCCTTGAATTGCAGTATTTCATTGAAGGAATTTCATTTACTGCTTTAATTGTATTACTCTTATTTTCATATTATTTCCTTTGATTTCTGGTGTGTACTCATTTCTTTCCGGGTTCCGACTAGAGGCCTAAGGTCAGAAATAGCATTACGATATTTTACACTGGGCAATTTATGAGGAAAAAATCTCACATATTTTAAATAAAAGCCTTTTGTAAGGTATGAATTGTACTTGTGGGAACACTTTTTTTTTTTGTATTTCCTTAAGGCATGGGCTAGCAGGAATCCCTTCAGCGAGTTAATTGGAATCTTTTACAATCAATACGAGGGCTCCAGCTACAAATAGAATTGACGTTGTCATGTCACATTTTAGCGATTTCGCTTTCATTATTATTATTAGTAGTAGTATTAGTATTAGTATTCTATCTATTTCCATTACATATCATTTCTGTCTATTCCATTTTAACATGTTTCTCTCTCCCACTCTCTCTCCCAATCTCTCTCTCTCTCTCTCTCTCTCTCTCTCTCTCTATATATATATATATATATATATATATATATATATATAATTCCCTCTGTGTCTATCTATCTATCTATCTATCTATCTATCTATCTATCTTATTGCTGTAGCATACTTACGGACGATAATGGGTATGTCCCCATTCACATAAATACAGTATTAAATGCTGTATGTTGGTTTGCGGTTGGAGATTCATTGTGGAATTTACTTGACACACTTCTAGGAGTTTACTACTTCTATGCGCCGCTGGCGAATCTTATATGTGTTGTTCTTGTCCTAAGTATTATCGTTCATTACCAACCTTTGTGTGATTATTCTATTCAGTAACGTTCCCTAGGTTAAAACCTTTTACAGTTTCTCATACAACTTTTACACTCATACAGATCCATAAAATATCTTAGTTGTAATTTAACCTTACGTTGCTATTGTGCTTTTTATGAAGTTTCGCTTGTGGCACATTTAATCTTTGATCTTTATGTTTCTGTCATGTATAACGATGCATTGTTTCTCACCGACCGAGCATTCATTAAGATCTTCAAGATCAGTTTCAGAATTCTTCGAACCACCCTAGAAATATTAATTAAACTAATGAGCGACAATCATTTAAAATATATAAAATATTTATTGAAGTCAAGGGATTTTATTTTAAACTTTAAGTACAACGGGTGCAACGGTTCAGTCAATTATCTTAGAAGGTAAACAAAGTCAAAAAATTCATATCATGGCTGATAATTTCTTGAAAGATGGAGAATCCGTAATATGTAATGAAGTCAAAGAAAGGCTGATATCGAAAGAAATAAAAAGGAAATTAATTCAATAAAATCCGGCATTTGTTGATTGAAGAGGAAAATGCGTTTTACAATTATGAGCACGAAATTGGAGAAAATTTCTTCACAAGAATATTCGCCATAATAAGATATTCTAATTAAAGAAATAATTTTATGATTAAAATTGTCATAGAATTAAATTGAAACAAATTAAACAAATCATTTTGTGGGTAGTTAGCTGCTGTCACGTGTTCGTGTGTATAGGGAAATAATGTATCTGAAAATACATGTTTATTGTGCCAATATATGTAACTGCATGCATATTTTTTAAACTTAATTTTATTGTTGTATTATAGTTCTTGTTCTTTAGTCAGTTTACTTAGCACGTTCATTGCGCCCTGCCAATACGTCATAACTAATGGACTATTCCGTTTTGATTGCAAGGACAGAATAGAATGAAATATCAGAGACATTGTTTAGTTTCCATGAAAAACTGAAAAAGAAAGAGAACAGGTAGCAGACGATAATACTCGCATGTTTTTAACGTTTGCTTTTATTGAAATGGAAACCTTGTCAATTTTAAATCTTTTCATTTCTACACTATTGTTTGAATAATAAACTGCAGAGATATTTATGCCTTCTTATTACAATAGTGTGTCAAAGTCCTTCAGCTCAAATGTTTCACAATGCAATAGAAGATTTTTCATGTGTATCTTATAGCAGTGGAACTCCAAGAAGTTTATTCAATCATTAACTTAAGAAGATGCTCCCCAATCACTACAACCTGCACAAATCTAGGTTTAAGCGTTATCTTTCCCACATATCTCTATAATCTCTTCATCTTAACCTGTGAGACTCTACCCCGAGTGGCTCTTGTGCCGTGTGAAGAGTGAACATTATTTTAAAAATATGATTTGTCAGTAAATTTAAATAGCTAAAACATTAACTTTTAATAGGTAATTCTTGGTAAATATTATTGAGTTAATGAACCTGATTAATATTATTGTTATTTGAAAAAAATCTTTTTGACCTGTGTCTGTTTTATAATCACTTTCCAGGTCATGACCTATGACCCAGGTCATGACCTATGACCTAGGTCATGACCTATGACCCAAGACAAGAGAAAGGTGTGATTTATTTTTTGTTTTTTCCACTTAATTATACAAAAGACAGCTATTAACAAAAAACAAAAATAAAAAAAAAACTTAAATGGATAAAGCTCTCCGCAGCATATGGGCTCTGCTTGTTAGAACTATTTTTGTTTTCTGGAGCATCAGGGACATTCTGGATTTGTTGTTGGGTTCCTTTATTTATCAGACCCGAAGCTCCAACCGTAATATGTACAGTTTTATCGTTTAAGTGCCACATTCTAGTTCCATCTCCAGCTGCCACATTCTAGTTCCATCTCCAGCTCTTTGTATTTGCACTCTTTTTGAAATACCTTCGCATAGATGTTTTTTGATTTGATACGTTGTCAATCAGTATACAAACTTTTATTATTATTATTATTATTATTATTATTATTAGTAGTAGTAGTAGTAGTAGTAGTAGTAGTAGTAGTAGTATTCGTGTATGTTATGTTTCCTGCTTTGTATCCTGTAGAGCCGGGTTCAAACTATGGTCCTCAGGCCCTATAGAACAATTGTCATTTAATTGATAGCACTTTTCTTAGCATATGGGATGTTCTTAGTAGAGCGATCTTCTGGGCAACTTGTATGTTGATGTTACCTGTTAGTAAAATGGTCCATTCCTCTTTTCATGAGATCCAGAGCTCCGATTACTATTGGTACAGTGTCAGTGTTCATTCCTCTCATCCTGTTAATCTCGATCACCAGGTCCTTGTATTTGGACAATTTCTCCTTAATTTTTATGGAGGTGTTTCTCTCATAGTGTACTTCTATGTCAAAAAGCATAAACTTTCTGAATTAGTTGTCTTTTATGACAATATCAGGTCTGTTGGTTTTTATTTTTCAATCAGTTTGAATTGTCATGTCCCAGAGGATAGTTGCATCGTTATTTTGGGTAACTGTGTCTGATTGATGCTTATACTATCTCTCAGTGGTTTCGATTTTGTGCTTCTTGCATATCTTCCATTATTATTTTTATTATTATTATTATCATTTTTATTATTAACACTTAGAGAATAGCGTGAGTTAAGAAAATAAAATAAAATACACCCTCTTTAACAATATTTCGACAGTATATCTGTCTTCAAGTTATGTATAAAAATGCATACAAGTATAAAAACATTCAAAAATATAAGTCTTTCTACAAATGTCGCATGTCTTAAGAAAAACGGCTGTAGTGGTAATGAACGCGACGAAACGAATGAAACGCAGCTAGCGTAAATGGAATGCAACTAAATCGTGCGTAAAATGATGGGGATCGTGCATATCTTGAAATTTTCCGTTGATTAGTTAGTAAGAGCAATTAATCAAACAGTTTAGAACAAATCTTATGGAACTCTCCTGTGATTCTTTTCATTCCCCGGGAATTCTTTGAAGGTGAGAGGCATACTTTCGCAATATTATTAAACATTGTATTCTTTCTTTTCCTTTTCTCTTGTTAAATCGCTTTCTTCTCTAAATGTTGAAAACTATTGGAAGAGTTTCGTCAACCATTTTGTTCATTATTATTATAAATTATTATTATTATTTTTATTTCCTTTGATTTCTGGCTTGTACACATTTCTTTCCGGGTGCCGCCCAGAGACCTAAGGTTAGAAATGGCATCATGACACATTCCACTGACAAAAAAAAAATTATATAGATAAAGCCCTCCGTAAAGTGTGGGCTATACTTGTGAGAACAATTTTTTGTATTTATTTGAGTCATGGGCTTCCAGGAATCCCTTCAATTAATCTACTGGAATCTTTTCCAACCAATCCAAGGGCTCCAACTACAACAGGGATTGTTGATGTTCCCATGTGTCACATTTTTCAGATTTCTATTTCAAGGTCCTTGTATTTCGACAGCTTTTTTAATATCTTCAAAGATACATTTAAGTCTGCAGGGACTGCCATATCAATAAGGAGACACTTTTTTGTTTGTGGTCTCTAATAACAATGTCTGGGCGGTTAGCTTTGATTGTTCTGTCAGTGTGTATTGTGTAGTACCATACAATTGTAACAGGTCCTATCTCCGTAACCGGGCCTGGGTGTCGTTCATACCAGTTTCTTTCAGTTTCCTTCCCGTAGAAGTTGCATATTTTCCAGTACAGATATTGGCCCACTCTGTCATGCCGGGTTTTATACTCAGTGGGTGCCAATATCGTGCAACCTGATACAAGATGATCAATGGTTTCTGGATATTTATCACAGAATCTGCATTTTGGGCTAACACAATATTTTAGTATATGTGCTTGATAATTTCTAGTTAACAAGCACTGATCCTGTGAAGCAAGGATAAAACCTTCTGTTTCAGCTTTTAACCCTGCACTACGTAGCCACTGATGGGTACGTGTTTTGTCTACGTCAGTTTGTTTGGTACGGGCAGAGTATTGGTCATAAGGCGATTTATCTTGCTATTGTTTCTGTGTCTGGTCGGTTGCATTTGTCTTTGCTCTCTTTTTTAAGTATTTAGCAGCTTCAGCCGGTCTACTGTGCTTTACTTATTATTATTATTATTATTATTATTATTATTATTATTATTATTATTATTATTTTCTTTGGTTTCTAGTGTATACTCATTTTCTCAATTTTTTGTTAATACGAGAAATTACCCATTATAAGTAAGCCTGTATTCAAGATCGAAGGTTACTGAAGGGGGAATGTGATAAGAATGAAAGAAAAGGTTGCAGTAAGTAAAGGTTATGAGAATAGAAACCTGTCAGACTTGAACTTGCTTCTTACTTTTGGAACCCGAAGGAAATTAGGGTGTTTCGACTCCATGGAAGTAACATGGCGTGTCCAGATTGTAAAGGTCTGAACTGGAGGAACTAAAGAACAGAACTCGTCTGAGCTTTTCCCATGAAAATAGTTATAAAGCAGCGATAGGCTCGCAACGTTGCGTCTAACGGAAGGAGGCCGCTGCGGAAAAACAAGTCTTAACCAATGCGTAAACGATATTGAACACAGTACCAAAGATAGGAATAAATAACTGAGCAGCCCCAGCCGAGATACCCCATTTCTGTCTAATCTGACTATTCTAAATATACGATATCCAATACACACATCGTGACACACAATCTGATAAGGACTTTACCAGGCAAAATATTAATAAATTGAACTACTTTTTATTTATGCATATACCGGGTGTAACAACAAAATTGTCCAAATCGTGTAACATCATAATTGCCCATCCCTCAAAATGTTTAATATCGAAAAACCACTAAATTAATTGAGTTTATGGTTTTTTTTTTTAGAATTTCAGATAAGAGGGTTAGCCATTGTGACACCATTTGTCGTAAGAATCACTGAAAAACGCTTTGAGTTATTCAGCTAAAAAGAGAGCAGGTTAGAATGGTTTTGGGTCAGCCCCCCAATGTTTTTTTTACAACTGAGCAATGGTGAGAGGAAAAAGATCATTCAGGCCTTCAGTAATGGCACCAAAAATTCATACTCTGGCTTCCATCTTCAAATTCCATTCAAGAACCATCAAGTGAACGGTGAATAAGTTTAAAAAAAGAGGGTACAGTAGAGAGGAAACCTGGATCAGGAGGTCACAACAGCAAGAGAGATTATCATTTCAACTTAGAGACAAAGAGATCAATTACAGGAGATTTAACTCAATCCATAAAGCGTTTGGCACGTGAGAGAGGAGTTTCAGCAATGACAGTCTAAAGAGCAGTAAAAAAAACAAAAAAAAACATTAGAAAATGAAATCGTACGTGAAACGTGTGAGGCACCTTGTTACTCCAAGATTTTTTGTACTATATTAGAAATTCAGAGTGTATCGTCATTGGTAGTATTTTGCAGCGAAGCGGTCGACTCTGCTTTACTCAGGTTAACTGGGATGGAAAATTGTACTGATCCAACTGTTACACATGACCCTAAGAAATCGCATGGGCACTGCGACTGTTACACCCCGGTCAACGGCACTGAAGTGCTGGTTAAACTGTGTGAGTGTAGTCGGAAGGGTTTCCAGATCTCACCAGTGAAGGTGTCACCTCTCCCCAACACACCTGTGCCAAGAGAGCATCGGCCACCAGCCAGTCGTCAGCCTGGGTGTAGGAGCTACTCCTAAGAGGAGCAGTGGGTGGAGGAACTTCTGACAGAAGGGATAGAGTAACCCCAACGTCACCGGTGCAAAAAGAAAGCGGCAAGAGATTGCACTTGAATGCCACCGTGGCCACAATTATGGAGGGGGAGTGGTAACCACAGCGGCGCAAAAGGCAGTAAATTAATTAATGATGATGATGATAATAAGAGATTCACGAGGTCGGAGGATTATTCATATTAAATTTAATATGCGTTTAGTTGGTTTGAGTTGATATTATGTAGAAAGTAAAAATTAAAAGCTAACAAAAACTATAAGAAAAGATAGAGATCCTTCCCTACCCACCCCTCATTAGAATGTCTGACGCTCAACTTCTCGAGAGCTCCTCTCTGCGGCTGCTCGGTCTCAAGCTGACTGCTGACCTGAGATGGAACAAATACATTGAGTCAATTGCTTCATCCACCGCAAGGAAAGTTGGCTCCATGTGCCGCGCCAGGAAATTTTTCTCTCCGGAATCGATCCTTCAAATCTACAAAACCATTCGCTCTTGCATAGAGTATTGCTGCCATATATGTCCTGGAGCCCCTTCTGTTTGCCTCGGAGTTCTTGATAAGACCCAGAGACGGATATGCAATGTAATTGGCGCTGATCTGGCATCTCGTCTGCAGTCGTTCTCCCACAGACGTGCCGTTACCTCTCTCTGTCTTTTTTACGAGTACTTTCACGGTAATTGCTCCGATGAGCTGTTATTGCTGGTTCCCAGACTTCATGAATTCAAGCGTCCTACGAGGCTGGCATCCCGCTGTCACCCTTTCACTGTTGAAACTGTTAAATGTAGCCGTCTCTTCTACTCCAATAGCTTCATATCTCGCACCTCTTGCCTGTGGAACACCCTTCCCTATTCCTGTTTCCCTGACAGCTATAATGTCCAACTATTCAAATGTAGTGTCAATCGACATCTCCAGTTGCCTTGATCTATCCACTATCCTTCTCCACATTCTTTCCTCTATCACTTCTATCTGCTCTCGCTCCAAATCTTCAGTAACCCCTTGCCTTGATCTATCCACTATCCTTAACCGCATCCTTTCTTCTTTCACTCCTATCTGTTCTCGATCCATATCTTCTGTAACCCCTTGCTTTGATCTATCCACTATCCTTCTCCACATCCTTTCCTCTAACACTCCTATCTGCTCTCGATCCAAATCTTCTGTAACCTCTTGCGTGCTAGTGGCTTCCCACCTTGCTTGGGGTGAAATGCTTAAAAATATTTTTAGGGATCTTTGCGAAACGCACAAAATGCACTTGAATTTGCCTTTGCTGTCTTATTAATCGAAACTTTTAAAAAATAATAGTTCTGATAAATGGTGAATTTTTTAATTTGAAGAGCATAACTTTTACGCGATTTCGATTTTTCTCGTCTATTCAAAGAAGAAAATGATTTTTAATTTTTGTTGCAATATTTTCTTTACTACCACTCATATCGATTTCTTTATTCGCAATTATTTCTCTTATGTGATTAAACTCAACTGAGTACATTGGTTCTATTAAAAAGAAAATTACATGCTAAAGATCCCCTCCCTCCATTGGCTCTGTCTCTCTCTCTCTTTCCGACTCAAAAAATAATAAGCAAAATAAAAACATACATAAAACGATACACAAAAACACGCAAAGTTACGCTGTATGCGAAATCCGTTTTGTTTGTCGTTCAGAATGATTAACAGACTTTCGTAAGAAAATTGCTTCCTGTTCTTTGATAACTAATTTTAAATTCTTCATCTTGTCGAATCCTTGAAAAAAGAAAAAAAAAACATCCAAAAGAAAGAAATATTTCTCTCTCGTGTAGTCAAATTACATTTTTTTAATTTCTATTTTTTGTTAACAAGACTCTTCCTGTGTAGCTAAATGGTATAGTACGTCAGTCCAAATGACGGTTCCAAGTAGGATTCAGGTTCGCATTCCTGTCGAAGGACACATATTTTCTACGATATTTCTCGGACATTTAGGCCGGTAAATGTAGTTAATACTGTTTATTATAAACAGAGCATTTACTTAAACATTTGTATCTATAAAATTAACGTATAAACAGATTATATATATATATATATATATATATATATATATATATATATATATATATATATATATATATGAGAAAATATTAATATTAATTTACCAAAAAAATCTATAGATTTAAATTATTACTGGTTTCTTAAAGAAGCTATTTATCAAATATAAAAATGTTATTTTTATATAGAAAAATCAAAAAGCATATAACTTTTCTAGCATTTTGTTACATTAATTTTTCTTAGGAAATGACATCGTCTAAATGTACAACATGTATCCATCCACATCCGCTCCTGTTTGGCGTTTGTTGCTATCACTGATTTCAAACTTACGGGTCATGACCCATTTATGGAAATGAATCCCTTAATTTTTGTTTCTATCCTTAGTTTAAATTTAACGTAGGTCATATTTGATTGGTTGATTTAGGCAAAGCCCACAAACCTTATAACCACCCATCTCTTTTCTTTTTTTCGTAAAAAGAAGCTGTATTTTGCCTTTAAATCACTCGCCAGTAATTTACAATCGCCTGATGAAATGCGTTGTTTGCGTATCGAAACACGGCTGCAATTGTGGGGCGATTTTGACATGTTTTCGCTGTAATAACCTACAATAAAGTCTATATATATATATATATATATATATATATATATATATATATATATATATCATACATGTTTCATTAAATAATATAGATAAGTGTTGTCTATATATTTTTTGTAAGTTCTTTTCATATCGTCTGATAAGCTTAATAACATTATCATTAAACAATATATATATATATACAGTGTAACCCGGAAGAGACCCGGATATAAGAGATACCCGGATATAAGAGATATTTCACTGGTCCAAAATTAGAGCCTGTGTTAATGTATATATAATAGACCAAACCCGGATATAAGAGAAACCCGGATATAAGAGACTTCTCCCGTCCCGACAACTCTCTTATATCCGGGTTACACTGTATATATATATATATATATATATATATATATATATATATATATATATATATATATACTGGACTATCCCGTCGATTTCGACGTATGAGGTTCAACCAATTCAATTCTTAGGAACCGACAGCCTGACTCCTGCACAGACCATTCGATAATATATACGTGGATATAAAACAAATTTTCAAATTTAATTTCAGATTGCGTCTCGATTAAGGAACGAGCCTCGCGAAACGCAGTGGCACTTGCAGCGTGTCTCTCTGGTGACGGTTCGAGGTAACGCTTTCTCCATCGTTGCGGCTGGCAGAGGATAGAAAAAATTGTTTATAGTTACGTTGTTCTGGAATTGTCATCATTGGTCGACTGAACTTGCTTTGTTTCAATGACTTTTGTTTTGTTAATATTAGTTACTTTGTTTCAGAATAAAAAAGATAATTTAAATTAACAGAAAAAACTATTTATAGGACATCAATAGACATAAGTAATCGAATTACTTATCAAGTTTAATAATAAGATAAAAAATTGTTTCTGTTGTTTTACCAGAAGAATCCGCGGCATACAATAACCTCATCTCTATATAGGGAACTTTTCGAGTGACGTTGAAATCATGTACATTCAAAGCCACAGGAAAAAAGTCTCTTTTAACCGATTCGGTCACGAAGGCGTCGTCGATTAAATAAGACCATTCTTCCTGTTTAGAGTTTCGAAAGTTCATAACTGCTCAGTTTCGTATCGGAAACGTACACAAAGCAACTTTTAAAGAAGTAATGTTTTTTTTATTTATTAATCCAAAATACTTTCATCACGTGAAATGTTATTTTTAGTCGACACCCATATTCGAGTAGACGCCCTGTTTATTTTATTAAACAATATTTTATTTTCATCTGAATATTCTAGAAATCAAAGAAAAATGCGCCCCACCCAGCTCCGTCGACACGATTCGCACCGACAGCCTCCCTTGAGAGTCTAAATGAGAATCATATGCTTCAAAGGTAGTATACAAGCATATATATATATATATATATATATATATATATATATATATATATATATATATATATATATATATATATATATATGTGTGTGTGTGTGTGTGAGAGTGTGTATGTGTGTGTGTGTGTATGTGTGTGTGTGTGTTTCTTTCATTTCTTATCAGTTCATTTACTTTTGTTCAGGATATTGAATCCTGGTACGCGGATTTCATTTTACGCAAGGGAGCATTTTCTTTCCTTTTTTTTTTTTTTTTTTTTATCAATGAAGTCGACTCATACGATTGGTTGAATTGTTACACTTATTTCATTAAGCATATTTTTTTCTGCTCGCAGTAATAGGAGCATTCATTCATTCATTCATTCACTTCTGTCGCTTTTTCTACTCGTCTACTGACATTATGAATCACGTAATCGCGTGCAATGATGCCTGCATATGAATATGGGTAGGATGCTGTGGAGAGTGACTCTATACGAATTTCAATTTATAAGCACGTCTCAGACAATTGTTAACGAGTTCGATCCTTACCGGTTTACCAGTACATTTCAGCTTAAAATGCCTAGGGGTTATTAAATAATATGGATTTCAGAATATCATATATATATATATATATATATATATATATATATATATATATATATATATGTATATGTGTATGTGTGTGTGTGTGTGTTTGTGTGTGTATGCGTGTGTGCACGCATATATACTGGGTGTCCATAAATTTCGTGTGCACTTTAAAAAATTTATAACTTTATTTGTATTTGCGACAGAAATAATCTGTAAAAATGTTATAAAGTTTAATGTACCTAGTTTTAAGTATAGCTAAAATAACTAATGTGATTTCAGGCATTACTGTAAATCAGTTGGCAAATGTTTTCCGTGAACTGCAAAATCGTATTACCCTTTGTATTGCTAATGATGGAGGACACGTGGAAACTTAAATAAAATTTCAATAAAACCTTAAAAAAATATAGATTTACTTCTTTCTAATCCTTTTTACAAATTATTTCTATCGCAAATACAAATAA
The DNA here is from genome assembly GCA_964036315.1 of Acanthosepion esculentum. Taxonomy (NCBI): domain Eukaryota; kingdom Metazoa; phylum Mollusca; class Cephalopoda; order Sepiida; family Sepiidae; genus Acanthosepion; species Acanthosepion esculentum. The sequence goes on along the minus strand of OZ038482.1, from coordinate 113,899,947 downwards.
AGTTATAAATTTTTTAAAGTGCACACTGATTTTATATGTAGCAAGAGGTAATTTTGCTTTTGTTTTTGTTAGATGTGTTTTTAGTAAATTTAGAGATTCTTCAAATGGAAAACTCGTTGGGCTGTGACCGAGTGGTCTAAATAGTCAGCCCATATACGTTTAGCATTAAACAGACTGTCAGATGTTGACTTTAATGCCTACTTTACACACACACACACACACACACACACACATATATATATATATATATATATATATATATATATATGTAAAGTAGGCAATAAAGACACTTTACATATATATATATATATATATATATATATATATATATATATATATATATGTAAAGTAGACATTAAAGTTAACATCTGACAGTCTGTTTAATGCTAAACGTATATTGCCTGACTATTTAGACCACTCGGTCACAGCCCAACGAGTTTTCTATTTGAAGAATCTCTAAATTTACTAAAAACACATCTAACAAAAACAAAAGCAAAATTACCTCTTGCTACATATAAAATCATACAAATGTGATCATTTAATCTCCAATCAATATTTTCCCGCTTTTGATAACAGTTATTTATAGACAAAAATATGGTTAACCGATGAGGTCCCCTCTTAGCAGTGTTTTGGCGTTTCCATTTTGGGAATTTAGAGAAAGTGTTTTTTCCCAAAATATTTTACTACAAAATTCTGTTTATTTTAGATACATAGATGATTTTCCATTAATATATAGCCACAGAACATGGTTTTAATCACTCTTGTTAATTTAGTAACGTCGAGTCCACAATAAGTTTTACCTTTGATTCTGAGTCAAATAACACTTTACCCTTCCTAGATATCATGCTACAAACAAGAACGGCCTTAGTATTTCCTATTTTCAATACTGAAGCAGAATAAAATCTCAAATAACTACAGGATTCTATTTAACAGCACTAAAAATCTTCGGTCCCCAATATTTACATGAGGAAGAAATATACATAGAAAACAATTTTTAAAACCCCCAATATGACCATTATTTCATCCACAATACCAAGACAGAGATATACAAAATATACAACCTTTAAAAATATAATGACATTAATAATAACTGCAGCAATGACAACGACAATAAACCGGATAAAAAACAGGTATATAATATCACCTTCAAACATTTACCATGAAAAACAATGTATCCAAACATAACAATATCAAAATTATTACAACCACTTGCTGAAATATTTTCAAAACCCCAAATATCCATAACAAAAATAATTCTGAAGCAGGTATATATAAAATAAAATGTCGCAACTCCTCCTCACAATACATAGAGGAAACTTGCAGAAATATAAAAATATGTATCTATATGTATCTCTGAATACAAAAAGGATCTTATGTACAAATATTTATCAAATGCATTAGTTCTACATAGAAATAAATTCAACCACAACTTTGCTTCAAAGAATGTCACACGGATTAAAAGAGAAATTAATGTAGACGGAAAATCGTTGAGAGTGCTGCTATTGAATCTTACCAAAGTATAAATCTGCGCTCCGAGTTTTTTAAACCTTTTATTAATTTAAAATATATAGCACATAAATTAATGCAAAACTAAAATAGTATAAATAATAATTATATTATTGGAAAAAAAAACAAGAAGATTTACCCACTTTTGTTTATTAGACATTAAATTTCCTCACTTTGCATCCTCCATAATTTACCTTAGACTTACAGTTATTGTGCTCTATATTTATAAGCCTTCTTAATTTTAAAATTCTAAAAAACTAATATATATATATATATATATATATATATATATAGATAGATAGATAGATATATTACGCAAATCATTCATATGAAAAGCAGATAATGAAGTTAATGATATGGCAAGAATCACTCTAGCAAACAATTTTTTATAATAAAATACATTACCCTCGAATCCGTTAATGAATGGTATGATCCTCGTTTATAAGTTCCGGTTTTATCAGGTCTTTTTTTTACGACTAGCTTAGCTTTCAATCGTTTCATACGATCATCCTCAGGTAGGGAAATAGGTAAGTTTTTTACATCCATGTAATAATAGTATTTTATTATTAAAAATTGTTTGCGAGAGTGATTCTTGCCATATCATTAACTTCATTATCTGCTTTTCGTATGAATGATTCGCGTAATATAAATTGAAACCGCACTACATACTTGATATTAAAATAACCGGTCCGATGTGCGAATTTCTTATAATAACTGTGACATTACTCTATGGACAATTTAGTTCATGCCACCTTTACTAAAAAAAACCTACTTCTACAAAAGAATTCTCATATTACAATATTAGTACAAGAATGCACAATTTAAAAATTTAAAAAAAATCAACCTCAGCGTCGTGACTGCACGCTCCAAAAGTATTCTTACAGTTAACAATATCACATTTCTAAAAACACTTCTTTCGGATTACACTTTATCTTTCGATGTCCTGTTATTACCTGGATGTAAAAAACTTACCTATTTCCCTACCTGAGAATGATCGTATGAAACGATTGAAAGCTAAGCTAGTAGTAAAAAAAAGACCTGATAAAACCGGAATTTATAAACAAGGATCATACCATTCATTAACGGATTCGAGGTTAATGTATTTTATTATTAAAAATTGTTTGCGAGAGTGATTCTTGCCATAGCATTAACTTCATTATCTGCTTTTCGTATGAATGATTTGCGTAATATAAATTGAAACCGTAACCACATACTTGATATATATATATATATATATATATATATATATATATATATATATATATATATATATATATATGATATCGCACATTGAATGCTGGTGTTAATAAAATAGTACTTGATGTAATATAACAGAGCTATTTTATTTTTTTCTCACTGTCAAATGAAGATAGTTCAGTGGTAGAAACTCTGACTGATCGATTGGGTTTCGATCCGGGCTTGAAGTATTCAGATGTCTAGTCGCACTGAGGAGCTGTGATACAGCGAAACAGTACTCTATGCGAATGACATAATATTAATAAATATATTTTTTTTCCTCAACGCTAGCACGACTCGGAGTTTCATCCACAACGCAATCTTCAGGTGCTGAATAGAATCTCTCTCAGAAGATCGCGTTGTATATGAAACTCCGAGTCGTGCTAACGGAGAGGATAAAATGTATATTTATTAATATACAGGGTGTCCATAAAGTCTCTTTACAATTTTAAATATATGTTACAAAGGCCATCGTTAACATATCTTAATAAGTTTTGTTGTATGTATTCAGTAGCTATCAAAATGTTTAATCACACTGGATTTGTGGAATTCGGGAATCCTGTTAATGAAAGAAGTACTGTTAAATGAACCATTAACATTTCCAGGCCGGTGAGGCGGAAGGGATGCCCCAATTCCCAGACCACCACGTTCACCAGATATCACTCCCCTGGATTTCTTCCTATGGGGTTATGTTAAAGATATCGTATATCGAACAAAGATATGGGACATCACTGATCTAAAGCAAAAGATCACTGATGCCATTGCCACTATTGATGAGGATATGCTACAATGAGTATGTCAAGAAATCGGGTACCATCTTGGACTGTTTCGTGCAACTAATGGTGCGCATATAAAGGTATATTAAATTAGTTAAATCAAACTTCAGTATCTACTCCTCATTTTCTAACATTTTCCACATATTTGTTCATTTGCTTTTGTAATAAAGTTTTTAAATTGTAAAGAGACTTTATAGACCCACGCACTATATATATGTAAAGGGTGTTTCATTAAGACGGATTATATAAGGGTGTTTCACTAAGACGGATTATGTATAAGGGTGTTTCATTAAGACGGATCAGAGTCAGCAATAAATAAATCATTGTTATTGGTGAAAATGTATTTATTTCTCTATTCGATCATATTATTTAAGTCATGGCAATTATGTGTGAAAAATAATATCGCCCAAATGTCCGGCAAATCTGAAAGAAAAAGAAAAAAATCATTAGACGCTTAAACTTAATTCACGTTTAAATTCGGTCCAAGTTATTAGAACACCCTTTATATATATATATATATATATATATATATATATATATTAACTGATTTAAAATATGTTTTTTTTCGCTACACAGTAATAACCAGGTTTCAAAAACTGAAGCTAAAAACTTCAAATTTAATTATATAATTAAATTACAAGCATTAGTTCTGTTTCATCTTCAAGCGAATATTTGAATAACTTATTTTTAAATTTACTGAGTTTTAAACGCACATATAAATTCATAATTTCCTGTTTCCAAGGATACAGAGAAATCCAATCATTCAGACAGGGGCGGTAGCGTGTTTATTTTTATTAACTATTGTTGTATCAATTATGAGTTACTTTCGAAAAAGAGGTTAAGTTTAGGGACGGTAGTGATGTATTTTACAACGAATTCTAACATCCGTTAAATGCATGTCGTCTGGGTTTTTTTTTTTTATTAACGGCAAAAAATGTCGGCATTTTTTTTCCTTACGTGTATACTTAAATATTCTTTCTAGGGCTGTTTGGGTTAGAATACGTTATATATCTTAATGTTCTTTCTTTATATATATATATATATATATATATATATATATATATATATATATATATATATATATATAATTTAAAGAAAAACAGACCACTTTAGGGCTCCATGTAATAATTTATTTCCCCATAACTCTTTTAAAGGATGCTGGATCATCAGACTTCACTTCCAAAAGGTGAAAGTGAAGTCCGATGATCCAGCGTCCTTTAAAAGGGCTATGGTGAAATAAATTATTACATGGAGCCTTAAAGTGGTCTGTTTTTCTTTAAATTATTAGCTCTGAATTTACATTGAGCTCTCAGGATTTCATCCTCCTTGGGACTACCTATACGGATTACCAAATTTTTCGTAACTTATATATATATATATATATATTATTAGGGAGCGTCATTTACGCTGTGTGCGATTAAATGTAATGACGAATGTATCATCATAACTACTCATCATACGTGGAATATGCTAACATATTCTGTTTCCCTGATAGCTATAATCTCCAACTATTCAAATGTAATGTCAATCGACATCTCCAGTTGCCCTGATCTATCCACTATCCTTCTCCACATCCTTTCCTCTAACATTCATATCCGCTCTCGCTCCAAATCCCCTGTAATACCTTGCTTGCTAGTGGCTTCCAGCCTTGCTTGGGTTGAAATGCTTAAAAAAAAATATTGAAACCGAGTAAGAAAATAGGTAGGTAAAAACAACAACAACAACAACAAAAAGCAAGCATAGCAATTCAAACACGTGTAGCCAGTAAAATTGACGTTTATAGTAATAAGAAATAATGTCGGATAAGAAAAGTCCATTCACAAATATGCAATTTACGCTACATTCATTCATCATTAAATATATTAAGTACTTCAAATATGGTAATACGAATGGATGGTTAGACGTGACATAAGACCGAAAGTGTGGTTCAACCAGTGAGAACCGGATTAGTCAGTAATAGAATTATCAATACAAGCTTGCTAACCATTAAACCAAGATGAAGACCCTAATACGAATAGATGGATGGTGTTTGTAGTAAAAACAGAACAAGTGAATAAACTTATACCAAAGCTATTTTTCACTTTACTCTGACTACTCGTCAACTGACAAATTATACAGTGTGCTTTTTATACCTCCTTGATCTTAAGGGGAGGTAACTGATAATTTATCAGGACAATCAAGACTATATTTTTTAATACCCAAGTATATATGTATAAAATATGAATGTAGGTAATGTAGGTAAATTGGATCTGTGTGCGAAAGAAAAAGATCTTGTTTGCTGAACTTAAGAAAAGTTCTCTCTCTCTCTCTCTCTCTCTCTCTCTCTCTCTCTCTATATATATATATATATATATATATATATATATATGTATATATGTATATGTATATATATATATATATATATATATATATATATATATATTATAAAGCAGTGGAAGTTTTAAAATTAAATTTCTTTAAAAAATCCCATGTTCCTTCAAGACATACGTAATGATGACACTCCACAGCTTCCTTTTCCTTATTATCCGTGAATTTTCAAGCCTTCTTGGAAAAATAAATTCCCGTTGTCTTCTCTATATTTTGTAATTCAAAGTTTTCCTTCTCTGAGACCAGTTTCTACCGAGACCGAGTGAGTTCAGTCTATCCTGCCTTTTAACCTATACGTGGACGTAGAAGAGACATGTTCATGCCTTTCCAAAGGGTATTTGTGCGAAAATTTGACGCATCAGACTAAGCCGAAATCTGGATGTATAAACAAATATTAAAATTGAAATATTAAAATCCGTTCATATTTTTATGATCTCTGTAGTAAAAACAGAACTAGTGAATAAATTTATGCCAAAGCCTTATTGCACTTTACTCGGACTACTCGTCTACTGACGGATTATACAGTGTGCTTTTTATACCGCCTAGATTTTAAGGGGAGGTAACTCATGATCTGTACATTTTCCCCTACATATTTTATTAATAAAGGAGAAAATCTCTTAGGTGCCCAGGCTCTTTACAGAGTGCTTGAAAAATAGGAAATATCTTTTTATGCAACTGTTCCTAAAATAAGATATAATTTATAGCATTTTCAATATTATTATTTTTTGACTGGTACTATTTCGATCATACTGGTATAGGTTGTTTAAACCGAGTATATGATTTACTTTGTCTAAAAGATTTAGATAAAGTACTGCTATCATTCTTAATTTTTTTTTTTTTACTGACCATTCATCCAATTTCTGGTACATGTATTTTTAGTAAGATATGGCAATTTTCAGTTGTTCGAATTCCGTAGATGAAACATTGTTATTATTAATGTTTCTTTTTTTTCCTCGCACATCTTACATCGTATTCGTGTTGCTTTTTGTTCGCAACTCATAGTCCGATATTCGTTCGGATCAGAAATAAGAAATAAGCCTCTGGCGAGATTTCAACTTCCAAGGATAAAGCTTATGAGTTGAGTCCATGCTCGAGGCTTATTCTCATATATATATATATATATATATATATATATATATATATATATATATATATATATATGTGTGTGTGTGTGTGTGTGTGTGTGTGTGGAGAGGAAACGTAGTATAGATTTTTATATATCAGTTAATTTAAGGAAAATCTAGGACAAATCGATAATTGCCACAAGGAATTCATAGGGGAAACCACAAGGAGTTTAAATAAAAGATTATATGAACACAGAAGGGATTTTTTTGCAAAACAATACACTCAGAGCATTAGTTCATGACGGTAATGAGTTCGACCACAATTTTGATGTGAAAAATGGTACTTTAATCGAAAGAGAAAACAATTTGCTAAGACGAAAGTTAAGAGAAAGTGCTTTCATCGCTAGATCATCGACAATAAATTTACGTCCAGGTTCTTATAAAATTTCATCTTTCTTTGGGAATTCTTCTATTATCACAATGTGGCAAATTTAATAATAAAAGAGATAAAAACGTAAACGAAAATGAAAAGTAACTAAATAAAATCGGCTAGACTATATTCCCAAAACACATATTTAAAAAATAAATTGAAATTTAATTTTAAATTTTCAGCCCCATCCCCTTTTCTTCATGGGCATGTGTAATCACATCAGGGTAGACATCCTTTTGGTCCGATGAAGTCCAAAAAGACGAAACGCGTCACAAGAAAAATCTTTTCAACTTTGCCATAGATTTTGCCATATATATATATATACCCTATATATATATATGGAAGTGTAATATATATATATATATATATATATATATATATATATATATATATATATATATATATATATATAGGAGTGTAATATATATATATACAAATATATATATATAGGAGTGTAATACATATATATATATATATTTCACTACTCCTTCCGGTTTTACTCTATTGTTTTGTTGAGTCTAATTCTTTTATTGTTTTAGATGTAGTAGCAACAACCTTTTTGTTGAGTTTAGATAGATTCGTTTCGATTGTAACTGTGATAGTTACTAGGCAGTATAATATATATATATATATATATATAATAAAATAGGCAGCATATAAATCTATATTACAAAGAGTTAATCATACCTTGAATCAATTAGCAATATTAATGCAATTATTGGCGAAATCCCTTCGCTAGTAGACATAATTATAAGCATTATACTACTAATAATCCACTGAATGATGAGATCCTTATGTATAAAATGGATATGGTGTATTTTTTTATTCAGCTAGTACTTTCGAATGCATCATGCATTCATCATCGGGCTGTATTTTTTCCTTTAGAATCAAAACTGGAAGAGGAAATAAATGTGTTTTTCCGATCGAAAGATGTTTTTAGGAATGAGCTATTTATTAGCGGCTATATAGTGTTGGAGCGTGCAAATCGCAACGCTAAAGTTCAAATATGCAAGTGAGAATTTTTTTGAATTTTATAATTTGGCAAATCCACGATTTTTTATTTTATTTTATTATAAGTGTTTTTCAGTTAACATGACATGAACTTAGTAGATAGTTAAATTAACAGAGTGATATGTCTTAGTAGTTTTTTTTTCTCAGGAATTCTTTACTGCGGATCAATTGTTTTTCATGAATATAATAAAATAGGCAGCATATAATTTTATATTACAAAGAGTTAATCATACCTTGAATCATTTAGTAATACTAATGCATTTAATTAATTAATGCAAAAAATTCTCACTTGTAATATTTGAACTTTAGCGTTGCGATTTGCACGCATAGCCGTTAATAAATAGCTCATTCTTAAAAACATCTTTCGGTCGGAAAAACACATTTATTTCGTCTTACAGTTTTGATTCTAAAGGAAAAAATACAGCCTGAAGATGAATGCATGATTTTTATTTTATTTTATGCTATTTCCATCTATTTATCCATTTTATATTAATCATTTAGTTATTCTAATTTTTGTATTCTTTCTTCAGTTGTAAAGAGTAGCATTTATTTTGAAAGAAGTGTAATAGTTTTGTTACTAGTTATTTAGTCTTTGGAGTGGTAATGTGGTTGTACCTAGTATAACAGGGACGTGTATGCGTGTGCTTTTATGTGTGTAATGAAGTAGATTCACCGGTTACTGATAACGCGCAGCTTGAAACTTTCACGTAGAACATTGCATTTTATTCAATTAGTGACTTCGTCAATTAACTTCCGGTACGGAAAACTCGACACAAACTTTGTAATAATTGAGAAGTAGCCAAAATTAAATAAAGCGTCTTTCTTCGTATATTGAAGTATGTTTAATATATATATATATATATGAAACGAATCACGCGCGACCACAATATTTCAGTTTTATCGTTTATATGACGTCAAGTGAGTTGAAATTGGTTGAATCAAACGTGAGAACATCGGAATTAATAAAACAATTGCCTAGCTGCAGAAGGAACAGATCCTTGCAAATGGATGGAGCAATCATTGGAAAGTACTTGGGGAAAAATAATACAAAATAAAAATTAATATGAATTTCGACAAATCCATCGATAACACAAAACCACGTATCCAAAAACTGCAAAGATTTAATAAAACGTCCATATATATATATATATATATATATATATATATATATATATATATATATATATAAAACGTCCATATATATATATATATATATATATATATATATATATATATATGGACGTTTTATTAAATCTTTGCAGTTTTTGGATACGTGGTTTTGTGTTATCGATGGATTTGTCGAAATATATATATATATACACTTTATTTTAGGATATTACATCGAAAACATGTCAAAATCGTTACACAATTGCAATCGTGTTTCGATGCGTATCAATGCGTCTCATCAGGCGATTGTAAATTAATGGCGAGTGAACAATTTATTTAGATTTAAAAGCAAAGCACAGCGTCTTTTTACTAAAAAATATGGAAAATACTTTGTGTTGAGCCGTCTTTTAAATTAAATGTTACGAACGTTGACACCGTATTTTATTCGATCACATCTTAACTGACTATATATATATATATATATATATATAAAATGAATCCTAAAGAGCCAGGAAAACCTACCTAGGTTTCACCTAAACGGATCTTCGTTGTAAGCCAGGTAGGTTTTTCTGGCTCTTTAGGATTTATTTTAGTTATTCCCGATCTACTTAGCGTATTGAGCACTCTATGTTTTAATCTTTCTACTCGCTTGGGGATTTTTTTCTTTGAACTAAAAACTTACGGCACTGGACGATTTATTTCACCCTGTTCGGATGTTTGTAGATCTTTCTTTTTTTTATTTCTAATTTTTTTCCTCGGGAACCGATTTGTTTTGACATATCTGCAAGTTGAGCTATCTGAGTTTTTTCCAAACGAGTATTATTATTATTATTATTATTATTATTATTAATATATATATATATATATATATATATATATATATATATATATATATATATATATATATAAAATTTAAAGTTATTTTTGTATTATAAAACTAATTAACTTGACGAATTAAGAAAATCTTCTTTGCGCAGTGTTTCTTCAGAATGCAGGCGATCATGGCTTTCCTCAACATCCTATCCCCTGTAAACCTTACCAGCGTTTGTACCTTTGCCTAGCCTCCTATCTCCAGTTCCGCTATTCATTCACAAGAGATACTCGAACAGTTGACCTTCTACCTTACATCGTCCGTTTTGCCCTCGTTATATCTGGAGTAATTTATTGCAAAAATATCGCAACGGAAAGAAAGGGTTTTCGATCAACGTTCAAGCCAAGGATTTCGAATGCTGATTTTCATGGTAGAAGGTCATTCGTTGGGTGGGAAATTAGCGCAACACAATATTTCTCCCACCACATTTACCCCCCAAATTTGTCTCTGCGTCACACTAAGCTAAGTTAATGTCTTCGTATTTGATGAGATATACTGCCTGGTAATTTCTACGTACAATATATCTATCAAGTTTTCTAAACGTTGCGTGAGCTGTATCGCTCAAGGATACACACACACACACACACACACACACACACACACACACACACACATATATATATATATATATATATATATATATATATATATATATATATATATATATATATATATATACCACCTAACCAAAATGGTCGCCCCCACCCGTTTCCATAGTAATTAATGTTGCAAGAGACCATACTTATATACACGCGCAAACCACAAGATAGCTTATTCCCAATTTTTCGCTTGAGGATGAAACGTGACTCGATACCTTAATTCAACTTAATTTCAATAATTATATTGAGGGTTTCGGCTCACGTTTTTGAAACATGAGAACTCTTATGTAGCGAAGGAATCATATTTTTTTAAAAATATTATAATAAAAGCACTACTTCTGTATGGAGCACTGTCTTTTTAAAAATAAAAACAAAAATACTAAAGAACCCCGGATTATTTACCCAACGTGTTCTTTCCTATTCTTTCTGCATACCTGCACACACACACACACACATATATATATATATATATATATATATATATATATATATATATATATATATATAAGTCAACACTTAGAGGCGACAGTCTGTTTCATGCTAGATGCAATCTCGTGGCCCGACGATTGCATCTCGCATGATACAGACTGTCGCCTCTATGTGTTGACTTCTAGTTCACTTTTATATTTACACACGCTCTATCTCTGATATTGAGCACTTTATCTCATAAATATAGCACACTTTAAGACTATATTTCTTCATATATATATATATATATATATATATTATATATATATATATATATATTTATATTCTACATTGGAAATCAGCATTCGAAATCCTTGACTTGAACGTTGATCGAAAACCCTTTCTTTCCGTTGCGATATTTTTTGCAATAAATTACTCCAGATATAACGAAGGCAAAACGGACGATGTAAGGTAGAAGGCCAACTGTTCGAGTATCTTTTGTGAATGAATAGCGGAACTGGAGATAGGAGGCTAGACAAAGGTACAAACGCTGGTAAGGGTTACAAGAGATAGGATGTTGAGGAGAGCCATGATTGTCTGCATTCTGAAGAAACATTGCGCATAGAAGATTTACTTTTTTCGTCGAGTTAATTAGTTTTATAATACAAAAAGAAAACTTTACGAGTATAATTGTGAGGCATTTTATCTTTTTTTTTTGTTCTGGATTTTTCAGTTTGTGCGTTTGTTGAATGAGTCGACTTAATAGAGCTATTTCGAAAGTAATAATAATTGGAATCCAGTTTGAGTTGCCGAAAACATCACTCTCATATATATATATATATATATATATATATATATATATATATATATATGTCCTCTCTTAAAATGTGTTGCATGTCTTGTCATCATGGCAAAAGTAAGGGAAAAAAAAGTTTCGACAGAGCAAAGCAAATGTAAAATCTCAGCTGATTGAGAAGCACATGCATTGCTTTAAGCATGCACCCATCTTTATAAACGGCGAAGAAACTTCATCGACTGGGCGATTTTAGCAATTTAATTTGCACGTACGATTTTTGTCATCTCCTTCGTTTCTCGGCGGTCACAGTGACCTAGCTTCATAAGACTTATAATGCGGAAAAACATTAGGAAAAATAAGAAGACTGCTATCCCTTTTTTTATCTTTCTTTTTTCTTTTT
>OZ038482.1:113857376-113884876 GCA_964036315.1 Acanthosepion esculentum | reverse complement strand
ATATACAACTAAAAGCGATAAGAAGCGGAATGAGAATGAGGCTAAGTTAACAACTAGATGTCGGCATGGGATGTCGAAATTTAAATTTAAAGCTGAACGTTTCTGTATCTGTAACGTTTTCATGCGAACCGTAATGGCGTTTTGTATCCCCCACAATTCTATATATATACAGGGTGTCTATAAAATTCGTGTGCACTTTAAAAAATTTATAACTGTTTGTATTTGCGATAGAAATAATCTGTAAAAAATGTTACAATGTTTAATGTACCTAGTTTTAAGTATAGCTAAAATAACTAATGTCAGTACAGGCATTAAATCAGTTGGGAAATGTTTTCCGTGAACTGCAAAATCGTATTACCCTTTGTATTGCTAATGATGGAGGACATGTGGAAACTTAAATAAAATTTCAATAAAACCTTAAAAAATATAGATTTACTTCTTTCTAATCTTTTTACAAATTATTTCTATCGCAAATACAAATAAAGTTATAATTTTTTTAAAGTGCACACGAACTTTATAGATACCCTGTATGTATATATATATATATATATATATATATATATATATATATATATATATATATATATATATATGGGGCAACAAATGGCTTGTTAATTGTAACACCTTCAAAACTAAATTCTCTCTATTAATCAACTGAAAGACCCCTCTGCCTTCCATCAGTATGGCTGATGCTACCCTCCAAACACGTTACGTCTTCTCGGGTTAACGTTCTCAGCTGATATGAAGTGGAAAGACTATATTAAATCCATTGCTCGGTCAGTGTCAACTTAAAGTAGCAACAAACGTCTGCAATAGATTTTTTCCGTCTCTCGACCGCAACACTTGTAACCAAATCACAGTTCAAACGATGGTCCGAGACCCAACAGTCCAACAAGCAAAGTAGAAAGGAGAAAATGGGGTCACACGTCCAACCTTCACTTCTCACCAGCAAAAACGCGTCAATATTTATTGCTGAAAAATACAACAAATGTGGCACAAGGCCAAAAGAGGGGAGGGGGGGACATCATTTGTCTTAATTTTAAACTTAGCTAGCCACAACCACTGACCCAATCAAACCAAACAATATTCCTACCACCAAAACAACACATTCATGCTTACCGTTCTTACTACATCCACCAAAATACCCCATTGTCTCAATGAAAATCCTAAATAGACCCCATATGTACAAATAATGTCTGTAGGAGGAGGGGAATAAAAATAACAAGTTAAAAGAAACCCCAATGATTATATACAATGTGACTTAAAATCATTTACTAGAAAATAAACAAAATCCTGTTAGTAATAAAACCCCTCACAAATTCTAAATGTGACAGTAAAATCAGTTAACTGGACGAAATCGAAACGGGACTTCAAAAATCTAGAAAACATTCATCCATCCCAAGCACTCTCACACACACACACACACACACACACACACACACACACACACACACACACACACACACACACACATACACGCACTGATTCAGACACAACAACAAATAAAAAAAAAACACACCCGTGAAACAAAAACTGGCATCCACCAGAGAACTGAAATCACTGATGACCTAACGAGGGAAAGGATGGGGAGTTAAACTAAAGGAAAAGAAAAGGGGACAGAAAAAAAGGCGGGCCAATGAGCAAACACACCCTAGCTTAGTTTACAGAAATAGAAAAGAAAACACTAAAGACAAAACCAAAAACCTATTCTAGCCTAAATCCAATGGATGGGTTGCCCAAGTTCAACTCAGGAAAACAATATCCTGATGCCTAACTGGCATCAAAATGCCACTCCAGATCAGCCCCTTTTACTCGACACATACACGCAAGATTCACCCACTTTTTGCCAAATTCTGATGAGGTGAGACGCCGCCTTTCCGTCCTAATCTTGACTTTAAGCTGATGCTTAAAGAACAAGATCAGTTGAGAAGAAGTGAACTTCTCGCCCTCATAGAATTCCTTCTGACGCGTCGTCCAAATCACGACTCTCACAACCCCTAGTAAGCAACAGAACACGTAATGTTCAGCCTTCGTCATCTGTGGCACCACATTGTTACAAAAAGAACTGGCCTCAAGGACAAAGAACTTTCCCAGCAGCATGCGAACCATGAGGCCTTCAACAAACCTGCACAACGGCACTACCGCCTTGCAATGAAAGAAGGCGTGACCATGCTCTCGACCTCTCCAGTACAGCGACGGCAGTTTGGATATTTCTCCAAGCCTGCTGAACAAAGTCTCTTGGCGACTCAGAGGGCCCCACGAATCACCAGCCAGGTGAGTGATGACTCATCATCATTGAGGCATTTCAATCCAGGCGCCCAAGGCCATATCGAGCGAGCCTCCTGCTTCGTAAGACCGAGCTCGTCAATCAGATCATCATGAACTCCCCCCCGACTAACACTTGATACAATGCCCTACGAGACAACGCCTGGACGTTGGAGAGGCCATCCGACGCCTGTGAGAGGCTTTTCGGAGCATGACGACATTCGCGGTAGAAGGAGCATTCGGCTCGGGGTGTATGGCCGGCCTCCTCCCGGCACGAGTGCACACTTCTCAGGGATGGGAAATGTTTACGGACGTCTTCCTTTCAGAAGGCGCCATCCTCATCCGATCCGCGACACATTCGGTCTAGAATGTTGATGCGAAGCATATATTGACGAATCTCAATGCTAGGCATACCCAGACCGTCCTCAGATGGATGAAGGCAACAGATCTTGCGAGATACCATAGCGGCTTTGTCTCTCCACAAGAAAGAGAACAAGAGCCTTACTAATAATATTAGTCTGGTAGTCGGGAGTGGAAGTACAGAGAGTCGGTGAAGGAGAATCAGGTAGATGTGTGAAACACATACTTCCGCCCTCCCCTTTAAGGAAAGCCTCCTGCGAGACCACAGATTAACCGCGATCTCGGCCTTCCCTTGTACATCCGACCAATTCATTTCCAACTGGAGATCAGGACCGAACCAGACGCCGAGTATCTTGATCGGCCCATCCGTCCAGAGGAAAGGTCTGGGAAGAGAAATTCCTTTCCACGCACCCAACCGCAAGCCAACAGACTTATCGCGGTTGATCTTGACCCCTGTCACTATCTCATACCCACTGATCTCTTTGCTGACTTCGTCAATCTCGGCTCTGCTCGAAACAAGAACCGAAACGTCGTCAGCATAGGCAGAATACCTGGCTGAGGTGGTAGCCCCAGGCAAGGAAATTCCGCGCAGGGCCGGATTCGCCTTTAACTTGCAAAGGAACGGTTCCAAAGCAAGAACGTAAAGCAAAGGCGAAAGCGGACACCCTTGACGAATGGAGCTAGTCAATACGAAAGGCTTCGATCTTACCCCATTCACCTCCACCAGCGCACCGGGGGTCGCATACAAAAGTCGGATCCAGGAGCGAAAGTCGGCTCCGAATCCGGCCGCCGAAAGGACAGCCTCCATAAACCGATGGTCAACCCTATCGAAGGTCTTGGACTGATCTAAATTGATCAGCGCAGCTTCACTGTCGACTTGTTCCAAGATCAAGCGTACCATATGTAGGTTATCCTGAATAGTCCTGCACTTCACAGCACAAGTCTGTTCGGAGCCAATCAGACGAGACAGCACAAGCAGCAAACGGTTGGCTAAGATCTTTACCAAAATCTTTAACTCTGTGTTTAACATAGTCAAAGGGCGAAAGTTATTTAACCCATCCCCACATACTTGTCCTTACGCAGCAACTTGATCACACCCCTGGTGAAGCGTTGGGGTATAGACCGCTGCTTCATTCAGTTGTTGAAGATCAGTTCCAGCAAAGGAACAAAAACGGGCGACTGCCTCAAGTAAACTTCGTAGGGAAGACAATCTAGTCCCGGAGATTTATCCAGGCCAACCTGTTTCAGCGTTTTCCCAGATTTCCGACTCTGTGATGGGGCCCTCGCACATAGCCGCTTCAGCTGCCTCGAGGCAGGGAAAGTCGGCCAAATAGGCGTCGAACTGAGCAGGGCTCAGACTGGGCTCCCTGGTAAAAAGATCCTGAAAGTAACCTCGAAAGGCCTCACATATGCCCGCGTTTGTAGTCACGGTCCGATTATCCGGCAATGTGACGCACGCGATATGTCGCCGAGCAGCGCTCCGAGTTTCCTCTGCACGCAATTCAGCGGCCATATTCGTCGCCTCAGAGGACATTCTTTTTAACCTAGCCCTAACTACCAGAGCTTGATCCTTCTTGATAAGCAAGGAGGACAACTCTGCCTTAGCTAAGGCTATTTCCCTACTATTACGTGATTTCGCTGCCCAATCAACTTTTTGTTCTAAAGCCGTTTGCGCCGCTAATCTATCTAGATTGAGTCGACGACTAAAATCGGCAGCAAACGTTCTAATTTTGGATTTTAATTTATCCCACCAGGCATTCTCTAAAACCGCCCCCGTCAATTCACTCTGTATCATTAGTAGCAGCTGGTCCCGGAAATCCTGCTCACCAAAAAGTGAGCCATTTTAATTTCCAATACCCAGCCAACCTAACCTTAGACTTATCTAAGTTTACACGGACCCGGACAAGCCTATGATCCGTATAAATTATATAATGGAAGCTTGGACACCCTAAGAGCCCTACATGGACTCTCCTAACTAAAACTCGGTCGAGGTAGCTCGCAAGCGTCCCAGGAGCCGAGTTGCCACTATTTGTCCAAGTCCATGCTACCTACCGAGGGTACTCATTCCGATACTTATCGATAAGATCAAACTCAACGATAAAGTCCCAAAATGGTTTCACGTCCCGGATGTTAGTACCCGAATTTTGCCCTATAAGATCTATATCGGGGTCAAGGACGGCATTCCAATCCCTCGCTAAAACTACCCGACGAGATGTTGTCAAAAACAGCCCGATCAGCCAAAACAAAGCATGCCGCTCGGAATGGTTATTGGGCGCATAAACCCCAATGAGTCGTAAAGCCTTATCCTTTATGGTAACATCCCGCACGCAAAGCCTGTCGGCCGGATCTGCGAAGATAAAAGTACATGCAGCCTTCAAAGACCTGCTCACTAGTCAAGAGACACCCCCTCGAACGACCATCAAAACATGCTGAATAAAGGGAAAACCCCCTAGACAGTATGTCCTCACGGTCATGAGAAGAAAACCGGGTCTCTTGCACACAACAAACATTCACCCCGAGGCGCTGAAGGTCACGAGAGAGCCTCGCCCTGCGAGACTCGGACCTCAGGCCCCGCACATTTATACTTGCTAACCAGAGAGCCATAGTGAAGACTGATTAGGGTTGCTTTCCGGAATTCAACATAGCCGGGGTAAGGATACCGACAGCATCCCCCATAGACCCATGGCCCATCTCAGTCTTGATGGTACCGTCTTGGGAGATCCCGCGATATCCCAGGGGAAAGTCAATTTTAGTGCTCTATAAAGGGAGGGGTGAACAAAAACCGGGATCCTCCCTGCACAAAATTGCTTCATTTTTCTTAATTTTTCGTTTTGTACGATGGCAATAGGCGGGGTCCTTTTGAACGAAGTTATTGCTTCATTGCAACATGGACCAAATCTGTTTCGCCCCAGTTTCTGATCTTATGACCGTTAAAACAGTTTGGGCGTTTGGAAAATTATTTGGATCATCGATGTTTTTATCTCCAAACTGTTTGATAGATAGTAGGTATTTCAGTTTATTTATTCTGTTGCCATAGTCTCTGTTTTTCTCCGCTTGTAAAGGGGAAATTTTACATACATCAGTACCTGGATTATAAATGTGTTTGGGCTTTTTCTTTTTATCTGTGGAATCTTGAGTGGGGCTTCTGTGCCTTTTGTTAACTGGAGGAGGCATTTCAGAAGATTTAATAGGAGAAGGGCTGGAGGTATTGCGGGGTGTATTTAGTTGTCTAAAAGGGCTGGGGTCTCTACTGAGAGGGATTTGGAACTGGGCAAAAGTGGAAGGTGTTGCAAGTGGAGACTTCCCTCTATTAAGAGGGGTTGAGGGACGGGGAGAAGATGGTAGGTCGGAGGATGTGGAGGGAGTGGGTTTCTTCGTAGAGGGGGACTTTTGTTGACGGGATGTAGAGGTCAGAGGAGACTGTGTAGTGCTTTTTGGAGGAAGAGAGTTCTTGGATGGGGAGGGTTTTCCTTTTCGTTGTTGGTCCAAATTGATTTTTAGTTACTTTATTTTTTCATTTTTTTCGAAACCGGGATCATATTTCGTATGGTCGGAATGGAGGACGGGGCGTCGCCCTTACTGCTGTCAGAGGGGGTGGGGCTGTAAGTGTCTTTAGTCCCAGGGGCTTCAGCGGACTGAGGACCCGCTGTCTGACGCTTGCCTCTGGCCCTGCCAACTACCTGCCA
Organism: Acanthosepion esculentum; assembly: GCA_964036315.1. NCBI lineage: Eukaryota > Metazoa > Mollusca > Cephalopoda > Sepiida > Sepiidae > Acanthosepion > Acanthosepion esculentum. Next base: position 113,878,565 of record OZ038482.1, on the reverse strand, counting down.
TTCCCCCTCTTCCCGCTCCTCAACCACACTTGCAGTGGAAGAAGGCTCTTCGGGGAATGGGGGCTTAGATGATGACCCAACCGTGGGTACAACCACCCCGGTACCGGTAGCCGGCATATCCATTACAGGCATGGCGGTTTTTAAAGACTCGGTCAGAGGGGGAGTTTGGTCGATTGGGACCTGATTTCCAGAAGCCTTCTTCTCTGGACAGGAAGAGGAAAGGTGACCAGGCTTTTCGCACTTCCAACAAACTGGTTTACAGCCGGTCACAATGAGCGGCAGCTTCAGGTCACCAACGTCAAGACAGTTGGGGACGGAGCCGAAGGCTTTATGATGGAGCATAATATCGAAGCTCCATCCCCCAGTCAGGCTATCACAAGAAGCACCCAGAATCTCGTCATACTGGGCCAACAAAGCCGCCATGAACCTATATATATATATATATATATATATATATATATATATATATATATATATATATATATATGCTTGGAGGAAAAATAGGTATTATTATCTTCCCAGACCAAAATAAACGATCTAAGCTCATCTCAAAATGAAGACATAAAAACATCTATTTACTACGTTACTTAAAAATTGAAAATTGAAATGAATATATAGAAATAAACAAAATAATATAAAAAAAACAAGTAAAATAAATTAACCCAAACAAATAATAAATAAATTAACAAACCACTCCCGTTAGAATAGACGAAATAAAATAGATAAGAATAAAAAATAAAATACATAAAAAACAAGTAAAAACAGTCGACCCAAATAAAGTAAATAACAATTAACAAATTAACAAACCAATCCGACAAACTAACCGCCAGAATAGACTACAACAACCAACCAAAAAATTGGACGTAAAAATAGCTATATATTGATATAAAAAAAACGAAAAACATCACTACGTTACACAAAAATCGAAAACCAAATAGAATAAATTTAAATATACAAAATAAAAATAAGTAAATAAATAAAAACTAATAAAAATTGACCCCAATACATAAATAAATGAACAAATTGCCCCCGCTAAAATAACCGTTAGAACTAATAAAAATAAGCATAAATAAGCAAAAACAAGTAAAAATAATCACTCCAAATAGATAAATTACAAACTGTCCACCCGCCAAAATAACAGAATAGACTACGACCCATATATAGCCTAGCCGAGGAAAATTCAGCATTCGTGGCCTGACGATTGCGTCCAGCATGAAACAGCCTTTCGCCTCAGAGTGTTCACTTCAATGTTAACTTTTATATTTATATTTACATACACTCTATCTCTGATATTGAGCACTTTATCCCATAAATATAGCACTCCTTAAAACTATATTTCTTCATATATATATATATATATATATATATATATATATATATATATATATATATATATATATATATTCAAGTAAAAATTTTTGTTTACAATATATTGAATAAGTCCAGGTGCATAATAAGTTATGACATCTATAAATATTTCTATTAAAACAGATATTATAAGCTGAGTGGTGTTCTGGTAGCGTAAATGTTTTCAGCTCTGGAAATGGAAAATCATCTGTTTCGTTCACTTTACACTAATGGATTTGGAAAAGGTATGGATACAATGGGGATTGGAAAGCACTTAATTATATTCCCCGTGGTGTCATCATATTTCACAGAGGATAAACAAAATATAAGATATGGAGATCTATGATCGCCTACGTCCTCAAGTGACACGGCATTTCAAAAGAAACAACGAAATATAAAGTATGGTTATTATTATTATATATATATATTCTGAAAAGGTTTATCATGTAAGTCACAGATAATGAGGGAAGAAGGCTTGGGGAATTTGACACTAACAGGACAGTGAAGGAAGGAGGAACACGAGAAAATAGCTAACAATTATACAAGCTTGTGCAAATAGATGGCAGAAATCGAACTTGGGGAATGATGAAAAGAGTTACAAAGAACTGGATGGTTTGTAGATAGGCCACGTCCTGAAGCGACACGACATATAGAAGAAGACTATTTTGAACATTATACAAACTAATAATATTTTAATGCGAAAATACGTATTTAATGATTCATGATAAAATCCAAAGAATTATCTGCAATGTTATCTGTCCTGACCTGGCATCTCGGCTTCATTCAGTTTCCCGCAGCCGTATCGTAACTTCGCTGTGTCTTTTCTATAAACGTTTTCATGACAATTGTTCTGATTATATTTCCTCTTTGGTACAGCGATTTTACAAATTTAAGCGCAGTACTAGATTGGAAGTTAGGTCTCATAATTTTACAGTTAGATATGCTAGATGTAACAGTCACTTCTATGCTAACGGTTTCTTTCCTCACACTTCTCGGTTGTAAAACTATATTCCAACTTCTTATTTCCAGTCAATTTCGAGCTTTAAAAAATTAAAGGCAATGTCAATCATTATCTTTTGTTGTCGTAATTCTTGGCCTCTCTGCTTAATAATGTTTTTCTTTCACACTCAATAACGCCCTTACGTGTTAGTCGATTTATTGCCGTTCTTGGGGTGAAATCATTAAAAAAAACAAAAAAAAACATTGACATGCATGAGGAAATCTAAGTAAATTTATTTCTCTGGAAATATATTTATCAATTTGATTGTGCGTACACCTGTCAGAATTAATTCATATCTATCTATCTATCTATCTATCTATCTATCTATCTATCTATCTATCTATCTGCGTCTGTCTGTCAGTCAGTCTCCTTTCTATCTGAGTGTAAAATATCTATCTATCCGAGTCTTTTTATTATCTATCTATCTATCTATCTATCTATCTATCTATCTATCTATCTATCTATCTATCCGAGTTTGTCCATTTTCTATCTATCTATCTATCTATCTATCTATCTATCTATCTATCTATCTATCTATCTATCTATCTATCTATCTACTTCGGCTATATTTAATGTTCTTGCATATTTATCAGTTCCTGTAAGTCGTTCTTTCTCCATTTATCAATCAAGTGAAATAACTACACATCATTTTCAGTACTGACGATTTTATTTTTTCTTCTTAAATTACTTATTGGGAGAGAGAGAGAGGGGGAGAGAGGGGGGAGAGAGAGGGGGAGAGATATAGAGGGAGAGAGAAAGGGGGAGAGAGGGAGAGAGAGAGAGACAGAGAGACAGAGACAGAGAAAGTTCCCTTAGCTAGCTTCGCTCCAATTTACTCCAATGACTTTTAACCCAATCCATTTTCCCCGACAGGTGAGACATACGGCCACAAATAAATGCACGCACCTTGCTCTTAACACGCAAGCTTCTTTTAGCTCGTTTGCTTACGTATTTATTATTACTCCTACTGACGCCATCTTTCGTCGAGTTCACTGTCGGGTGAGAAGCGCCAAATATAATTTCCCCGTGGACACCTTAAACCCCACAACCAGTGACACTCCTTTACACGTTAAGAAAGTATTTCCTACTTTTATCTTTTTTTGGATCCGTCCACTTTGAAAATCAAATTCTACTTCCTAAGTATAAATATTTTCCAGAAGACGCGCTGAAAATGTGCTTTTACAAACTGTTGTATGTAGTGAACAAAACAAGATCTAGATTTAAAAATTCAAATGCTAAGCACTGACTCATTGATTTTGTTAGATATTAAAAAGACTCGAATTTACAAACTTTCCTTAACACACACGCAAAAGCGAATCCAAAACAAAACTCGTAAAATTTCACACCTTGATGCGAAATGTTTTTCGGCCAATAGAAAACTAGGAAACATTTAAAAACAAAATTCAAATAATCTTCAATCCTCAGAAACAAATTCTTTTACGGACCTTTTCGCGAGCCGACGCGAAGTTTGTTCAAAGTCCAATGGAAAGTCCCGAATCATATTCAAGAGTGAATTCCCAAATGACCTTTTCAAGCCCCACAAACAAAATAAAAGACAGGCAAGTTCGCCTGTCACCACAGAGAAGGAGACGAGCGTATTAACAAGTCCCTTGACAAACGTCAAGCGATCGTTATTATTATCTCTACCTTTCTCCCTCACCTCTTTTATACTTGATAAACGAACGGAACATTTTAAGACTGATAGATTACTTCAAAGACATTCCTACCCTACGATAACGCTCATACATATATACATACATACACACATACGTTCCTGCCTACGTACACATAAACTCATTCTTGCAATGACTACCGAAATATCAATTTTGTATCAACCAAAATACATTAATTTTATTTGTAAATACCTTAATTGATTTATATGCATATAAATTTGTTGTTTCACTTTACAATTTGAGTTTCTTGTTTTATACCCCTCTTATGGTGGGCTATCTAACTAACAAGACCAAATCAAACTAATCTGTTTCAACACTCATACACTTCACTATAACTGATAACCCACTATATATACTACCAATGTCTACTAAGAATACTGACAAGAGTTTGTGAGAAACGAGGACATTTTAAGGAGATGAGGAACCAAAAAGAACTTGATCCTGACGACCAGATAGAGACAGTGAAAAGTAGTTTGGTACATGACGAGGAAAGAAGGCTTGGAGAAACTTTCACTCATAGGGTTGACAGAAAAAGGAACGGGCGTAACCTACTTGACGACATAGATCTTAAAGGCAACGATGTGCAAACACTGCCTTGAGAAACAAAAAGACTGGATGAAGAATTGTGAAGAATCAATATTGCCCACGCCTTGCAAGCATATAAAAAGATTGTCTCATTGGATTCAGTTCTCTTTCTGATATCCAGTTCTGTGTATATTTTTTAACAATTTTTTTTCAGGACAGATTCCAGTGCTCCAATAATAAGGGAGAGAAAAAGCCATCTTGAAAAATCATTCTCTTGATGTTTATTTCACTAGACTTATAGATTCAGTTTATATGATTGAGATGAAGCGTTGTTTTCCATATCAACATACTTTGTTTGATGAATTTGATGACGACAAGTCATACCTTGTATGTATTTATATTTTCCAAGATTATCTCATTAATAAGTAATTGGTCTTTACATCCGTAAGAGCCACGTTTTCACCATTTTTGTTCAAGAGGTAGTATGTAATTTTTTCGAAGAAGGAATATGTCTGTTTTGTCACATTAGATGTCTACAGTTTTCAAGTAGTGGGAAGACATGTAATTGGTCTGTAGTTTTTTGGGACATTTGTTTCACGATTCTTGGGTAGAAGGAAGGTAATTCCTTTGGTTACCTATGTCGGAATTTTATGATCATTGATTATTTCTTGAGGTTCTTTGGTTAGTTATTTTTTTGTGTGCCGTATTTAGATAATAGAGCCAAAAGCTAGGGATTTTATCTATTCCTGGAGATTTCAGTTGTGTACATGCTCAACATCTATGATTCCAGCTCATGTTTGTTCTGGTTTATTTTTCATCACTTCTACTTCTTGTGTAGTTCAGTCTGCTTCTGTATTATGTTCATTAGGGCATGACCTTTTTTTTCCCAGAACTATATAACCTCTTCCGTTATTTGGACAGGGGTTGTTACTTAAATTTTTTGTTTGCCTTTTTCTCTGTAAAATTTCTTGATTTTTTTTTTTCACAGCGTCCGATTCTTTGAGCCTTCACTTGTATTGTTTGCTTTATCCTTCATCTTTTTTTCATTCTTTTTTCCTCGTTTTTTTCATCTTTTTTTCATCTTTTTTCATCCTTTTTACATCTTTTAAATCTTTTTCGTCCTTTTTTCATATATTTAATCCTTTCCATCGTTTTTTTTCAACTTTTTTTTACATCCTTTTTATTACTTTTATATCTTTTTCAACCTTTTTTCATCTTTTTTCATCATTTTTCATCCTTTTTCATCCTATTTTCATCTTTTTTCATTCCTTTTAATCCTTTTTTCATCTTTTTTCATCCTTTTTTCACCTTTTATCATCTTTTTTCATCCTTTATTCATCTTTTTTCATCTTTTTTCTTCTTCCTTTTTACAGAGATTGTGTTAAGAAATGTGCTTGATTTTTTCCAGGAATTATCATCAACATTTTCTCTAGATGGAAATGTTCTCAATAGAATAAATATTTTTTTCTCATTTTGTTTCACTCTTTTTTTTTGTCTATTGTCTATGCTGTTCAGCGGCATATCAACACCTCTACGGGTTATTTAATGCCGAAATCTAAACTATTACGTACGCAATTTTATTTTATTTATTTATTTGAGATAAATATGTTTTTTAATGATACCAGACCTACTAATTAACCCATAGCCACAGGGGGATGAGATGGATTCTTACCTTTGCGAACGGTATTTAAGCGTAAGTAAATATACCGAACCCAATGGGAATTGGGACTCGCCTTTTCGATTAACAATTCCAAATCATTATCCATTACACCACCCCTACATCCAAGCTTACAGCATCTGATATTCCCAAGTGATCACCCATCTAGGTACTGACCAGGTTCAACTTTGCTTAACTTCGGTGATCGTATGGAAACCTGCGTTTCAACGTGATGCGGCCGTAAGATAGTTTTTTTTTTTTTCATCAATATACGACAATTTTTCAAATAGAATGACAATCCCTAACCTAATGATAACAATCTATACAAGATTGTCTTCAAGTACTGTTTAAGGGGTCACGGTGGCGTAATAGATAGCGACTCGGATTGAGGAACCAGAGAGCCGAGTTCGATATTTAGCTTACGTTCTAATGCTCTTAGGAAATGTATGAATCCTCCTCTTCTCCACCTTTCCCAGCTATGGTTAAATAACAGGACAGACCTATAGCATTAGGTTCTATGGCCTTGGATGGCAAACGGTCTTGGAGAAAGTAATTCTGAATTCAAATCTGTATGTAGCCCTAGCGTAGCACATACTATACCGCTAAAGAAAGGATCTTTCATATTGGCTCGATGATACAATAATGATGACGATCGTTTTGATAATGGTACCTGCTCGAACGAGACATGTTTACGTTTTTCTCTTTGAGTTCTGCATTTGATGAATATCGAACCCGAGATCCAAACAAATCATTTTTCCTTTTGTGTTTCTTTAATCATTTTTTAATATATTTTGATGCATTGTATTTTTATTTTGTTAGCAGAAACTAACCGGTTCTTTTCTTTCTCTCGATGGTACGTTGCCGCCGAACCTAAATACATTAAAAGGTTTTGATCTTTTCACGTTTGCATCCCTTTCTCCCTGAACAAGGATCTACGTACATTAAACTAAATCTGACACAAAGCTGCTTTTATTATTATTATTTATAATAATAATAATCTATTTATTTACTGGAATAATGGCTAGGGATTGAACACCCTGTCAATAGACTGGCAGGTTAGTAAAGGGAGCACTTCACCTGGTGATTTTTCCCCTCAGAAATGAAGCAGTATGAAGATAAGCATTAACATTATCCAACACTCCACCACACCCTATGAATGTGCATTCTAACGGAAAATTAACTTTCGAACAAGAGGCTTCGTTAATCGCACTCCATACAATATTCACGTGCGTCACCTTTCCTGTCTGGAGTGGTGTGCAAAAAACGAACAGTAGGCATAAAAGTATTTTTTTATATTGATTTAGAGAAGAGTTTGTTCAATAAAAAAAGACAAACCTTGACTTAAGAAGTGAAAGATAAGGCTCTGTATTTTAGTTTTGCTTATCTCATTGTATTCTATGTTTGAATACGCGTGGTAATCAACTTGGTAATCAGCTCTAAGTATCATATGATGGCAAGTATTCTCACCCAACTATACCAGCAGTGGTAGAGACAATTTTGCCTCTTCCTCAAATATCCATTTTTATGGGACTTGAAAAATATTTTATGGGCCTTTTAAATATTTTAAATATTTTAAATGGGACTTTTAAATATTTTATGGGACTTTTAAATATTTTATGGGACTTTTAAATATTTTATGGGACTTTAAAAAATACACACAAATAGCAGCGACATGATTAATCAAGAGTGGTCTCCTCTTTGAGAGAGCTATTTCTATTTACTGGGACTGTAAAAGGACACTATACGCGAACCTTCTATTCTCAGTTGAATAAAGCTTTCTTAAAGCGTACACCTGCGTACATTTGTCATTACAAGCAGAATCAAAATTAATTGCCCAGATATTGTAATCAAAGACCATAAAAACAGATTGTGCCTTCTTATTAACATGGTAGACCATTCAAATTTTAATATATCTTTAAAGGTCTTCGAAAAACTATCAAATACAAGGATCTTGAAATCGAAACGTCACACATCTGGTACATGAGGACATCAGTAATTCCAGTTGTAGTTGGAGCATTCGGATTGATTGGAAAAGGGTCCAAGAGACTCATTGAAGGCATTTCTGGTAGTCCACGCATTAAAGAAATACAAAGAAATTGTACTCACAAGTACAGCTCAAACATTACGAACAACTTTATCTATTTAAAATAATTGTGATCTTACGTTTTATTCTTGGGGATGGGCGGGGTTAAAGAAATACAAAAACTTGTACTCACAAGTACAGTTCTCCTATTATGAAGAGTTTTATCTGTGTAAAATATGCGTGATATTAGTTTTTTGTTTGTTTTTAATAACAAATGGTCAGTCGAAAATGTCAGGAAGCCATTTCTAACCGTAGATCTCTGGTTGGAAAGAAATGAGTTGCAACAGAAATCAAAGGAAAGAAAGAAAAATAATAATGATAATAATTTTCTTTTATGTGTTGTCCCTTCCTAGTAATGTAGCTCTCAGACATTTCTTTTAATATCAGTCCAACTCCCATCTATCATCCATCTACACAGGCTTGTTAAGTAGATAACAATTATAACAGGTATGACTTTCATAATTTATGGTTCTAACTGAAATTAAAATGTCACGGCTTTCTGTTTGTTTTACGAAGCGAATAAGTAAGTGGTCAAAGTGTTCATTAAATGTATTTTCTCAAGGTATATGTAATTTCTAAGTGCGGATTCTGGCATCTTTTATAAAATCTATATTTGCTTTGCTCAGGAGAGATGTTAAATTTAGATTTAATAATTACTAGTATTCACAGAAGCATTTATTATCAACACTTGTCAGCTTCAAGTTGCACATTGTCTTCAGGTAATGGCGATTATCTTTCTAAAACATATTATTTTGGATGTGTGGGTGTGTTTGACAGAGATTGATGTGTATGTGTTACATTATTAACCGATGTATCAGAGAGACGAATCCTTCTTACTCCATATAGTGGCCGGACATTTGGCCGACGGACATTTAGCCGAGAGACATTTGGCCGAACGGACAAAGAGCTGACGAACATTTAGCCGAGAGTCATTTGGCCGAACGGACAAAGAGACGACGGACATTTAGCCGAGAGACATTTGGCCGAGCGGACAAAGGGCCGACGGACATTTAGCCGAGAGACATTTGGCCGAACGGACAATTGTCCGACGGACATTTAGCCGAGAGACATTTGGCCGAACGGACAAAGAGTCGTCGGACATTTAGCCGAGAGACATTTGACCGAGCGGACAAAGGGTCGACGGATAGTTAGCCGAGAGACATTTGGCCGAACGGACAAAGAGCCGACGGACATTTAGCCGAGAGACATTTGGCCAAACGGACAAGGGGCCAACGGACATTTAGCCGAGAGACATTTGGCCGAACGGACAATTAGCTGACGGAGACTTAGCCGAGAGACATTTGGCCGAACGGACAAAGGGCCAACGGACATTTAGCCGAAAGACATTTGGCCGAACGAACAATTGGCCGACGGACATTTAGCCGAGAGACATTTGGTTGAACGAAAGAAGGATAAAAAATAGGATGCAAAAAGGCTGAACTTGTTCTTTTGGTGAGTTTTATGCGCGGGTGATATGCATACTGGGAATCATACGTTTCGACTACACGGATCGTTAATATTAGCGTCTTATCTCGACCTTGACCCGAATGAAATAGAGCTAACCCCTTGGGATACACTGAACGCATGATCTCAGTATTCTTTTTTCTTTTTGCTAATACCCGAAATATCTGAAACGTGGGTGCTGCTGCTGACAGGGTTGTAATCCTTAGCGTGACTGGAGAAAAGGTATAACTTCTACTACGAGATCGATTCTGGATAAAAGAGGTTGCTTATGAAATAAAATAAAATAAAATATAACGCGAAAGATAATGAAATTTTAAAATCTAAAAGATCGTCATATAGCGAATGTGGAACGCTGAGATGCGAATAATTATCAGTTTTTGTCTTTGAATAGAGCTCGGAATTATGAAAACCTTTTTTAACGGCTCTCCTGGGCAGATTCCAAGAACACTAATATACATGATGGCATCGAGAGCAAAAATAGCACTTAGAAATTTATATCCCGAGAAATTTAATTAACACTTAGGTTGCATCGAAAAATTACTTTGCTTTGCGAAAATTGTCTCAAAAGGCGTGATTTTTAATGGAATAATAATAATAATAATAATAATAATAATAATAACAACAATTATTATCATTATTATTATTATTATAAGCTATGAAATACTAAATTTAAGTTTGTACTCATAACTCTCTCAATTTGAACCATACAAAAAAAAAAGAAGTTAGAATTATGTTTAGAAGTAATGTAGATTAGAGGAAAACGTGAAAGTATCCACACCACGGTATTTCATTTTTCGGTGAAAATACTGAGGAAGGTGCTGGTAATTTAAGCCAAATAATATTATTCGGTTTCCAGTGACGTGCTCCATACACTTCTGTTATGGACATACACATGCATACAACAACAACAATAATAATAATAATAATAATAATAATAATAATAATAACTAGAAATTATCAAGCACATATACTAAAATATTGTGTTAGCCCAAAATGCAGATTCTGTGATAAATATCCAGAAACAATTGATCATCTTGTATCAGGTTGCACGATATTGGCACCCACTGAGTATAAAACCCGGCATGACAGAGTGGGCCAATATCTGTACTGGAAAATATGCAACTTCTACGGGAAGGAAACTGGAAGAAATTGGTACGAACACCACCCAGACCCGGTTACGGAGATAGGACCTGTTACAGTTCTATGGAACTACACAATACACACTGACAGAACAACCAATGCCAACCGCCCAGATTTTGTTATTACAGACCACAAACAAAAAAGGGCCTCTTCATTTATATGGCAGTCCCTGAAGACTGCAATGTATCTTTGAAAATATTCAAAAAGCTGTCAAAATACAAAGACCTTGAAATCTAAGTCTCAAAAATGTGGCACATGGGAATATCAACAATCCCTGTTGTAGTTGGAGCCCTAGGATTGGTTGGAAAAGTTTCCAGTAGACTAATTGAAGGGATTCCTGGAAGTCCATGCCTCAAAGAAATACAAGACATTTTTCTCAAAAATAGATTTAAGTGAAGCGTACCTACAAATTCCAGTCGATGAGGAAAGTTCAAAATTACTGTGCATAAACACACACAAAGGATTATACAAATACCAAAGATTACCATTTGGGATTAAGGTCGCGCCGGCTATATTCCAATAGACAATGAATACTATGCTCGCCGGACTAGAGTACACGATTGCATACCTGGATGACGTATTGATAAATAGCGAAAGTGCTGAACAACACTGGGAACACGTACAAGGGGTGTTTAAGAGAATACAAAGCCATGGGTTCAAGGTAAAAGAAAGCAAATACGATTTTTTCATGAAGGAAATTAAATACCTGGGCCATATCATCGATCAAGAAGGAAGACGACCAGACCCTGAAAGGGTAACGGCAATAAAAGAAAATGCCAGTTCCAAAGAACATAACAGAATTACAAAGTTTTCTAGGCTTAGTGAATTACTACCAGGAATTCAATCCTCACATGCATAAACATCGCGCACCACTGAACGAACTTCTGAAGAAAGAAAAGGTTTGGGAGTGGACAGATGAATGCCAGAAAACGTTTGACAAAATAATTAAGACGTTAACTTCAGATTTATTTTTGGCACACTACGATCCTAAATTAGAAATAATTGTAGGATGTGACGCGAGCGCCTATGGAATCGGGGCGTGTATACTGCATAAAATGCTGGATGGGACAATAAAACCCATCGCGCATGATTCTCGAACACTACCAGCAGAGAAAAATTACTCACAAATAGAGAAAGAAGCTCTGGGATTTTTTTTCATGGTCACAAGATTAATAATAATAAACTTAGCTATACTCGAACATATAGCTCTAACATTATTACATGGAAGTTGAATGAAATTAACAGATTAAACACCAAGACCAGAAAAATGCTTCCCCAAATAAGGATGACCACCTGAAATCAGATGTTGATAGGCTGTACGTAGGAAGACTTTAGGAGGCCGAGTTCTAATCCAATTTGAAATAACTCTAAAAACTACAACTATTGGATTGGAAGCATACTTCACAAAAATCAATGACCCTCTTCTACAAATAGTAAAACACCAAATCCACTCCATCAACAAAGAAGCTGACCTCTTTAAGAAACAGCTTTTAATATAACTAAAATCCTACCCCTCCAAAAAAAAAAAGACAAAAACAAACAAAAACGAAGCGAATATAATCTACGCCAAACGAGTAAAACAGATAGCAAAGGAACTTGGCTAAATGAAATTACAAAAAACTGGGAGGACAAGTTATTGCATGGCAAATCCCTAAAAGACTATAGAAGCATATATGGGCCAACAGAAAGCACATCTGTGACTGAGGAGTACCGGGTTGAAAGATGAGATAGAAGGCCTAATTATTGCAGCCCAGGACCATACCTCACAACCAGATCCTATTAATATCGCATCATCGAGGACACTAACCCAAAATTCAGGATCTGCGGAAAATATGATGAAACTATCGACCTTATTATCTCAGGATATCTGGAACTAGCAAAAAATGAATATACTCACTGACATAACAACGTAGCAACATATATTCTCTGGAAGATATGCAAGAAGCACAAAATCAAAACCACTGAGAGTTGGTATCAGACACAGTTACCTAAAATAACGATGTAACTATCCTCTGGGACATGCTAATTCAAACTGATTGGGAAATAAAAGCCAACAGACCTGATGTTATCATAAAACACAAGAAATGCGGGAAATGTATGCTTATTAACATAACAGTACAATCTGAAAGAAACACCTCCATGAAAATTATCGAGAAATCTTCCAAATACAAGGACCTGGAGATCGAGATTAACAGGATGTGGCTAATGAAGATTGAGACTGTAATCGGAGCTCTGAGGTTCGTGAGAAAAGGAATGGACAATTTTACTAACAGTGTTCCAGATAAGAACATACAAGTTGCCCAGAAGATCGCCCTACTAGGAACATCCCATATACTAAGAAAAGTGCTATCAATTAAATGAAAATTCTCCTCGATACAAATCAGGAAATAATAACATACGCAAATAATAATAATAATAATAATAATAATAATAATAATAATAATAATAATAATAATCTTCTATATTATTATAGAGGAAATGATTCTTTGTCTTTGTCCGTCACATGCACTTTGCGTATAACTTTGCATGCGTGTATATAATGCATATGCATCTGTCTGTATTGTGATCGAGTGATTTACACGTTCTTGTACCTTTTAATGTACACACACACACACACACACACACACACACACATATATATATATATATATATATATATATATATCAATTTAACGAGAATTCTTCTATAGGGCCTAAGGACCATAGCTTGGAAACGGGTCGACAGGATACAAAGGAGGAAATATAACATACACAAATGATAATAATAATAATTGCTAGAAAGTCCCGTGAAATTTTCACAGTTTTACTATTTGAATTTCCCAATGGATCTTAGCTCTTAACTCTTAAGCTCATGGGGCGTTCTACGAAAATAAAATTTTGTGTTTGTGTGTGTGTGTGCTTGTGTGTGTGTTTGTGTGTATGCTTTTGTGTGATTTTGTGTGTGTGTGTGTGTTTGTGTGTATGAGTTTGTGTTTGTGTGTGTGCGTGTTTGTGTCTGTGAGTTTGTGTGTGCGTGTGTTTGTGTGTGTGCTTGTGTGTGTGTTTGTGTGTGTGCTTGCGTTTTTGTGTGTGTTTTTGTGCGTGTTTGTGTGTGTTTTTGTGCGTGTTTGTATGTGTGCGTGTTTGTGTGTGTGTGTGAGTTTGTGTGTGTTTGTGTGTGTGCTTGTGTGTGTGTTTGTGTGTGTGTGTGAGTTTGTGTGTGTTTGTGTGTGTGCTTGTGTGTGTGTTTGTGTGTGTGTGTTTCTGTACGTGTGTATGTTTGTGTGTGTGCTTGTGTGTGTGTTTGTGTGTGTGCTTGCGTTTGTGTGTGTGTTTGTGTATGTGTTTGTGTGTGTGTTTCTGTACGTGTGTGTGTGTGTGTGTGTGTGTGTGTGATTGTGTGTGTGTGCTTACTACTCGTTTCCAAGCATGTAAGTATACCAGACACCCGACAAGGGAAGTCTGTGTTTCTTCAACCTCCATAGAACAAACTTGTGGTTTTATACTGCAACTATATGGAATGGATTTAGTTGCAGTTTCTGGGAGAGAGCGTATGAGGTTGAGTACTCTCATATCCTCGGTCACAATGATTTGCAACTTCCTGCTAGCACAAGAATCGACGGCTTCCGGACAGTTTCGTCTACCCAAGTTCTTTAAAAAATCTTAGGTCAACGCGTGATATAGGTTTTCAGGCACTTTCCACTGGTGCCATTCACTAGGATTACCCCTCACCAGGCGGATATTATCCCCCTCAGGCGGATATTATCAAAGTCAGAATGTCAAATACTCGAATAATAATCATTATTATTTTTAACCCGTGAAAATTTCATGATTTTCCTTTTGAAATTTCTGATGAATCTTAATGCTTCTGTTAATGATTGAATAAGCTTATGGCGATTTCTACGAAAATAAAATACCCGTAGAAATTGCCCTACCGCATTATTAAATATTTGGGCTTAACAACTATAAGAAAATATTGCAATAATAATCATAAATATAAAAACTGGTCGTTATTTTAAGAAGTGGGTACAAATGAAAAGGTGAGCTGCTAAAAAAGTTAGTTCACTGGGTCTTGCGAGATCATTTTTCCTGCCCTACATATCTATAAGTGTACCATTCGTCTATGCTTAGAATATTGGTGGCACATATGGCCCGGTGCTGCTGCTATTTATTTAGAGCTCCTTGATAAAACCCAAAGAAGAATCAGCAATATTATTGGTCTTGATCTGGCTTCTCGACTTATTTTCCCAGCGCCGTAAGATTGCCTCCTTGGGTTTTTTCTATAAATACTTTCATTGTAATTGTTCAGATTGGCTCTTCATTATGGTACCCAGACTTTTTGAATTTAAGCACAGTACTAGACTGGTGTCGAGATCTCATCAGTTTACAGTTGAGCTGGCTAGATGTAACCGTAAGTTCTATGTTAACTGTCTCTTTTCTCGCACTTCTCGCTAGTGGAAGCTCCTGCCGGCTCCATGCTTTCCAGCCAAATTTAATTTTCAAAAATTTAAATTCAATATCAATCGCTAACTACTGTCCTGATTAAACTTTTTAAACTCACTCATTAGTAATGTTTTCTGTTTCTAAATCTTCCACACAGAGTAACCCGTTGCGTCTTAGTGGCTTTACTCTCTTACATGGGGTGAACTCAATCAAAAAACAAAACAAAAAAGCGTTTCTTTTGCTTTGCTGCTAAACAAATATGTCTTGTTATATTTTCAAGAAATATTAGGAAATACAACGAACTTTCAATTGCTATGCCTTTCAATGTTTCACTGGTGAGCGACTGATTGATCACCAAAAATTTATCACAACAACTCGCGTCTTTGAGACATGACTACTTGCCAAATTTCACGAACGCTTGTGGGCCATAATAATCTAATTTTCGTGTTGGAATTATTATATGAGACGGAAAGTGATGTTTGTCAAAATTCTAGCATTACATTTGGCGATAGGCGAGGCACGCGCAAGAATCTCTGGTGTCTACTTCCGGTCTTTGTCTGGCTAATCAGCGTCAAGTCATTAAATGCTCGCCTTCCAGTTGTTTATCAAAGTCGCTAAAAATATCTTCTTTCTTACACTGTTTTGCTCGTTTATTCTTCAAACTTGTTTATGCTTTTCTTATGGGAGAAAGCGAACATTTCGAAAGAGAAGAATTCTCTTCCAAAAGGTCGATAATTATTGCTCAATGTTTGCTCATTCCATCTTTTTCTGCTTATCTATCTATCTATCTATCTATCTAGATTCATCGCTATTCCTATCTATCTATCTATCTATCTATCTATCTATCTATGTCATTCTCTTCACATCTATTTACAGTCATTTATTATCTATATGTCTGTCTACTATAGTCTTTTATCTATCTATGCCAGTCTCTTCATATCTATCTATCTATCTATCTATCTATCTATCTATCTATCTATCTATCTATCTTGTTTGATTGATTGTTTGTTTGTTTGTTTGTTTCTTTCTTTCTTTCTTTCTGTCTTTCTTTCTTTCCACATTCAAAGTCTTTCGTGTTTCAATTTATTTTCCCATTTCCTTGATTTTTTCTTTCCTTCTCTATTGTGTTCTCTTCTTTACAATTTGTCTGTCTTTTCATCCCCACCTTAAATATTAGAAGACATTTCAAAGTCTCCTCGTCTTCGATTCGCAACAGACTCGATCTCATAATAAAATTACAGACATCAGAATTGGCATATCAATAACGAAATGGAATAAAAAATAAAATTTTAAAAATCTCATAATTAACCATGTTTTACAAGCAACAATAAATTGTCTCCGTAATAATATTTTTCCCCAGATTTTTAGCAAGAAAACTTCAGTAGATTTTTCTTAGTTATGAACGAGCAAAACATGTTCGCATATTATTAATTTTATTCCGAATTTTGTAACAGTGTCTCTTTCGTGGCACTTCTTAAAATGAACGGTCCGCTCATAAAAGATAGGTTTGTAACAAACAATTTATATTAAACGTAAAATACCACATAACATGAAATACAAGAAAGGAACAAAATGGTTTTAAAAACATAACATTTGTATTTATTTGTGTATATTGATGTTCATGCGTTAAAGTTAAAGATCTGTTGGAGTTATGTCTCTTAGACTGTGAATATTTTCATCTGAACTCACAAAAGTTGAACTAATTATAAAGCTGAGAAATGCTGTAGCTTTAGAAGAATATTTCAAAGAGAAAACTTCTTGTTGCATGTTTGGAAATGTTCAGTATGTTTGTAATGTAGGTTGGAAAAGTACGTACGTACGTGCATGCGTTAATGTGCCTTTAACGTCTGACCATCCATGGTCGAGACGAGAATCCTTAAGATCACATCTTCTTAGGCGAATGAAGAAAGGGGAGAGAGAGAGAGAGAGAGAGAGAGAGGGGGGGAGAGAGCAAGCTTGTGTCTGCTATTTATATGTCATGTAATCATGTGATAGGATCACAGCAAATGGCGGGGAAAATATTTGTAGGTGGGTGGATTGCAACGCTCATTTGTGTGTTTATTGACTAATGAGAAACTGATTTTTCCCTAAAATATTTACTAAGCTGAGTAGGCTCTCTGATCCACTTTTTGCACAGAATTCTACAAAATTCAACATTGATAAGAAAGTGGTAGCAGGATGCCACAGGTTAATATTCATTTGAATTTACTCAGAATCAAACAATATTGACTTTTTATCGCGTTAGAATGGATATCCTGTTCATAATATCGATATAGTGTAAAATTGATCCTTGATTTATTTACAGTTGTCAAATTTGAAACTTTAATCAATATATATATATATATATATATATATATATATATATATATATATATATATGTATACAAAAAAAAGAAAATTATAAGAACACAAGAAAAATTGTATAAAAAAACGTAATACCTTGTCCGTCGTTTTAATGAAATATTATATATATATATATATATATATATATATATATATATATATATATATATATATATATATATATATATATATAATATTTATATAATAAGAATGGGGCGTAGAGTAATAATTAGCTATAATAATATGTAGGCTTGGGACAGATGTTCGTAGCGTTTTACAATAGGTGGCTGCAGGGGAGTGTCCAATTTATATATATATATATATATATATATATATATATATATATATATATATATATATATATATATATATATATATATAAGCCTGATGATGAGAATCTAATACAGATTACAGCGTTCATATATTTCCCTAAAGCATCAATGAACTTCAATCACAAAAGAAAATTCATTTTCTGTCCCCTCTTTTTGGTAAGCCATTTTGTTTTGATCTCTTTACCGCAGGTTGGTGAGTGGCCACTTCGAGTCTGATTACTGTTTGTTATTTAACTAATCTTTGCTCAAAAGAGTTCAGCAGTCGGTAAATTGATCAATATTTTCACTTTCTTTTTACCACACAGACAAATCTATCTGCGCATTTAGAGAATGCCTTTTGGTTATGTTGATAATCAGTGTCTTATTTCCTGACATTCAGCGAGGCCATTATTTTCTACCGCTGTTGCTATGACTCAGCAAAACAGTCGTCGAATGGAATTTGTGGTCACCTCTCAAGTAGGCATGAGTTAACGGAGACCAGGTTTTGGCCATTCATCAGTGTCTAAACCACAACTAACTTACTTTTCAGTTAAAATAATGATATCAAATATTACAGTGTATGAGATTTATATAGTTTCAAGAAGTATAGGATGTCCATCAATTATCTGTATAACTTCAATAATTTATTCCGTCCTGGGTATGACGATAAACTACATCCGCGTTCTGGGCATGACGATAAGCTACATCGAACGTCCTGGGTATGATGATAAGCTACATCCGCGTCCTGGTAAGACGATAAACTACATCCGCGTCCTGGGTATGACGACAAACTACATCCGCGTCCTGGTTAAGACGATAAACTACATCCGCGTCCTGGGTATGACGATAAACTACGTCCGCGTCCTGGGTATGACGATAAGCTACGTCCAACAGCAAGGCCTCTGATCAGGAGGTTTTGAGGAGTGTGAACCATCTCTTTATATCTGGTGTTCCCAGGTCCACCCAGACTCGGGGTGGTAGCACCTGTTAGGGTCCCAGCTATTGCCAAATAGTTAACCCCGAAACAGGTAAAAAGCATTATGAAAGTGTAAAACTAGGTTTTAATGCCAGAAATTCTTTGCAAAAAAAAAACTATTACCAGAAATAGATTTTTGAAAAAAAAATTAACTATTACCATCAATACGTTTTTTTTTTAAATAAATTACCAGCAATATATTTTTTTTTAAATTATTACCAGCTATACATTTTTGAGGAAAAAATATTACCAGAAATAGATTTTTGACAAAAGAATAATATTACCAGGAAAAAAGTTGTCGGCATTAAATGACCGATTAAGGTTGATATACCGTAAAACAAACCAAACCAAACCAAACCATCAACAATTTATTGTATCCGTTCGAGTTAAGCTTCATCAATACGCATCTTTGCATGATAAAGAAATATTATTACAATTTTTATTTATACAGGGTGTCCATAAAGTTCGTGTGCACTTTAAAAAATTTATAACTTTATTTGTATTTGCGATAGAAATAATCTGTAAAAAATGTTATAAAGTTTAATGTACCTAGTTTTAAGTATAGCTAAAATAACTAATGTGATTTCAGGCATTACTGTAAAGCAGTTGGCAAATGTTTTCCGTGAACTGCAAAATCGTATTACCCTTTGTATTGCTAATGATGGAGGACATCTGGAAACTTAAATGAAATTTCAATAAAACCTTAAAAAATATAGATTTACTTCTTTCTAATCCTTTTTACAAATTATTTCTATCGCAAATACAAATAAAGTTATAAATTTTTTAAAGTGCACACGAAATTTAGGGACACCCTGTATATAGGTTGTTGCTTTTTTAATTCACTTTCGTTTAACATTTCAGGCAGATGTTGTCAGCATGGATACTGAGTTGAGAACCGATGACATCAGGAAAGTCATTGATGAAAATTAGGAACAATGTAAGCCCAAGGATAGACCCCCGGGAGCACACCCACGTTAATGCAAAAGGAGCGGCTATTCAGGACAACTTTCATTTCGTGATTTAATAACAAAGATTGAATCAGTTCAAAAATTTATTCAGAAATAACATAACCTTTCAACTTGTGACCAAGGTCAGCATACCAAACCCTGACAAATGCCTTCAAGATATCTAAAGCAACATCTTAAGCATTATTATCTAAAGCTTGATAGAGTCTTTCAGCAATAATGTTAATAAATTATTTGTACAACCTTTTGTGATGTGATTTTCATTTTTTTTCAGTATCAATAATAAACATTTAACATCTATCTGAAAAATGATGTCCATAATTTAGTTGTACAACTTCAACAATTTATTGTACCCATCAGAGTTAAGCTCCATTAATACGCATCTTTGCATGTTGAAGAAATATTATTAGAATTTTAATTTATATATAGTTTGTCCCTTTAATTCATTTTAGTTTATCGTTTTAGACTTATTATTGATTTCTGACTTTAATGAATATGACAACACTGCAAGAGAAACCACAATGTCTATTCTGGTTTATAGAGGTCAAATCTCACAATAACACAACCGTCATTAGAGTAAAATGGAAGCCGAAATTGTCTTGCAAAAATCAGAAACTGAGCATCGTCAGCTAGTGCTGCGTGCAAATAATGGAAGCCATATGGAACTGTTCTGATGTGTTTAAATAAAATTTTATTTACCTGTGTTTTCCAATAAACCCTGTAGAGTTATCTTTTTTTCAATTGTTATGAATTTTTAAAATTGTACAGATAATTTATGGACACCCTGTATGAGACCATTCGAATTATAGTGAATATTATAGTGTTATCATGCATAATACACAACCATTTCCTCCTGCTTCGATAGTAAGGTTGATAAGTCAGACAAAGTCAAAATGACAACCGATGTCCAAACGACTTCAAATCCGCCGTTAACTGAGGTAAAAGATGACTTATTAATTTTAACACCACCAAAATTAAACTTCTCTCCATTAATCCCCTGAGAGACTCCTCTTTGCCTTTCGTTAGCATGGCTGATGCTAACCTCCAGGAAAGTGACATGTTGCGCCTTCTTGGGTTAAAGTTCTCAGCTGACATGAAATGGAAAGCCTATATTGAATCCATTGCTAGATCAGCAGCTAAGAAAGTTAGTTCACTGTGTTGTTTGAGACAATTTTTCTCTTCAGAATCTATCCTACCTTGTTGCGGGGTCGATAAGGATGTCGACCCCACAAGCTACGGGAATAAAGTGAATACTGTTTTGTATTTATTTTGCAATTCCCCAT
>OZ038482.1:113849876-113852376 GCA_964036315.1 Acanthosepion esculentum | reverse complement strand
AGTGAGCAAAATAAAGGGTTCAGTTTGACATTCCAAACACCTGAACTTGTTTTGGGAATTTGTGCACAGATAACACATACAAATACTCATTATAGATTTTTTTTCGTTTTTGTTTTAATATATATATATATATCAGTATGTACATACTCCTACATATCACTGTTTATATATATTTATCCGTATGCACCCATACATGCATGTGCAACCTTATATACATTTGCACACATGAAATGATTCCGCCAATGGAGCATAAGCTCTTTTCGGGCGAAGCGCGTCTTTGATTAAAAATTTTCCACTTTTTCCCAAACGAGTTAGCGAATACTATTGTACATACTATTTTCAAGGACACATGTCACAGTGGATAAAGGCGTTGGTTAGATCCAGTGACAGGACCCAAAGTGTGCGAGTTCAATATCCGGTTAAGGCAGTGGAGACCTTGGGGAGGGGAATTAACAGGAGATAACTGATAACTGACATCCATTAGACATGGCACGTGGAACTAGAACAGTCTACCCCAGTGAGCGAAATAAAGGGTTCAGTAAGACATTCCAACCGGAGAGTACAACGGCCTGAACGTTGTAATAAATATGGCGACAAAGATGAGGCCAGTTGACTCTGGTATTAAAACTATAGCAGGGTATAGAAAAGAGACAGATTCGTGCCTATCCTAAGGGCATTTAGACAAGTGAATGCAATAGACTAGCATGAAATTTGAACAACGCTCACTGAGAGGATTTTCCGTCGGGGTATCTGTTACACTAGCCGGATCATCGAGGTACAAGGCATAACATAAGAATTTAGTTCTTTAACGAATCGATCTGCAAAACGAGTCCTTTGAACATCCACGCAAAGAAATTGTAACCAATGTTGGTTTTTAGTAATATTTTCTCGTCCTGGGTAAGACGATAAACTACATCCGACATCAAGGCCTTAGATCCGGGAGTTTTAAGGAACGTGGAAGCACCTCTTAATTGCTGTTGCTCCCAGATCCACCCTGACCCGGGGTGTTAGCACCTGTCAGGGTCCCACCTAGGGGCAAATATTTAAGCCGCCCCAAGGGGTCAAAACACTATAAAAGTATAAAAATAGGTTTTAATAGCAGCAATATTTTTTGGAATAAATTTCTAACAGCAATACATTTTTTTGAAAAAAAATAATACCCACAATATATTTAAAAAAAAAAATTTACCAGCAAAAATAATCTTGTCGGCATTAAATAACCCATTGAGGTTGATATGCCGTAAAAACAAAATAAACCAAACCAATCTAAACCAAAGAATACATATTCTATTCATACGAATCTATCCTAAAAATGTCGGCATTAAATAACCCATTGAGATTGATATGCCGTTAAACAAAATAAACCAAACCAATCTAAACAAAAGAATACATATTCTATTCATACGAATCTATCCTAAAATTGTTGTCGGCATTAAATAACCCATTGAGGTTGATATGCCGTTAAACAAAATAAACCAAACCAGTCTAAACCAAAGAATACATATTCTATTCATACGAATCTATCCGTCGCCTCTGTTATGGACGACCGATAGCAAAAAGGTTGTTTTTTTTTAGATTCTCCGCGTAGAATTCATTTCTTCAATATTCTCGTCGCCACTGTTAAGGTCCAGGTTAGGACCAAGGAAGAACGACACGAACACAAGAATAGAAATAACGAAGATATATTACACAGAATAATAATACAAGATGTAGAAGGTGTTAATATGACTGTCAGTCTGGTTTGGAGTGAACTACTATCGGATCGACTCGATTCGTCTCTCTCTCTTGAGAGGCGTAGTATACATAGTGTTAGGAAGAGTTCATTCTGTAGTTATAGGTAAGGACCCATATCAATAACCCATTGTCGTAAAACAAACCAAACCAAACTGATATTTTCTGGGTTTTTTTTAACCATTTAAATATTCCTTAATTATTTTTAGGTTTCATTTACCGACATTTTTAACGAACTTTGTCGAATTTCAAAATGAAATCGCCATAATGGTGCACGAAACAGTAATAGCGCCAAATTCCTCTTCCTTACAAGCACCAATTTCCGCAAGATCTAAATTCTCCTTTCTTTCTTTTCTGTTTTTATTTCTTTCATTCTTTTCCTTTTTTCTTTCATTCTTTCTGTCCTTCCTTTCTTTCTTTCTTTCTTTCTTTTCAGAAAGGGAAATTTCTGGGATAATTAATTAGAAAAGAAGGGTTGGGGAATTCGACACTCATATAACACAGTGAAGGCAAAAGAGGACAAAGGAAAACATTCTGTAAGCAACCCATCAATCTTGTGTAAGTGGGCAGGAGAACAGAGTCTGAGAGACACGGTAATTGAACAGACATTGTTTAGTTTCAAATGATAAGAAGCTGTGGAGAACCATGATCGACGGCACACAAAAGAAGCTATCCTCGAAATAATAATCTGTTGTTCTTAATCGATGCATGTTGAACATGAATATTTGCCCATTGATTTATATTATTTTGTTTAGTGTCATCGACATTC
>OZ038482.1:113794876-113844876 GCA_964036315.1 Acanthosepion esculentum | reverse complement strand
CTGCACATATGATTTTATTATATGGTGAAATCTCGGTGCAGAACCAACAACAATTTTTGAAGAGCCGAATACAAACGACATTCTGCATGTTTGATTTCAGAGTTGTCCTTCTCCTAGGCTATGGAAGCTAGTCTTTCTTGCTGGGGGAGAAGAAGAGGATTCATACCTTTCGCAAGGGTATTAGCACATAAGCGAATGTAATGGGTTCGACTGGAATTCGGACTGGGTCACCGATTCCTCAATCCGAGCGTCTATCCATTACTCCACCGTACCTCCGTATCTATCTATCTATCTATCTCTCTCTCTCTCTCTCTCTCTATATATATATATATATATTTATATATATATATATATATATATATATATATATATATATATATATATATATATATATATATAAGGTCTGATCAAAAAGTATCGGGCTGGTGCTATGGTAACGCAGCTAAAGTTCGCATAGTCAAGTCGCTTGCCACGAACTGACCTTTTGTTGGGCACACACACGAAGCTATAAAGTTCTCACTCATTTTAGTTCTTTATAGCAGTGCTTGGAAGGGAAGTGTGTAGCGTGTGGTCGTCACACTACACCACAGAGGTTCCATCAGTGACCATGCCTTGTGCAGCAGTTTTGGGGCAAGCTCAGTATTCCCCAGTTCCGACAACTACCGTATTCTCCATATCTTGTCCCCTGGCGACGTTTTCCTCTTCAAAAATAAAATCCATCTTGCAAGGAAGGCGATTTCAAGATGTCGAAGAAATCCAAGAGAATGCTGTGCTCGTTCATTATTTTCAAGCAGTACAGATGTTTTTAGTCTTTTCTTTTTTTGTATTAATTTTTTTTTCCCCAGATATCAGATTGTGTAATATTTTTTTTATTTACTAATTGCTTCATCTGTTTTTTTTTTTGTTTTTGTTTTTTTACACCGCCTGAGTTATAGTATAGGTATAAAAATAAAAAATAAAATTGTAACTGACAAACAAAGAAAATGTAAGATCCTTTATTTAGTTTTTCTAGTTTCCTTACAGTTTGTCTTATACAGGGTGCAATGGGTAAATTGTCGCCATTTTATATTTTTAATTTTGCGCATGCGCGTTGTTTGATTAAAATTTTGTCGACTGCACAATATAGTCAGTTGGGCACCGTCTGTGAGAACAGGAGCACCATGACGCGATTCAGTCAGCCAGAAATTTGAAATCTGTACGGCTCGACATTCGCGCCGGAAGTTTCAATATGAACATTTCAGGCCAGTAAAAAGGATTCAGAAAGAGTTGGATGATTCTAATGGTGTTTCCGAAGGTGTTTTCAGTAATCACTAGGAATGGCGACTTTATGCATCCATTCATTTTCCCAGAAGACCTCAGACTCAACACGGAGGCCTACATCAAGTACCTTGAGGTGGTAGTGCTGCCCTGGGTCAAGAGTATGGCTACTGTAAGACACTATGTCTGGCAACAGGACTCTTTATCATGCCACACAAGCAGAAGAACCCAGTCATGGCTGTCAGACAACTTCTGCCACCACATTACCCCTTACATATAGCTACCTAGCTCCCCAGACTACAACACCCTTGATTATTATGTGTGGGGCGCAGTTGAGCGAGAGACCAACAAAACTCCTTGTAACACTAAAGATGAGCTGAAGGGAAGGATTATGGCAGCATTCATCAACTTAAACAAGCATGCCGTCCAGAAGAGTTGCAAGACATTCCACATATTTCTTAATACATTGCAATCTCGATTCTCGAACGTCTCACGTGTCGAACAAATCGGTTTGCGAACAGAAAATTCGAGATAAAAATGCCTCGGTTATCGAACAAAATTTCGGTTCTCGAACATTGACGAACCGAGCCGAACATTACCGAGTTAACCCGAACGGAATAATTTCTGAGTCGTCCGCCGTGTTGTATACATTTTTCTTTACCAATTTTATTGTACTGTGACATTTTTTCTCTACATTGATTCCTATTGGAAAAACTACATTCAATTTACGAACATTTCTGGTTACGAACGGCCTTCAGGAACGAATTAAATTCGTGAACCGAGGTTCCACTGTAACATAATCTTTCCATCTTATATTTTAGTTGCTATCTATCACAAATTATAATACGACACTGTGGAGGGAACACTCAATCGGAAATGAAGGATAAACTCTCAGTGAGATTTGAACGCACGTCTTTTTGCCCCAGGGAAGCCTGATCTTATACACCAGCCGCTTAATTTCTTGTAGCTTAGAAGTTTACTGGTGTATTCAATAAGGTTTCCTTGAGGCAAAACGTGTTTATTCTTCATTTCGACTGTTTACAGACTTCCATATTGACGGCCTCATAAGAGTTCAATAAAAACAGCTAAGAATTAAGATAAAAGTCAATAGTAGTCGAAAATTATGTTTTAAAGAAGTATCATGTATCGTCAGGACATTAACGTTTATGACTCTCCACAGTTTCCTTTTTCGTATTATCTGTGAATTGCCATGACATCTTCGAAAAGATCGTAGAATGATTTTCCTGTTGCTTTCTCCACAGTTTTGAATTGTCTTTCTCCTGATATAAATTTTTTGTTAATACCCTTTCTCATCAGGATAAGGCGTTCATGTCTCTCCACACATTCCTTTTCTTTATTATCTGTGATTTGAAAATAAATCTTTGAAAAGATAGTAGAATGGTTTCCTGTTGCTTTCTCCATGGTTTTGAATTTAGAGTTTTTCTTCTGCTAATGTAAACATTTTTAATATCCTCTTCCATCAGGACAAAGCGAAAATGGCTCTCCACACATTCCTTTCCTTTATTATCTGGGAATTGTCAGGATTTCTTGAGAAAGATAGTTGAATAGTTTTCCTGTTGCTTTCTCCACAGTTTTGAATTCAGAGTTGTCGTTCTCCTAATATAAACATTTTTAATCCCTTTTTTTCTTCAGGACACAGTCGATCATGACTCTCCACACATTCCTTTCCTTTATTATCTGGGAATTGTCAGGATTTCTTGAGAAAAATTATAGAATTGTTTTCCTGTTGCTTTCTCCATTGTTCTGAATTTAGAGTTGTTCTCCGACTGTAAATCTTCGCCTAGTCTGGCTGATATCTAGAGAAGCCCACTATGTCCTGCTCATTCCTGGGTGGAAACGGAAATGGCAAGGATTCAAGTCTTTTCCTATAACCCTTGTACTAACCTGAACGCTATAGACGAGTCCAGAATTTGAACGCAGCTTGCCAGTGGAATCGATAAGCCGAGTACCATGCCGATAAGCGTTTCACTACACACACATTTTATTAGAACGTTGAAGATGTTTCATTTTCTAAAAAGGTAATAAAGTAAATATAGGAACAACCTAATAAATGTTGAGTAGATATAATAAATTCTGTTTTACTTGGGTTTATTGTTGTTTCTTTTTTCTTTTACAAACGTTGTATTTAAAAAGAAAAATCTTAAACTCTGTCTGCCAATCTATAAACAGAAAATATAATGGCGCCGGATGCGGTACAGGAGCGGAGACGTGGAATGAAGGGAAACTGTGGTGAACCTCGGAGATAAACAGTCTTTGATAGTTTTGCAAAGTAGGCCTGCTTGAGTGTCTGTCTCTAACTGCGACGTGGTCAACCTACCGTTACATGTTGCACCACAGGAGACTGCTATGAAAAACAACTTCTGAGACGCTTTCGCTATGATAAACATTGATCAATTTACGTTAATCACTGAACTTTCTCTCCTTTTCTCTCTCTCTCCCTCTCGATATATATATATATATATATATATATATATATATATATCGCTTTCACACTCCCTCTCTCTCTCTCCCTGTATATATATATATGTATATGTATATGTATATATATATATATATATATATATATATATATATATATATTATAATAGTCAACACACACACACACACACACACACACACACACACACACACACACACATATATATATATATATATATATATATATATATATAAATAAATTCCCATGAGGATATAATCCAGGTAGAACTCAATGTTCAGTACAGAGCAAGAATATAATATAAAAGGCTCAAACACTAATATTCCATGGTTATACTTTATTACACTGGATTTATTACATTACGATTCCAATGTAATAAATTATAACCATGGAATATTAGTGTTTGAGGTTTTATATTATATATATATATATATATATATATATATATATATATATATATATAATATATATATGTGTGTGTGTGTATTTAGGTAGCATATCTCCATTCAAGCATGTTTAATTAAATAATATAATCCTTTCTAGTAGTCTAGTTATCTTCTTGAAATTAAGTTGAAATTCATCAAGGAAGGCGCCGTATTTTTTTTAACCCAAATACTTTCGGTATCATCCGAGATCATCTTCAGGGGTGAATTGTGAAGACAAACTTAATGTAACTGTAATTGATGTGATAGTGATTTTGCAAACATGCGCTCTTCTATAATTAGTTTAAAATAAACTGTTGTGGTTACGATGTTTTGTAAACAAGCGCTCTCAATCCAAGGGCGATAAACAGAGATGGTAAAATTGCAAAATGGGAAATTTTAAAATGATGTTAAATGATAGTCAACAAATCCATTGTAAAACATTGGTAATTCAGGATATAAAAATCTTTTCCGTGGAAATGTTAAATTTCCACGATTTATCTCATTTCCTCCTTTTCACTTAAGATAAAATCTCTTTCTTGAGAGCGCGTTTTCGCAGCGCCGCCCAAGCGGCGCCAGTTTGACCAAATCCAATAAAGAGAACACTGACTTTAGAATTTCAGTTTTTCCGTTCCTGACTAGTCTTGTGTATATCGTCTCTTCATGTTAACTTAAATATAAATGTGTCACCAATAA
Organism: Acanthosepion esculentum; assembly: GCA_964036315.1. Taxonomy (NCBI): domain Eukaryota; kingdom Metazoa; phylum Mollusca; class Cephalopoda; order Sepiida; family Sepiidae; genus Acanthosepion; species Acanthosepion esculentum. Next base: position 113,840,043 of record OZ038482.1, on the reverse strand, counting down.
CCATGTCCTGAAGATGGTCTATTAGACCGAAACGTCTGACGTTGACAGCAAAACAAAAACAAAATAAAAACAGTAAACTTACATATTCGGATTTTGTTTTGTCTTTCCACATTTTCATCATATATATATATATATATATATATATATATATATATATATATATATATATATATATATATATATGTATATGAAAATGAACATTGAAGTCAACACTCAGAGGCGACAGACTGTTTCATGCAATCTGAGTGTTGACTTCAATGTTCACTTTTATATTTATATTTACATACGCTCTATCTCTGATATTGAGCACTTTATCGCATAAATATAGCACACCTTAAAACTATATTACTTTATATATATATATATATATATATATATATATATATATATATATATATATATATATATATAGGGTCCGCATGTGTATATGTATATATTATTATTATTATTTTATTATTATTATTATTATTATTATTATTTATACTTTATATTCAGTTGCTTTTAAACGGTATAATTTTAGTTTATTCCCTAGGTTATGCATTCTCATAGTAAAATCGTTTTTAGTTCATTTTTATAGTAAAATCATTTCCAGGCGTTTCGTTCTGTGATATGAGTTAGCGACGTTAGTCTTCCTGAGCATTGATATTGCGTCGTCAGATTGTTTCTCACTGGGTACCCCATACAATAATTTGATATTAAATAATTAAAAAGGTTTAAGGTGCCGCAAAATGTTGTATGTTCCAGCCTTCTTCAGGTGGTTGGAATGCCGAACTGAACCCTTTATTTCGTTCACTGGGGTAGACTGTTCTAGTTCCACGTGCCATGTTTAATGGATGTCAGTTGTTTGTAGCTATAAAATTGATTTTGCTCATACAGTATTCATTATTACATTTTCGTCATCATTATTAACTCAATAATTCTGCTATTACTACTACTACTACTAACTAGATGTGAATGGTTTGCTTTCTTATCGATTACATTTCAACAAAGATTATTGCAAAAACCGCCGCATTGTTTAAAGCTGCATTCTTTTGTCAGTATGACAAATGATTTACTGTAGAGTTAAAGATCATAATTCATACCATTCAATATGATGGAAGTTAATGATGGAGTACTATTTAATGATTCACTTGGTTTCATGCTATTTTAACAAAAACGCCTTTTCTTATTTATACCCAAGAGCGAAACAAAAACCTAAACAATACAAAACAGGTCATTCCTTTATATCAACATAGCGAAATCAATCTCATTTTCAAGTTTTAAATTTGACGGTAACAACTCGTTGTATATAATCGACCCCACTTTGCCTAAACTCTGAATATATTTATTTTCGTATTCATTTAATCTTTTTCTTTCTTTTTTATTTATTTATTTTTTTGCATACTCCTGATAGATACTTAAGCCTCTTCGGGATTCAATGTGACAACGGTAGAGCACCCTGCGTGTAGGAAGTTATTCTCGATAGCTTACAAGACTAACATAATATTCAGACACTTCGCGTCACACATTCACAGAGGTTTCATCCAAATGGGAATCTTTTTATTTGCGTTAACATATTTATACGCCATTTCTCTAAACAAATTGACCAGTTAGCCATGACACATTCAGCAACTATCTTTCAACAAAGATTATTGCAAAAACCGAAGCTTTATTTAAAGCTGCATTATTTTGACAGTATGACAAATGATTTACTATATATATATATATATATGTGTGTGTGTGTGTGTGTGTGTGTGTAAAGACTTTTCTAAAAAAAAAGAACATCGATGATATTTTCTTTTCAGGGTTGGTGAGAAGGCAAGTCACACAGTTATGTACTTTCTTAGCATATTAATTTCTGGAAAATAAAAACGTCACTTGCGTTCTTTTGACTTCTCTACAGCAGTCTTTTTTTTAATTATAAAACATTGTTAATCATTTTTTCTACAGTCATATACTGCTAAAGTTGCTAAACATATATTTAGTAAATCCTGTCGGAGGATGAAAATGTTCTATGAAATGAATGTATAAACATGAAAATGTCTTGAAATAAGGATGGTAGAAAAACTTAATTAAAAAATAATTAGTTCTTCCTTGTCGGCCGTATTTAGTGAAGGATGATTGAAAGAAAGGTTGCTTCATAATTATGCATTAACATATATATACAGGCACTCGACAGGAGAGTACTATATATATATATATATATATATATATATATATATATATATATATATATATATATATATATATATATATATATATATATATAATGAAATGGACATAAGACATTTTTTATGTTCATACGTTCTTTTTATAGATACAAATATTTAAGTAAATGCTCTGTTTATGACAAACAGTATTAAACAACATTTACCTGCCTGAATGTCCGAGAAATTGTTATAGAAAATATGCGTCCTCCGACAGGAATCGAACCTGTATCCTATACGGAACCATCATATAGCTTGACGTGCCTTAACCGATTGGACCACGGAGAAGCGTTCGGTTAGCATGAGAGATAATCATGAAGAATTGTGTTTAAAAACAGTAAAATCGACCTTGTGACAAGATGTCTGTGTAAAGTCCGACAATTCTTTTTCCACTTCATAATGTGTGACGTCATTTGTTTATATTTGATACGCCATGAGCAGATATGAATGTACGTAAGAGATTCATGGAAGATTAAAGTTTAAAGACAGTAAAATCAACCTTGCTAACCGGACACTCCTCTGTGGCCGAAAGGGTTATGGCACGTCAGGCTATATGACGGTTCCGTATAGGATACAGGTTCGTTTCCTGTTGGAGGACGAAAATTTTTTATGAAAATTTCTCGTACATTCAGGCCGGTAAATGTTGTTTAATACTATTTATTATAAAACAAAGCATTTACTTAAATATTTGTATCTATAAAAAGAATGTATGGAAATGTCTTAAAATAATTGTCCGAATTTGTCCATTTCATAATGTGTGATAGCATCCTTATATTTTACTGTTTTGTAGGAGTAAGGGAGTACAAACATTTTTGTTGCCCCAAGCGCTTTCGGCCAATCCTTTTGCCATTTTGAAGGCTATTTTTCTCTGCTGTTATTTTCCTAATTTTTCGACTGTTACGTTGTAATTTATTTTTCTGTTGTTTTCGGAGCCTTCATTCCGAGCCTTCACGTGTTACGAGTGGCTAGAATTCGTGTGAGCATCTATCGATATCTTTTTTTAATATTAACACTCCATTTTCACTGTACAATAATGTAAGGTTTATAGTAGAAGAGAATTTTTATGCACGGTGCTTCTTTAATAACGAGATGCTTTTGATAATATGATTTATATAGAATTCTTAAGTTTCCGACCAGAATTTATATATATATGTGTATTTTATATACTAATATTTATGATAATTATATTATTAAAATTATAGATATACATGTTGAAAGATATTTATACCTATCTGCGTTATTTTGCTTTCGGCATGTTTTTGTACCGAAGCATGTTTATTCTAAAATGGAAGATCTGGACATTAAATTGCCAATTTAACTCTGTTTTCATACGACTAATAAATATATAGACAACGTGCCGACGTTCGGTAAAATAAGCAAAGGACTGTAAACATACCTTACTACCAGGCAAATTTTGGAAAGCCACTATTTCTTATTTATTCAGTGAGGGTTCTGTGACCCCCAGCCAATATACACTCAGTTTTAAGGTCGCAGAACCCATTGGCGTTCATAATATACGTATTTTGCAACACCCATGCTGCTATCGGCGGTTGGTACGAGGGGCTTCAGCAACCTACGACTATTTGCAGAAAGACGACTAACTCTGTCCACTTGGCCTCAATCGTCGACAAATCTATTCTATCATTTGTCTGGTATTAATTTTCAAAATGAATCAGAAAACGCCATCTTTAATTTTTTACCCCCGAAACATTAACCTCTAAAACTTTGATATAAGTTGAAAAGTTGATAGCGATTTAATAAGCGTAGCTAATAAACGGCATAAAACCTAAATTAAGGAGACCCAGTGAGGATCGAACTCAGTATGCATTCGTAGATGATCTAGTGAGATAAGCTCCTTAACCATTACAGAATCTCGAAGTGGATTCGGGAAAATTGGGATTCAAGGAAATAAATAAAAGCGAAAAGAAAAAAATGTTTTTTAAATCAAAATAAAAAAATGTAGTAGGATCTCCCCCTCTCTCTCATTAGTCCCTCTCATTTTCTCTTTTTACTCTCTCTCCCTCGTTCTTTCTTTTCTCCCTATTTCTCTTGCTCTCTCCCTCTCGATTTCTTTGTTTCTCTCTCGCTTTTGTTTTTTTTCTGTTTTTTTCACGTTCAGTCTCTCTCGGTTTCTCTCTCGTCCTCTCTTTTTTTTTCTTTCTCTCGTTCTCTCGCTCTCTCTATTCTTTCTACCGTTCTTTATTTTTTCGCTCGTTCTCGTTTTATTTCGCTCTCTCTCTCTCACGTTACCTCTCCCTTTCTCTCTTTCGTACTCTTTCTCTATCTCTAAATGGTCTCTTCAGGACAATCGATTATGATTTATTGACTTGTAATTGATTTCTTTTCATTTTATTATCTGTAACTTGCCAGTCATTACTGAGAAGGCTTGTGGGGTGTTTGTTTTCCCCCACGATGTGAAATTAGAGCCAAGTCTATCCCATTTATTTAACTCATATCTTGTTGGCGAAGAAGAGACGGATCCATGTATCCCCCACCTACATTTGTAGGAAAGTAAACAAGTCTGAAATTGCAACTCGTTTCGCCTATCCACTTCTCGCGCCAATATCTTTCCACTATGGTAAGTAGACTTTATGAATTTAAGCACTGTACTAGATTGGCGGCGAGGTCCCATCATTTTAAAATTGAAATGGCGAGATGCAACCGTAAGTTGTATTTCTTCTGTCATGCTATACAATTTTTCTCACCAAAATCTATCTTACATATGTATAAGTCTACAATTCGTCCTTTGAATATTGCTGTCACATATGGTTTGGTGCTCCTGCTATATATTCTTCATAGAATCCAAAAGAAGAATCTGCAATGTTATTTGTCTTGACCTAGCATCTCAGCTTCAGTTATTTTCTTATCGTCGTAATGTCACTTACCTGTGTCTTTTCTATAAATACTTTCATCGCAATTGTTCTGATGTACTTTCCTCTAATGTACCTAGGCTTTATAAAGTTAAACACAGTACTACATTGATGGCAAGTCCACATCATGTTACAATTGAATTGGATAGATGTAACCGTAAGTTCTATGTTAACAGTTCCTTCTATCGCACTTCTCGCTTGTAGAACTCCCTTCCGGCTTATTGCTTCCCAGTAAACTTTGATCTTCATAAATCTAATTGCAATTCAATCGTTAACTTCTGTTTACTTAATTTTTGTACTTTAATTGTTCTTGGTCTTTACTAGTGTTTTCTTATATTTTCTAACACACGCTAACCCTTTGTTAGAAACTTTAGAAACTTTATTGCCTAGCATGTTACTTAGTGTTAGTAGTTTGGATAATTATTATTTACTCTTGTTCAAAATCGTACTGTTTTTCTTATTTCTTGCTTTTAAGAATTCATCTTAAGGCCCTCTTAAAACTACTTAGAATTGAAACCGATGTTTTTCAGCTGTCAGTCTAATACTCTAACATCAAGCAGTTTAATGAATAATGGAGATTTTTTTAAAACTCGACTCTTTGTGATCTTTACGCTAACTTTAAATATTTACTTGAAGTGGTTATTTACGATGTATCAGCTACATCGCAAGAAAGATTTATCTATTTCCACAGTTTGTGGTATGCCTTTCCTTTGAGGGGATGATTTTGAGGGAAATCTGCTCTTTCTGGCAGCACCTCTTTTGGGGAGTTATTTTTAGCCCTAAGAATTGAATGCGTTCGTAGGATTAGAGTTCCTTGACTCTATCTTCAAGAGCATGAAAAGTCAATTTTTGTCATATGATAATTATTAAAGAGATTATTTTGAGTCATTCGTTATTTCCATTTTCTGAAGCCAACTCTCGTGATTAATTTATTATCATGAAGCTTTTCTTAAATATCATAACAGGTAAATGAAAAATGGGTTGCATTGTTCAACCAAAAACGCAATGGACGGACAAGGATAATTTTCTATAAAACTAAGCTCAGTAGAAATATTGTGCCTGGGGTAATATATTCGGGATATTCTTACGTTACATTAAAACGTGATGATACACTAACTGCACATTTATACTTCCTGCAGCTGAAATATGGCCATATAAATTTGATCGAAAAGCGTCTGTCAATGGGAAAATTACTGTTGTCCATGACAAAACAAGAGGGAATACAGCAAGGATAACATAGAAAAAAGATTTGGAACTCGGTTAGTTTGTTCTGGTCCACCCGCCATCTTTGCATGACGTTCTACCAACCGATTATTACCCTTTCGATCGTTGCAAAACGATATGAAAAACAGATTTAAAATTTCGGCGAATACCTTTTTTTTTACATTAAAGCTGCAGAAATTTTCCCGAAGAGCTCATTGATATTTGGCAATAATCATTGCAAATAATGATCCATATAATTATCAATATGATATAATATAATGATCAATATAATGATTAGTATAATGATCGATATATAACTGAATAATTCGTATGTGTTTAATCTTTTTTTAACATTAAAGTTGGAAAACAAAAGCATAAATTATTTGTGACCCAACATAATATATTAGGTGGGTGATTACGTAGGGATACTTTCAGTTGTTATACGTAGTCTGGCAAGATACAACACTTAACCCGATAGAGTCAGTCGCGATAGTATCCAATAATCAGCTGGACAAGTCACTGCCATAGTATTATTGTCTTTTCCGTAGATACTTACCCAGGACTACTTATCATGAATGGTTCAATCCATTCTTGATAGTAAGGAGGGTAACTGGCTTTCACCACAACATAAATAAAGAGTTAAACAAAGATGAAGTCAGACAGATGAAGTATTGTTTTGAGAGATTGATTTCTTTTTTTTTTTAAATAGGAAAAAAACAGAAGACCTATAAATGTACACTGGATTGGGTAAAAATGCAATTAGAAATCTTGGGCATTTCTCACAGATGAAAATCTGCAAGCTTCTTGCTATTCTATTGCTATTTTCATGACAGATTTTCAGAGGAACTAAATTCTTTAGTTGCAACAGTCCAGGCCTTCACAGCTAGAACCCACCATTTCAAAATTTTGTAGGTTCTGTTTTTGTTTTTTTGTCACCCTGTAATGGATAGGTTTCCCACTGCCTTCTCTATGGTTTGAATTAAGAATTTTTATTCTCATCCTGTATTGTGATGTGGGGTCTGGCAAGACCCAACACTTAACTCAACAGTCATTCATGATATTAGTATTCAATACTTAGACAAGTCACTGCAATTGTATTATCTTCTTCTGACAATTTCCCATGGATCAGTCCATTTACAATAGTAAGGGGGTAACTGGTTCTCACCACAACACTCTGCTTCCTTGTATTTTATCTCGTTCTCATTTAAAAAGAAAGGAGATGGATTTATGCCTTTCACAATAACATTCATAGGAAGTGAATGTAACGATTCTGGCTCAAATTTAAAACTGGTCAGCCGACTCATTTTACATTATGATAACTGTAAAAATATCTGCAGGGCAATGTCTTGAAATTAGCCTTTTATTTTTATCCATAGTAGACCAAGAATAAGTTTTGTTTTATACAAATGAAAATAGAACTAATGAATAATTTAAAGGGATAAGTAAGTCGATCTGACATCATCTAAATTGTATTAGAATACAGACTCTTCAAAAAAGACATATTGGGGAAGATTATTGTTCCAATATTTCATGCACAAAGTCAACTTATATAGGAAGTTGTGGAAAGCCATGATCCACTTACCTAATGAATATGTGTAAATAGATGGAAGAACTTGGATGGAGAGGATGCCCTGAAATTGAAAAGAAGAAAAATTAATATTAACAGTTTTATTAAAAAAAATTGTAGATTCTGTTTTTTTAGGGGGGGTCACCCTGTAGTGGATAGGTTTCCTACTGCTTTCTCTATGGTTTGAATTAAGAATTTTATTCTCATTTTGTGTTGTGATGTGGGGTCTGTCAATACCCAACACTTAACTGAACAGTCATGGTAGTAGTATTCAGTATTCAGCTAGACAAGTCTCTGCAATTGTATTATATTCTGACAATTTCCCAGGACTACTTATCATGAATGGATCAGTTCGTTTATGACATTAAGGAGGGTATCTGACTCTTGTCACAACACCTTCTCTAATGATGTGGGGTACTGATTTAAATGTTAACACGAGATTTAGAATTTATTTCCCCCTTAACTATAATTCACTGAACATTTTATTCAATCCAATATTTTATTAGTTACTCTCGGCCAGTATGTGAATGTGGCTTCCGACTTGTAAACATCCTCCCGCCCCGTTTGATATATTAACTTTACATTCTCCCTCTACGATGCGTTAGAAACTTCCCAGTGCTCTCTCCGGTCCACCCTATTATATATCCACCTATCCAACATCCTCTTTTACACACCTGCAATACCGGATGTATGCATGAGGTATCGTACTTTTGCATTCGGCAGCCTGGAAAAACACGAGGTCAACCATACACCTGGCTAATTTTGACGGTTATAAGTGAAATTGGAAGACAATGTCTTTTCCCGTATAATCCCACATGCCATGTCCTACTTGACTATAACGGGATACAAAATACACCTGAGTATGGCAGGAAAACACGCCGTCTGTTCATCAAAATAATACCACAGAATGCGTAGGTTAGACAAAAACGGGAAAACTAATAAAGTTATTGAAATGCAATTCCAGACCCTACCCAACTGGCCAGATGATTGATGAACCAAAATAAGTGGGGAGGGTTTGAAACCCGTGAGAATGGAATCTTGAGAACGATGGATTGTATTTATTTAACGTTTTATGTAATACCGAAAACGAAAACGAGCAGAACGGTTGCAAAACTATCGAACACAGCAGCTTTGATGCTCGTCCGAGTCTTCCGCACACAGATATTTTTGCGCATGCCGTGGTTTCAACAGGGAGATAAGCCACGCACGCGGAGAGAGAAAGTAGCTGGCCGATGTGTGGACATCCATTCTCTCCATCACTCTCACTTTTCACATCCTTCAAGGAACGATATATATATATATATATATATATATATATATATATATATATATATATATATATATATATATATTTATGTCATTCACAGACAGTACTGTTTCGCTGTATCACAGCTCCTCAGTGCGACTAGACTTCCGAATGCCTCAAGCCAGGATTGAAACACAACTAAATTGGTGTCAGCCAGAGCTATCTTCAATCGGTTGAGTTACACAACTAAATCTAGCGTATTGTTTTTACAAAAGTAAACAAATGCCAATCAGCCAAAGTGCTCCATTCATTTTACTGAAGAGCTTTGCATTACTGCAGGTGGCTGTTGTTTATAGAATTAGCTTATCACTCAACAGTGCTCAAATGAAATGTATTTTCAAGAGCTAAATATATATATATATATATATTTTTAAGAGCTAAATATATATTTTTCAAGAGCTAAATATATATATATATATATATATATATATATATATATATTAATGCATGTTTCATTAAATAATATAGAAAAGTTTTGTCTATTTATTTTAAGTAAGTTCCTTTCGTATTGTCTGATAAGCTTAATCACATTATCGTTGAAAGACGAAAGGAAAACACCATATTGACACGTTTGAATCCAATCTAATCTTTCGGATTACATAAGCCATTATCAAAGATGATAATTTGAATAAATCAAACAACACATCTACGAAACCACAATAACGGCCCGCCGTTGCTGATTGAATAAGCTCAAAGTAACGACAAACTCTTATTTACGAGCCAAGGAAGCGAAAAATGCGTCATAGCTCGTGACGTCACACATGACCACGCGAGAGTGAAAACGAGAAGTATTAAGTATGGGAAGCCATTGGTATAAACCAATGGCTTCTGCTATAGATTATAGGCATTTAAGAATGTTTGTAGAGATTTCATAGTATATTTTGTTCAACAGTTTTATGTATATAGCTTCAAGGATTTTTAATTTTTGTTTATTATTTTCATGTTTAAGTATAATTTTGTTGTTAACAAGGATTTTCCGGAATTGAGTACGCGGACAGGAATGTTGTTTTAAATGTCTAAAAATGTTAGAGTTATCAGTTAAATGTAGAGTTAAGGGTCTTGAAAGCGAGTTTGTGGTGTGAGCAACATAAATATTATTCAATCCATTGAAAATACATTCTCCGAAAGGCCACTTGAATTTGTACACTACGTTATATATGTTGTACACTATATATATATATATATATATATATATATATATATATATATATATATATATATATATATATATATATATATATATATATATCCACTAAAATAAAAGAAGTGAAAACAAACGGTCTGTTGTGGATTCCGTCTGTTGAAGGCGCATTGCTGTCCTTGCTGAAGAAATGGCCAATAGAATCCAGAGACTAGAAGGGCATAGGCCAGAAAACTAGCTCTAATAATTCGAGAAATAACGGCAATACTTCGCCCAGAGACTTTACAAAACTCTGACCGAATCGTAGATAGAGATGCAAGTCAGAATCTATGATAGAATAATATTTGGTAATATTTGATCTTAGAATTTTAGGCAAGTTTATTCGGATTACATTGATAATATGAACAATTCTCTAAGACTAAAAAAGTTTCATATTGCCTTATATGTAAGATTTGATAAATAACAGTTTGTAGAAATTCATGAGTATGAAAAAAATAGCAGAAAACAAGTTTCTCGCGCATGCGTATTCGCTTAAAAGATAATGGCAGCTTAACAACATTTAGAACAGGAATATGTAGAAATATTTCGTTCATACAGGCGTGTGAATTCATCCCTTTATGATTGTACGAGAAAACATAGGCAAATATCTGTGAATACATAACGAAACACAAATATCCTTATGCAAGTACGAAGGAAAACAATACATAGACTGACACACAATAATAATTGTTTGTTTTTGTAAATAGCAAATTCTAACAAAAGGATGCAACTACTAATACATCGAAGCAAGCAAGATACGTTAAAAGAATGTTTTTGTTTGTGCTGGGCTTTATCTTGTAAAAGAAAAGCCATGAATAAAAAGAGAGTGCATCAGAGTAAAAGAGTTTCTAGCCATTTTACGGAAAATAAAGAAGCAATACCGTTAAAGATTAAAAAGAATGAAAATAGAAATCTTTGAGAAGCAGAACGAAATTTTTGCATTCTTTACAAAAAGGTTTAAGTGTCTATTACAGGGATTTTCAAATTAATCTTCTAATTGAAGACAGCGAGCTTGTTTCTCCTCCAAAAGCCAATGTACTGACAATGAGTGAGGCTCTGGTAATAACGACATCGCAAATGATTCTTCTAATTGAAGACAGCGAGCTTGTTTCTCCTCCCAAAGCCAATGTACTGACAATGAGTGAGGCTCTGTTAATAACGACATCGCAAATGAATCTTCTAATTGAAGACAGCGAGCTTGTTTCTCCACCCAAAGCCAATGTACTGACAATGAGTGAGGCTCTTTTAATAACGACATTTCAAATGAATCTTCTAATTGAAGATAGCGAGCTTGTTTCTCCTCCAAAAGCCAATGTACTGACAATGAGTGAGGCTCTGTTAATAACGACATCGCAAATGAATCTTCTAATTGAAGACAGCGAGCTTGTTTCTCCTCCCAAAGCCAATGTACTGACAATGAGTGAAGCTCTGTTAATAACGACATCGCAAAGGAATCTTCTAATTGAAGACAGCGAGCTTGTTTCTCCTCCAAAAGCCAATGTACTGACAATGAGTGAGGCTCTGTTAATAACGACATCGCAAATGAATCTTCTAATTGAAGACAGCGAGCTTGTTTCTCCACCCAAAGCCAAAGTACTGACAACGAGTGAGGCTCTGTTAATAACGACATCGCAAATGAATCTTCTAATTGAAGACAGCGAGCTTGTTTCTCCTCCCAAATCCAATGTACTGACAATGAGTGAGGCTCTGTTAATAACGACATCGCAAAGGAATCTTCTAATTGAAGACAGCGAGCTTGTTTCTCCTCCCAAAGCCAATGTACTGACAATGAGTGAGGCTCTGTTAATAACGACATCGCAAATGAATCTTCTAATTGAAGACAGCGAGCTTGTTTCTCCTACAAAAGCCAATGTACTGACAGTGAGTGAGGTTCTGTTAATAACGACATCGCAAATGAATCTTCTAATTGAAGACAGCGAGCTGGTTTCTCCTACCAAAGCCAATGTACTGACACTGGGTGAGGCTCTGTTAATAAGGACATCGCAAATGAATCTTCTAATTGAAGACAGCGAGCTTGTTTCTCCTCCAAAAGCCAATACACTGACAATGAGTGAGATTCTGTTAATAACGACATAGCAAATGAATCTTCTAATTGAAGACAGCGAGCTTGTTTCTCCTCCAAAAGCCAACGTACTGATAATGAGTGAAACTCTGTTAATAACGATATCGCAAATGAATCTTCTAATTGAAGACAGCGAGCTTGTTTCTCCTCCAAAAACCAATGTACTGACAATGAGTGAGGCTCTGTTAATAACGACATCGCAAATGAATCTTCTAATTGAAGACAGCGAGCTTGTTTCTCCTCCCGAAGCCAATGTACTGACAATGAGTGAGGCTCTGTTAATAACGACATCGCAAATGAATCTTCTAATTGAAGAAGGCGAGCTTGTTTCTCCTCCCAAAGCCAATGTACTGACAATGAGTGAGGCTCTGTTAATAACGACATCGCAAATGAATCATTTAATTGAAGACAGCGAGCTTGTTTCTTCTCCAAAAGCCAATATACTGACAATGAGTGAAGTTCTGTTAATAACGACATAGCAAATGAATCTTCTAATTGAAGACAGCGAGCTTGTTTCTCCTCCCAAAGCCAATGTACTGACAATGAGTGAGGCTCTGTTAATAACGACATCGCAAATGAATCTTCTAATTGAAGACAGCGAGCTTGTTTCTCCTCCCAAAGCCAATATACTGACAATGAGTGAAGTTCTGTTAATAACGACATAGCAAATGAATCTTCTAATTGAAGACAGCGAGCTTGTTTCTCCTCCCAAAGCCAATGTACTGACTATGAGTGAGGTTCTGTTAATAACGACATCGCAAATGAATCTTCTAAATGAAGACAGCGAGCTTGTTTCTCCTCCCAAAGCCAATGTACTGACAATGAGTGAGGCTCTGTTAATAACGACATCGCAAATGAATCTTCTAATTGAAGACAGCGAGCGTGTTTCTCCTCCAAAAGCCAATGTAATGACAATGAGTGAGGGTCTGTTAATAACAACATCGCAAATGAATCTTCTAATTGAAGACAGCGAGCTTGTTTCTCCTCCCAAATCCAATGTACTGACAATGAGTGAGGCTCTGTTAATAACAACATCGCAAATGAATCTTCTAATTGAAGACAACGAGCTTGTTTCTCCTCCAAAAGCCAATGTACTGACAATGAGTGAGGCTCTGTTAATAACGACATCGCAAATGAATCTTCTAATTGAAGAAAGCGAGCTTGTTTCTCCTCCCAAAGCCAATGTACTGATAATGAGTGAGGCTCTGTTAATAACGACATCGCAAATGAATCTTCTAATTGAAGACAGCGAGCTTGTTTCTCCTCCCAAAGCCAATGTACTGACAATGAGTGAGGCTCTGTTAATAACGACATCGCAAATGAATCTTCTAATTGAAGACAGCGAGCTTGTTTCTCTTCCCAAAGCCAATGTACTGACAATGAGTGAGGCTCTGTTAATAACGACATCGCATATGAATCTTCTAATTGAAGACAGCGAGCTTGTTTCTCCTCCCAAAGCCAATGTACTGACAATGAGTGAGGCTCTGTTAATAACGACATCGCAAATGTATCTTCTAATTGTAGACAGCGAGCTTGTTTCTCCACCAAAAGCCAATGTACTGACAATGAATGAGGCTATGTTAATAACGACATCGCAAATGAATCTTCTAATTGAAGACAGCGGGCTTGTTTCTCCACCAAAAGCCAATGTACTGACAATGATTGAGGCTCTGTTAATAACGATATTGCAAATGAATCTTCTAATTGAAGACAGCGAGCTTGTTTCCCCTGCCAAAGCCAATGTACTGACAATGAGTGAGGCTCTGTCAATAACGACATCGCAAATGAATCTTCTAATTGAAGACAGCGAGCTTGTTTCTCCTCCCAAAGCCAATGTACTGACAATGAGTGAGGCTCTGTTAATAACGACATCGCAAATGAATCTTCTAATTGAAGACAGCGAGCTTGTTTCTCCTCCCAAAGCCAATGTACTGACAATGAGTGAGGCTCTGTTAATAACGACATCGCAAATGAATCTTCTAATTGAAGACGGCGAGCTTATTTCTCCTCCCAAAGCCAATGTACTGACAATGAGTGAGGCTCTGTTAATAACGACATCGCAAATGAATCTTCTAAATGAAGACAGCGAGCTTGTTTCTCATCCCAAAGCCAATGTACTGACAATGAGTGAGGCTCTGTTAATAACGACATCGCAAATGAATCTTCTAATTGAAGACAGCGAGCTTGTTTCTCCCCCCAAAGCCAATGTACTGACAATGAGTGAGGCTCTGTTAATAACGACATCGCAAATGAATCTTCTAATTGAAGACAACGAGCTTGTTTCTCCCCCCAAAGCCAATGTACTGACAATGAGTGAGGCTCTGTTAATAACGACATCGCAAATGAATCTTCTAATTGAAGACAACGAGCTTGTTTCTCCCCCCAAAGCCAATGTACTGACAATGAGTGAGGCTCTGTTAATAACGACATCGCAAATGAATCTTCTAATTGAAGACAGCGAGCTTGTTTCTCCCCCCAAAGCCAATGTACTGACAATGAGTGAGGCTCTGTTAATAACGACATCGCAAATGAATCTTCTAATTGAAGACAGCGAGCTTGTTTCTCCTCCCAAAGCCAATGTACTGACAATGAGTGAGGCTCTGTTAATAACGACATCGCAAATGAATCTTCTAATTGAAGACAGCGAGCTTTTTTCTCCTCCCAAAGCCAATGTACTGACAATGAGTGAGGCTCTGTTAATAACGACATCGCAAATGAATCTTCTAATTGAAGGCAGCGAGCTTGTTTCTCCTCCAAAAGCCAATGTACTGACAATGAGTGAGGCTCTGTTAATAACGACATCGCAAATGAATCTTCTAATTGAAGCCAGCGAGCTTGTTTCTCCTCCAAAAGCCAATGTTCTGACAATGAGTGAGGCTCTGTTAATAACGACATCGCAAATGAATCTTCTAATTGAAGACAGCGAGCTTGTTTCTCCTCCCAAAGCCAATGTACTGACAATGAGTGAGGCTCTGTTAATAACGACATCGCAAATCAATCTTCTAATTGAAGACAGCGAGCTTGTTTCTCCTCCAAAACCAATATACTGACAATGAGTAAGGTTCTGTTAATAACGACATCGCAAATGAATCTTCTAATTGAAGACAGCGAGCTTGTTTCTCCTCCAAAAGCCAATGTACTGAAAATGAGTGAGGCTCTGTTAATAACGACATCGCAAATGAATCTACTAATTGAAGACAACGAGCTTCTTTCTCCTCCAAAAGCCAATGAACTGACAATGAGTGAAACTCTGTTAATAACGACATCGCAAATGAATCTTCTAATTGAAGACAGCGAGCTTGTTTCTCCTCCAAAAGCCAATGTTCTGACAATGTGTGAGGCTCTGTTAATAACGACATCGCAAATGAATCTTCTAATTGAAGACAGCGAGATTGTTTCTCCTCCCAAAGCCAATGTACTGACAATGAGTGAGGCTCTGTTAATAACGACATCGCAAATGAATCTTCTAATTGAAGCCAGCGAGCTTGTTTCTCCTCCAAAAGTCAATGTTCTGACAATGAGTGAAGCTCTGTTAATAACGACATCGCAAATGAATCTTCTAATTGAAGACAGCGAGCTTGTTTCTCCTCCCAAATCCAATGTACTGACAATGAGTGAGGCTCTGTTAATAACGACATCGCAAATGAATCTTCTAATTGAAGACAGCGAGCTTGTTTCTCCTCCCAAAGCCAATGTACTGACAATGAGTGAGGCTCTGTTAATAATGACATCGCAAATGAATCTTCTAATTGAAGACAGCGAGCTTGTTTCTCCACCCAAAGCCAATGTACTGACAATGAGTGAGGCTCTTTTAATAACGACATTTCAAATGAATCTTCTAATTGAAGATAGCGAGCTTGTTTTTCCTCCAAAAGCCAATGTACTGACAATGAGTGAGGCTCTGTTAATAACGACATCGCAAAGGAATCTTCTAATTTAAGACAGCGAGCTTGTTTCTCCTCCAAAAGCCAATGTACTGACAATGAGTGAGGCTCTGTTAATAACGACATCGCAAATGAATCTTCTAATTGAAGACAGCGAGCTTGTTTCTCCTCCCAAAGCCAATGTACTGACAATGAGTGAAGCTCTGTTAATAACGACATCGCAAATGAATCTTCTAATTGAAGCCAGCGAGCTTGTTTCTCCTCCCAAAGCCAATGTACTGATAATGAGTGAGGCTCTGTTAATAACGACATCGCAAATGAATCTTCTAATTGAAGACAGCGAGCTTGTTTCTCCTCCCGAAGCCAATGTACTGACAATGAGTGAGGCTCTGTTAATAACGACATCGCAAATGAATCTTCTAATTGAAGAAGGCGAGCTTGTTTCTCCTCCCAAAGCCAATGTACTGACAATGAGTGAGGCTCTGTTAATAACGACATCGCAAATGAATCATTTAATTGAAGACAGCGAGCTTGTTTCTTCTCCAAAAGCCAATATACTGACAATGAGTGAAGTTCTGTTAATAACGACATAGCAAATGAATCTTCTAATTGAAGACAGCGAGCTTGTTTCTCCTCCCAAAGCCAATGTACTGACAATGAGTGAGGCTCTGTTAATAACGACATCGCAAATGAATCTTCTAATTGAAGACAGCGGGCTTGTTTCTCCTCCAAAAGCCAATGTACTGACAATGAGTGTGTCTCTGTTAATAACGACATCGCAAATGAATCTTCTAATTGAAGACAGTGAGCTTGTTTTTCCTCCCAAAGCCAATGTACTGACAACGAGTGAGGCTCTGTTAATAAGGACATCGCAAATGAATCTTCTAATTGAAGACAGCGAGCTTGTTTCTCCTCCCAAAGCCAATGTACTGACAATGAGTGAGGCTCTGTTAATAACGACATCGCAAATGAATCTTCTAATTGAAGACAGCGAGCTTGTTTCTCTTCCCAAAGTCAATGTACTGACAATGAGTGAGGCTCTGTTAATAACGACATCGCATATGAATCTTCTAATTGAAGACAGCGAGCTCGTTTCTCCTCCCAAAGCCAATGTACTGACAATGAGTGAGGCTCTGTTAATAACGACATCGCAAATGTATCTTCTAATTGTAGACAGCGAGCATGTTTCTCCACCAAAAGCCAATGTACTGACAATGAATGAGGCTCTGTTAATAACGACATCGCAAATGAATCTTCTAATTGAAGACAGCGAGCTTGTTTCTCCTCCCAAAGCCAATGTACTGACAATGAGTGGGGCTCTGTTAATAACGACATCGCAAATGAATCTTCTAATTGAAGACGGCGAGCTTGTTTCTCCTCCCAAAGCCAATGTACTGACAATGAGTGAGGCTCTGTTAATAACGACATCGCAAATGAATCTTCTAAATGAAGACAGCGAGCTTGTTTCTCCTCCCAAAGCCAATGTACTGACAATGAGTGAGGCTCTGTTAATAACGACATCGCAAATGAATCTTCTAATTGAAGACAGCGAGCTTGTTTCTCCCCCCAAAGCCAATGTACTGACAATGAGTGAGGCTCTGTTAATAACGACATCGCAAATGAATCTTCTAAATGAAGACAGCGAGCTTGTTTCTCCTCCCAAAGCCAATGTACTGACAATGAGTGAGGCTCTGTTAATAACGACATCGCAAATGAATCTTCTAATTGAAGACAGCGAGCTTGTTTCTCCTCCCAAAGCCAATGTACTGACAATGAGTGAGGCTCTGTTAATAACGACATCGCAAATCAATCTTCTAATTGAAGGCAGCGAGCTTGTTTCTCCTCCAAAAGCCAATGTACTGACAATGAGTGAGGCTCTGTTAATAACGACATCGCAAATGAATCTTCTAATTGAAGACAGCGAGCTTGTTTCTCCTCCAAAAGCCAATGTTCTGACAATGAGTGAGGCTCTGTTAATAACGACATCGCAAATGAATCTTCTAATTGAAGACAGCGAGCTTGTTTCTCCTCCCAAAGCCAATTTACTGACAATGAGTGAGGCTCTGTTAATAAGGACATCGCAAATGAATCTTCTAATTGAAGACAGCGAGCCTGTTTCTCCTCCCAAAGCCAATGTACTGACAATGAGTGAGGCTCTGTTAATAAATACATCGCAAATGAATCTTCTAATTGAAGACAGCGAGCTTGTTTCTCCTCCAAAACCAATATACTGACAATGAGTGAGGTTCTGTTAATAACGACATCGCAAATGAATCTTCTAATTGAAGACAGCGAGCTTGTTTCTCCTCCAAAAGCCAATGTACTGAAAATGAGTGAGGCTCTGTTAATAACGACATCGCAAATGAATCTTCTAATTGAAGACAACGAGCTTTTTTCTCCTCCAAAAGCCAATGTACTGACAATGAGTGAGGCTCTGTTAATAACGACATCGCAAATGAATCTTCTAATTGAAGACAGCGAGCTTGTTTCTCCTCCAAAAGCCAATGTTCTGACAATGAGTGAGGCTCTGTTAATAACGACATCGCAAATGAATCTTCTAATTGAAGACAGCGAGCTTGTTTCTCCTCCCAAATCCAATTTACTGACAATGAGTGAGGCTCTGTTAATAACGGCATCGCAAATGAATCTTCTAATTGAAGAAGGCGAGCTTGTTTCTCCTCCCAAAGCCAATGTACTGACAATGAGTGAGGCTCTGTTAATAACGACATCGCAAATGAATCATTTAATTGAAGACAGCGAGCTTGTTTCTTCTCCAAAAGCCAATATACTGACAATGAGTGAAGTTCTGTTAATAACGACATAGCAAATGAATCTTCTAATTGAAGACAGCGAGCTTGTTTCTCCTCCCAAAGCCAATGTACTGACAATGAGTGAGGCTCTGTTAATAACGACATCGCAAATGAATCTTCTAATTGAAGACAGCGAGCTTGTTTCTCCTCCCAAAGCCAATGTACGGACAACGAGTGAGGCTCTGTTAATAACGACATCGCAAATGAATCTTCTAATTGAAGACAGCGAGCTTGTTTCTCCTCCCAAAGCCAATGTACTGACTATGAGTGAGGTTCTGTTAATAATGACATCTCAAATGAATCTTCTAAATGAAGACAGCGAGCTTGTTTCTCCTCCCAAAGCCAATGTACTGACAATGAGTGAGGCTCTGTTAATAACGACATCGCAAATGAATCTTCTAATTGAAGACAGCGAGCGTGTTTCTCCTCCAAAAGCCAATGTAATGACAATGAGTGAGGGTCTGTTAATAACGACATCGCAAATGAATCTTCTAATTGAAGACAGCGAGCTTGTTTCTCCTCCCAAATCCAATGTACTGACAATGAGTGAGGCTCTGTTAATAACAACATCGCAAATGAATCTTCTAATTGAAGACAACGAGCTTGTTTCTCCTCCAAAAGCCAATGTACTGACAATGAGTGAGGCTCTGTTAATAACGACATCGCAAATGAATCTTCTAATTGAAGAAAGCGAGCTTGTTTCTCCTCCCAAAGCCAATGTACTGATAATGAGTGAGGCTCTGTTAATAACGACATCGCAAATGAATCTTCTAATTGAAGACAGCGGGCTTGTTTCTCCTCCAAAAGCCAATGTACTGACAATGAGTGAGGCTCTGTTAATAACGACATCGCAAATGAATCTTCTAATTGAAGACAACGAGCTTGTTTCTCCCCCCAAAGCCAATGTACTGACAATGAGTGAGGCTCTGTTAATAACGACATCGCAAATGAATCTTCTAATTGAAGACAACGAGCTTGTTCCTCCCCCCAAAGCCAATGTACTGACAATGAGTGAGGCTCTGTTAATAACGACATCGCAAATGAATCTTCTAATTGAAGACAGCGAGCGTGTTTCTCCTCCAAAAGCCAATGTAATGACAATGAGTGAGGGTCTGTTAATAACGACATCGCAAATGAATCTTCTAATTGAAGACAGCGAGCTTGTTTCTCCTCCCAAATCCAATGTACTGACAATGAGTGAGGCTCTGTTAATAACGACATCGCAAATGAATCTTCTAATTGAAGACAGCGGGCTTGTTTCTCCTCCAAAAGCCAATGTACTGACAATGAGTGTGTCTCTGTTAATAACGACATCGCAAATGAATCTTCTAATTGAAGACAGTGAGCTTGTTTTTCCTCCCAAAGCCAATGTACTGACAACGAGTGAGGCTCTGTTAATAAGGACATCGCAAATGAATCTTCTAATTGAAGACAGCGAGCTTGTTTCTCCTCCCAAAGCCAATGTACTGACAATGAGTGAGGCTCTGTTAATAACGACATCGCAAATGAATCTTCTAATTGAAGACAGCGAGCTTGTTTCTCTTCCCAAAGTCAATGTACTGACAATGAGTGAGGCTCTGTTAATAACGACATCGCATATGAATCTTCTAATTGAAGACAGCGAGCTTGTTTCTCCTCCCAAAGCCAATGTACTGACAATGAGTGAGGCTCTGTTAATAACGACATCGCAAATGTATCTTCTAATTGTAGACAGCGAGCATGTTTCCCCACCAAAAGCCAATGTACTGACAATGAATGAGGCTCTGTTAATAACGACATCGCAAATGAATCTTCTAATTGAAGACAGCGAGCTTGTTTCTCCTCCCAAAGCCAATGTACTGACAATGAGTGGGGCTCTGTTAATAACGACATCGCAAATGAATCTTCTAATTGAAGACGGCGAGCTTGTTTCTCCTCCCAAAGCCAATGTACTGACAATGAGTGAGGCTCTGTTAATAACGACATCGCAAATGAATCTTCTAAATGAAGACAGCGAGCTTGTTTCTCCTCCCAAAGCCAATGTACTGACAATGAGTGAGGCTCTGTTAATAACGACATCGCAAATGAATCTTCTAATTGAAGACAGCGAGCTTGTTTCTCCCCCCAAAGCTAATGTACTGACAATGAGTGAGGCTCTGTTAATAACGACATCGCAAATGAATCTTCTAAATGAAGACAGCGAGCTTGTTTCTCCTCCCAAAGCCAATGTACTGACAATGAGTGAGGCTCTGTTAATAACGACATCGCAAATGAATCTTCTAATTGAAGACAGCGAGCTTGTTTCTCCTCCCAAAGCCAATGTACTGACAATGAGTGAGGCTCTGTTAATAACGACATCGCAAATCAATCTTCTAATTGAAGGCAGCGAGCTTGTTTCTCCTCCAAAAGCCAATGTACTGACAATGAGTGAGGCTCTGTTAATAACGACATCGCAAATGAATCTTCTAATTGAAGACAGCGAGCTTGTTTCTCCTCCAAAAGCCAATGTTCTGACAATGAGTGAGGCTCTGTTAATAACGACATCGCAAATGAATCTTCTAATTGAAGACAGCGAGCTTGTTTCTCCTCCCAAAGCCAATTTACTGACAATGACTGAGGCTCTGTTAATAAGGACATCGCAAATGAATCTTCTAATTGAAGACAGCGAACCTGTTTCTCCTCCCAAAGCCAATGTACTGACAATGAGTGAGGCTCTGTTAATAAATACATCGCAAATGAATCTTCTAATTGAAGACAGCGAGCTTGTTTCTCCTCCAAAACCAATATACTGACAATGAGTGAGGTTCTGTTAATAACGACATCGCAAATCAATCTTCTAATTGAAGACAGCGAGCTTGTTTCTCCTCCAAAAGCCAATGTACTGAAAATGAGTGAGGCTCTGTTAATAACGACATCGCAAATGAATCTTCTAATTGAAGACAACGAGCTTTTTTCTCCTCCAAAAGCCAATGTACTGACAATGAGTGAGGCTCTGTTAATAACGACATCGCAAATGAATCTTCTAATTGAAGACAGCGAGCTTGTTTCTCCTCCAAAAGCCAATGTTCTGACAATGAGTGAGGCTCTGTTAATAACGACATCGCAAATGAATCTTCTAATTGAAGACAGCGAGCTTGTTTCTCCTCCCAAATCCAATTTACTGACAATGAGTGAGGCTCTGTTAATAACGGCATCGCAAATGAATCTTCTAATTGAAGAAGGCGAGCTTGTTTCTCCTCCCAAAGCCAATGTACTGACAATGAGTGAGGCTCTGTTAATAACGACATCGCAAATGAATCATTTAATTGAAGACAGCGAGCTTGTTTCTTCTCCAAAAGCCAATATACTGACAATGAGTGAAGTTCTGTTAATAACGACATAGCAAATGAATCTTCTAATTGAAGACAGCGAGCTTGTTTCTCCTCCCAAAGCCAATGTACTGACAATGAGTGAGGCTCTGTTAATAACGACATCGCAAATGAATCTTCTAATTGAAGACAGCGAGCTTGTTTCTCCTCCCAAAGCCAATGTACGGACAACGAGTGAGGCTCTGTTAATAACGACATCGCAAATGAATCTTCTAATTGAAGACAGCGAGCTTGTTTCTCCTCCCAAAGCCAATGTACTGACTATGAGTGAGGTTCTGTTAATAATGACATCTCAAATGAATCTTCTAAATGAAGACAGCGAGCTTGTTTCTCCTCCCAAAGCCAATGTACTGACAATGAGTGAGGCTCTGTTAATAACGACATCGCAAATGAATCTTCTAATTGAAGACAGCGAGCGTGTTTCTCCTCCAAAAGCCAATGTAATGACAATGAGTGAGGGTCTGTTAATAACGACATCGCAAATGAATCTTCTAATTGAAGACAGCGAGCTTGTTTCTCCTCCCAAATCCAATGTACTGACAATGAGTGAGGCTCTGTTAATAACAACATCGCAAATGAATCTTCTAATTGAAGACAACGAGCTTGTTTCTCCTCCAAAAGCCAATGTACTGACAATGAGTGAGGCTCTGTTAATAACGACATCGCAAATGAATCTTCTAATTGAAGAAAGCGAGCTTGTTTCTCCTCCCAAAGCCAATGTACTGATAATGAGTGAGGCTCTGTTAATAACGACATCGCAAATGAATCTTCTAATTGAAGACAGCGGGCTTGTTTCTCCTCCAAAAGCCAATGTACTGACAATGAGTGAGGCTCTGTTAATAACGACATCGCAAATGAATCTTCTAATTGAAGACAACGAGCTTGTTTCTCCCCCCAAAGCCAATGTACTGACAATGAGTGAGGCTCTGTTAATAACGACATCGCAAATGAATCTTCTAATTGAAGACAACGAGCTTGTTTCTCCCCCCAAAGCCAATGTACTGACAATGAGTGAGGCTCTGTTAATAACGACATCGCAAATGAATCTTCTAATTGAAGACAGCGAGCGTGTTTCTCCTCCAAAAGCCAATGTAATGACAATGAGTGAGGGTCTGTTAATAACGACATCGCAAATGAATCTTCTAATTGAAGACAGCGAGCTTGTTTCTCCTCCCAAATCCAATGTACTGACAATGAGTGAGGCTCTGTTAATAACGACATCGCAAATGAATCTTCTAATTGAAGACAGCGGGCTTGTTTCTCCTCCAAAAGCCAATGTACTGACAATGAGTGTGTCTCTGTTAATAACGACATCGCAAATGAATCTTCTAATTGAAGACAGTGAGCTTGTTTTTCCTCCCAAAGCCAATGTACTGACAACGAGTGAGGCTCTGTTAATAAGGACATCGCAAATGAATCTTCTAATTGAAGACAGCGAGCTTGTTTCTCCTCCCAAAGCCAATGTACTGACAATGAGTGAGGCTCTGTTAATAACGACATCGCAAATGAATCTTCTAATTGAAGACAGCGAGCTTGTTTCTCTTCCCAAAGTCAATGTACTGACAATGAGTGAGGCTCTGTTAATAACGACATCGCATATGAATCTTCTAATTGAAGACAGCGAGCTTGTTTCTCCTCCCAAAGCCAATGTACTGACAATGAGTGAGGCTCTGTTAATAACGACATCGCAAATGTATCTTCTAATTGTAGACAGCGAGCATGTTTCCCCACCAAAAGCCAATGTACTGACAATGAATGAGGCTCTGTTAATAACGACATCGCAAATGAATCTTCTAATTGAAGACAGCGAGCTTGTTTCTCCTCCCAAAGCCAATGTACTGACAATGAGTGGGGCTCTGTTAATAACGACATCGCAAATGAATCTTCTAATTGAAGACGGCGAGCTTGTTTCTCCTCCCAAAGCCAATGTACTGACAATGAGTGAGGCTCTGTTAATAACGACATCGCAAATGAATCTTCTAAATGAAGACAGCGAGCTTGTTTCTCCTCCCAAAGCCAATGTACTGACAATGAGTGAGGCTCTGTTAATAACGACATCGCAAATGAATCTTCTAATTGAAGACAGCGAGCTTGTTTCTCCCCCCAAAGCTAATGTACTGACAATGAGTGAGGCTCTGTTAATAACGACATCGCAAATGAATCTTCTAAATGAAGACAGCGAGCTTGTTTCTCCTCCCAAAGCCAATGTACTGACAATGAGTGAGGCTCTGTTAATAACGACATCGCAAATGAATCTTCTAATTGAAGACAGCGAGCTTGTTTCTCCTCCCAAAGCCAATGTACTGACAATGAGTGAGGCTCTGTTAATAACGACATCGCAAATCAATCTTCTAATTGAAGGCAGCGAGCTTGTTTCTCCTCCAAAAGCCAATGTACTGACAATGAGTGAGGCTCTGTTAATAACGACATCGCAAATGAATCTTCTAATTGAAGACAGCGAGCTTGTTTCTCCTCCAAAAGCCAATGTTCTGACAATGAGTGAGGCTCTGTTAATAACGACATCGCAAATGAATCTTCTAATTGAAGACAGCGAGCTTGTTTCTCCTCCCAAAGCCAATTTACTGACAATGAGTGAGGCTCTGTTAATAAGGACATCGCAAATGAATCTTCTAATTGAAGACAGCGAACCTGTTTCTCCTCCCAAAGCCAATGTACTGACAATGAGTGAGGCTCTGTTAATAAATACATCGCAAATGAATCTTCTAATTGAAGACAGCGAGCTTGTTTCTCCTCCAAAACCAATATACTGACAATGAGTGAGGTTCTGTTAATAACGACATCGCAAATCAATCTTCTAATTGAAGACAGCGAGCTTGTTTCTCCTCCAAAAGCCAATGTACTGAAAATGAGTGAGGCTCTGTTAATAACGACATCGCAAATGAATCTTCTAATTGAAGACAACGAGCTTTTTTCTCCTCCAAAAGCCAATGTACTGACAATGAGTGAGGCTCTGTTAATAACGACATCGCAAATGAATCTTCTAATTGAAGACAGCGAGCTTGTTTCTCCTCCAAAAGCCAATGTTCTGACAATGAGTGAGGCTCTGTTAATAACGACATCGCAAATGAATCTTCTAATTGAAGACAGCGAGCTTGTTTCTCCTCCCAAATCCAATTTACTGACAATGAGTGAGGCTCTGTTAATAACGGCATCGCAAATGAATCTTCTAATTGAAGATTGCGAGCTTGTTTCTCCTCCCAAAGCCAATGTACTGACAATGAGTGAGGCTCTGTTAATAACGACATCGCAAATGAATCATTTAATTGAAGACAGCGAGCTTGTTTCTTCTCCAAAAGCCAATATACTGACAATGAGTGAAGTTCTGTTAATAACGACATAGCAAATGAATCTTCTAATTGAAGACAGCGAGCTTGTTTCTCCTCCCAAAGCCAATGTACTGACAATGAGTGAGGCTCTGTTAATAACGACATCGCAAATGAATCTTCTAATTGAAGACAGCGAGCTTGTTTCTCCTCCCAAAGCCAATGTACGGACAACGAGTGAGGCTCTGTTAATAACGACATCGCAAATGAATCTTCTAATTGAAGACAGCGAGCTTGTTTCTCCTCCCAAAGCCAATGTACTGACTATGAGTGAGGTTCTGTTAATAATGACATCTCAAATGAATCTTCTAAATGAAGACAGCGAGCTTGTTTCTCCTCCCAAAGCCAATGTACTGACAATGAGTGAGGCTCTGTTAATAACGACATCGCAAATGAATCTTCTAATTGAAGACAGCGAGCGTGTTTCTCCTCCAAAAGCCAATGTAATGACAATGAGTGAGGGTCTGTTAATAACGACATCGCAAATGAATCTTCTAATTGAAGACAGCGAGCTTGTTTCTCCTCCCAAATCCAATGTACTGACAATGAGTGAGGCTCTGTTAATAACAACATCGCAAATGAATCTTCTAATTGAAGACAACGAGCTTGTTTCTCCTCCAAAAGCCAATGTACTGACAATGAGTGAGGCTCTGTTAATAACGACATCGCAAATGAATCTTCTAATTGAAGAAAGCGAGCTTGTTTCTCCTCCCAAAGCCAATGTACTGATAATGAGTGAGGCTCTGTTAATAACGACATCGCAAATGAATCTTCTAATTGAAGACAGCGGGCTTGTTTCTCCTCCAAAAGCCAATGTACTGACAATGAGTGAGGCTCTGTTAATAACGACATCGCAAATGAATCTTCTAATTGAAGACAACGAGCTTGTTTCTCCCCCCAAAGCCAATGTACTGACAATGAGTGAGGCTCTGTTAATAACGACATCGCAAATGAATCTTCTAATTGAAGACAACGAGCTTGTTTCTCCCCCCAAAGCCAATGTACTGACAATGAGTGAGGCTCTGTTAATAACGACATCGCAAATGAATCTTCTAATTGAAGACAGCGAGCGTGTTTCTCCTCCAAAAGCCAATGTAATGACAATGAGTGAGGGTCTGTTAATAACGACATCGCAAATGAATCTTCTAATTGAAGACAGCGAGCTTGTTTCTCCTCCCAAATCCAATGTACTGACAATGAGTGAGGCTCTGTTAATAACGACATCGCAAATGAATCTTCTAATTGAAGACAGCGGGCTTGTTTCTCCTCCCAAAGCCAATGTACTGACAACGAGTGAGGCTCTGTTAATAAGGACATCGCAAATGAATCTTCTAATTGAAGACAGCGAGCTTGTTTCTCCTCCCAAAGCCAATGTACTGACAATGAGTGAGGCTCTGTTAATAACGACATCGCAAATGAATCTTCTAATTGAAGACAGCGAGCTTGTTTCTCTTCCCAAAGTCAATGTACTGACAATGAGTGAGGCTCTGTTAATAACGACATCGCATATGAATCTTCTAATTGAAGACAGCGAGCTTGTTTCTCCTCCCAAAGCCAATGTACTGACAATGAGTGAGGCTCTGTTAATAACGACATCGCAAATGTATCTTCTAATTGTAGACAGCGAGCATGTTTCCCCACCAAAAGCCAATGTACTGACAATGAATGAGGCTCTGTTAATAACGACATCGCAAATGAATCTTCTAATTGAAGACAGCGAGCTTGTTTCTCCTCCCAAAGCCAATGTACTGACAATGAGTGGGGCTCTGTTAATAACGACATCGCAAATGAATCTTCTAATTGAAGACGGCGAGCTTGTTTCTCCTCCCAAAGCCAATGTACTGACAATGAGTGAGGCTCTGTTAATAACGACATCGCAAATGAATCTTCTAAATGAAGACAGCGAGCTTGTTTCTCCTCCCAAAGCCAATGTACTGACAATGAGTGAGGCTCTGTTAATAACGACATCGCAAATGAATCTTCTAATTGAAGACAGCGAGCTTGTTTCTCCTCCCAAAGCCAATGTACTGACAATGAGTGAGGCTCTGTTAATAACGACATCGCAAATCAATCTTCTAATTGAAGGCAGCGAGCTTGTTTCTCCTCCAAAAGCCAATGTACTGACAATGAGTGAGGCTCTGTTAATAACGACATCGCAAATGAATCTTCTAATTGAAGACAGCGAGCTTGTTTCTCCTCCAAAAGCCAATGTTCTGACAATGAGTGAGGCTCTGTTAATAACGACATCGCAAATGAATCTTCTAATTGAAGACAGCGAGCTTGTTTCTCCTCCCAAAGCCAATTTACTGACAATGAGTGAGGCTCTGTTAATAAGGACATCGCAAATGAATCTTCTAATTGAAGACAGCGAACCTGTTTCTCCTCCCAAAGCCAATGTACTGACAATGAGTGAGGCTCTGTTAATAAATACATCGCAAATGAATCTTCTAATTGAAGACAGCGAGCTTGTTTCTCCTCCAAAACCAATATACTGACAATGAGTGAGGTTCTGTTAATAACGACATCGCAAATCAATCTTCTAATTGAAGACAGCGAGCTTGTTTCTCCTCCAAAAGCCAATGTACTGAAAATGAGTGAGGCTCTGTTAATAACGACATCGCAAATGAATCTTCTAATTGAAGACAACGAGCTTTTTTCTCCTCCAAAAGCCAATGTACTGACAATGAGTGAGGCTCTGTTAATAACGACATCGCAAATGAATCTTCTAATTGAAGACAGCGAGCTTGTTTCTCCTCCAAAAGCCAATGTTCTGACAATGAGTGAGGCTCTGTTAATAACGACATCGCAAATGAATCTTCTAATTGAAGACAGCGAGCTTGTTTCTCCTCCCAAATCCAATTTACTGACAATGAGTGAGGCTCTGTTAATAACGGCATCGCAAATGAATCTTCTAATTGAAGAAGGCGAGCTTGTTTCTCCTCCCAAAGCCAATGTACTGACAATGAGTGAGGCTCTGTTAATAACGACATCGCAAATGAATCATTTAATTGAAGACAGCGAGCTTGTTTCTTCTCCAAAAGCCAATATACTGACAATGAGTGAAGTTCTGTTAATAACGACATAGCAAATGAATCTTCTAATTGAAGACAGCGAGCTTGTTTCTCCTCCCAAAGCCAATGTACTGACAATGAGTGAGGCTCTGTTAATAACGACATCGCAAATGAATCTTCTAATTGAAGACAGCGAGCTTGTTTCTCCTCCCAAAGCCAATGTACGGACAACGAGTGAGGCTCTGTTAATAACGACATCGCAAATGAATCTTCTAATTGAAGACAGCGAGCTTGTTTCTCCTCCCAAAGCCAATGTACTGACTATGAGTGAGGTTCTGTTAATAATGACATCTCAAATGAATCTTCTAAATGAAGACAGCGAGCTTGTTTCTCCTCCCAAAGCCAATGTACTGACAATGAGTGAGGCTCTGTTAATAACGACATCGCAAATGAATCTTCTAATTGAAGACAGCGAGCGTGTTTCTCCTCCAAAAGCCAATGTAATGACAATGAGTGAGGGTCTGTTAATAACGACATCGCAAATGAATCTTCTAATTGAAGACAGCGAGCTTGTTTCTCCTCCCAAATCCAATGTACTGACAATGAGTGAGGCTCTGTTAATAACAACATCGCAAATGAATCTTCTAATAGAAGACAACGAGCTTGTTTCTCCTCCAAAAGCCAATGTACTGACAATGAGTGAGGCTCTGTTAATAACGACATCGCAAATGAATCTTCTAATTGAAGAAAGCGAGCTTGTTTCTCCTCCCAAAGCCAATGTACTGATAATGAGTGAGGCTCTGTTAATAACGACATCGCAAATGAATCTTCTAATTGAAGACAGCGGGCTTGTTTCTCCTCCAAAAGCCAATGTACTGACAATGAGTGAGGCTCTGTTAATAACGACATCGCAAATGAATCTTCTAATTGAAGACAACGAGCTTGTTTCTCCCCCCAAAGCCAATGTACTGACAATGAGTGAGGCTCTGTTAATAACGACATCGCAAATGAATCTTCTAATTGAAGACAACGAGCTTGTTTCTCCCCCCAAAGCCAATGTACTGACAATGAGTGAGGCTCTGTTAATAACGACATCGCAAATGAATCTTCTAATTGAAGACAGCGAGCGTGTTTCTCCTCCAAAAGCCAATGTAATGACAATGAGTGAGGGTCTGTTAATAACGACATCGCAAATGAATCTTCAAATTGAAGACAGCGAGCTTGTTTCTCCTCCCAAATCCAATGTACTGACAATGAGTGAGGCTCTGTTAATAACGACATCGCAAATGAATCTTCTAATTGAAGACAGCGGGCTTGTTTCTCCTCCAAAAGCCAATGTACTGACAATGAGTGTGTCTCTGTTAATAACGACATCGCAAATGAATCTTCTAATTGAAGACAGTGAGCTTGTTTTTCCTCCCAAAGCCAATGTACTGACAACGAGTGAGGCTCTGTTAATAAGGACATCGCAAATGAATCTTCTAATTGAAGACAGCGAGCTTGTTTCTCCTCCCAAAGCCAATGTACTGACAATGAGTGAGGCTCTGTTAATAACGACATCGCAAATGAATCTTCTAATTGAAGACAGCGAGCTTGTTTCTCTTCCCAAAGTCAATGTACTGACAATGAGTGAGGCTCTGTTAATAACGACATCGCATATGAATCTTCTAATTGAAGACAGCGAGCTTGTTTCTCCTCCCAAAGCCAATGTACTGACAATGAGTGAGGCTCTGTTAATAACGACATCGCAAATGTATCTTCTAATTGTAGACAGCGAGCATGTTTCCCCACCAAAAGCCAATGTACTGACAATGAATGAGGCTCTGTTAATAACGACATCGCAAATGAATCTTCTAATTGAAGACAGCGAGCTTGTTTCTCCTCCCAAAGCCAATGTACTGACAATGAGTGGGGCTCTGTTAATAACGACATCGCAAATGAATCTTCTAATTGAAGACGGCGAGCTTGTTTCTCCTCCCAAAGCCAATGTACTGACAATGAGTGAGGCTCTGTTAATAACGACATCGCAAATGAATCTTCTAAATGAAGACAGCGAGCTTGTTTCTCCTCCCAAAGCCAATGTACTGACAATGAGTGAGGCTCTGTTAATAACGACATCGCAAATGAATCTTCTAATTGAAGACAGCGAGCTTGTTTCTCCCCCCAAAGCTAATGTACTGACAATGAGTGAGGCTCTGTTAATAACGACATCGCAAATGAATCTTCTAAATGAAGACAGCGAGCTTGTTTCTCCTCCCAAAGCCAATGTACTGACAATGAGTGAGGCTCTGTTAATAACGACATCGCAAATGAATCTTCTAATTGAAGACAGCGAGCTTGTTTCTCCTCCCAAAGCCAATGTACTGACAATGAGTGAGGCTCTGTTAATAACGACATCGCAAATCAATCTTCTAATTGAAGGCAGCGAGCTTGTTTCTCCTCCAAAAGCCAATGTACTGACAATGAGTGAGGCTCTGTTAATAACGACATCGCAAATGAATCTTCTAATTGAAGACAGCGAGCTTGTTTCTCCTCCAAAAGCCAATGTTCTGACAATGAGTGAGGCTCTGTTAATAACGACATCGCAAATGAATCTTCTAATTGAAGACAGCGAGCTTGTTTCTCCTCCCAAAGCCAATTTACTGACAATGAGTGAGGCTCTGTTAATAAGGACATCGCAAATGAATCTTCTAATTGAAGACAGCGAACCTGTTTCTCCTCCCAAAGCCAATGTACTGACAATGAGTGAGGCTCCGTTAATAAATACATCGCAAATGAATCTTCTAATTGAAGACAGCGAGCTTGTTTCTCCTCCAAAACCAATATACTGACAATGAGTGAGGTTCTGTTAATAACGACATCGCAAATCAATCTTCTAATTGAAGACAGCGAGCTTGTTTCTCCTCCAAAAGCCAATGTACTGAAAATGAGTGAGGCTCTGTTAATAACGACATCGCAAATGAATCTTCTAATTGAAGACAACGAGCTTTTTTCTCCTCCAAAAGCCAATGTACTGACAATGAGTGAGGCTCTGTTAATAACGACATCGCAAATGAATCTTCTAATTGAAGACAGCGAGCTTGTTTCTCCTCCAAAAGCCAATGTTCTGACAATGAGTGAGGCTCTGTTAATAACGACATCGCAAATGAATCTTCTAATTGAAGACAGCGAGCTTGTTTCTCCTCCCAAATCCAATTTACTGACAATGAGTGAGGCTCTGTTAATAACGGCATCGCAAATGAATCTTCTAATTGAAGAAGGCGAGCTTGTTTCTCCTCCCAAAGCCAATGTACTGACAATGAGTGAGGCTCTGTTAATAACGACATCGCAAATGAATCATTTAATTGAAGACAGCGAGCTTGTTTCTTCTCCAAAAGCCAATATACTGACAATGAGTGAAGTTCTGTTAATAACGACATAGCAAATGAATCTTCTAATTGAAGACAGCGAGCTTGTTTCTCCTCCCAAAGCCAATGTACTGACAATGAGTGAGGCTCTGTTAATAACGACATCGCAAATGAATCTTCTAATTGAAGACAGCGAGCTTGTTTCTCCTCCCAAAGCCAATGTACGGACAACGAGTGAGGCTCTGTTAATAACGACATCGCAAATGAATCTTCTAATTGAAGACAGCGAGCTTGTTTCTCCTCCCAAAGCCAATGTACTGACTATGAGTGAGGTTCTGTTAATAATGACATCTCAAATGAATCTTCTAAATGAAGACAGCGAGCTTGTTTCTCCTCCCAAAGCCAATGTACTGACAATGAGTGAGGCTCTGTTAATAACGACATCGCAAATGAATCTTCTAATTGAAGACAGCGAGCGTGTTTCTCCTCCAAAAGCCAATGTAATGACAATGAGTGAGGGTCTGTTAATAACGACATCGCAAATGAATCTTCTAATTGAAGACAGCGAGCTTGTTTCTCCTCCCAAATCCAATGTACTGACAATGAGTGAGGCTCTGTTAATAACAACATCGCAAATGAATCTTCTAATTGAATACAACGAGCTTGTTTCTCCTCCAAAATCCAATGTACTGACAATGAGTGAGGCTCTGTTAATAACGACATCGCAAATGAATCTTCTAATTGAAGAAAGCGAGCTTGTTTCTCCTCCCAAAGCCAATGTACTGATAATGAGTGAGGCTCTGTTAATAACGACATCGCAAATGAATCTTCTAATTGAAGACAGCGGGCTTGTTTCTCCTCCAAAAGCCAATGTACTGACAATGAGTGAGGCTCTGTTAATAACGACATCGCAAATGAATCTTCTAATTGAAGACAACGAGCTTGTTTCTCCCCCCAAAGCCAATGTACTGACAATGAGTGAGGCTCTGTTAATAACGACATCGCAAATGAATCTTCTAATTGAAGACAGCGAGCTTGTTTCTCCTCCCAAAGCCAATGTACTGACAATGAGTGAGGCTCTGTTAATAACGACATCGCAAATGAATCTTCTAATTGAAGACAGCGAGCTTGTTTCTCCTCCCAAAGCCAATGTACTGACAATGAGTGAGGCTCTGTTAATAACGACATCGCATATGAATCTTCTAATTGAAGACAGCGAGCTTGTTTCTCCTCCCAAAGCCAATGTAGTGACAATGAGTGAGGCTCTGTTAATAACGACATCGCAAATGTATCTTCTAATTGTAGACAGCGATCATGTTTCTCCACCAAAAGCCAATGTACTGACAATGAATGAGGCTCTGTTAATAACGACATCGCAAATGAATCTTCTAATTGAAGACAGCGAGCTTGTTTCTCCTCCCAAAGCCAATGTACTGACAATGAGTGAGGCTCTGTTAATAACGACATCGCAAATGAATCTTCTAATTGAAGACGGCGAGCTTATTTCTCCTCCCAAAGCCAATGTACTGACAATGAGTGAGGCTCTGTTAATAACGACATCGCAAATGAATCTTCTAAATGAAGACAGCGAGCTTGTTTCTCCTCCCAAAGCCAATGTACTGACAATGAGTGAGGTTCTGTTAATAACGACATCGCAAATGAATCTTCTAATTGAAGACAGCGAGCTTGTTTTTCCTCCAAAAGCCAATTTACTGAAAATGAGTGAGGCTCTGTTAATAACGACATCGCAAATGAATCTTCTAATTGAAGACAACGAGCTTGTTTCTCCTCCAAAAGCCAATGTACTGACAATGAGTGAGGGTCTGTTAATAACGACATCGCAAATGAATCTTCTAATTGAAGACAGCAAGCTTGTTTCTCCTCCAAAAGCCAATGTTCTGACAATGAGTGAGGCTCTATTAATAACGACATCGCAAATGAATCTTCTAATTGAAGACAGCGAGCGTGTTTCTCCTCCAAAAGCCAATGTAATGACAATGAGTGAGGGTCTGTTAATAACGACATCGCAAATGAATCTTCTAATTGAAGACAGCGAGCTTGTTTCTCCTCCCAAATCCAATGTACTGACAATGAGTGAGGCTCTGTTAATAACGACATCGCAAATGAATCTTCTAATTGAAGACAGCGGGCTTGTTTCTCCTCCCAAAGCCAATGTACTGACAACGAGTGAGGCTCTGTTAATAAGGACATCGCAAATGAATCTTCTAATTGAAGACAGCGAGCTTGTTTCTCCTCCCAAAGCCAATGTACTGACAATGAGTGAGGCTCTGTTAATAACGACATCGCAAATGAATCTTCTAATTGAAGACAGCGAGCTTGTTTCTCTTCCCAAAGTCAATGTACTGACAATGAGTGAGGCTCTGTTAATAACGACATCGCATATGAATCTTCTAATTGAAGACAGCGAGCTTGTTTCTCCTCCCAAAGCCAATGTACTGACAATGAGTGAGGCTCTGTTAATAACGACATCGCAAATGTATCTTCTAATTGTAGACAGCGAGCATGTTTCCCCACCAAAAGCCAATGTACTGACAATGAATGAGGCTCTGTTAATAACGACATCGCAAATGAATCTTCTAATTGAAGACAGCGAGCTTGTTTCTCCTCCCAAAGCCAATGTACTGACAATGAGTGGGGCTCTGTTAATAACGACATCGCAAATGAATCTTCTAATTGAAGACGGCGAGCTTGTTTCTCCTCCCAAAGCCAATGTACTGACAATGAGTGAGGCTCTGTTAATAACGACATCGCAAATGAATCTTCTAAATGAAGACAGCGAGCTTGTTTCTCCTCCCAAAGCCAATGTACTGACAATGAGTGAGGCTCTGTTAATAACGACATCGCAAATGAATCTTCTAATTGAAGACAGCGAGCTTGTTTCTCCTCCCAAAGCCAATGTACTGACAATGAGTGAGGCTCTGTTAATAACGACATCGCAAATCAATCTTCTAATTGAAGGCAGCGAGCTTGTTTCTCCTCCAAAAGCCAATGTACTGACAATGAGTGAGGCTCTGTTAATAACGACATCGCAAATGAATCTTCTAATTGAAGACAGCGAGCTTGTTTCTCCTCCAAAAGCCAATGTTCTGACAATGAGTGAGGCTCTGTTAATAACGACATCGCAAATGAATCTTCTAATTGAAGACAGCGAGCTTGTTTCTCCTCCCAAAGCCAATTTACTGACAATGAGTGAGGCTCTGTTAATAAGGACATCGCAAATGAATCTTCTAATTGAAGACAGCGAACCTGTTTCTCCTCCCAAAGCCAATGTACTGACAATGAGTGAGGCTCTGTTAATAAATACATCGCAAATGAATCTTCTAATTGAAGACAGCGAGCTTGTTTCTCCTCCAAAACCAATATACTGACAATGAGTGAGGTTCTGTTAATAACGACATCGCAAATCAATCTTCTAATTGAAGACAGCGAGCTTGTTTCTCCTCCAAAAGCCAATGTACTGAAAATGAGTGAGGCTCTGTTAATAACGACATCGCAAATGAATCTTCTAATTGAAGACAACGAGCTTTTTTCTCCTCCAAAAGCCAATGTACTGACAATGAGTGAGGCTCTGTTAATAACGACATCGCAAATGAATCTTCTAATTGAAGACAGCGAGCTTGTTTCTCCTCCAAAAGCCAATGTTCTGACAATGAGTGAGGCTCTGTTAATAACGACATCGCAAATGAATCTTCTAATTGAAGACAGCGAGCTTGTTTCTCCTCCCAAATCCAATTTACTGACAATGAGTGAGGCTCTGTTAATAACGGCATCGCAAATGAATCTTCTAATTGAAGAAGGCGAGCTTGTTTCTCCTCCCAAAGCCAATGTACTGACAATGAGTGAGGCTCTGTTAATAACGACATCGCAAATGAATCATTTAATTGAAGACAGCGAGCTTGTTTCTTCTCCAAAAGCCAATATACTGACAATGAGTGAAGTTCTGTTAATAACGACATAGCAAATGAATCTTCTAATTGAAGACAGCGAGCTTGTTTCTCCTCCCAAAGCCAATGTACTGACAATGAGTGAGGCTCTGTTAATAACGACATCGCAAATGAATCTTCTAATTGAAGACAGCGAGCTTGTTTCTCCTCCCAAAGCCAATGTACGGACAACGAGTGAGGCTCTGTTAATAACGACATCGCAAATGAATCTTCTAATTGAAGACAGCGAGCTTGTTTCTCCTCCCAAAGCCAATGTACTGACTATGAGTGAGGTTCTGTTAATAATGACATCTCAAATGAATCTTCTAAATGAAGACAGCGAGCTTGTTTCTCCTCCCAAAGCCAATGTACTGACAATGAGTGAGGCTCTGTTAATAACGACATCGCAAATGAATCTTCTAATTGAAGACAGCGAGCGTGTTTCTCCTCCAAAAGCCAATGTAATGACAATGAGTGAGGGTCTGTTAATAACGACATCGCAAATGAATCTTCTAATTGAAGACAGCGAGCTTGTTTCTCCTCCCAAATCCAATGTACTGACAATGAGTGAGGCTCTGTTAATAACAACATCGCAAATGAATCTTCTAATAGAAGACAACGAGCTTGTTTCTCCTCCAAAAGCCAATGTACTGACAATGAGTGAGGCTCTGTTAATAACGACATCGCAAATGAATCTTCTAATTGAAGAAAGCGAGCTTGTTTCTCCTCCCAAAGCCAATGTACTGATAATGAGTGAGGCTCTGTTAATAACGACATCGCAAATGAATCTTCTAATTGAAGACAGCGGGCTTGTTTCTCCTCCAAAAGCCAATGTACTGACAATGAGTGAGGCTCTGTTAATAACGACATCGCAAATGAATCTTCTAATTGAAGACAACGAGCTTGTTTCTCCCCCCAAAGCCAATGTACTGACAATGAGTGAGGCTCTGTTAATAACGACATCGCAAATGAATCTTCTAATTGAAGACAACGAGCTTGTTTCTCCCCCCAAAGCCAATGTACTGACAATGAGTGAGGCTCTGTTAATAACGACATCGCAAATGAATCTTCTAATTGAAGACAGCGAGCGTGTTTCTCCTCCAAAAGCCAATGTAATGACAATGAGTGAGGGTCTGTTAATAACGACATCGCAAATGAATCTTCAAATTGAAGACAGCGAGCTTGTTTCTCCTCCCAAATCCAATGTACTGACAATGAGTGAGGCTCTGTTAATAACGACATCGCAAATGAATCTTCTAATTGAAGACAGCGGGCTTGTTTCTCCTCCAAAAGCCAATGTACTGACAATGAGTGTGTCTCTGTTAATAACGACATCGCAAATGAATCTTCTAATTGAAGACAGTGAGCTTGTTTTTCCTCCCAAAGCCAATGTACTGACAACGAGTGAGGCTCTGTTAATAAGGACATCGCAAATGAATCTTCTAATTGAAGACAGCGAGCTTGTTTCTCCTCCCAAAGCCAATGTACTGACAATGAGTGAGGCTCTGTTAATAACGACATCGCAAATGAATCTTCTAATTGAAGACAGCGAGCTTGTTTCTCTTCCCAAAGTCAATGTACTGACAATGAGTGAGGCTCTGTTAATAACGACATCGCATATGAATCTTCTAATTGAAGACAGCGAGCTTGTTTCTCCTCCCAAAGCCAATGTACTGACAATGAGTGAGGCTCTGTTAATAACGACATCGCAAATGTATCTTCTAATTGTAGACAGCGAGCATGTTTCCCCACCAAAAGCCAATGTACTGACAATGAATGAGGCTCTGTTAATAACGACATCGCAAATGAATCTTCTAATTGAAGACAGCGAGCTTGTTTCTCCTCCCAAAGCCAATGTACTGACAATGAGTGGGGCTCTGTTAATAACGACATCGCAAATGAATCTTCTAATTGAAGACGGCGAGCTTGTTTCTCCTCCCAAAGCCAATGTACTGACAATGAGTGAGGCTCTGTTAATAACGACATCGCAAATGAATCTTCTAAATGAAGACAGCGAGCTTGTTTCTCCTCCCAAAGCCAATGTACTGACAATGAGTGAGGCTCTGTTAATAACGACATCGCAAATGAATCTTCTAATTGAAGACAGCGAGCTTGTTTCTCCCCCCAAAGCTAATGTACTGACAATGAGTGAGGCTCTGTTAATAACGACATCGCAAATGAATCTTCTAAATGAAGACAGCGAGCTTGTTTCTCCTCCCAAAGCCAATGTACTGACAATGAGTGAGGCTCTGTTAATAACGACATCGCAAATGAATCTTCTAATTGAAGACAGCGAGCTTGTTTCTCCTCCCAAAGCCAATGTACTGACAATGAGTGAGGCTCTGTTAATAACGACATCGCAAATCAATCTTCTAATTGAAGGCAGCGAGCTTGTTTCTCCTCCAAAAGCCAATGTACTGACAATGAGTGAGGCTCTGTTAATAACGACATCGCAAATGAATCTTCTAATTGAAGACAGCGAGCTTGTTTCTCCTCCAAAAGCCAATGTTCTGACAATGAGTGAGGCTCTGTTAATAACGACATCGCAAATGAATCTTCTAATTGAAGACAGCGAGCTTGTTTCTCCTCCCAAAGCCAATTTACTGACAATGAGTGAGGCTCTGTTAATAAGGACATCGCAAATGAATCTTCTAATTGAAGACAGCGAACCTGTTTCTCCTCCCAAAGCCAATGTACTGACAATGAGTGAGGCTCCGTTAATAAATACATCGCAAATGAATCTTCTAATTGAAGACAGCGAGCTTGTTTCTCCTCCAAAACCAATATACTGACAATGAGTGAGGTTCTGTTAATAACGACATCGCAAATCAATCTTCTAATTGAAGACAGCGAGCTTGTTTCTCCTCCAAAAGCCAATGTACTGAAAATGAGTGAGGCTCTGTTAATAACGACATCGCAAATGAATCTTCTAATTGAAGACAACGAGCTTTTTTCTCCTCCAAAAGCCAATGTACTGACAATGAGTGAGGCTCTGTTAATAACGACATCGCAAATGAATCTTCTAATTGAAGACAGCGAGCTTGTTTCTCCTCCAAAAGCCAATGTTCTGACAATGAGTGAGGCTCTGTTAATAACGACATCGCAAATGAATCTTCTAATTGAAGACAGCGAGCTTGTTTCTCCTCCCAAATCCAATTTACTGACAATGAGTGAGGCTCTGTTAATAACGGCATCGCAAATGAATCTTCTAATTGAAGAAGGCGAGCTTGTTTCTCCTCCCAAAGCCAATGTACTGACAATGAGTGAGGCTCTGTTAATAACGACATCGCAAATGAATCATTTAATTGAAGACAGCGAGCTTGTTTCTTCTCCAAAAGCCAATATACTGACAATGAGTGAAGTTCTGTTAATAACGACATAGCAAATGAATCTTCTAATTGAAGACAGCGAGCTTGTTTCTCCTCCCAAAGCCAATGTACTGACAATGAGTGAGGCTCTGTTAATAACGACATCGCAAATGAATCTTCTAATTGAAGACAGCGAGCTTGTTTCTCCTCCCAAAGCCAATGTACGGACAACGAGTGAGGCTCTGTTAATAACGACATCGCAAATGAATCTTCTAATTGAAGACAGCGAGCTTGTTTCTCCTCCCAAAGCCAATGTACTGACTATGAGTGAGGTTCTGTTAATAATGACATCTCAAATGAATCTTCTAAATGAAGACAGCGAGCTTGTTTCTCCTCCCAAAGCCAATGTACTGACAATGAGTGAGGCTCTGTTAATAACGACATCGCAAATGAATCTTCTAATTGAAGACAGCGAGCGTGTTTCTCCTCCAAAAGCCAATGTAATGACAATGAGTGAGGGTCTGTTAATAACGACATCGCAAATGAATCTTCTAATTGAAGACAGCGAGCTTGTTTCTCCTCCCAAATCCAATGTACTGACAATGAGTGAGGCTCTGTTAATAACAACATCGCAAATGAATCTTCTAATTGAATACAACGAGCTTGTTTCTCCTCCAAAATCCAATGTACTGACAATGAGTGAGGCTCTGTTAATAACGACATCGCAAATGAATCTTCTAATTGAAGAAAGCGAGCTTGTTTCTCCTCCCAAAGCCAATGTACTGATAATGAGTGAGGCTCTGTTAATAACGACATCGCAAATGAATCTTCTAATTGAAGACAGCGGGCTTGTTTCTCCTCCAAAAGCCAATGTACTGACAATGAGTGAGGCTCTGTTAATAACGACATCGCAAATGAATCTTCTAATTGAAGACAACGAGCTTGTTTCTCCCCCCAAAGCCAATGTACTGACAATGAGTGAGGCTCTGTTAATAACGACATCGCAAATGAATCTTCTAATTGAAGACAGCGAGCTTGTTTCTCCTCCCAAAGCCAATGTACTGACAATGAGTGAGGCTCTGTTAATAACGACATCGCAAATGAATCTTCTAATTGAAGACAGCGAGCTTGTTTCTCCTCCCAAAGCCAATGTACTGACAATGAGTGAGGCTCTGTTAATAACGACATCGCATATGAATCTTCTAATTGAAGACAGCGAGCTTGTTTCTCCTCCCAAAGCCAATGTAGTGACAATGAGTGAGGCTCTGTTAATAACGACATCGCAAATGTATCTTCTAATTGTAGACAGCGATCATGTTTCTCCACCAAAAGCCAATGTACTGACAATGAATGAGGCTCTGTTAATAACGACATCGCAAATGAATCTTCTAATTGAAGACAGCGAGCTTGTTTCTCCTCCCAAAGCCAATGTACTGACAATGAGTGAGGCTCTGTTAATAACGACATCGCAAATGAATCTTCTAATTGAAGACGGCGAGCTTATTTCTCCTCCCAAAGCCAATGTACTGACAATGAGTGAGGCTCTGTTAATAACGACATCGCAAATGAATCTTCTAAATGAAGACAGCGAGCTTGTTTCTCCTCCCAAAGCCAATGTACTGACAATGAGTGAGGTTCTGTTAATAACGACATCGCAAATGAATCTTCTAATTGAAGACAGCGAGCTTGTTTCTCCTCCAAAAGCCAATTTACTGAAAATGAGTGAGGCTCTGTTAATAACGACATCGCAAATGAATCTTCTAATTGAAGACAACGAGCTTGTTTCTCCTCCAAAAGCCAATGTACTGACAATGAGTGAGGGTCTGTTAATAACGACATCGCAAATGAATCTTCTAATTGAAGACAGCAAGCTTGTTTCTCCTCCAAAAGCCAATGTTCTGACAATGAGTGAGGCTCTATTAATAACGACATCGCAAATGAATCTTCTAATTGAAGACAGCGAGCTTGTTTCTCCTCCCAAATCCAATTTACTGACAATGAGTGAGGCTCTGTTAATAACGACATCGCAAATGAATGTTCTAATTGAAGACAGCGAGCTTGTTTCTCCTCCAAAAGCCAATGTTCTGACAATGAGTGAGGCTCTGTTAATAACGACATCGCAAATGAATCTTCTAATTGAAAACAGCGAGCTTGTTTCTCCTCCCAAATCCAATGTACTGACAATGAGTGTGGCTCTGTTAATAACGACATCGCAAATTAATCTTCTAAT
This sequence comes from Acanthosepion esculentum, assembly GCA_964036315.1. NCBI lineage: Eukaryota > Metazoa > Mollusca > Cephalopoda > Sepiida > Sepiidae > Acanthosepion > Acanthosepion esculentum. Next base: position 113,798,423 of record OZ038482.1, on the reverse strand, counting down.
TGAAGACAGCGAGCTGGTTTCTCCTCCCAAAGCCAATGTACTGACAATGAGTGAGGCTCTGTTAATAATGACATCGCAAATGAATCTTCTAATTGAAGACAGCGAGCTTGTTTCTCCTCCCAAAGCCAATGTACTGACAATGAGTGAGGCTCTGTTAATAACGACATCGCAAATGAATCTTCTAATTGAAGACAGCGAGCTTGTTTCTCCTCCCAAAGCCAATGTAGTGACAATGAGTGAGGCTCTGTTAATAACGACATCGCAAATGTATCTTCTAATTGTAGACAGCGAGCATGTTTCTCCACCAAAAGCCAATGTACTGACAATGAATGAGGCTCTGTTAATAACGACATCGCAAATGAATCTTCTAATTGAAGACAGCGAGCTTGTTTCTCCTCCCAAAGCCAATGTACTGACAATGAGTGAGGCTCTGTTAATAACGACATCGCAAATGAATCTTCTAATTGAAGACGGCGAGCTTGTTTCTCCTCCCAAAGCCAATTTACTGACAATGAGTGAGGCTCTGTTAATAAGGACATCGCAAATGAATCTTCTAAGTGAAGACAGCGAGCCTGTTTCTCCTCCCAAAGCCAATGTACTGACAATGAGTGAGGCTCTGTTAATAACGACATCGCAAATGAATCTTCTAATTGAAGACAGCGAGCTTGTTTCTCCTCCAAAACCAATATACTGACAATGAGTGAGGTTCTGTTAATAACGACATCGCAAATGAATCTTCTAATTGAAGACAGCGAGCTTGTTTCTCCTCCCAAATCCAATTTACTGACAATGAGTGAGGCTCTGTTAATAACGACATCGCAAATGAATCTTCTAATTGAAGACAGCGAGCTTGTTTCTCCTCCAAAAGCCAATGTTCTGACAATGAGTGAGGCTCTGTTAATAACGACATCGCAAATGAATCTTCTAATTGAAGACAGCGAGCTTGTTTCTCCTCCCAAATCCAATGTACTGACAATGAGTGTGGCTCTGTTAATAACGACATCGCAAATGAATCTTCTAATTGAAGACAGCGAGCTGGTTTCTCCTCCCAAAGCCAATGTACTGACAATGAGTGAGGCTCTGTTAATAATGACATCGCAAATGAATCTTCTAATTGAAGACAGCGAGCTTGTTTCTCCTCCCAAAGCCAATGTACTGACAATGAGTGAGGCTCTGTTAATAACGACATCGCAAATGAATCTTCTAATTGAAGACAGCGAGCTTGTTTCTCCTCCCAAATCCAATGTACTGACAATGAGTGAGGCTCTGTTAATAACGACATCGCAAATGAATCTTCTAATTGAAGACAGCGAGCTTGTTTCTCCTCCCAAAGCCAATGTACTGACAATGAGTGAGGCTCTGTTAATAATGACATCGCAAATGAATCTTCTAATTGAAGCCAGCGAGCTTGTTTCTCCTCCCAAAGCCAATGTACTGACAATAAGTGAGGCTCTTTTAATAACGACATCGCAAATGAGTCTTCTAATTGAAGACAGCGAGCTTGTTCCTCCTCCAAAAGCCAATATATCGACAATGAGTGAGGCTCTGTTAATAACGACATCGCAAATGAATCTTCTAAATGAAGACAGCGAGCTTGTTTCTCCTCCAAAAGCCAATGTACTGACAATGAGTGAGGCTCTGTTAATAACGACATCGCAAATGAATCTTCTAATTGAACACAGCGAGCTTGTTTCTCCTCCCAAAGCCAATGTACTGACAATGAGTGAGGGTCTGTTAATAACGACATCGCAAATGAATCTTCTAATTGAAGACAGCGAGCTTGTTTCTCCTCCCAACCCAAAGTACTGACAATGAGTGAGGCTCTGTTAATAACGACATCGCAAATGAATCTTCTAATTGAAGACAGCGAGCTTAAAAAAGAAAAGAATCACCATTATCTACTACGAAACATAACTCTATACAAACCTTTCTAAAACAATATGTGATCTGGAATTGGAATGAAAGTAATGCTGGCACGTCCCCTAAATTCTTCATAAAAATTCACAATGTCGAATTATTAAATACCAAACACTTCAACAATATATGTATATTGATTCGTCACCTCGAGACGATGTAATTGTTAAGAAGCTTGTCTCGCTAGAGCATTTACGATTGAGTAGCGAGTTCGATCCTCACTGGCTATTTTTGACAGTCTTTCGGCCTTATGCCACATCTAAACTACGCTTGAAAAATCCCTATATGTGTAAAGATTTGTTATAAAAAATTAGTATAGGTGATAAGGAAAATGAACATAGAATAGTTTGGGCCAGAGATAGTTTCGCTCAACACTGCAAATTGCTACAGAACTAAAACATTAACCTAAAATCTCAATTCATGTTCTTAAAGCGTCTCGTCAGAAAAAGACGTAATTATGAATTCCAAGCATAGTACCAAACTCATCCAGAAATATTTTAACTGTGCTTTAGCATACCCACGGATGAGGGTATGTCCCCATTCACATAAATACAGTAGTAAATACTGTATGTTGGTCTGCATTTGGAAATTCATTGTGGAATTCACTTAACTCACTTTTAGCAGTTGAATACTTCTTCTACGCGCCGCTGGCGAATCTTATATGTGTTGTTCTTGTCCTAAGTATTATCGTTCATTACCAACCATCGCGTGAATATTCTGTTCAGTAACCTTTCCTAGGTTACAACAAACTATATTCTGAGTAGATCAGCTTTCTCAGAATAATGGTTAAATTAATGACAATCAAGATGTTGACATTCTACACAACTTCAAACAAAATGGTAGGAACATAGGAACCGCTATGGATACTGGGAAGAGCGATAACAGTTACTTGATTGAAGAAACCTGTTTTCCTGAAAAATACCTTTAAGAGAAAATTTTATAAAGTTCAACCGAATTCAACACTATTTCCCTTATAAGGAAACGATTAATATTCCCATTTTCATTCTTCTTTCTTTTATGTGCCTTATCTCTTCAGAGCGTAGGCGATCATGGACCTCCACATCTTCCTGTCTCTTGTAGCTCATAATAAGTTTTGCCTTTTTGTTATATCTCCCAAACTCTGTTCTACCATCCATTTTCTCGAGCCCATCAAAAACGTTACGGGCTGCTTTCCTCTGTCTTTCTTTTCCTCAATCTGTTCTGCGAATATCACGTTTTTAAAGCCCTCCTTCCCTATTACGTGTACCAGAAATGTCAAATGTCACTTATTAAGTGTAAATTTCCTTTTCGTTTCCTTTCTCTCCAAAAACTCGTTGTTACTCACATGTTCGGTCCATGGTATCCTCAGCATCCTCCTGTAGGACCTCACTTCTGTAGCTTCAAGTCTCTTCTTCATCATTGAGAAGATTGTCCATCATTTGCTGCCATACAGGAGGAGAGATATTATGTAACAGTCCAGTACTGTTTACTTTGTTTCGAAGGAAATCTTTGTGTCTGTTAATTCTCTTTAACTTTTGGAAGGAATCTTTGCCCATCTCAATACGTCTTCGGATCTCATTCCTTAATGGCTGTTCAACGAAAGAGAACAACCATTTTCCTTTCCATTTTTAATTTCACTCATTTCAAATCAGAT
>OZ038482.1:113632376-113789876 GCA_964036315.1 Acanthosepion esculentum | reverse complement strand
GAAAACGGTTTTTGATATAAACAACATTAGCTTTTGTCCACAGAAAACGGTTTTTGATATCATAAACAGTATTAGCTTCCACAATCACAAGAACAGCTTTCAAAAACGCTTGGATACGGTCGTCACGGAAAACAAACAGTCAAATACAAATATTTGTAAAGTCGGATAAGACTACAAACTTCTACAAACTCGATGCAATGGATTATAATACCTTGATTAAAAAAGAATTAACGAAAGATTACAAGAAGGTTAATACAGATAATTATAAATATGTAAACATCATTAATTCTTCGGACAAATAGATTACCGATAAGCCGAAAATCAGTGATAGTGTGTCCAAACTTTTGACCAGGGTAGCCTACATTCTACTTAAAGAACATAAACCTGATTTAACTAGCTACAACGATTATCAACTCGACCTAATCTGAAATCGGGAGAATTAGTAGAACGATCCTGGAACGTGTAAACAAACAGATAAAGGGTCAGCTCGCCCTAATCCAATGTGTCGCCACTGCAGAAGTGATTGATTGATTTAAAAGCCTCAGTAACAAAAACAGCAGTACCTTCATCCAATTTGACATCGTGGACTCCTATCCATCGATATCTAAAGACCTTTTTGAAACAGCATTGGAGTTTGCCGAGTTTTACTCCGATATTTCTAAGGATGAAATCGACATAATCCTAAATTGCATGAAATCAATTATGATACACAACAATGAACAATGTATAAAAACAAATCTGGTGAAAACTTTGATGTATCGATGGGATCGCTGGATTCTGCTAAATCATCGGACTTGGTCGGACTGTTCATTTTATACAATCTCACAGTTCACATTGAAATTAGTTTAAATAATATAGGGATTTATAGAGACGATGGTTTGATGGTAGTGAATAATTCTGCCGGAAGCAAAGTTGACAAGTTGAGGAAATGGATTCATAGAGTGTTTAAATCTTTACACCTCAAGGTTAAAATTAATTCTAACATAAAGCAAGTAGACTTCTTAGATGTAACCTTAAACTTACACTTAAATAATTTCCAACCTTTCTTAAAAAATAATGCTAACCCCATTTCTATAAACCCTAATTCCAATCACCCAAAGCCAGTTATTAAACATATCCCGTCATCCGTTGAACGCCGTATAAACAAGCACTCTTCTAGCAAGGAAATATTCTATAAGCACAAAATTATCTCCATATAACAAAATCCTTAACGATAGTGGTTACAGATCTTCCGAAATTAAATATATAGAAAATTGTAGTTATTCTAAAAAAAAAAAAAACAATAGAGGAAGGAGAATAATTGGGTATACACCTCCCTTTAACAAATTAGTCCGTACCAAATTAAGACACAAATTCTTAAATCTAATTAACAAGCATTTCCCTACGGAGAGCAAATTAAGCCAGGTCTTCAACCGCAATGCCTTAAAAATTAGCTATAGCTGTTCTAGAAACTTAGATAAAATTATTAAACCACATAACAATAGAATACTGAAACTACATAGTGATAATAAACGAAACCTAAATACAAGTTCTAATACACCCCAAGAAAAAAGACTCTGCAACTGTAGAATCCCCGATCCATGTCCATTATTAAACAGATGCTTAACCAAATCCATAGTGTATATGGCCTATATCTCATCAAATGAGAACCCCAGAGATATTAAGCTGTATGTGGGGTCAACTCGCAGACCTTTTAAGAATAGGTATTTACAATCACATGAACTCCTTTATAAATACGGCCAAACGAAATATGATATCACATTCGAAATATTTTTGGAAACTCAAGGAAGAAGGAAAACACCTATGGTTAAATGGAAAATTCTAAGACAAGGCAGAACCTGTAATTCTCTGAACGAGCCTTGCTTTTTATGTATGCAGGAGAAAATATGTATTATTGAACTTTTGAATAACACCCAATTATTAAATCAAAGATATGAAACAACCGTTTTCTGTAGACATACTAAGGATCTAACACTACAATCTTGTTAAATTCTTAATTCCATAACTATAAACGTTTTAAAATTATAACTCACCTCCTTCAATAGATTCCCTACCCACTTATGTACTTCTCCACTAATTAAATTAGGATTCTTAATATTTTTTTCATATATATTACTGGTAATATTTTCAGATAAATCGTTTTACACCCATACTTATTCTACACGCTATACGGTCCAGAAATATTTCAAAATTTGATTATAGAAGGTTATATTAACATCCCTTATATTTTTTTTGTTTTTAAAGGAAATCACCACTTCTAAATTTTAATTCACAAAACACTTTCATTGATTACAGACTTATTAGTGATAACCCCCAACATAAATACATGCAATTCAGCTCTAGAATTTTTATAGTAAACCAAAAATAACATTCCCAATTACTACTAGAACTATCGCTAAAATCTTTACCTACTCAAACGTAATCCTACCCCTATCTCCATCATTCTTCCCCTACCTCTCACTCTTAGGACGCTTGTGAGCCTGAACTTTTGACCGGTGTTTATCGGCAAAAAGATTTCCAGTCATCATTAAACACCCAATCTATTCTTCACGAAACTGCTATCAACAAGCACTATTGTTTCACTCCGTCACCGTTTTTTTATGTATATTGTTCTTCTCAAACAAATGGGAAAAAAGGAAGTGACGTTTCACATACAGCTTGCCTACAAGCAGGATTGTTCGATTATCGCCCGTCGAAGTGCAGTTGTAATGCACTGAAACGAAGTTGCATCTTTGTAGTGAGTAAAATGTTTTTGTCTGTATGATAAAATTATAATAAATAAATAATTATAGCTCTACTATCGGTATCGAGCCCTCTTTTGGATTAATGCTGTGAACGTTGGAATTTATATATTACTTTCGTTCTCATCGCATCGGATATATATGTGTGTGTGTGTGTGTGTGTGTGTGTGTGTGTGTGTGTGTGTGTGTGTATAAAAGAACGAAGAATAAAATTTCAACATTCATTTAAAAAAGGGTTCAATACAAAAGTAGAGCAATAAATATTTATTATGCACTGTTACATAAGGACATGTAAATAGCCACTACAAAACTGTACATCTTCTTTCTGTATTGAATCAGGATTTCTTTGGGTGGCAAACAACGATGGTATTTCACCATCATTGACCGTACCATCATTGTTTGCGACCTGAAGAAACGTTAATTTTACGTTGAAAGAAAATGTACAATTTTGTAGTGGATATTTACATGTCCTTATGTAACAGTGCATAATATATATATATATATATATATATATATATATATATATATATATATATATATATATATATATATTAGGATATTAAAACGTTAAAAATCGCGACACAATTATGTTTCAACATTATTAATGTGTCTCCTCGGGCGATGTTAAACTACTGGCGAGTGAACGATTAATTTAATTTCAAAAGCAGAATACTTAAAAAATAGGCTTGTGAGCTTTGCCGTGATTAACTAATCGAAAATGACCTAGTCTCAATTCAAATTCACCGTAAAAAAATTAATATAGGCCATGATACGAAGTTTTCTGCATATAAATCCTAGACAATTTCCTTATGGGCACATACAAGTTGTTCCAATATTTCGTAAGATATATCGAAGTCTGACATTCAACTTTCCTAAGAAGTAAAAGCGATAGAGGTAGTAGGTTATTTAACATAAAGCTAACTAGTTATCAGCTTCTAACATATTTTTTTAGTTAAATAAAAGGCCCATTTAAGAAACTGTTAAATAACCATTTGAAAAAATACAGAACTACTTTGGCAAATTAATATGCAACCGTTAAATAAAGAGCATCCATATAAGATATTAATAATACCAACTAAACATCAATACAAAGCAATATTACATCAAAATGAATCTTAAAAACAGAATATCAAGCCATATAAGTTGCACCATAGTTCATCTACTGATTATTAAGAAAAGTATTATCAAATTCAAACCTTAGACATCTTAAAGTAAAAGGTAGGCTATGCCTAGAATTTACAGTCAATTCACTTCTTTAGTTTAATAAGGACTGTTTATCAGAAAATCTGATAATTTCTAATTTTTCATGTAAGCATAGAAAACAGGGATCATTTAAAGATCTACATGTTTTAGCTTTTTTTAAATTTACCGTTTTACCTTAGGAGTTTTATTTGCTTCTTTTAAATTCCAAAAATATTTAGAAATAAATGTACTAATTTTATAATTACTATTGGTGCAGGATAAGATATGTTGATACCACCTAGTCTTAAAAGAAGTCTTATTACTAATATAACATAACAGTCAGATTCTCTATTGTAGAAATAGTACTTAGATAAACAAGAGAGGTGGTTAAACATTCGCTTCGTAAAGGGCATTCGTTAGAATTCTTGCAAATACATTGGTTGATATTATCAAGAGTATTTATTTTGGGATGTGCATTATTATCCAAATTTTAAAATTTTAAACCAATTTAAACATTTGTATAATAATGATTTTACAGTGGCTTTGTAGATTATATTGTTTTACAAGCAATTGTCATTTAAGGGATATTCGTTTGATTTGCACGGGAGGATTATTTGGTCGTGTTTATAGTGTTGCTTTTTTTATTATTTGTGTCGTGTTTTCGTTGCACGACCCGATCTGATTGGGCATGGAATTCTTACAGTGATGGATTGTCTTTTTTAATGTTTTCATGTAAGACCAAAAAAAACCGCGCGAAAAATATCAATATGGTTGCAATAAAAGTGTGATGACGTCTGGACTTTCTCAAAATGGATAATGCGACAGGCAGTGATGGGCAGTAAGCTAACTTATTGACATCCGGCTTCCTTATGCGCCTTCTATCTCTCTCTCTCTCTCCCTGTCTCTCACTCGTTTACTCCAAGAAAGAGGTTACGACTACTGTGTCTCATCACTAAAATAAAGACAGAAATAAATATATGCTAAACTTTTCTGTTGTCAATACAGTCTGGTTCTGCAATGGAGTTTGATGAAGTCAGAGACGACAAGGATATGCAACAGAAACAACTGAATATCATGGGTTAGTAATGTTTACAACTTCCATTGCTACTCAGTTTGATTCAATAATGCTTTGTTTCTTAATTTCAAGGATATTTTTAACATGAAAAATATTTATATATCAAATGAATCATATTTCAGTAATACTCTCTGTCTCTCTTTCTCTTTCCTCCAGTCTGAGTTAAAGAAAAAAATGTGATTTATTAAATAGTACATAAACCTAATTTAATCGATTTTTACTCCGAATTATTTATTTCGAAATCCTATGACGCCTAAAGAAATCAATCAAAAATATATTTGAAGAGGTAAATCTCTATTGTGTAACTTATTACCAGAGATTTTGAGAGAATGAACAATTCATTATTAATGTTCGACCGATGATATCAAAGGGATTTATATAAGAAGATAGAATGGAGTGGAGATTAAGCAAAAATTCGCAGCCAATAAAAGTATCTATTTCTGCAGATCATAATTTGTATTCCGTCACTTAATGAATATTCATGACAAACTTAGATGTCGGTTTTGCTGAAGACATTATTCGGAGAGCCTAGAAAGGTTTTTCTATAATTAATTGAATAAATAATACCTACTTCTGTCATCTATCTGAAGGAGATCGATTTTTTACGTTTAGAATGTCTTGTTCCCTAATCTGGGCATAATTCTACGCTAGGCAAGATCGTATGGAAGAATGTCTCTTGTCCATGCAGAATATTTTTTCTAGAGTTAATGGAGCTTGAAGGCAGTGTCGTCTAAGTTGCTACAGCGAGATTAAAGACAGCATCAAATTAGATTAGGAATTCCAAATCCAAATTTGACATCTGGATTTACTTACGAAAGTTTTTCTATCGTGGAATTTGGTAGGACGCAACGAGATATAAGATAAGTAATGTACTTGATCAGCACTTGCTGAAAGTGTTTGAGGTTGAAAAACACGAAACTTTCAATGAAGGTAAGGAAAAGTCACTGACGTTTCACCTGGGCGTATTCGCAGTTTGGTTCGATTGATTTTGTTTAGAAGCATATCAATAGGTTATTTAATGCAAAAATCTAAATATTTTGGACATAATTTTGTGGCTTCAAGTATATATATTTTTAACGCAATTGTATGCCTTCAACTACAGATAAAATCTATTGTTGGTAATTCTGCTATAAAATTTATCGCTGGTCTTTTTACTATAAATATATATTATTTGTGATTTTACTATGAATATGTATTGTTAGTAATTAAAAAATATATTACTGGTATTTTTACTATAAAAATGTATTTTTATACGTTCATAGTGTTTTGTTTTTGTTTGGGGGTTCGCTATTTGCCCATATTTGGGACCCCAACAAGTGCTACCCCCTCATGTCATGATGGACCTCGGAATAAAAGAATTAAAATGTGGTTCCACGCTCATCGAAATCTTCCGATCAGAAGTCTTGTTGCCGCATGTAGTTTATCGTTATACTCGATACTTGGAGCGTTCGATAAATATATGTTCCAAATAAGACATAAAATATAATGTGTTAAGCATTATTTCTCCATTTCCGGTGTTGCGTCACGCTAAGCTAGTTTCAAAATGGCTACCTGTTGTTTAATGGAATTCTGAGATTGTCTTTTCTCCCTTTAACGTTTTTTTTTTAAGTTAACCGTCGGCGAAATTTGAAAAACAACGGAGGCTTAAATTCAGAATGTTCCTTCTGATCGACTGGCTGCCAACCAAGCTTAGAGAGTCCCTGGACATTTTTGACTTAATTATGTTTTGTAATAAGACTTTGTTAAAAATGTATTATTTCAAACGATATCTAATTGAAACTTAAACGCTACAGAGTCGAACTGGATCTGAAGGTGTCTTTGGGAGTATGTCACTTGTAGAATAAGCTCAACAGTATTTATACGTGCCAAGCTTTCTTTCTCATTGGTCGCAAGGTCAAAACAAATTAACCGGATGTCTCTTTGAATAACATGGTCAAGTGGTCAGTTTGGTGGGGTCGCGGTCGAAATGAAACGAATTGGGGCGTATATCGTGAGAATTTAAACACACTTGACTATTTCTATAAGCGTACCATGCGTGGCCACAACATCATGGGAAAGAAAAAAGAAAGAAAAGAAAAAATAATTAAAACAAAGAAAGATGTCTTCTTATTAAGAATATTTTGCATCTAAATCGGACATTGTTGTGGCCTTGTTAGGCCCAGAAATAAAGACACAAGAGAGGAATTGAGCCAAACAAATATATTAACAGAAACAGTAATACAAACAAGAGTGTTACAGCAAGAATGTTCGGTCTGACTGTCAGAGCTGACTTCTGGAAACTTCTCGATATTTATTCTGCTATGTACAGAAAATGTGGCACAAGGCCAAAATGGGGGATGGAGAAAAGGACGGTCTTCTTCTGTCTTAACTTTAAACTCAGCTAGCCACAAACACTGACCCAAACATACAAACAATATTCCAAACACCAAAGCTTACATTCTTACTTACCTTTCTTAATACATCCACCATAATACCTCATCGTCTCTATGAAAATCATAACTAGTCCCCAGATGTACAATTCATTGTCTGGCGGGAGGGGGGAAATAAAACAACAATTTTAAAAACTAGCCCCAATGAGTATTCATTCAGTCCATTTTAACCATTAATCTGAGAAAGCGGATCTATTACAGTTGATTTTTTTTCTAATTATGTAGCGCCAGTCCACATGGTTCGAAGAAGGGTGACCTTCGTCAAGATCTACATGGTTCTCTCGCTCAAAGCCATTTCGAACCACTGATCTTAAATATGGTTGCATACATTTGACAGTTTAGATATTTTTGAGCGGGTTTGGTGCTACACATGACATCTAGTTAACATTCATGTCAGTCAGCTGTTGGCTCTCACGCTGGCCAATAGAATCTTCCTGGCTATTCGTGGCAGACAGCTATAGGCTCCCACTCTGGCCAGTAGGAAATGGCCGCAAACTACATGAAAACTGCCGTAGAAGCAAGAAAAAATCGATTATTTCGACTATCGATGGGAGTTGGGAAATGCAAAGTCGGTCTTGGTCTTCCCGCTAACTTGGAGCATGTGTATGTAAATTTTGGTGCAAATCCGTCAAAGATTGCGGCCGGGCATTCGTCACACACACACACACACACACACACACACACACACACATCCTGCTTTATATATATATATATATATATATATATATATATATATATATATATATATATATATATATATATATCGGATGTAAAAGTAAAATTGTTCAAATCGTGTAATAGCATAATTGTTCATTGCGCAAAATGTTTAATTTCTAAAAAACCACTAAACTAATTGAGTCTCTTAAGTTAATATGATTTCGCCATTTTATATCATTAACTTTACCAATTCACTTTTTGTATGAATGATTCATTGTAATATAAATTAAACTGCACCACATATTTGATTTAAAAGAACTAATCCGACGTGCAAATTTTCGGGTTAACAACTGAGACATTACTCTATTTATTGAACTATTTTTATTTTTATTGACTGATAAACTCCTACAACAAAAAAATCTCAAATTGCCATATTAGTAAACAAAAAAACGCACCCACTTAAATTTTTAAAATTTGAACCTTCTCGTTGCAACTGCACGCTTCAAAAGTTTGTATCCGTTATCAATAACACATTTAAAAAAAAAAAATAAGAAGGAAAAAAACATATTTCAATTCGCATTATATTTTTCGTCTCGGATGCTACCAGAATTTTACCAAAAACAAATTAAATTCCATGCCTGATGATGACTGGAAAGTACTTGGGTATTAAAGAAAGAACTTATATAGTTTATAATTTTAAAAAACAAGGATCATAACATTCATCGAGTGATTAGTAGGTTAATGCATGTTTAAAATTTAGTTAGCGAAGAGATTTCGCCATTTTATATCATTAACTTTACTAATTTACTTTTTGTATGAATGATTCAGTGTAATATATATATATATATATATAGGTAGCCCGATGATTGAAACAGCATGAAACAGACTGTCGCCTCTAAGTGTTGACTTCTATGTTCACTTTTATATTTACACACGCTCTATCTCTGATATTGAGCACTTTATCCCATAAATATAGCACACTTTAAGACTATATTTCTTCATATATATATATTTATATATATATATATATATATATATATATATATATATATATATATATATATATTAGTGAGTTTGATCCTCACTAGGCTCCCCGTATTTTCGGCCTAACACTATATATATATATATATTGTTAAATAAAATAGACAATGAATGTTTATTATGTTTGATCATGAGCTGTCTTAATGTTCTTATGTTTGCTTTAATTTTGGGTGAAGATAAAGACAAAATTTCTAATATTTTGATATTTTTTTATTAAGTTAGTCCTTGATCTAAGCCCTCGGCTCACATGGACCATCTTCAGAGTGGTTATACGGGCATTACCGGTATTGAACACTCTTTCTCCATAAATAGTGACTCTTGTGACATGTATACGTTTGTGTGTGATAAAATTGAAATCTAAATTAGTTATATATTTATATGTCAAATTAGATGGTTCGTATGTATTCCTAAATATTGTGAGATGTTCAAATTTAAGAAAACAACTAACTTCATTAGCAGAAAGAAGCCCATCACGAAACTGCTTCGTTTTCATTACTAGTAAAAGTAGATCATATTCTGGGCAAAAAGTTTATGTTGGCGTAAAGCTATACTCGCGTAAGAACTTTGTGAAAAATCGATAGAATCTGACCGCTTTCGTCTGTTACGAGCTCTTCGAATTAGGCAAGATAGTCATCGCAGATATTTATTGGAAAAAACTTGAGCGGATGAAGATAAAATTTGTTATATACAGGGTGTCCATAAAGTTCGTGCGCACTTTAAAAAATTTATATCATTATTTGTATTTGCGATAAAAATCTGTAAAAAAGTTTAAGTTTAAAGTACCTAGTTTTAAGTATAGCTAATATAACTAATGTGATTTCAGGCATTATTGCAAATCAGTTGGCAAATGTTTTCCGTGAACTGCAAAATCGTATTACCCTTTGTATTGCTAATGATGGAGGACATGTGGAAACTTAAATAAAATTTCAATAAAACCTTAAAAAATATAGATTTACTTCTTTCTAATCCTTTTTACAAATTATTTCTATCGCAAATACAAATAAAGTTATAATTTTTTTAAAGTGCGCACGAACTTTATGGACACCCTGTACATAAAAAAATTGGTTCGTCCAGCAGAAATAGTTACATTGTCATTGAACTGGCAATACGCATCTTTTACTTCAGCAATAAACATAGAAGAGAAATATTGAAATTAGGATATTTTATGGCAACGTCCGAGCTTGGCCGATTGATCAAATTATGATTCTCAATTAGATCAAACCACCGGAACACTTTCTTCTGAAAATTTTTTTTTTAAAAATGGGGCAATCTTCGTGCCCGCCAAAAAAAATAAAGAAAAAAAAAGAAAGAAAAGCGAGCGACAAAACGTCAGTTTTTCCCTTGAGACCGCTCTTATTTTAACTACCTTTACTCCTCAGCAATGTTCAACAGCACCTTTGATATATATTTTCTTCCGTCTATCTTCGCAGTCAGGAAAGGCCCATTATTTATCTGAGGTAATGGTAGAGCTTAACGTACGTACCTGACTAAGGAAATAAGGAACCAGCAGAATTATAATAACGATGATGATGATGATGATGATGATGATGATGATGATGTCCTTGATAAATTTTGCATTTGAACTCTTTTTATCCCTTCGTCAGATAATGTGATATTGCTTACTTACCAGTTTAATGTTTAATAAATTTTGAATGCTAGCGAATAACAGTAAAAAGTTTCTATAAGACAGAATTATATTCCCTTTTTTTTTTCTTTTGTCCGATAAAAGCGGATTTATCGTTCAGAAACTGTAAATAAAGAAAGAAAGAAAGAAAGAAATATACGTAGAAAGAAAAAACAAAGAAAACTAAAAACAATGAAACAAAGAAAGGGTGAAAGGAAGAATTACATATAAATAGAATGAAAAGAAAGAAAGAAAGAGTTTTAAGAAGGAAAATAAATAGATAAGTAAATAACATCAATGGACGCCGAAAAATGGCAGAAAAACTATAAAGCTGAGAAAGAAAAGATGTTTTTTTTTGTTGTTTCTTTGCTTGAGTTAATGATGTTATTTCTGTAAGACAGATGGGGAGGAGTTTTTTTTCTCTCATAAACATTCTTGTTTTCTAGCCGGTAATATTTCCTGGCGTAAAGCCGTTGCGAATCGAAAATGACTTGCTTTATTATTAATTGGAAATCATCTAACGACTAGAAATTTAAAGAAAAAACTGGTAAAAGAAAAATCCATTTCAAAATGTCGAAGCTTTGGAATCATTAACTGATACAAAAAATACATGGTTTATGTCATGATTTGTATATATATAATTTTAATATATATAATTTTAATAATAGTAATTTTATAATTTTAAATTTAAATTTAGATTTTAAAATGGGTAATTTTTTATTTGTAATTTTAATTTCAAATTTTACATAATTTAATACTTATTAGTTAGAATAAATTCTATATTAGTATAACCCCAACTTTAAAGCATTTGATAGCTATCATACCTTTACTTTGTTGTCAAGTTTTTTGAATTCTCGTTTACTTGTATTTTGATTAGTATATGAGTATCTGTCTATATTTCTGAGATGAGGTATTATGTACAACATTTACATTATTCGTACTATTGTCCTCATCTTTATCGCCATATTTATTACAACGTTGAAGACACAGGCACAGTGGATAAAGGTGTTGGTTAGATCCACTGAGAGGACCCAGAGAGTGTGAGTACAATACCCGGTTAAGGCGGTGGAGAGATAACTGATATCCATTAGACATGGCACGTGCAACTAGAACAGTCTAACCCAGTGAGCAAAATAAAGAGTTCAGTTCAACATTCCAACAACCTGAAGAAGGCCGGAGCGTACAACGGCCAAAACATTGTGATAAATATGGCGACAAAGATGAGGACAATAGTCCGAATAATGTAAATAGTGTACATAATACCTCATCTAAAAAATATAGACAGATACTGATATATATATATATATATATATATATATATGTGTGTGTGTGTGTGTGTGTGTGTGTGTTTGTGTGTGTGTGTGTGTTTGTGTGTGTGTGTGTGTGTGCAAATATATAGAAAAAAAGGAAAGAACATTTATTTTAACAATCCGAAGTTCTTTAGCATTTTTATTTTAAAAAAACAGTGCTCGCTACACAAGTAGAGTCTATATTATAATAATAATAAAAAAACGATTCCATCGCTACATAGGAATTACCATGTTTCAAAAACAGAAGCTAGAAACTTCCAATTCAATTACAGAAATTAAATTAAATTAAAGTACCTACTTCTGTTACATCCTCAAGTGAATTTTGGAATAACTAATTTTGAAATTTACGGAGCTTTATAAGCATATACATTCGTAAGTACTTTAATTTCTATAATTGAATTGGAAGTTTTTAGCTTCTGTTTTTGAAACATGGTAATTCCTATGTAGCGATGGAATCATATTTTTAAGTATATATATATATATATATATATATATATATATATATATATATATATATATATATATATATATCATAATAGTTCTTTAATTTATTCCTTTAAATGTAGTTGTTGTTCACACTACATAGGGAGAACGACTCAAAGGCTGGATGTCAGAATAAAGCAACTCGTTCCAACGAAAATCCGCAATCTTAAGTACACTCCTTCAGAAATTCTGACCAATACGGTGTTTACTCATTCCCCCACGAGAATGAGATGTGACACAAGGTCTTTTTAAAGTGGGGACCCGAGCGCGTGCGCCCGGGCGGTGACAAAAATTATATATATATATATATATATATATATATATATATATATATATATATATATATATATATATATATTAGAATAATAAAATAGGCAGCATATATTTTATATTACAAAGATTTAATCATACCTTGAATCAATTAGCAATATTGCTAATTGATTCCTTGTATGATTAACTCTTTGTAACATACATATATATATATATATATATATATATATATATATATATATATATATATATATATATATATGTATGTATGTATGTATATATATATGTATGTATATATATATATATATATATATATATATATATATATATATATATATATATATATATATATAAGTGAACATTGAAGGCAACACTCAGCTCAGAGGCGACAGGCTGTTTAATGCTGGACGCAATAGTCAGGCCGCATGACGATTGTGTCCAGCATGAAACAGCCTGTCGCCTCTGTGTGTTGACTTCAATGTTCACTTTTATATTTATATACGCTCTATCTATGATATTGAACACTTTATTCCATAAATATAGCAAACCATAAAACTATATTTCTTCATATATATATATAAATGTGTGTGTGTGTCTGTGTGTGTATGTGTGTCTGTGTGTGTGTGTGTGTGTGTGTGTGTGTGTGTGTGTGTGTGTGTGTGTGTGTTTTGCGTACTTTTCTTATTTTTCTATTTGTTATTTCTTCGTTTTTATATACAACATAATTGTAGCCAAACCTATTAACAGACACACGCATTTATTATAAGCTTAGGGAAGTTATGAATGCACCTCTTTCCCCCAGCTATGGGTTAATTATTAGGACTTGTATCAGTTTATCATTTTCATATGCTCCCACCAAAACAATAATTCTCATAATCTAAAAATATTTTCTGGTTTTGAATAACCAGCAAAGGGTTGGAAAGCCGTAAAAAACAAATCAGTGTCCTTGTACACCCTGAATCCCTGGTCAATGTTTGGTTTGTTGTACAGATTTTGACGACTGTCTAGAGACATTCATTGCTATTCGGATGTACTTGATAATTCCGTTGACTTCAGAGATCTCGTCTTTCTGTTCACTTAACATAGAGCCTGCTAATATAATTTATTGGATGTAGCATCGTATGGATTATCACTATTCTTCTTTGATGGTCCAATTTTCGGAGTTCTTCTCTTGTCCAGTTCAAGAATGGTCCAGAGTACCTCACAACAAAAGCAGATCAAGTATATTTTCCATTATGTTTCTTCTAAAGAGGTTTATCTGTAATATTTTATTGTTCTTTTGAGGTATTCTTTGCTGACTTCTTTCACTTCTTCCAGCTTCAAGGTATCTCTCAATTGTCCAATTATTTATAGCCTTCATTTTTTTTAACATTCTGATGGTTTTGTCATTGGGTCGTTCAATTACTTCTGTGGCGCTTTTTAGTTTGGTCATGACCCGTACATTTCTCAATGCCTAATTTTATTTTTGTATTTGTGTTTTAAAACGAATCTTAAGTGTTTGTTTCATTGGAGGAAATCTCCTCCTCCCGTTTCCGTTTTCTTTTCTTTTTATTACTCGCCATTGTTCTTCCTACTCTTTATTCCTACCTTTTCCTCCTACTTTTTGTTCTTTCCCTCCCCTTCTTCGTCTTCTCCATCATCATGCTACTTATCTATTTTCTAATTACTGCCATTGATATTATTACTACTATTTATTTAATCCTTTCACCTCAAGAAAAGCAATAAAGTCACAAAGACGCAAAAAGAGTGTCAAAGAATATGAGAAAAGTATCATTAAGGAGAAAGAACAAAAAAAGAATAGAATTAAGAAGACAATAGATAACGATTAACATAGTATTTAAACTCCTGAAGGAGAAACTTGACCGGAAAGCAAGAGGCCGGTCGAGAGTTCCACAAGTGAGAAGTGCGAGAAAAGAAACTGTTAGCATAGAACTTACGGTTACATCTAGCCATTTCAGCTGTAAAATGATGAGATCTAGCTGCGAAATTAGTCTTCTTATCTATTTGCCTTCTCCCTTCACGACGTAGTCGATCATGACTCTCCAATATTTCCTTTCCTTAGTAGCACTTAATAAATTTTGTATTTTTCTTAATTCTTCTCAACGTTGTTCCACCATCATTTTACTCAAGCTCACTAAGTTTTGCGTTGATTAACTGTTCGACTCTTGACTTCTATCTGCCATGTGAGTATCAGATTTTCCATGCCCGCATTCCTCATTTTGTACCTCGAAAACTGTCTCTTCCTGATATTACGTCTAACTTTCCTTTTTGTTTAAACTTTCTCTAAAACTTCGTCGTTGCTTCCATATTCGGTGCATGGTATCCTCAGCCTCCGTCTGTAGAAATTGCAACTGTCTCTTCCTGATGTTAAGTTTCCTTTTCGTTTTCTATTTTCTCTAGGGTATCCTCAGCATCCTTTCTTTTGCTTCAAGTCTCTTCATTGAAGAGATTGCCCAAAATAAATATTGATAATACGTAACTATTCAGTACTCTTTTCCTTTTTACTGACGAAATTTGTTTGTTTCTTAATACTTTGCTTAGCTTTTGGAAAGCATCTTTAGCTAATTCAGTGGTAGTACGGCTCTTAAATTCGTCGGGGTAGCAAAGAGGAAAACTCATTAAAACCATTGCTATTTATATATTTATAGAAATGGAATACATAATACAGAAGTTACATTACAGCTCTGCGAATGTGACTGAAGACGTGATGCCAAGTCAGGACAAGTAATATTGCAGATACTTCTTTGGATTTTGTCCAGTATCTCTAAATACATAATAGAAGCACCAAATAAGATATATATATATATTTTTTTTTAAGCGTATCACCCCTAGCAAGGCTGGAGGCCACTATCACGCAAGGGGTTAAAGAAGGGTTGGAGGAAGAGCAGATAGAAGTGGTAAAGGAGAGGATGTGGTGAAAGAGAGAGACAGTGGGTCGATCAAGGCAAGGGGGTTACAGAAGATTTGGAGCGAGAGCAGATAGGAATGAAAGGTGAAAGGATGTGGAGAAGGGAAGTGGATAGATCAAGGCAACTGGAGATGTCGATTGACGTTACACTTAAATAGTAGGAGATTGTATTTGTCAGGGAAACAGGAATAAGGAAGGGAGTTCCACAGGCGAGATGTGCGAGACATGAAGCTATTGGAGTAGAAGAGACGTCTACATCTAACAGTTTCAACGGTGTAGGGGTGGGAACGGGATGCCAGCCTCGTAGGACGTTTAAATTCACGAGGCCTAGGGACAAGCGAAAGCAGCTCCTCGGAGCAATTACCGTGAAAGTACTTGTAAAAAAGGCTGAGCGAGGCAACATCGCGTCTGTGAGAGAGCGACTGCAGACGAGATGACAGATCAGGGCCAATCACATTGCATATCCGTCTCTGGATCTTATCAAGAACCCTGAGGCAGACAGCAGGGGCCCCAGACCATATATGACAGCAATACTCCATGCAAGGGCGAATTGTTGATTTATAGACTTGAAGGATCGATACCGGGGAGAAAGATTTCCTGGCTCGGCACAGGGAACCAACTTTCCTTGCGGTGGATGAAGCAATTGACTCGATGTATTTGTTCCATCTCAGATCAGCGGACAGCGTGAGACCGAGCAGCCGCAGTGAGGAGCTCTCGAGAAGTTGGTCTTCAGACATTCTAATGGGATGCAGGGATGGATCCTTGTGGTGGTTAATAGAGAGCAGTTTTGTTTTAGAGGCGTTAAAGTTAACCATCCATTTCTCGCCCCAGTTCACAACCGATTGGAGGTCCTTTTCAATTTGAGCCGCCAGGTTAACTTTGTCAGCATCACTATATTTGTGTTTGAGGCAGGAGTAAATTGTGGTGTCGTCAGCGTCGACATCAATATCCGATGCACGACACAATAAATGATCTTTTCTAGAACAGTCTGCATTCTAATTTTTTTATTTTGCATTTATCATCAGATCTTTATCTTATTATCGGCGTCATTGTTAATTCTCCTTTAGCATTGTCAAGAATTCCCTCATATTGATTTGTTTATCTTAATTACCAGCATTATCGTTACCTTTCTTCATACAACTTCAGATACACCATTTGTTGAAAGATTTTAAATAAGATACACCCTTGTGCAAATTAACTGAAACAACCGCTTTAGTTTCCTTTCTTTCACCATACGGTCAGATTTAGATGCCCCTGGAGTGACGGGGAGTAATCGATTTCTGTTTTTCCTCAGAATAGGTCGTTTGCATTGTTTTGCAGTAACATGACAATTTTCTGGGTGTATGATGAAATTTGTTTGGCCTTGAAAAATATTGCGCCATCCGTCATTGCATCAGATTTTTATCACAGCCGGACACTATTGTTTCGACTGTCGATTAGTTGTCATGCGGCCATTGTCTGCGATGGACGATACTCCAAAATCGTAAAGCTGTATGAACACACTGGCAAGCCTTACCAGTAAAGAAATCAAAGTACTATCGACTGGCCCGGAAACTCTTCTGAATTAAATTCAATCCAGAATCTGTAGTCAATCTGCAAGGAACGACTTCGTGGAATGGACATACAAAGTATTAACATGTGCACTGGATCATCTTTCATTGCAAAAATAAGAAAAAAAGTCAATATTAGGTTGGTGCAAAAATAATGTCGTTTTCTCACATGAAGTTGAACATCAAAAAACGACATTATTTTTGCACCAAACTAATAATAACGGAATTATTCGTTTTGTTCCAATTAATTTGCACCAGTGTGTATATTCATGAAATGAAGCAAGCAAAAATCATTTGCCTTAATTTATTTATTTATTTTTTCAATCGTTATTTGCATTTCGGGGGTCATTACATTGGAAGCTGTAATAGTCTTCGGCTCCATTTCATATAATTATTACCAGATGTGCCACGTACTTCAGTTGTAACACCAGTAGCAAACAGTAGATTTCGCTGGAGATCAAATAACAATATTTCCTCAGTACTCTAGCACTGACTTATGGCAAATTTGAATAATGACATTTATAAAGTTTCAATAATTTCTTGCGTTTTCATTTTAACTATTACCTTTGTATATCACTTTAGGATTGCTCCAAGCTCGCCGATAATGATGGATACAATCACACCTTCATATTTAAAAAAAATGGGATTTTCCGATATTTATCTTTTTAACATCTTTCGGCATTATTTTTTTTTGCACCGAGGAAGGCGATAAAGCCACTAAGAGTTTCTGAGAGTAAAAAAAATGAGAAAACGTTATCGAGGAGAAAGGAAAATAAAAAACGGAGTTCGGAAATACAGAAGATGAAAATTGATGATGCTTTTTGAATATTGATATTCGCAGTTGACAAGAAAACAGAAGTGAGTGTGAAGAAAATATTAGAGTAGAACCTACGGTTACATCTAAGATTTCAACAATAAAATGATGAAACCTAGCTTCCAATTTCGTAGCCCGATAAACTCATGAAGTCGGGGTATCAAAGAGGAAACCTCAGCGGAACAATAGCTATGAAAATATTTATAGGAAATCCCATGGAAGTTACGTTACGGCGCTGGCCAGACAGAGATGTAAGGTCAGGGCCAGTAATATTGAAGATTTTTCTTTGGACTTTTTTTTAAGCATCTCGATTTTTTTTCAAGAATTTGTGGTCAGCTCGAACGGACACATCTACTCTTTGATAAAGATTATACCTTTGATAATGACTGAATTACTTGGATTGGATGCTTGCTTCGAATTTAAAAGTTCAAAAGAAAATCCTACAAAGGCTTCTCTTCTCAAGTAAGGTTTCGGAACTATTTTTTCTTTTTCTTTTGTCTTTCTTTGAATTTTATACTACGGTCGGCCAAACCGTTCATGTCCACTCTCCGACAGAAACTATTTTTCTTCTTGTATAGATAGGATGGTCTGAGAGCTCAACATTTCTCTGTTATTGACACTTTATATTTTTAAATACAAAATATGGTCAGAGTATTTTTTAAATCATTTCACCGAAAGCAAGCCAATAAAGAAACTAACAGTCAAACGTTACTGGGTGTTAGATAAGATGAGGAAATCGGCTATTAAGAAGAGAAAACAATTTAAAAAAAAGTAGAAATTAAAATAACAAAAGATAACGGTTGACATGGCATTTAAATTTTTAAGATCAAAGTTGACTGCAAAGCAAGAAGTCGGAAGATAGTTCACTAAGTGAGAAGAAACTCTTAACATAGAGCTTATGGTTGCCATTTCAACTGTAAAATGATGAGACCTTGCGGCCAATATAACACTACGGTTAAATCCATAATTTCTAGGTACCATAGAGGAAACTTTATCAGAACAATAAAAATATTTGTAGAAAGGGTACAGCGAACATTCATTACAGCAGTGTGAAAGTGACTGAAGCCGAGATGCCAGGTTATGGCAATAACATTATTGATTTTTCTTTGAATTTTATAAAAATCTCTAAATATATATATAGCAGGAGCATTAGACTAGATGTGGAAGCAATATTCAAAGAAAAGTCGAATGCTAGAATTATAAATACTTAAGCTAGATTTTGGTGAGAAAAAATGTCTAGCACAACAGAATGAATCAAATGTCCTTGCAACAGACGTATCAAGTGATTCCATATGACCTTTCCACTTCATGTCCGCGGGAAATGTAGGTCCGAGTAGGCGAAATGGGTCACTCTCTTCGAGGTTAGCATCGGCCATGCTGATAGATTACAAAAAGTGTTTTTTTCAATAGCTTAAAAGAGAGCAGTTTCGTTTTGGAGGCTTGAAAATTAACAGGCCATTCCTTGCCCCAGTTAAAAACTGAGTGTAGGTCATTTTTGAGGTCAACTGCTAATTTGACTTTATCGAATTGATCAGACTTACTATTAAGTCAAACGTAAATAGTTGTGTCGTCAAGCCGCAAGGAAAGTTGGTTCCCTGTGCCGAGCCAGGAAATTTATCTCCCCGGAATCGATCCTCCAAATCTATAAATCGACCATTCGCCCTTGCACGGAGTATTGCTGCCATGTATGGTCTGGAGCCCCTGCTGTTCAGGGTTCTTGATAAGATCCATAGACGGATATGCAATGTAATTGGCCCTGATCTGTCATCTCGTCTGCAGTCGCTCTCTCACAGACGCGACGTTGACTCTCTCTGTCTTTTTTACAAATACTTTCACGGTAATTGCTCCGAGGAGCTGCTTTCGCTGGTCCCTAGGCCTCATGAATTTAAACGTCCTACGAGGCTGGCATCCCGTTCCCACCCCTTCACCATTGAAACTGTTAGATGTAGACGTATCTTCTACTCCAATAGCTTCATGTCTCGCAAATCTCGCCTGTGGAACTCGCTTCCCTATTTCTGTTTCCCTGAAAAATACAATCTCTTACCAACTATTTAAGTGTAACGTCAATCGACATCTCCAGTTGCCTTGATCTATCCACTTCCCTTCTCCACATCCTTTCACCTTTCATTTCTATCTGCTCTCGCTCCAAATCTTCTGTAACCCCCTTGCCTTGATCGATCCACTATCTTTCTCCACATCCTCTCCTTTACCACTCCTATCTGCTCTTCCTCCAACCCTTCTGTAACCCCTTGCGTGCTAGTGGTCTCCAGCCTTGGTGATAAGCCTAAAAAACAAAATACAGATACAGAATTGAGAAATGATGACATCTGTAGGAACAACGCATGTCCAAGGATTGAATCCTAGGAAACACCTGCATGAATGCAATATGATCTAGAAGAGTGGCCATTCAAAACAACTTTCATTTCGCAAATTGATAAGAAAGAGTGAATAATTTAAAAATTCGTCCAGAAATGCCATAACCTTTTAACCTATGTAGAAGACCAGTACCCTGTCAAATGACTTCAAGATCTCTAAAGCAATATCCAATGCTTCACCATTCATATCTAAAGCTTGATTGATTCTTTTAACAATAATCTTTATTACATTAGTTGTGCCAGAGAAGCGAAAACCACATTGCTTATTTTAAAAAAGACACTGCGAGGTGAGATGCTTAACCAATTCAGAGTTATTTAGATCTTCTAATAATTTGCCAAAAAGAGATAGATCTTCTCCAAGTGCTTATTATGTCTCCAGGAAATTTCAATTGTATTTTCTGATCTAAGCATAAGCGTCTTTTTTGTTTCCATTTTCCTTAAAACATCCACGTTACTCACATATTGAGTCCATGGTATTCTCAGCATCCTTCTGTAGCATCACATCTCTGTTGCCTCAAGTCTCTTCCTCATCTTTGGTGTAATTATCCAGCATTCACTGCCATAGAGGAAGACCGATATTAAATAACAATTTAGCTCTCTTTGCTTTGCTTCTAACAAAAGTTTCTCGTTTCTTAATACTTTGCTTCGCTTTTGGAAGGCATTTTTCGCTGTTTGAATGCGCTTTCGGGTGAGATATTTTAACTCCGCCGTTAAAACAGTTCGGAGATATCTAAATTTTAGTACTTGCTCGATTTTGGCATCTTCAATACGTAACTCGCATATTTTGGGATATATTCTGTGTTTTTTTAATTAATGTTGTCTTTTCTTTTGAATTTACATAATAATACCAAATGTCGATGGCAGCCATGTACTGAAACCATTCTTAGAATTCGATATCGGCTTATATTCAGGCCTGTTTGTCGTGGTTCCTATTACGTTTTTTGGGATAGAAAACATCTTAACTTTCAGATTTTATGCATCTCTTATATGGCATGATAAAACTGGTATATAATAGGATTTTAAAAGTATGTACTACTTGTGTGGTATTTTTTGTACGTGGGGGCACATAATGAAAAATCGAAACGAAAATTTAACACTCGCAGGACATACTGAAAGCAAAAACGACAGATGCAAATAATAAATCTTCTCTTCTATGTGTCGTGTCCCTTCAGGGCGTTCGCGATCATGGCTTTCCACAATTTTCTGTCTCTTGTGTTTCATAACTTTTGTCTTTTTGCTATCTCTCCCATACACCTGATTTGCCATCCATTCACCCAAGCTCAATGTTCATCATTGCTCTCCTCTGTCTCCCTTACCTCCGAACTGTCCTGTGAGCATCCAAAATTCAAAACACTCCTTACTCATTATATGTCTCAGAAACCTCAAGTGTCTCTTCCTGATGTTACGTAGGGAAGACGTAAATACATGGCAGGGATGAAAAAATATAAAAATTCCTAAGAGCTACAAAGGATAAGAAGCTTTGGAGAGTCATGATCACACACGTCATGAAAGGAAACGGTATATAGGAGAAAGAGAATCATTGTCCGTATCCTTATTATTACTTGTTGTTTTTATATTAACAACTAGCAGCATGGCCCGGCGTTGCCCGTGCTTGATTCAAAAATCGTACGACTCATACAGCAATCGCTATCACTTGACTTAAAATATTTTTGCCCTTCCTTACCTTTAAAGGAGTGCCCTTTGCTGTGCTGATGTTGCTACATGCCTTACTTCTTGACTATCTCACACTGCGAATTTGTTCTAAGCTCTATACTAAACATTAAATCTGTTACGAAAAAAGAACTAAACAAAATGAATACAAAACGATCAGCTTTAAAAAAGGACTCGTAACTGGAAAAACTGAATGAAAAAAGAATGTTAACAACAAATACGTTTTCACACCCAACCCAGTTCTGCGGAATCAGAATCAACGTTGAGTTTAAGTAAGCGAATGAGCCAATTGGAGTAAAGGGCCATGCAGATTTAAATTTTTCACACTTGTGACAAATGCAGCTATCGATTTTTTTTGCATGCTAACATGCTCGTTAACATTCGTGTCAGTCAACTGTTGGCTATCACGCTGGCCAATAGAATCTTCCTACCTATTCGTGGCAGCCAGCTATAGGCTCTCACTGTGGCCAGTAGAAAATGGCCGCAAACTACATGAAAACTATCGTAGAAGCATGAAAAAAATCGATTATTTCCAATATCGATGGGAACTGGGAAATGCAACGTCGGTCTTGGCCTTCGCGCTAACTTGGAGCATGTGCATGTAAATTTTGGTGCAAATCCGTCGAAAATTGTGGCCGTGCATTCGTTACACAAACACACACACACACACGCACGCACTCACGCACACACACACACACACACACACACACACACACACACACATACACACACATCCCGCCTTTTATAAATAGAGATGTTAAAGGTGATTGCCATCGCCAATGCCACCGCCTTTATCCACATCTTTCGTCCTTCCTCGTAAGATCTTCGGAAAATTTCAAATTTTGTAAGACGATTTCTGATGGTATTAGAAATATTTCATTTTTATATTCTGTTCGATAAGAATAAATTTAATGCAGAAAACATTTTGTGTCTGTGATTTCTCGCTTATTATGTATTTGTCGGAAGCATATAAAGCGTACCCTCCCTTCGTTAAGTTCATCCTCTTTACTCTTTACTACAAGCATTCCGATACGCCAATGGTTTGCGTCTTCGGATGAATCAAGTTTGAAAAATTAAATATCGCAGAAATCAATATGATAATCAATATTTAAGTACACAAAAACACAATAATGTCGTTTATTCATTTTGTTTCCACTTCCTTTTTTTTCTTATTTTTTCTTTCCTGCTTCTCGTTTTACTCTGCCGTCACCGTCTTCTTTATTTCATCTTTTGCTCCTCTTTCTCCTTCGTTTTCCCATTTATCGTTTTCTTTTCACGTTGGATTTACTTTTTGCACTTTGAGACACCATCACACAAGGATCGGGGCTATTGGAAGATCACATAACAATCACCAAGAAGAGATTTTTTAAAATGTTATGGCCACATCATTAGAGCCAATAATCTTTCCACTACCATCCCAGGGGAACACTTCAATCAAAGGAAGAAATGGGCTGGCAACGTTACTGAGTGAGCTGGAAGATCATTCACAGAAACCTTGGCAATGGCACGCAGCCGAGATACATGGAAGGAGCTGGTCAGGTGATCAGCAAACCTACATCCACATTCGGTGATGATGATGATGATGATGATTGTTTATGCTTGTTTATCGTTTCTATTTCTTTTTTACCCTCTCTCTTTTTCTTTATTCTTAATTCCCTTTTTCTTTTTTTTTTCTTTTTGCTTTCTATAATCTTTTCTTAAACTTTCTTTCTTTCTTTCTTTTCTTCAAATGTCTTTTCATTGAATGGATTGGAAGATCACTTACAGAGACTCAAACTCAGGCAAAGCAATCCAGTTAATTTAATCGGCAATTGTTTCTTCTTGTCATATTTGGATGACTTCATTGCTTCAGAGGGAGGTTTGCCGCCAGTGAGAGAAACTATACTTAACCCTTTGAGCCCTGTGTTCCTGGACAATTTTAACCCTTCTGCCTGAGCTCCTGAGTCAAAATCCACAAATAATTGGTATGTGATATAATTAGTATGATTGCATGCCTTCACTTTATCCCCAGAATTCTTTCTTTGTGTGACAATCTAACCAGCAGGTGCTGCCTCTCTTGATGCACAAGAAGCGCTGACATGTTATGCAGCGGACTGAAGACTTCACAGCCTTGATAAGATAGTCTTTGTATGCCACAGCGGGGTCTTGTCTGCTTGAATTTATTGCATTTATAAGAGCACACAACACAGAGGTTGTTAGTGGAGGCCTCTTCTGGTATCTATGGGTGGTGGAGGCCAACATTTTGCAGGCGTTCCAGAGCATCAGCATTGATTGACTGCCTGCTCACTGCAGCTGGCCGGAATGCATCTGTATTGATCTGGGTACTTTCTGAAGTTGACGGACTTGGTGAGGGAAAGTTGCCTGGAAAAACACAATAGCAAAACACAACGCAAGTGTTTACCCACGGTTCAACCGGTGGCTGGGCATTAAGTCATTTTTCTCAAACACCGGTAAAGGGCTCAAAGGGTTCATTTTTGAGGATTAGTTTTACCTATTATGAGCTCTGCAGTGGAGAAATAAAAAACAGCTATATTCACTAAATTAGACAGAACAATTGTTCTTGCAACCAAATATTGTAACGAACAGGTTTTATTTTCTTGGAGTTCCACCAAATTGGAGAAACCATTGAATCTATACAGGTGAGTTTATTTCCACAGGACTTGAAATCACTTTTCTTTACATTACTGCCTTCTTTTCCTGTCTTGAAAATTATATGGATGTTATTGGATATTAAGAGCAGAATTGCAGCAAACAATCCAAGAATAAGAAATGAAATGCCGTAGAACCATTCCAGACATCTAATACATAAACTGCATCACAAACGACACGGTGTGAGACGCCATCAAGCAAGAAACACAGGCCCGTTGGAAGACCTAATTAAGAAGAGAAAAATGAAATGTTATTGAAACGTCATATGTGCCTATAATCTTTCCAATGCCATCCTAGAGGGCATCACTTCAATCAAAAGAAAAAAGAAACATACTGAGTCGAAAATGCGCTAGCAAGGTTACGGAATGAACTGGAAGATCATTCGCAGAGAGCTGTGCATTGGTACGCAGCCGGTATATATCGAGGGAGCTGGTCAGGTGCTCAACAACTCAACAAGTCCACATCCGGTCATGGGAAGCTGCTGCTGATGTTTGTCTAAGCTTCTTTATTTTCCCAATTTCTTTTTCTGTTTCGCTTACGACAGCATAACTTTGAAAGACCACTTCCCGTACGATCACCGAAGTTAAGCAACATCGAGCCTGGTCAGTACCTAGTTGAGTGAGAGCTTGAGAATACCAGGTGCTGTAATGCTTGGATGTGGTGTAATGCATAATGGCTCGGAATTTTTTAATCGGAGAGTCAAGTTCCAATTCCCATTGGGTTTGTTATATACACTTACGGGCAAAAAATGCTCTTAGGGGAGGAATTAATCCACCTCATCTACTCCGAGCGCTATGGGTCAATTAGTAAAACTTGTCTTTCTAAAATATTATTATATCCAAAAACAATTCTTAGAATCTAAATATATTTTCTAGCTTTAAACAACCTACAAGTGATTGATAATATTTAAATGTTAAATATGTCGATTTTTGCAAATATGGACGTCATTACACGGGATTATCAGAAAATATGGACGTCAGTACACGAGATTATCAGAAAATATGAACGTCAGTACACGAGATTATCAGAAAATATGAACGTCAGTACACGAGATTATCAGAAAATATGAACGCCAGTACACGAGATTATCAGAAAATATGAACGTCAGTACACGAGATTATCAAAAAATATGAACGTCAGGACGCGAGATTATCAAAAAATATGAACGTCAGCACACGTGATTATCCGAAAATATGGACGTCAGTACACGAGATTATCAGAAAATATGGATGTCAGTACACAAGATTATCACAAAATATGGACGTCAGTACACGAGATTATCAGAAAATATGAACGTCAGTACACGAGATTATCAGAAAATATGAACGTCAGGACGCGAGATTATCAGAAAATATGAACGTCAGCACACGAGATTATTAGAAAATATGAACGTCAGTACACGAGATTATCAGAAAATATGGACGTCAGTACACGAGATTATCAGAAAATATGGACGTCAGTACACGAGATTATCAGAAAATTTGAACGATAACTATAACAAATTTTAAACCAAAGTAGGTAAAAATCAACAAAACATTTGACTACGGAAAATATTTTACGAAATTTTAAATATTACGGAGTACTTAAAAATATTACAGGGTTACTTAAATATTACGGGGTACTTAAATATTAAGGGGTACTTAAATTTTACTGGGTACTTAAAAAGCATATAAAAAGGGCGCTCACCTTTATATTCCTCAAGAAATTTTACAGATATATTCACGGTAGTAAGGAACTGGATAAACTTTCGTCTGTCAATCAAGCAGTCAACCTGTCAACACTTCAAATAAACAGCTAATGCCGTGATAAAAACTACATTTCTGTAATATTTTAAACAAATTTTTATTCGGTCGATCTATCTCGTACATTCATGTGTCTATCACGCCAATCATCACGGCCCTGCATCAAGGTCGGCAGGTCATTAGGGAGGTATTCTGTGTCATAACATAGGTGGTCAATGTAGATGTTTGCTGGCCCACCAACCCATCTTGCGCCATGGCTACGTTTCCAGAGCAGTAGATCACTCGCAAGTTCTTCTTTTGATCGCCAGTAGTGTCATGCAAAGTGCGTTCTGCGTTCGTGTAAGATTGTAAAAATATCAGGCATGAATCTACAGAGCTGTAATTTAGTTGGATGTAGTCTCCAAGAGATGTTTATTATACCACTCAGCATCCAAGTGTAGGTTTCACCAAGTTTAGACTGTACGGTTTTAGTTAATGTCAAAGAAGTATCACCCTATATTAATATAGCCTCCTTTAGAGGTTGTCTGGTAGACCAGATTTCCAGATTATAACTATTTAATTCAAGATGTCCCAGGCTTTAGCTAGGCAAATTTCCACATCCTTTTCAGTCGAATTTATTTCGCTTCTTCGCCACGTAAAAGATTTTCTTGATTCACCTGAGACAGTTTAAATTGAGTGTAGTGTCCTACAAAGCGTATTCTGCGTTCGAGTAAGATTGTAGAAATGTCATGGACTACAGAGCTGTAATTTAGTTGGGTGTTGTCGCCAATGATTCGCTAAGAAAATGAGCAAGCCATGATGAAAAAATGTCTTAAGCCAAAACTCATTTCAGTTAATTTAGATTAGTTTTGAAATAGAGCCAAATATTTTGCTTATTAGAAATATTAAATTTAGTCTATTAGCTTGAAATTACAGCTAAAATAGAGCTGCAGGAAATATTTTTCATTTTTAAAAATGAATTTAAAACCTTGGTTATCGCGTTACTCTGGTGGCACCTATTTATAAATATGTCAGATAGATTCTGGCGAGACAAATTGTCTAGCATGAAACAGTGAAACATCACTGATCGCAGCAGACCTTGCAATTGATTCGATATAATCTTACCACTTCATATCAGCGGATAACTTTAACTCAACAAGTCACAATGAGTCATTCCCCTGGAGGCTAGCATCAACCAGACTGATGGCAGTTAAAGGGGTTCTCTTAGACGATTTTTATATTCGGATAAACTTAACCCGACCGAAACATACCAATCGAATCCCAATTTACAAGTCTGATACATCTCTCCTTGCTTTTTTTCTCTTCATTTTCTCGTTTTTCTCTAAGTTTCCGCGCCTTTCTCACCTACACCGACTCTCTTTGCGCTGTTCTTTCTTGAGTCCTTTTTTCTTTTTCTACACTTTTAAATTCTCCCGTTCTACTTATATACAAGAACAGTGAATAAACAGTTTTGGCTCCACGTCGCCGACGAAACATTGTCGAATTATGTTTATCTTAAAATCAGGTCAAGTGCTCCTAATTTGTTCAGGGTCATGACTTATTTTATCTCGTCTCTATCTGCTTTTAACAATTCATTTCTTTTTATCCCCTAGGTCATTGGGACATTGCCAAAGAACGACCCACATCAACTCGATGTTAATCAGAGTATAGTTTCTACAGCACTCGACAATGAGACCAATATAATCCAAAGAAAAAATCTGGCTTCAGTCAATTTCCCCACCGCCGTAACGAAGCTTCTCGCAGCCTTATCTAAAATAATTTCATGGTAATTGTTCTGATGAACTTTCTTCTTCGGTACCAAGTCTTTATGAATTCAAGTGCACTCTTGGATTGGATTTTACAGTTGAAATGGCTAGATGTAAACATAAGATTCTCTCGTACGTCATGCTTGTGTAAATCTGTTTCGACCCCTTGTTTTCTAGTCACCTTTGACCTTCAAAATTTAAATGCATTGTCATTCGTTATCTTCTGGCGTCATGATTTTCGTTCTATTATTGTCTTATCTTCTTAACAATGTTTTTCTTCTATTTTTAATTATTTAAACTAATATTTGCTGCTTAGATAAACCCAACATATATATATATATATATATATATATATATATATATATATATATATATATATATATATATATATATATATATATATATATATATGTATTGCGCGGATAAATTAAGGGTAGGATCTCCGACTATCAATTGAGCATTCTAGCTGCTGACGTCTGTATACATTCGTGTATAATATGTTAAAATTTCCCGTTCTCTACTGTCCGCCGATAGCTTCGGGGTAGGATCTCCAACTGACGCCAAATCGGTTGGATTTGGATCCCGGCTTGAAGAAATCGGATGTCTGGGCATAGTGATGAGCTATGATACAGCGAAACAGGCTTGTATGTGGATGACTATATATATATATATATATATATATATATATATATATATATATATATATATATATATGAAGAAATATAGTTTTAATAATAGTTTAAACAATATCAGAGATAGAGCGTGTGTAAAAGTGAACATTGAAGTCAACACTCAGAGGCGAATGTTCGAACAGCCTGTCGCCTTTGAGTGCTGACTTCAATGTTCAATATTATATTTATGTTTATATAAAAAAAAAATTAATCACTTTATAAAACATATATATATATATATATATGTATGTATATGTATATATATATGTATGTATGTATTTATATATGTATGTATGTATGTATGTATATGGGTGAGTGTGAGTGTGTGCAGAAATTCACATGTAGATAAAATTTATCTGTAAAAGCAAAGCAATATTAATGATAAAATCAAGAGGAAACTTTTCATACCAATGTCAGTTAATGTTATCAAATATATATATATATATATATATATATATATATATATATGTGTGTGTGTGTGTGTATGTGTGTGTGTGTTTTACTGTAAAGTTAACACTGCACAAGTCCTGAGAGCCACTCGAGGAAGAGGATTATATTAAGAAGCAATTTATACGGATAATAGAAAAAGATAATGGTTAATCATATACTTGAACAGGCTATGATTGTAGTTATCGGTAAAACGT
Organism: Acanthosepion esculentum; assembly: GCA_964036315.1. NCBI lineage: Eukaryota > Metazoa > Mollusca > Cephalopoda > Sepiida > Sepiidae > Acanthosepion > Acanthosepion esculentum. The sequence continues at coordinate 113,760,295 of OZ038482.1, read as the reverse complement.
CCTCGTGGTATTCGGTTTCACAGAGCAGTGGGTCGCGGGAAGAAGCTGTTTGAGTGGAACTTGTCACCGATTGAATACGGAGGGGGTGTGGGTGGTTTGCTACAATGTATGTGGCATGGCGGGTCCTAGCTGTGCAGGTTAGAACTGGCAGAGCCAAGGAATGTAGTTCGTCCGCGCTCTTTCCATCGAAGTAGCAATGCTTGCCACCACCCGTCTGTGAGAGAGAGATTGGAAAGAGGGTGGAAAATAATTTGTGATCTCCAGAGACAAGGAGACACTTTTGAATTGTTACCTATTTATTTATTTCCATGTAATATATTTTATTTTGTTTATTTAATTCATTAATAAATTTCTTTTAATTTGTAAAGTTCATGAATAAATATTTTTTTAATTATTCTAATACTATTAAGATTGGATATGTTCAAAATCATTAAGAAGAAGAAGAAGAAGAAGATGATGATGATGATGATGATGATGATGATGATGAAGACGAACAACAACAAAAACAACATTAATTCCCTTTCGTTTAATAGGCTGAAAACTTACGTCTTTTAGCGTCTTCTCTGCTTACCTTTCGTTAGTAAGTCATTTTTCAGAATATTTTATAGGGTTCTCAAATTCAAAATTCTTTCCGCGTTAAAGTCCTCAAGGACGAAACGCGTTGGCATAAAAATGTTCCTTTTTTCTCATATATATATATATATATATATATATATATATATATATTTCATTAAAAACGACTGACAAGGTGCTTTTATTTAGTTTTTTATATAATTTCTCGTGCAATCTAATAAAGGTTTTCTGAAAAGAAAACCTTTATTAGATTGCACGAGAAATTATATAAAAAACTAAATAAAAGCACCTTGTCAGTCGTTTTTAATGAAATGTGCTTGAAAGAAGGATTGCTGCCTAAATACACAAATATATATATATATATATATATATATATATATATATATATATATATATATATATATATATATATATATAAACCAAGAACAGTAAGATATGTAATCCGGTGTTTTTATTGATATTTTTATTTTTACAAAATTGTGCTCAGTGTAAATTTACAGAGCATAAATAATAATATTTTCCTTAAATAATATTTTTTAAAAAAATGAAGTGTTGCTGGTAATATACATACTGATACTTAATAATAATTTTTAAGTAATTTAAGTAATTCTATTACATTTATTTGTTTTAAAAAGAAATATAATCTATTAGTAATTAAAAGTAAAAATAATATTTTTAAATTGTCGATCAATACAACGTATTGTAATCCAAACACCCCTTTTAGAAAGAATCTGTATGTATACAAGTAGAAATTTAACGAATAAAATGCCGAAAAACAATTATGCCGTTGATAAAAAAAAACAGACGACATGCATTGAACGGATGTCATAATTCGTTGAAAAAAGGCACCCCAATATATATATATATACATGTGTGTGTGTGTGTGTGTGTGTGTGTGTGTGTGCGTGCGCAAAATTCCGTGGGTAAGTAATCCAAGTTTATCCTAATAATGTAAAATATGAAAACTGATCCACAAAAGAAATCTCAATATATTTATTATAGACCACATTACATTAAAATGAAATATTATTACCCCATTCAGATGGCCATTTCTCCCGGGAGTGAATGGGTTACTAGAGTTTCATTTTTATGTAATATATATATATATATATATATATATATATATATATATATATATATATATATATATATATATTATTTTATTTATATTTATTAAATAATTATGTATTTATATTTAGTATTTATTTTTTTAATTCATTCAATTTTTATTATTATTAATTTGTTAATTTATATTTTATCTTTATTTTATATTTAATAATTCATTTAATATTTTTTTATTTTATTCAATAATTTTATTTAATAATTATTTTATTTAAATTTTTAATTTATTATATATGTATTGTTATTTATATTATACGTATTATTATTTATATTATTTGTATTCTATATATTGCTTTAATTTTATTTTTCATTTTAGATGCTACCTTTTAGTAATATTTTTTAAAAAATCACTAATTTTCAAATATTTTTAAGTAATTTTACTTATATAATATATTTCTATTAATGATTTTTTACTCGTATAATTTTTTTTCTTTAATTTTGTGATTCTCTCTCAGAGTAAGACACTTCCACTTCTACTACCATGTGATTGCGGTTTATTTAAATTTATATCTGCCGCTTCCTCTTTTCTCCCCTGTCTCTCTCTCTTTTTCCTTTTCCTTTTCTCTCTTCCTCTTTTTTTATTTCTTTAATGTTTAGATACTCACTATGATATTGGATGTTTTATGTCTAGATCTTCAACTGCTGTTCCCTCTTTCTTTTTCTTTCTGTTTCTTTCTTCGCTTTTCTTTTTCTTTTTCCTTTTCTATTTTCCTCCCTCTTCTTTTATTCTTTACATGTCTAAATTTTAAGCTTCTAATTAATTTCCTCACACCTCAAGTTGACGCGGCCTACAAGTAAATATCTTGTGGATTGAAATAGCTATCAGAATGAGGTGATTTTGGATTTCCGTTCTATGTCATTTATATGCTCTGTTATAATAAATACAGTTGCGGCCAAAATGTTCAGAACGGCATTGTTTTCGTCAGAAAAGTAGGCTTAAGTTTTTAGCAATACAAAGGGTAATGCGATTTTGCAGTTCACGGAAAACATTTGCCAACTGATTTACAGTAATGCCTGAAATCACATTAGTTATTTTAGCTATACTTAAAACTAGGTACGTTCATCTTTATAACATTTTTTACAGATTATTTCTATAATATACAAAGTTATAAATATTTTAAAGTGCACACGAACTTTATGGACACCCTATATATTAGTAATTATGATAATATTTAGTTTTTAACTGACACAGTCTTTTCCAGTTTTTCCTTATATGATCTGTAGCTAAGCAAATCTCATAACAGAGAATCCATCGGTATTCAGTGACAATTTATTTTTCTTGAGTAATTAATACAATACACTTGATTAAAGGTGGTGACAATATTCACCACTGCGACACATGATAACTTTTCATTTGAATTGACCATAATAATTTCTATCGCATATAGAAATAAAGTTATAAATATTTTAAAGTGCACACGAACTTTATGGCCACCCTGTATATGTGTGTATCTATATTGTCATTTATCCCACTTCGCTTCACTGAACGCGCGATGGGTGGCGCTGTTTAAGTCGATAAAAAGATAGACATTTCGTTGCTGTTCCTCTTTCTTCCTCTTGATCGAGTATGTAGCACAACTTAGGTGAGAACGCCCCCGTTAGGAAACGTGCACCCTGTACGATACCGATCCATATTTTATCTGCATTTGAACTTTAACTCATTTGTCTAAACATGAAATACACTTCAATGTGACACAAAAAAAAACATTATATCTTCACATAAAAAAAAATTCTCCTATCCAGTTAACCTCTAGAAAATAGAAGGAATTTCCTACTCAACTTCATTGCCGAAAAAGTAATTCCAAAAAACCACTTTCACAGAATTGAACAGCACAAATGATATTTTCCCTAAACACATCCACGACTACCTCCTCACATGCTCGGAGCAACTGAAACACCAAGAAAAGGCAGGCCACAGCAATTGGAAATATATATATATATATATATATATATATATATATATATATATATATATATATATATATATATATATATATATATATATGTATGTATGTATGTATGTATGTATATAACTATGAACCTAAAGATCCAGGCAAACCTACCTAGGTTTCACCTACGCGGATCGTCAGGGTATAAAGCAGGTAATAAATTTTGTCCACTATATACAGAGGAAAAGTTAGCTATCGCCTTGTATAAAGAACCCAACAGTCTGCAAAATCTAAAATCTGAAATCTTGAGCAAGTGTAGGCACAGGAAACGCTGGTAACTAGAATAGGTTTGGTTTTCTTAAATTTTTTTTGTTTTGTATAAATATGTATTTACCCCTCCCGTTGTTGTGTTATTTTTTTTTTTAGTCACATGGTCATGGTTGTTTTTATGTTGTAGGCTATTTATATTCTGTTCTAATGTTACCTCTTTGGCCAGCGTACCCTGATGATCCACGTAGGTGAAACCTAGGTAGGTTTGCCTGGCTCTTTAGGTTCACAGTTAGATTTGCTCTGCTTAGTGTATTGAGCACTTTGCTTAGTTATTTTTACTTTACTCGTGTCGGAGTTTTTTTCTTTGGACGCTGAGCTTGGATTCTGGACGATTGTTTTCGTCTCAATTTCATGTTCTTATTTCTTTCTTTTTTATTTCTTATTTTTCCTTGGGTATTGGTTTGTTCATTTACAAGCCAAAACACCTAAGGTTTTTCCAGACGAGTATATTTATTTATATTTATAAGACTATATATATATATATATATATATATATATATATATATATATATATATATATATATATTAAAATTTTTTAAAAAGCTTTTCAAGCTAGGCTGGAAGCCACTAGCACGCAACGGGTTACAGAAGGTTTGGAGGAAGAGCAGATAGGAATGAAAGGGGAAAGGATGTGGAGAAGGGAAGTGGATAAATCAAGGCAACTGGAGATGTCGATTGACGTTACACTTAAATAGTTGGAGATTATATTTGTCAGGGAAACACGAATAAGGAAGGGAGTTCCACAGGCGAGATGTACGAGACATGAAGCTATTGGAGTAGAAGAGACGTCTACATCTAACAGTTTCAACGGTGAAGAAGTGGGAACGGGATGCCAGCCTCGTAGGACGTTTAAATTCATGAGGCCTGGGAAGCAGCGAAAGCAGCTCCTCGGAGCAATTACCGTGAAAGTATTTGTAAAAAAGGCACAGCGAGGCAACGTCGCGCCTGTGAGAGAGCGACTGCAGACAAGATGACAGATCAGGGCCAATTACATTGCATATCCGTCTATGGATCTTATCAAGAACCCTGAGGCAAACAGCAGGGCCACCAGACCATATATGGCAGCAATACTCCATGCAAGGGCGAATGGTTGATTTATAGATTTGGAGGATCCGGGGAGAAAAATTTCCTGGCTCGGCACAGGGAGCCAACTTTCCTTGCGGTGGATGAATCAATTGACTCGATGTATTTGTTTTTTCCTTGCGGTGGATGAAGCAATTGACTCGATATATATATATATATATATATATATATATATATATATATATATATATATATATATATATATAAGCGTTTCACCCCAAGCAAGGCGGGAAGCCACTAGCACGCAAGGGGTTACAGAGAGCTGGAACGTGAGCAAAGAGGAGTGATAGAGGAAAGGATGAAGAGAAGGATAGGGGATAGATCAAGGCATCAGGAGACGTCTATTGACATTACATTTGAATAGTCGGAGATTATAGCTTTCAAGGAAACAGAAAGAGGGGAGGGAGTTCCACAGGCGAGAGGTGCGAGACATGAAGCTATTGGAGTAGAAGAGACGGCTACATTTAACAGTTTCGACAGTGAAAGGGTGTGAGCGATATGCCAGCCTAGTTGAACGCTTAAATTCATGAAGTCTGGGAACCAGCGAAAGCAGCTCATCGGAGCAGTTACCGTGAAAGTATTTGTAAAAAAGACAGAGGGATGCGACGGCACGTCTGTGAGAGATCGACTGCAGACGAAATGCCAGATCAGGGTCAATGACATTGCATATCCTTCTCTGGATTTTATCAAGGACCTTGAGAGAAACTGAAGGGGCTCCAGACCATATATGGCAGCAATATTCCATGCAAGGGCGAATGGCTGATTTGTACATTTGATATATATATATATATATATATATATATATATATATATATATATATATATATATGTGTGTGTGTGTGTGTGTCTGTGTGTGTGTGTGTGTGTGTGTCCGTCTGTCTGTCTGTGTGATACCTTTTCCATCGAGTTCCATCCAACTGATTTTACCAAATTTGGCAAATACATTATACAGTGTAAGAGATAATTAAAAAAAATCAATAATCAATAAAGCCGGTCAAAAATCGATAAATTCAACATTTTCCCTCCGATTTCGTTAAAACTCGGTATGTAGGTTACTTACGTCGAAAAAACGAAAAAACAACACACAACTAAAAACTCCCTCAATTTTCAATCAAGCAAAAATAAATACAGACTACTTTTGTTAAATCAGTAACTGATTTAACTCAAAATGTTTTTAATGAAACTACTTTAAAGTAAGATTAGTGCAAATAAAATTTGACATTTAGCGGATAGATGTTTATTCAACAGCTCGACTCTAGAGTTTCGTAGATTAACTTTTGTAATTGTTCAATCCACTCGTCAGGAGAAATGTAAGAGTAGACGGAGAATATGATACTGCAATCGCAAGGTGCACTGGAATAGGAAAATATGCCTTCGAATAGCTAAACTATGTATTTAGGAGCAGTAAAAATTCATTGAAAGAAAAAAGTGCACTTAACTGCTATGTGATATCAATTACATTATGACACAGTAAATGTTGGCCTATTTCCAAAGAGTAAGACGAAACTTAACTCAGAAATCTATTGAGAATTCCATGGACGAAACATGCTAACAACGAGGAAATTTTAAAGAAAATAGAAACAAAAAGGACTGTTATATTTTGAACCAGAAGAGATAGTTGAAATATCTGGGAAGCATAATCAAGAAATAGGACGAGTAGAATGTGAACCTCACAGGCACGAGGGACAGATGGTAACCGAGTAACGAACAACATGCTTGTGTAAATGGATGACAGGATAGGACCTGGGTCGGATACTAAAAAAGCAAACATTGCTAAAAGCTGCTGAGGACTGGAGGTTGTCGATATGCATGTGTTCCCACGTCCTGAAGAGACACATCACACAGAATCGGGGGATGTCTACCTCAAACACTTTACCCAGGAAAATAATGTTTATACTAATAAGAAATAATATTGAAAAAGAAGATTCAGTAGTAGTTTCTGCTTAAATTCGAGATTAAATTATTCGGGCGCGTACACACACGCACGCACACACACACACACACACACACACACGCGCGCAAGAACACATACACACACACGCACACACACACATAAGAAGATAGCTTGCTAGCTAGCTAGCTAGCTAGCTAGCTAGATAGATAGATAGGTTATGTAGTGAATATAATTAAGTAACTCAAATAATTCGCTGAAAAAAGAGCCTAACATGATGAAAAAAATCTCCAAAACTGATGAAAACAAACATTTATCATCGAAATGTTTATGTTGTTATTAAGAGAAAACACCAAATTATTTTTTATTATTTTATATTAAATTTTTGAATCCTTCCTAGCACTTTGGAAATTTTGGTTAAAAATATTTTTAGTCTTGCGTCAGCGGGAGCAACAAAGAATTTTAGCATCTTTTTTGTTGTAAAAAAGCATTGATTTGGAAATTAGTGCAAATAATTATATATATAATACATCTGAAAATGTAATATATACATACATACATACATTCACAAATAATTGTCAGATTTTAATTAAACTTTCGGGACTTATTCACAAATGAATGAAATTATTTTCGAAATTTTTTATTTTAGAAAATCTTATTTGAAGTATTTTTTTTTCACATCTATTACCGCGTTTACTTAATGAAATTTCCAGAAATTTATTTTTTTGTCCCTCTTCATATTTATATTAGTTAAAAGCAGAAGTCCTTGGAGAATGTATTGTAAATCATCAATTATTTTTTTCAAACAGTTACTCATTTACCGAAAATCTGCTCTGAATCGTAAAATAAAAAATGCTATCAAACTAAGACATCATTTGATTAGAAAAGCTTTTAGTTTCTTTTATAAATAATATTTTTAGGGACACTATTGTCTTAAGAAAAAATCCACGAATAATGAAATTTTATAAGATTTGTTTACATTTTTTTACATTTTAATTAGAATAATTTATTAAGTATTCTTTAATCATTTAAAATTGTGTATTAATGTTGATCTTTGAGATGATATTATTATTATTCAGCGAAAACTATATTTATTAATAATAAATTGAAAAGTTTAGTGTTTTAAGGGTTGTCTCATAAGTGTTTTTGGCTTTGAGCAACTTCCATTTCTCTTCCGTGTTTTACTGTACTTAACAGTCTTTGCAGATCATCCACTCAAAAATTTTAAGGTAAGTTTTATTTTTTTTATTCCTATTTTACTAAATATTTTTAATTTATGCATTTATTGTCCTTTAGTGTGAATAATACTTCAATTAATTTTTTTTTGTTTCCATTAAGAAGATAAATAACGTTGATGAAACCCAATGCTTACTTACTAAGATTTCTTTTTATTTTATAATTTGTGTTCAATTTCCATTTGATGTTCTTATTATTTTTATTTGCGTGTCACTTTGTCGAAGTCAGCTCCTCCTTAATTCCCAAATTGTCACTAGGGGTCATTTTCCCTATACTATAAATACTGGGCGACGTCTTGCCTCGTTCTCTTTTTCATTACCTCATTTCAGCGACTACAATGTAAGCTCTCTTAGAAGATCCGCGTCGTCCCATTTGTGGAAGACGCCATGAACATTATACACACATACACGTACGTACGAACATTCACCAAAGAACAGATACCTATGTCACACACACACAAATATTATTGTCTATGTCCATTGTAAAATCATTTTGTTTAATACATATATTTATTTATCGGTCTTGTTTGTCTTCTTTATCTACAGTTGAACTTAATTAAAGTCCAGCCATTTTCTTGTAGTTGAACCTTTTAATATTTCACCAGGAGTTACACACGTGTTTCTAATTTAACAACATGCAAACACACACGGTCCTCTACAACTTCGAAACTTCCTTTCAAATTTTTCAAGTAATTTAAATTTTATTATTAATTATTTTTTCAGAAAGTATCTTCAAATATTAGGCTATTCAGCTAAAGTAACTAAAATTCAATAAAATATTAAATTGCTGAAAATATTTTGTTCATTTTTGAAAATATTTAAACCAAAGTTTCGAACGAACTACAGAGGATTGAAAAGTTTAATAAAATAATTAAAAAATAATTTTGTCTTTCCTCTTAATAATAACAAAAACATTTTGAAGATACAAATTTGTTTTTATCAGGTTTGCAGATTTTTTCCATTATTTTGTGCTCTTTTTTCAACGAATTATTTGAGGTAACTATATATATATATATATATATATATATATATATATATATATATATATATATATATAAAGAAATATAGTTTTAAGGTATGCTATATTTATGGGATAAAGTGCTCAGTATCAGAGATAGAGCGTACGTAAATACAAATAAAAAAGTGAATATTGAAGTCAACACTCAGAGGCGACAGGCTGTTTCATGCTGACGATTGCGTCCACTATGAAACATCCTGTCGCCTCTGAGTGTTGACTTCAATGTTCACTTTTACATTTGTATATATATCTATATATCTATATATATCTATCTATCTATCTATCTATATATATATATATATATATATATATATATATATATATAGAGAGAGAGAGAGAGAGAGAGATAGATAGCTAGATAGCTAGCTAGATAGATAGATTATGTAGCGAAAGTCCCACCTTCTGCAACATACCGCCTGAAGATTAATCTTTCATGAATTTGGAGTCACAGAAGATAGGAAAAAATAAAAGAAGGAAAGAAAGTCGCTATATAATCCTGTAAAGATATCTCTGTTCTTCGCATTGAGCATTTACGTTACATTTTTATATATATATAATTATAATACATCGGAAAATGTAATACATACATACATTCATTCACATCTATATACGTATTTGTGTGTGTGTGTGCGTGTGAATAAAATATATCCTATCTTAAAAAATTTACACACACACACACAAGCACACACACGCATATATATATATATATATATATATATATATATATATATATATATATATATATATATATATATATATATATATATATATATATATATATATGCGTGCGTGTGTGTGTGTGTGTTAACAAAGACAGAATACTGAAAATGAGATTCTTTGACCACTCTAATTACACTGCTGTCAAAATGATACATTTCCACGCCGGAAGTGGAAGTAATTCTGAGTACAACATCTGGTCTTTCCAGTCTGAATCTAGAAACGTCAGGTTTCATATACATTACGTTTGCTTGGCGTTAGAGAAGCAAAGGTATCGATCCGTGTTTATGTTTTTAAGTGTGGTTAGTTCTTTCTTTCTTTCTTTCTATTTTTTCTTTCTTTCTATTTCTTTCTTTCTTTCTTTCTCTACCTCATTGTGAATGAAGAGTCGCTGAAAAATACTCGGCAGAACCACTTCCCCAGATCTGTTCAAATTTCTTCCATACCACACAGCTTTCTGGAAATAACTTCAAGAAACCAGATGTTTCATTTTTAAGACGACACTGGTGATGTTGTCTACCAAGCGCGCAACATTAGAAAAGCAAAGTAAAATTTTAAACTGAATCTGCTAACATCAGCAGATTTAAGAAATACAAAAAAACATGCACAAATATCTATCTATCTATCTATCTATCTATCTATCTATCTATCTATCTATCTATCTATCTATCTATCTATCTCACTCTTTTCATATTCTATCTATCTATCTATCTATCTTTTTTGACTAAGTTCGTAGGTACAAAAAACTCCTATTCTTAGATGTTCTAGTAGAATATAATAACAACACTTTTATCACCTCATTATATAAAAAAACCACTAGCAGAAACTCTTGCCACCTGAACTTTAAGAGTGAATGCCCATTCAGATACAAAATAGCAGTGATAAAAAAAAATTCCGAAAAAGAGCACACCAGAATTCATCCTCTCGACTACTCTTCCTTAAAGAACTTAATAATGCAAAACAGACACTAATTAACAATGGCTTCCTTAACCATTTTATAAACTATCAAATTAGACTATTTCTCTCCAAAGTAAATAACAACGATAGTGAACATACAGTAAAAAATAACATAAATATTTTCTATAAAAACCAAATGCACATCAACTACAAACAAGATGAATCTTCACTTAAAAATATCATAAAGAAATACACTACCCCAACTGACCCGAACAAAAACCAAATTAATTATCTATTAGAAAAAAATTAAAAGAGCAAATTTTATCTTCAAAATAACAACACACTAGCAAAATCAAAATTACATCGAACTAACATTATCTTTATAAGTTCAAATGCTCCTTAAGGAACTGTGTTCCTGATCAAACCGAATTCATAAATAATTACATTGGTCACACTACGACATGACTATCCAGACGCCTTACGTTACAACTATCCGACTACAGCTCTATTAGAATCCATTTAAACACGCACACAAACTTACCAGACTCCATCCGAAACATACTAGTAGAAAATATAAGCATAATAACCTCATCCACATGTAAAAAAAAAAAATGATGGAAGCCTTAATGATAAGAAGAAAAAGTCAACACTTCATAATAAAGAACACGGCCACAATGTGCTTTGTTCGGAAAATAAAACATCCCTCTATCTCTAGAAACATACACACAATCCATACATCCAGTTAAAAAGCACAAATAAAATGATCCTTCATAATGGCTAAAAATATAGCCGAAAGCGCTCGGAATTATAGAACATTTGTCCAGAAAAGAAAACACTTGTTCAAACACAAGGAAATTAAATAAAAAGCTTAATTGCCTATCGTCTTTAATGAAACATTTTTGAGTTATTCAGATAGAAAGAGAACAGGTGAAAAATCGTTTTGTGTCAGACCGACAATGTCTTCCTAACTGGGCAATGTTGAGAGGAAAATGATAATTCAGGCCTTCAGTAATGCTACCAACATTCATACACTGGCTTCCGTCTTTAAAGACCATTCAAGAACCATCAAGAAAACGGTGAATAATTTAAAAAAAAGAGGGAACAGTAGAGAGAAAACCTGGATCCGGTGGTCACAACAGGAAGAGGGGTCATCATTTCAACTTAGATCTAAAGAGATCAGTTAGAAAAGATCCAACTCAATACACAAGACGTTTGGCACGTGAGAGATGAGTTTCAGCCATGACAGACCAAAGAGCAGTGAAAAAAGACTTGAAAATAAAATCGTACATGAAAACTGTGAGGCACCTTGTTATTCCAAGACCTAGAGTTTGATAATTAGAGAAAGCGGAGATCAGCTTGAATAAATTGGAAAATGATTCATGAAAATATATATATATATATATATATATATATATATATATATATATATATATATATATATATAAAATGAATGTAAATCCTTCATGAGCTTTTGATCCTTAGATATGATTAATTAATGAACATGTCATTTTCGCTTAATATCGATTTCATCACGATACTTCTGTTAAGCTTAGAGAATAATACATTCTTACGTAGAGTATATATATATATATATATATATATATATATATATATATATATGTTTATCTACGAAACAGCCCTTTAGAAAAAAATATTCTTTAGACACTTAACGACATACGAGGGTGCCAACAGCTATCTGTCGCTGTGACGGACCAGACAATGTGCGTACACCCCGGCCCTACTTCGGCTTGATCTCTTTCCGAAGGGGACTGATATGTGGATATAAATTAACTCTTATGCCTCTTATCAAAATGGCCGCTCCAGCCGTTTCCATAGTAATTAATTTTGCGAACGAACATGCTTATAAAGATGCGTAAATTGGTTATTCCTAAATTTTTGCTTGAGGATGAAACAAAGCTTGATACTTTAATTCAATTTAATTTCAATAATTATATTGAGGTTTTCGGCTCTTGTTTTTAAAATATGAGAAATCTTTTATAGCGAAGGAATCATATTTTTTTTAAAAACAATTATAATTTAAGCTCTACTTCTGTATGGAGCACTGTTTTTTAAAAATAAAAACAAAAATACTAAAGAACTTCGGATTATTTACCTAACGTGTTCTTTCCTAATTCTCTATATATTTGCACACACACACACACACACACACACACACACACACACACACACACACACACACATATATATATATATATATATATATATATATATATATATATATATATATATATATATATATATATACACAGAGTGAGTAAGAGTGTAATTAAAATTCTTAAATAAAAACCTCTACCAAAAATAAAGAGAAAAATTCACTTTCAGTTGCTGGAAGTTTTCTGATAATGGCGTTTAAGGCGACTACGCGAGGTCGTTAATAGAACTCTTTCGATGGAAGCTTTGCTTCTAACCCACAAGAACCTCCTAATATCCGGTACAGAGATCGTTCAATTGTGCCTTTCTCAACTTCCACGAGAAAAATCATGGATCACTTCTGAGGCAAGACCCAAAACGGTGCGCATTTTCTACTGATGACCCGGGAACTTCCTGGCATCAACTGACCGGGCGTGCAGTTATAAGTTGTTCTCAACTAACACTAGAAAATTTATAGATCAATTAAATTACCCATAATATTTCGCCAGATCAATCCACAAACCAAAATTTTACGTGCCTATATTGGAACGGTTGGGGTACTTCGACGTTGAGTCATGCTTAGCAAACTTCTCTTGCTAGATCAATAACGACTTAGTAGTGAGTTCGATTCTCAGAGTGATTGATTAGGAAATCATTTGGTTACTTCGACGTGATGTAATGGTTATCAAACTTGGCTCGCTAGAATAAGTACAACTGAGTAGTGAGTTCGATCTTCACTGGGTGCTCCACACTTTCGGCCTTGTGTCGGTATTTACTAGTCCCCACCACGAGGGTAGATGTGGCACAAGGCCGAGTTTAACGTGGGTTATCCGAGCCCATAGGCTCGGCCAAAAAATCACCGTAGAACCCGCATAAACGAGATCGGGTTGGTCACCCTCCCCGGGTTCCTCTCTGCTCAGAGGCAGAGAGTTCGACCTGCAAGCCGAAAAGGATTTCGGCTAGTCTTTTGGCCTTGTGTCACATCTAAGCTACGCTTTGTAAATATCTACATTGGAAGGGTTGGGGCACCTCGACGCGGTGTAATGGTTAACAAGCTTGTCTTGCTAGATCAGTTACGTCTGAGTAGTCAGTTCCATCTCGGTGCTCCCTACTTTCGGCCTTGTGCCAACATCTAAGCTACGCTTACTAAATGACTATATTACAAACGTTGGGGCACTCTGGCGTGAGGTAATGGTTAAAAAGCTTGTCTTGCTAGATTAATCACGTCTGCGTAGTGAGTTCGATCCTCATGGGTGCCCCATACTTTCGGCCTTGTGCCACATCTAAGCTCCGCTTAGTAAATAACTATATTTGAAAGGTTGGGGCACTTCGACGTGGTGTAATGGTTAACAAGCTTATCTTGTTAATTAAGACTGATTAGTGACTTCGATCCTCACTCAGTGCCCCATACTTTAAGCCTTGTGTCACATCTTAGCTACGCTTAGTCAATTACTATATTGGAACGGCTTTGTCACCCCGACTTGGTTAGCAAGCTTGTCTTGTTAAATTAATTACAACTGAGTTGGTAGTACGATCCTCATCGGGTGCTTTATATTTTCGGCCTTGTGCCATGTCTAACGTTTGGAACAAATACTAATCATGCAGAAATGTTTTAGTTTTGGCAAGGGCTTTGTTTCTTCAGTAAACCATATCTTGCTTCATTGATTTACCGAATGAGCGACGACACTCAACAGGCTACTCGCGGAGTTTAAATAATCTTTTTATTAAGTCTCTTACCTTTGCTGTCTGTATCTTTAACATTTCTTCAATGTTTACTAATCTATTTCCTGTACGTTCACCACGAAAACTGGGATCATCTACCCGCTTCAGAATATACGGGTAGAAGATCCTGAAATCCAATCTGCAAACAGTCTAAGAAAAGATTTCTCTTCGTTTTCTAAGTAAAAGATGTTTTGTTTTAAGCGTGGGTGTCTGGGCGAGCAAGGGCCAACATAATCTCGACGAATCGCATCCAACTACTATTATACGGATGTAAAAATAAGTCAGCATTTAAACAAAATGTTTTATTAAGACGAATTCACAGCATAAATATTCAATCAGCAAACAGTTTTTCATAGATTTCTGCAACGCTACGCCTGACTGATTGCCAGCTCAAGGCAAAAAGCCAATCACTCCTGTTATTTAACCCATATTTGAGGGGTGAAAATTTAGATTAATACATTTCCCTATGGTATTTGCGAAATAACGAACTCTACCGAAATTCAAACCCGGTTTGTCGATTTATTTTTCCGAAACGCTATTACATTACTCATATATGAACGCGCGAGAAATATATACAAGTATGCCTTAATACTCTACAGCGAGGATATACAGTGTTTTAAAGTTAATATGTACGTAGAGTTTATTAATATCTGAAGAAAAATAGATGGATAGAGAGATAGACAGGCAGATATGAATAGACTCGAAAGAATAGATAGATAATGAATAGACTAGACTAGATAGGTATCCTAGTCTGTTACTATCTATTTAGGAACAAACTAGGATAGATAGATAGATAGATAGATAGATAGATCTGACAATAAGTAGATAGATATGACAATAGACACAGACAGACAGACAGACAGATAGATAGATAGATAGATAGATAGATAGATAGATAGATATGACAATAAATAAATAGATAGATAGATTGATAGATAGATAGATAGATAGGACAATAAATAGATAGATTTGACAATAGACACAGACAGACAGGCAGAGATAGAGAGATAGATATATAGATAGATAGATATGACAATAGATAGATAGATAGATAGATATGAATAGACTCGAAAGAAAAAATAGATAATGAATAGACTAGACTAGAATAGGTATCCTAGTCTGTTACTATCTATTTAGGAACAAACTAGGATAGATAGATAGATAGATAGATAGATAGATAGATAGATAGATAGATAGATAGATAGATAGATAGATCTGACAATAAATAGATAGATATGACAATAGACACAGACAGACAGATAGATAGATAGATAGATAGATAGATAGATATGACAATAGATAGATAGATAGATATGACAATAAACAAATATATATATATATATATATATATATATATATATATATATATATATATATATATATATATAGATAGATAGATAGATAGATAGATATGACAATAAACAAGTAGATAGATTTCTAGCTAGCGAGCTAGCTAAATATGTTGATAGATGCAGGGTCATGCATCGACAATCGGTAGTGTAAATGGAAAGGGTAAATCTATCTCTATCCACCCACAAATACGCGTGAATAAAAGAGCAATTGGAACCTGTTACCGATGTAACGGCAGTTCCACTAAAAGTCGGTTAATCCGAGAAAAAAAAACCGGTAATCCCAAGTTCGTGTAACTCAGGAAGGATAGGCATAGGGCTGGCACCCTTCTGTCTGTCTCTGGATGTGTGCGTATATATATATATATATATATATATATATATATATATATATATATAACGGCGGGGGATAAAATTATATGTGTGTATATATATATATATATATATATATATATATATGTATGTGTGTGTGTGTGTGTGTGTGTGTGTGTGTGTGTGTGTGTGTGTGTGTGTGTGTGTTTATAGATGTAAAAACAATAGGAAAACTCTACTTGCCGACGCGTTTCGTCCGATGTGGACTTTTTTCAAGGCAAAAAGAAAATTAATTTATTAAACGAAGTAACAAAAAATAAAAATTTATTTATTGCAAAATAGTTTGAACGAAGTAACTATAAACAAAATTTTTTTTTGCTATCGTCTGCCAGCCGCAATTACTCTCACGTAATTTCAGTTAACAGTATGAAAATCGCGTTCTCCAAATTCTTGCAGTTACTAAAGACATTTTTTTTGTTATTATTAGTTACTTCGTTTAATAAATTCATTTCGTTTTGCCTTGAAAAAGTCCACATCGGACGAAACGCCTCGGCAACTATTGCTGTTTTCCTGTTGTCTGTTTATAATCTATCTATATTTCTGAGATGAGGTATTATGTACACTATTTACATTATTCGGACGATTGTCCTCATCTTTGTCGCCATATTTATTACAACGTTTCGTCCTTTCAGTATCTGTCTATATTTCTGAGATGAGCTATTATGTACATTATTTTCATTATTTGAAATATTGTCCTCATCTTTGTCGCCATATTTATTATAATGTTTCGGCCGTTGTACGCTCCGGCCTTCTTCCGTTGGTTGGATGTCGAAATGAACCCTTTATTTCGCTCACTGGGGTAGACTGTTCTAGTTCCACGTGCCATGTTGAATGGTTGTCAGTTATCATTTATCTCCAGTTAATTTACCTCGGATAATTCTCCACTGCCTTAGCCGGACACATTGGATAAAGGCGTTAGTTAGATCCAGTGACAGGACCCAAAGAATGTGAGACCAATACCCGGCTAAGGCAGTGGAGAACTTTCAGAGGGAAATTAACAGGAGATAACATCCATTAAACATGACACGTGGAACTAGAACAGTCTACCCCAGTGAGCGAAATAAAGGGTTCAGTAAGACACTCCAACCACCGGAAGAAGGCCGGAGCGTACAATGGCTTAAACGTTGTAATAAATATAGCGACAAAGATGAGGACAATAGTCCGAATAATGCAAATAATATCTGTTTATAAATATTGTCTTTTTCTACAGGTTAACTCTGAGAAATTTTTCATACATATATATATATATATATATATATATATATATATATATATATATATATATATATTAAGTTATTTTGAATACTATGTAACTAGTGATCCAACCCAAATGACTAGACTCACTTTATAGTTCCCCAATTGAAGGTTAACCAATCAGGAGACGTGAAATATTCAATCCGTCGTGTATAAAGGCGGCCATTTTCATTACTCTCTCCGAATGTCCAGTGCCAACCTGTCAGGCCAAAGAACAGAAGGAAGAATTACGCTCTGCTACTTGATCGGGATATCCACTGCTAACCTGAACTACGCTTCCCTATAGTCTTCGAAATATTCACTGCCAACCTCTGGATTCTATACTCAAAGACTACCGTTATCATGAACAACAATATATATATATATATAGATATATATATATAGTTTATGTTCAAGCAGTAAGTATTGATTAAAAAGAACCGACAAGTTGTGTGTGTTTAATTTTTTATTGTAGTAATTGTATTTGTTGTGAATAAATTGTTGGAATTTCATATTTTGTTATTTTTGTACTTTCGACTTTTGCAGGCAATATTAAGACAACACATCGGTTCTTGATAATGACAGCGAAAGTCGAAAGTACTTGAACAAAAATAACAAAATATCAACTGTGACAGAGGGAGAAAAGTATGACACAGAAATTCAAAATCTCCCAGGATTACCGAAAGATGTTTTAAAGAAAGTAAGCAAAATAATAATAGATTGAAAAAAAGATAACGGAAAAACTAAGTATCGTTCTATGGACTGTATCTGCAAAGAGGATCTTCTGCTTTGATTCCTGGCTAAAACCCCATCCAGTAATCTTCTACCTTGACAGGCTCTTGAGCATTTTATTGAGTGTACACGAGAAGAAAAATACGACGTACAGGGCATGTGAGAAATGGAGAAGTTTTAAGGAGAATAGAATCTACAAGGACATTAGAGTCGGCAATCAGTAAAAGATGGTTGATCTCGTAAAGGTTTGGTTTGGTTTGTTTTACGGCATATCAACCTCAATGGGTTATTTAATGCCGTCAAAATGTTTATTGCTGGTAATATTTGTTTTTCCTAACATGTATTGCTAGTAAAATTTTTCCTTCAAAAAAATCTATTTCAGATAATATTTTTTTCAAAAAGGTATTGCTGATAAAATTATTTTGCCGAAAATGTATTGCTGGTAATGTACTGATGGTAATAATTTTTTTCTTTTACAAAGTATTTCTGATATTAAGACCTATTTTTACACTTCCAAAGTGTTTTGACCCCACTTTGGGGGTTAACTATTTGCCCATATTTGGGACCCTAACAATTGCTACCACCCCGGGTCAGGGTGGAGCTGGGAACACCAGCAATTAAGAGGTGGTTCCACGCTCCTCAAAACCTCCTGATCAGAGGTCTTGCTGTTGGACGTAGTTTATCGTCTTACCCAGGACTCGGATATAGTTTATCGTCATACTCAGGGCGGGACAATAAAGGTAAAACTATTCTACTTAGTTCAGTTTCCACACTTTCTTGATTATTTTGATTCCCTTTACATAACTCGGAACATGAGCTGACTCTAAGCATTTTCTCTTTTTACATTTAGTGGTTAATCTTTTACATTGCCCCATAAAGAATTGACCTGCTTTGAAACAAGATATTTCTTACTATACCCCAACCAATTCTACTAGTATAAAAACAGCGTTCCTGATTTCCTTCCCGAGGTCAATGTACTGATGACGGTGGTATAGCTATTCATAATTAGGAAAAAGAATGGTCTAGTACAAAAAATCAACATCCTCTACCGAATATTTCAAGTAATAGGACTCAAGGTAAAAATTTTCAAAACAGAAAAGATGATTAGGAATTGGAATGAAAGTAGTGATGGCACCTACCTTGAATCCAACAAAACAAATCTTCAGTCTGTGGAATTAATTAATAGTAAAACTTTAAATATCTCGGTGTATGGATCAGTTTTTTTTTTTTAAGCTTTTTACCCCAAGCAAGGCTGGAAGCCACTAACACGTAAGGGGTTACAGAAGGTTTGGAGGAAGAGCAGATAGGAGTAGTAAAGGAAAGGATGTAGAGAAAGATAGTGGATTGATCAAGGCAAGGCGGTTACAGAAGATTTGGAGCGAGAGCAGATAGGAATGAAAGGGGAAAGGATGTGGAGAAGGGAAGTGGATAGATCAAGGCAACTGGAGATGTCGATTGACGTTACACTTAAATAGTTGGAGATTATATTTGTCAGGGAAACAGGAATAAGGAAGGGAGTTCCACAGGCGAGATGTGCGAGACATGAAGCTAGTGGAGTAGAAGAGACGGTTATAACAAATTTAGTATAGGAGACAAGGAAATTGCACACAGAATAGGCTGCACTAAGGGTAGTTTTGCCCAATACCGCATGTTACTACAAAACTAAAAGATTAAAGTAAAAACCCGAGTCATGTTTCTAAATAGCCTTGTCAGATATAGGCCTCCATGTAGATGTCACCACGGCGTCCAACTCGTTCAGAAATATCTAAACTATCAGCTGGATACAATCTATTCTGTGTACAATTTCCTTGTCTCTTATACTAAATTTTTTAAAACTGATCCATACACCGAGATATTTAAAGTTTTACTATTAATTAATTCCACATACTGAAGATTTGTTTTGTTGGTAAATGTTTAAAAATTGCTTCGTTTGAATGAAGCATGTAGGTCTTAGCAAGGACCATACTTCTTCGAACCGCGTGTACTGGCGATACAGAATCACAAATGAAGAACTCTACCAAATAGCAGAAAGAACATCACTTAAAATTTCCAACGAAGGGGGGGGGGCACCGTAAATAACACAAGTAACTCGAAGCGAAAATAATCACGTCATCAACATGTTGACGTTTCACCTTACTTCAAGTAAAAGGAAGGAAAGATCGATAACAATTACTAGCGTTTTTTTTTTAAATAATTTCACCGCGAGCAAGGTAATAAAGCCACTAAGACGCAAGAAGTTACTGAGTGTGAGAAAATATGAGATAAAACATTATTAAAGAGAGGGAACAATAAAAGACTAGTAATAAAGAAGACAGAAGATTGACATTGCATTTACAGTTTTGAAAATAAAAAATGGCTGCAAAGGAAGAAACCGGAAAAGAGTTCTACAAACGAGAAAAAACTATTACCATAAAACTGACGGCAACATCTAGCCATTTCAACTGTAAACTGATGAGACCTTCTTGCCAGTCTAGTACTGAGATTACAAATAATGATGCATACATATGTATGCAGACATGAGGCCAAGTAGTTAGATTATTAATATTATTAACATATTTGTCGCATTCCTCTATCTAATTGTCTTCTGCCTCGTTAGTTACGTAAGTTAACCTTGATACAAGAAAAATGATACAAAACCAAATTTATCTAAAACTATTTTTCTGAAAAAATGCTTTAGTAGGAAGATTTTATAAATTTCAACCGGAAATAACACAGGCTGCTCGGTCAATGAATGCTGACCGTTTCCTTATAAGGAAACGGCTAATACTACCATTACCACAATTCTCCACATGAAAGCTACTGGTTTAAAATTTTACCGCATCTCAAAAATTATTCATGCAAATACAGCGAGAGACAAGGATAAACCCTTTTTAACGCATATATATATATATATATATATATATATATATATATATATATATATATATATATATATATATATATATATATATATATGAAGAAATATAGTCTTAAAGTGTGCTATATTTATGGGATAAAGTGCTCAATATCAGAGATAGAGCGTGTGTAAATATAAAAGTGGGACGATTGCACTAGCATTAAACAGACTGTCGCCTCTAAGTGCTGACTTCCATGTCCACTTTTATATTTATATATATATATATATATATATATATATATATATATATATATATATATATATAAATTCCCAACAGAACACCCTCGTTGGACCTGCGAAGGGTAACCTTCCTGAAGCAAGGTGCGACTGTCATAAGGCAGAAGAACAGGTCAGAAACCTCAAGGAAGTGGAGAGTGTTGCTGGATGCTACACTGCCAGTGGAGATCGTTGTGTCTGGTCTGAGACCAAATCTGGTCTTAATTGATTTCCAGAAGCAACATCTGTTGCTTGGCGAACTGACAGTAGCATGGGAAGAAGGGATTGAGGAGGCGCATGAAAGAAAGTTGCTTCGGTTTGAGGAACTGGTGGCTGAAGTCCGTGAGGGAGGATATAGCTGCACTCTGGTGCCATTTGAGGTTGTCTGTAGAGGATTTCCTGCTGCCTTTTTAAAGAGGTTCCTCAAGTGTGCTGGGATCCCAAAGCCGGAGAAGGTGATAAAGACTTGTGGTGAAAAAGCGGTGGAAGGGAGTGTATGGATTACCCAAAAATTCTTATCGTCGCACGTAATTAATATAGACCGGTTGCAACGTAACATCATCCAGCCGTTGCGGGCTGACTGTGTGGAAAGGTACTGAGCTTAATGGGCCGAAACCTTGCTGAAGCACGGCGCTCAGCTGAAGATTGCACCTGGTCTGGAGCACTTGATGTGTATTTGTGTTCTATATATAAATCCAGGTAGAACTCAATGTCCAGGACATAGTAAAAATATAATATAAAAGGCTCAAACACTAATATTCCATGGTTATAATTTATTACATTGGAATCGTAATCGCGATCCAAATCATCGGACCTACAAATTAAAAAAAAGCTTTTTTTGAATTAGTAGGTCTGATCATTTTGAGCGTGATTATGATTCAAATGTAATAAATCCTAACCATGGAATATTAGTGTTTGAGCCTTTTATATTTTATATATATATATATATATATATATATATATATATATATATATATATATATATATATATATATATATATATATATATATATATATAAGTTATAAGTAGATCAGTAACGTCAACAAAACATTTATTTTACACAACAAAAATATTTATTTATTTTTTCTTTGTCTAAATTCAGTTCGTGTCACCCTGTGTAGATATTGACGCGCTTTCGTATATATTCGTTTGGGTGTTCGGATACTCTGAGTCAAGTGAATTAGTGTTTGATATAGAAACCTCCAGATGCATAGGAGCAATTACTGGGAAATTGAAAACGAACCTGGATTAAGAAAATTTTCCGCCCAACAGATTATATGTTGTGTGAAGGCTATAAAGTAGATAGACTGCCTTTTTGCGGAAAATGCGATACTATCAAGATAAAGCAACCCACAGACTCTCTGCGATTTTAATATCTGATCGAGAAAGAAAGATTAAAAAGCGGACATAAATAAAAGTTTTATAGATAAAAATCGACTAATCCGACAGCTCCAAGGAATTTGAAATGTCAGATTAAAGATTATCTGAAATGCAAAATAATACTTAAGACATAAAATGATGCCCAATGATTATTCGATAATCCCGTTGAATACCAGATAGAAAATGAAGGAATATAAAGGGTGTGTGTGTGTGTGTGTGTGTGTGCGAAATTATCCATTACGCCACTCACACATACAAGCTTGCAGCTCCTGGTATTCCCAAGCGGTCACCCCTCTAGGTACTGACCAGGCTCGGCGTTGCTTAACATCAGTCATCTTACGGAAACTCGGAACCCCAATTAACAATTCCGAGTCATTATCCATTACACTACCCACACATCCAAGCTTACAGCACATAGTATTCCCATCCATCTAGATTCTGACCTGGCATGACGTTGCTTAACTTCAATGTTCGTACTAGGACCGTTTTTTGAATGTGATGCGGCCGTAATCCCGTAAGTATATGGTGGAATTGCCTGTAATATGTTTTGTTGCGAGTGCTTTCGGCTAATTCTGTAGTAGATTTTATAACATACCTAACATAAAAAGCACTTTTTCGAACGGAGCCAAGGTGGGCTGGATTTGTTCGATAATTAAACAAATGCTCCACTAAGAATGCAATTAATATAATTCTCATACAAAAAAATATAATATGACAACAAAAATATACTAACAATTTTTTTGAAGCTAAAATTTAAAACTTGAAATGCGTAAAGTAAACATGCTAAATGACTAAACGAAGTATATATATATATATATATATATATATATATATATATATATATATATATATATATATATAATGGAGATCGACGTGCTTTAGTGGACTCAGCAGTTTTCAGTCTCCTTGTCTGATTCATCTCCAAGAAGTGAGAGCAAGATCTAAAAGGTGAGCCAATCTAACAATGATCTCATCTCACAATCCTCACTCTTGCTACATATGTGGCCTCCTTTGTAAATCACTAGCGGATCTTAAATGCCACTTAAGATTATCACACAAAATTTCATAACTGAATCAACTAAGCTGTCAGATTCTAATATGTCTAAACCGACGGGAGATTCCATTATGATGAAAAATATGGAAAAGCCAAAATAAAATCCGAATATGCAAGTTTACTGTTTTAATGTTGTTTTACTGTCGACGCCAGACGTTTCGATTCCCTAAACTAAATAAAGTGCTCAATACAGTGTGTAGAGAAATATATGCTAATATATATATATATATATATATATATATATATATATATATATATATATATATATATATATATATGTATATATATGAACATTGAAGTCAACACGCAGAAGCAACAATTTGTTTCAACAGAAAACGCAATCCTCAAGCCATGGCCATTGCGTTTAAGCATGAAACAGCCTGCCCCCGCTGGGTGTTAACTTCAATGTCCACTTTTGTATTTACATACACTCTATCCTTGATATTGACCTCTTTAACCCATAAATACAGCATCCCTTAAAATCCCTATTGCAGACTCTCGCTTAGGCTCATTTGGAGTTGTTCAACACCCACAGATCCAACCTGCTACATACGTGTTACAGTTTCTGGGAGAGAGCGTGTTATCTAGTATGCTCAACAATCTGAACAACACCAGCACACTGAAAACCACGTGACTTCGTGCTAGCAGAGCTGTTGACGCAATTTACTCCCAAGTCTTGGGTCAACCAATGTAGTTTTCAGGCACTTTCCAAAGGTCCCCCCTCCAGACTGATAACATCAGGACAAATCGACTATGTTGAGATTCGAACCAGGGTCTCATGGTCATAAAACGAACATTCTATCCATTCGGCCTGTATATATATATATATATATATATATATATATATATATATATATATATATATATATATATATATATATATATATATATATATATATATATATATATATATATATATATATTCTTTTGAATTTTCTCATATTCTCTAATGAGACGTTTTATTTGAAAATAGTTTCGAAATATGTATAATTTAAAAAAACTTTGTCTAAAATATTGACCCTGAAGATGAACAATGATGTTCGAAAGCGCTAGGTCATCGTACGGACAATATTTATTTCGAAACTATTTTCAAATAAAAAGTCTCATTAGAGTATATGAGAAAATTCAAAAGAAAATATGTAAGACTATGTTGTCTTTAACATTCAACACTACATGTTTGAAAGAAAAGTTGCTGCCAAATTACATATATATATATATATATATATATATATATATATATATATATATATATATATATATATATATATATATATGAGAAAGATGTCAAGAAATATTTGAGATGCTGGAAGTAGACATATATATATATATATATATATATATATATATATATTTTTGTCATCCACACATATATATATATATGTATGTCATCCACACATATATATATATATATATATATATATATGTTTGTCATCCACATATATATATATATGTATGTATGTATGTATATATATATATATATATATATATATATATTTATATATATGTATATTGTTATCCACAGACAGACTGTTTCGCTGTATCACAGCTCATCAGTGTGGCTAGACGTCTGGTTGCCTCTAGCTTGTATCGAAACCCATCTGAATTGGCGTATATATATATATATATATAAGTCTACTTACAGTATCTCAAATGCTTCTTCAAATTTTTCTTTTTTTTCTTTCTCTATTAACAATTTAAACATGGATGCTATTCATGGTCGACGGATAGAATCTAGACTAAATTGTACTTACATGTTATCAGTGAACATGTTATTATTTGCTATTACGATTACATTTTCTCTACTTTTTCGTGTTAGTATTATCATTATTAAGTTCAACTAATTGCATATATGGCTGCTGGACTGGGTCAGTGACGTCATTTCATACGCTTACTCCTTGCTAGTGTCATTTTCTTTCTTAATAATAATATCTACTAGTTTAGACGTTAGTGTCTTTTGTCGAAGTGGACACACTGCTGCAGTGCGCACGAGTCATTCATTCATGATCAGTGTGACGTCATCCAGTAATTTGCCGCCGGTCGTTGTCGTTCACGAGATCCGTCATGTCGTCCGGACATGAAAAAAAAAATATATATATATATGACAAATCACAGTACTACCGGCAGTAACAAGCAACAAAATAGTAAAAACAGATCGCATATTTAGATCCGGCAAATCGCACGCTTACCTATTTGACAAGATTGATGACATCATTCTGTACTTGCAGACGACAAACTGTCAGGCTAAGAGAGACAAGATACAGCGACGCATCAAATATGCAGAGGCAAAGATAAGCTTTCAGTCACATAACAAATGAATGAAACAAGTTACTTCAAATGGAAAACAAAAAATAATGTCTGGCTAGGAATTGTCATCCATAAGGAATTGCGTAAGCGATTAAGTTTTAATTGTGTAAACGTTATGAATTTACAAAATTAACCTGATATGAACTTGTTTTCCTCCATTTTCCCATGTTTCTATTGCCTTCAATTTGTTCTGTGAGTGTTAAATCTTCCTAGCAGTTTTTCCTTATTATCTGGTATGACGAATCGGTTAAACTAGATAGAGTGAATCAGTTTACAGTTAACGGTTTGAAAGCGTTTTATATTATTTTTTAATCTCTTGGAAATCTCCTATGCCATTTGTCTGCAGATTCAAATCTCAAGTATTTGCATAGTTCCCAGCAGATAACCTTTCCAACTCAGTTATGGTTTTGTCTTCTTTTGCGCTAATTTGAAACAATAAATATTTTTTTTCATATGATCGGTTATTTTATTTTCCAGTTTCTGAAAAAATATATTTCTCCTTATCCATGGTAGCAAGATTTGGCCTTCTCACCTGATTTGGATTATACGTTTTAATTTCAAAGTAGCTGAGATTCGTCTAGTCGCACGATCATGAAAAAAGCCATGATAAATAGCAAAACTAGCGACAACAAATAACAGCAACAATAATAATGATAATAGATCGCGTATATACTTCCGGCTAATCGCATCAAGATGGATGACGTCATTTTGTACATGTCAACAACAGATTCTCAGGCGAAGAAAGACATGATGCAATGGAGCTGTAATTGTGCCGCAACAAAGATGGGATTGTCAATCACATAACAACTGAACGAAGCGAGCTAATTCAAAAGAAGAACAAAAAATAATTTAATAATGATTTCATGTGTCATGTCTAACATACTAAGAACATAATATTAATAATTCACTACCTCAAAATTTCAAAGAGCCAACCTTTTCATCAGCAACAAAAACGCTCCAGCAAAATCCAAACTGTACAAGACCAACATTATGAATCAATTCAAATTGACTACAGGGAACTGTGTTCCTGAGAAAAAGAAATTCATAAATGGCTACCTCGGACATACCACCACTTGCTTATCAAGACGACTGATCTTACAAAACAAAATATATACAATATAAATCATTTAATATAAAACGTTAAAAACAGTCAATCATTAGCAAAATAATTATCCAGCAATTAATTTAAAAAAAACAAAATCTGTGCAATACTACATTCATTATTTATTGAGATTTCTCGAATGCACAGGCCGATAGACGTAATACACATTATTCAGAACATTGTTTCGGGAGTCTATTTTAAATACTAGTATCCACTAAAAAAACGATTGAATTAATAAATATTATCAAAAATAAATTCATTTGTTTACTTTTCGGATACGAATGCGAGCGGATGTGGACTTTCTAGAAAAATAATCTGAACGAGGAATTGTGCTTCCCTTAAAAAAGGAAAATCGAGACGCTTCCGTAGCCGAGCGGTAAAGCACGTCGGATCAGACAATGGTTTCGCCTACAAAGGGGTCCACACGTTCGATCACTGCCGGCGAGCAAATTTTTTGAGATTTCTCGAATGCGCAGGTCGATAGATGTAATACACACTGTTTAAAACAAAAATAAAATGGAGCGTTTATTTCAAATACGAGTATCCTCTAATAACAACGTTTGAAATTATACTGATGTCTGATTAAAAATAAATCATTTAAGTCTTTATGAAGTATATATAGGGAGTTACAATAACTTGGACCGATTTTACATGTGAATTAATTTTAAGCGTCGAATGATATTTTTTTTCGTTTTCTTTCGGATTTAACAAGTCTTTGGCAATTTCAACCATTGAAAGATTAACAATCAAACAACGTGTTACAGTTATCGAAGCCTATTATGATAATGGCCGTTCAAATTTATAAATATACGGCCTAATGATTCTGCTAGCAAAAATGCACACCAAAGAGTGACCTGTTGTGGATGCAGTGGCTTTTCAACACTCTTCCTTGGATTTTCATCAGCCCAAATGCGACAATTCTGCTTATTAACGAACCCACCAAGATGAAAATGGGCTTCATCACTAAAGAGGATTTTTTTGCGAAAAATCTTCATCGGCTTGTTCGTGGCTCATGCACCCAATTGTCGAATGTACGGCGCTGCAAATGGTCAGCAGGTTTCAGTTCTTGTCTCAATTGAATTTTGTAAGCGTGTAGAGACAAAACTTGTCAAAATTCGATGTAACGTTGTTGTGGAGAGGTTCAATTCCTGCGCGCGATGATGAATAGAGGTGTCTGGATATTCGGCCACATTCTTGTGCACTGCAGCAATGTTTTCAGCTGAACGGCGTAAACGAGCACGCAATGGTGTTTTCACATCTGCCACCGACCCAGTTTGTTTGAATTTACGAACGGTTTTTCCAACTGCCCTCTCGGTTGGTCGATTATGTTGACGAAAAAATTCGCGAAGTGCGCAAAATGCATTTCTGTTTGAACGTTCATTTTCGTAATAGGCTTTGATAAATTTAACACGTTGTTTGATTGTTAATCTTTCCATGGTTGAAATGGCCAAAGACTTAAGTTGTTAAATCTGAAAGAAAAAGAAACAAAATCATTAGACGCTTAAAATTAATTCACATTTACAACCGATGCAAGTTATTGGAACATCCTATATTATAAAACATTTAAAACAGCCATCAGAAATGTTTAGAGAAATGCAAATTATACAAGGCCAAAACTTGTATAAGTATTTATGTCCCATTAAGAACTATGTTCCTGAAGAAAAGAAATTCATAAATAAATAAGACAGTCATATCGTCACACGTTTATCTAGACAAACGAATTTACACATTTGTTGCGCAAAAAATAATTTACCAGCTAATTCAAGAGGCCATTTTCCCCGTAGATTTTGTGGCTTTCTAATTATGAGTCTCATCCCTGCTGGCTGGGTGGTCTAGGCCCACTCATTGGAAACAGAAGTATCAATAACTGAGCTATATTAAAAAAAATATATAAGAAAGATCAATATGTGATATCATAAGATATAGAGAGTTGTATAAGAACAATTTCCTCTCCAACTCGTAGGTTAAATAAAGATTCCAGATTGAAATTTACATAATGTTACGTGGATCGACAAACAACTGCAGAAGGACGAAGATTTGTGATAACATCAGAGAAAGATAAAGACATTCGTCCAAACGTAAAAATATAAATAATGATAAGTCCTCATTTTGGAAATTCAGGCAGGAGTTTAGCATTAAAGAATTGTTCACTTATGCGCTGTGTATATCCTTTTGGTAAATTAGTGTAATTCCTCGATATAATCTCTACAGCGTTTTTAAAATCAGACTTGAATTTTAAATGGATTCATGCTTTGAGCTTATTAAATCTGAAAAGTATGATAACATACAATAGGTTTTACTTTATATATTCAAATTAGAAGACATGAGATGAATTTTAGTAAACTAAAAGCAATTTTATTTAACAGTAAGTAACGTGAATTATCATCTGTTAATGCACTTTTCTGAAATTAATAAGATCTGTAAAGATCTTATATATATATATATATATATATATATATATATATATATAAGATTGTAGCTATTTACTCTATTTCCAGAGAGACCATTGAAAGTAGAAGACAAAGCACTGAACTATGTAAAGTCTTTCACCTATCTTGGTACCAATTACAGTGGAACTTTAGATGATGAAATCATGCATCGGATTGCTAAGGCTACCAGTGCTTTCGGCAAACTTCGCCATCGCTTGTGGAATGAGCGGGGTATTCGACTGGATACGAAAATTCGGGTTTACAGAGCTGTTGTACTTGCCATCTTTTTGTATGGCTCAGAGTATTGGACTCCTTACAGGTACCATATACGCCAGCTGGATGTTTTCCATAAAAGCGATCTGCGAGCAATCTGTGGAGCTTACCTTAAAGATATGGCATCTAACGTAGACCTGTTTAACAGGTGTAATATTGGAGGAATCGAGACCTTTCTCATACAGTCTCAGTTACGGTGGACTGGTCATGTCTTGAGAATGTCTGATGATAAGATACCCTAAATCTTAATGTACAGCCGGTTAGATCAGGGCCACAGGAATTTAGGATGCCCATGTCTAATATACAAAGACAAGGTGAAAAGCAACTTGTCAGTTGTCAATATACCACATAACATCCTTGAGTGCTTAGCCTTGGAGCGGGTAGAATGGATATCAACGTGTTTTAGTAGTTTTCAATCTGCTTGTCTGAATCATCTTCAAGAAGCGAGAGCAAGATCTAAAAGATCAGCCAATCTAACTGTGATTTCATCTCACAATCCTCACACTTGCTCCATATGTGGCCCACTTTGTAAATCACTAGCGGGTCTTAAGTGCCACTTAAGATTATCGCACAAAATTTCATAACTGAATCAACTAAGCTGTCAGATTCTCATACGTCGAAACCGACGAGTCCATTATATATATATATATATATATATATATATATATATATATATATATATATATATATATATATATATATATAAGATAGCTATTCTGTTACCAAATTGAAAACGTCTAAACAAATTTTAATATTGATAAATCTTTAGAAATGACTAAAAGTTCAGCATTATTTATATTGGGACTAATGTTCTCATCTTTCTTGTTACCACAACCTAATAACAAAGGAAGAATCTCCAGAAAAATGTTGATAGCATCAGAATTTCACAAAGTATAATAATGCTGCAAAAAACAATCATCGTACGCACATCAAATGTTTTGGCTGTCTGGGTAGTGAGACTTAATAGAAAGTCACTTAAAATCATTTCTGGCATTTGAAACTATCACAGAGCAAATTTCAATAACAACGACGACGACGACGACGATGAGTAGAAGAAGAAGAAGAAGAAGAAGAAGAAGAAGAAGAAGAAGAAGAAGAAGAAGAAGAAGGTATATCCGTTTGGGAAATTAGTGTCATTCTAAGCTACAAACACTAATACATTCGACAAGAAAAAATAAAAGAAATGGTACTATTTAAGTACTAAAAATGGTACTACTTAAGTAGACTGGTACATTTGAAAATGGTTGCTTTTGTTTAGCGTTTTTTTTGTCTATATTTCTGAGATGAGGTATTGTAGCTATTTACTGTATTTACGTTGTTCGGACTATTGTCCCCATCTTTATTATCATATTCACGACTAAAGGCAAATAACTGAAACTGGGACATTCAGAAAAAGCATAGCACGTGGAACTAGAACAATCTACCTCAGTGGGCGAAATAAAGGGTTCAATTCGAAATTCCAACGTATAACACCTGAAGAAGGCCAGAGCGTACAACGGCTGAAACGTCGTGAGTATTGTAATAAAAATGAGGACACTACACAAGATAAATAGTATAAATACCTCTTTGGGTTATTTAAAGGTGAAATGTAAATATTTTGAACAATTTTATAGCTTCAAACTTTTGAAAGCAATTTTATGTCTTCAACTACGGATAAAAGGTAATGTTGCTAAATTTACTATAAATAGGTATTTCTACTAATTTTCTTTTTGCATAAAAGTGATATTTTTTACTAAGAAAATGTATTTTTATACTTTTATAGTGTTTTGTTTTTGTTTGGGGTTCACTAGTTGCAGATAGTGATTAGAGCACAACAGCATCTGATTATAGGGTGGACCTGGGAACAACAGCACTTAAGTTGTTCAACCCTCCTCAAAATAGAGACCTTGCTGCCGGATGTAGTCTATCGTTATACCCAGGAATTCCACCTGGGAAAATATATATACTATCTATACAGGCTACTGAAAAATATTCTGATGCCCAAAACAAAACAACATTTTGACAGGGTTCTTAAGTGCACAACATCGGTGCTCTTCTCCCATAGGGTGTCAATGCATAAATTATTTTGGGAGATAATTCTAGAACAACCAACATAACACTGACCAAGAAAGCATGAAAAATCTTTATTTCTTCAATCATTTAATCAAAAATTGACAAAAGCCACTAAGTTCGACAAACAGGATGTGTATGAGAAGACATTATAAGAATAGAACTTACGGTAACACTTAGAGATTTCAACAGTAAAATGATGAAACTTAACCTCCTTCTTCTTATCGAGTCGATAGCCCACACTCATCCAGCGTTGTACACAGAGCCTTGCCTGGAGTTTTAAGGTTTCATGGTCGTTAAGTGTGCTTGGATCTTCAAGATGGATGTAAACTAGAAGATGTTTCATAGTTTGTGATTCCTCGCATTTGACATTTGGTAACTTATGGTAAAAACTAACAATTTCAACAGTGAAATTATAAGACCTAACTGACACTCTAGTACTGGGCTTAAACTCAGGAAGTGGAAATAGCAAAGAGGAAAGCTCGTCAGAAAAAATACCGTGAAAATATTTATGGATGCTACGCTACAGCGGTGACTGGAGATCATGTGAGCACTCCTGTTGATTACTTGTCGTTTGAGGGTGATTGCAGCACGAACACAGACAACAACAGAAGCCACCATTGGCCCGAGAAATGTAATTTGGCATGACACTCTCACAAGTAACTAGATCGTGGGACTATCTAATATTCGTAAAGTTCAAAATTAATTAATAGCATATTTCAGTCTGCTGTCTTCTTCATTCCCCTTCTTTTATTGATCTTGCTCCTTATTAATATTCATATTATTTCTCCAAGGCTCAGTGATCCCTTGTCTCTGGTATATCCTTTTCTCCCGTCTTTCCACGCAGTGCAAACAGAAAGGTCCATTATTAATCTGAGATAATGGAAGCTGGTAACATGCAAATAATAATAATAATGATGATGATGATAATAATAATAATAATAATAATAATAATAATAATAATAATAGTAGTAGTAGTAGTAATATTATTATTATTATTATTATTTATTTATTTATTTATATATTTCCTTTGATATCTGCCGTTTACACATTTCTTTCCGAGCCTCGCCCAGGGACCTAAGGTTAGAAATGGTATCATGACACTTCCCACTGAAAATAATAAAAACAAATATTACATAGATAAAGCCCTTCGTAAAGTGTGGGCTGTACTTGTCAGAATAATCTTTTGTATTCCTTTGAGGCATGGTCTTCCAGGGATCCCTTCAATTAGTTTTTTTTTTTTTTTTTTTTTTTTTTTATTATTTATTTATTTATTTATTCATTTATTCATTCATTCATTCATTCATTCATTCATTCATTTTTTTTTTTCCTTGGATTTCTGTTGTATACAAATTTCCTTCCCAACCAGAGACCTAAGTTCAGAAATGACTTCATGGCATTTTCCAATGATCAGTTTTGTAAAAGAATAACCCCCCAAAACCTAATTTTACCCACAAATTTTGCATAAAGCCCTTCCTGAGATTACAATCCTGAATGTTTTGTTAATAATTATGTAGTCAATTTGGTTGTTAGTTTCTTCTCCTGGGCTCTTACATGTTCATAATCGTCTCGGATGTTCTTGGAACCATGTGTTGACTATTTCCTGGTCATTGGCCAACCACCGATGGATCCATTTTTCTCCACGTTCGTTGCAGGTTCCTAGTCCGAATTTTCCCACTATATCCCCTGCCCTTTTCCTGCCTACTTTGACGTTCAGGTTCAATTATAAATAATAAGAATTTCTTTTTCCATGACGTCGTTTGGTTGTATTTTTTATTTTAATTTCTTTTGGACCTGTTAGGTCAATGTGTAAATTTTCATTTTCCGAATGCGCGCATATATATATTTCGTGTGTAGTCTGGCTTACTTCAGGTTTTTAGTAACTAGATAATCGCGTATTCTTTTAATAGTGAGTAATGGAGCGTATACTAAGTCAAAATTTAATCATATTATTCTTTTCTCCCACCTGACTAATTCTGACCCACAAACCTTTTACCCGCAAACAGATTGGATGGGGGACACTCTCTCTTTATATATATATATATATATATATATATATATATATATATATATATATATAGTTGTATAATTAGGCAGAAATCATTCGTTTATGCATGTTTCATTAAAAACGACAGACAAGATACTACGGTTAAGATTTTTATTTAATTTTTCTTGTGATCGAACAAGAGCTTTCTTTTCTGGACAAAGCGTGTGTAAGAACTGTCCAAATGTTTTATATTTCCGAGCGCTTTCGACTATACCTTTTAGCCATTATAAAGGATGATTCGATTTTTCAGCTTAATTGAGTGTGTGCATTATGTGTATGTCTTAGTGCGTGGTAGGGATGTTTTTAATTTTCGAATACGGTTAGCACATTGTGGGTATATATATATATATATATATATATATATATATATATATATATATATATATATATATATATATATATATTAGGGTAGGTTGATTTTGGAACTGAAAAAAAAAATAACTCGGGGAAAATTGCAAAATAACGTCAAAAATTACTACAACAAAATATTTTTCTTCAAAACTTCGTATTTATTTGAGGAATCGAACTTAAAGACAAAATAAATTGCGATTTTTATCATCATATCGGTGTCATTGGAAACATGTGTAGGCTAAATTAAAACCGAGTCCTAACGAAAAGAAAATACGCTTAATAATGGATATTTTTATGTTTAGTATATATTCTCTTAATAAATTAAATGAAATTACCAAAAATAAAAAATATAAAACACACCATAATATTTAGGTTAAAATACAAATAACTATTTACCAACGCCATCTTATTTACTGGATATTTCTTAGGTATTTCCCGGTAGTAATTACTTCCTCTTGTAAGTTCGTTTTATTTTTGTTTACGCTTTAACTAGCACAAATATCTATTGTATTTTTCATCAAAATATACTTAACTACTTAAAAAAATATACAACTTTTATAATTATAATAATTTGTTTATATTTTCAAATTTAGTATGTTTTATTAAAAAGCCTGTTTACGAGCTAATCTCGGAACTAACTCTACTTCTAGATAAGTAAACATTACCTTTAATTTGACAATGCATTTCGAACGTTATTTTCAAATTTATTTTGAAAAATATTTATTTGTGTACGTTCTTATAATGTATATATTTTCTTTTCCGGGTATTTTAATAAAAATGACAGGAATAAGCACTGCAATTTCAACTCGGAGTAAATATGCAATGATATTTTCAGGTCCACCTTCACCATTAGATAAAACAGAACCCACAATTTGTCGACAAATTATTCAGTGTAGTTAATTTTCAATGAATACTTATCTCCACCTTCCAATTTTGCTATTTGTAAATTAATAGCAAAAGATGTAATAGATATTTGGAAGGCTGTTAACCCCCCGTTTGCCTCTATTAAATGAAATTAGTATTGTGAACAAGGTGAAAATTCTATGCTTCCAAAAGGCAAAGCAAATAAATAGGAAATCTCTCCCTGCTGCCCAAAAGAAATTCTGGAATGAAAAGCTGGATCCGTTATTTGATATTTCGTCTTGCTCATTCAAACTGCCAGTATTAAGTTGTGACGACCCTAATATTAAATGCAACAAAGGAAATTGCCTGACTAAGCACATAATCTACACTTGTCCTATGAAACAGAAAGTAAGTTATTTTCTATTTTTGTCTTCATGTATTTTGTTATGGAGACAACGTAATATTAAAATCGTGCGAATTTCGAATGAAATCAATTTCCACATTTTTATATTATTTAAATAAATATAAAAAATAATTATTTTTCTATTTTATTTTTCATGTAAAATAAGTTTTATTTTAATCTATTTAGATGTATTTTTAAGTAAAATCTGATATTTCAGGTTCCAGTAGAAGACTCGATAAATCTCGATAAATCACCGTGGAGAAGGCAACGGGAAACCATTCCACTATTAATCCCAAGAAATATGCCAAATAACACACACAATACGAAACCTAACGGCGTGAAGTGGGATTAAGTCTATGGGAATGAAATCCTCGCCCGGTAAGGACCGACATGTGCAACAGGTGTCTCCTGACCATCCAGCGACTGCTAGCACAAACGGCGTAAAAGGGATAAAATTCCGCGGCACTTATCCCTCGCCCGGAAGGAAATGACATGAGCGATATGCGTCACTGGACCGTTATATTGAGACTGCATGCATCGAACAAAAAATAACTCTCGGGAGATGGATCGGTAGGACGTTGAACAAGTGTGGCCAGTTAGAAAATGTAAAACAGTAGAGGAGTAGGCTAAAAATCAACGTCTTAGGTATATGTGAAACAAATGACCAAACAACGGAGATTTTTATCAGTGTCAATCACAGGATTATTTATGTAGGCAGAGAGAAAAACGACAAAGGAGTAGGATTGATACTAGTTCAAGAATTCAAGAAATGCATTCTGGGATGCTACCAATTATCCGAAAGAATTCTGGTAACTGAAATCCTTTCAACGTAGCTATCATAATGGTGCAGGCACCGACAGCACAAAGTAAGAAAGAAGAAATCGAAGTGAATAAAATGAATTCAATTGGAACTCGGTTCTCCCATTAACAATTACGAGTCATTATCCATTACACCACCCGCACATCTGTTATTCCCAAGCGGTGGTCCAT
This sequence comes from Acanthosepion esculentum, assembly GCA_964036315.1. Lineage (NCBI taxonomy): Eukaryota > Metazoa > Mollusca > Cephalopoda > Sepiida > Sepiidae > Acanthosepion > Acanthosepion esculentum. The sequence goes on along the minus strand of OZ038482.1, from coordinate 113,723,643 downwards.
CTAATTACGGACCAGACGCGGCGTTGCTTAACTTCAGCGATTGTACGTGAACCGGTGTTTCAACGTGGTGCGGCCGTAACCCAGTTTTAGGGAGAAAAAAAATAAGGGAATATAGAAGAATTGATAACGCTATCAGATACTTCGTCTGCTTCAGTGAAATGGAAGTAGGGAAGAAAGAGAAGAGGTAAAAAGGAAAGGAAGAGAGATGAATGATAGAAGGAATGAAATTGTTTGTTACAGTATATTTTCATCTTTCATATTTCTTCCTGTGTATTTAATATCTTCACTATCATTCGGGTTTCCCTGTATGTAAAAAAAAAAGTTAAATTAATAACTTTAGAGAGATATAAATTGTTATTATTTTGTTTTATCTGTATGTATGTGTTTAAGATTGATCGCGTGTAAGTTTTCAAATAAAATATTATATATATATAATAATAATGGACACTCCCGTCGGTTTAAACCTATGAGGATCTGACAGCTTAATTGATTCAGTTAGTCATTAATCCTACCCATTGCCCTTCCTAGATGTTCTGGTTCACAGAACTCCTTCCTCGTTCATTCCTTCTGTTTATAGGAAGTCTACTTTTACAGGTCTCTATACTCGATGTGACTCTTTTTGTCCTAGACGACAAAAGATCAATTTGATTGGGACTTTGACCCATAGGGCGTTAATGATCTGTTCGGATAACACATTGAAAGATGAAATTAGTTGTCTAACTGGTATCTTTGTGAACAATGGTTATCCGTTGGACATTGTTCAATCGGTTATTCGGGATAAGATTGCCAGGTTTAATAAAATCAAACCTGCTGCGGTTGGTAAATGTCCGTTCTATCTTCGTTTACCGTGGTTGGGTAGGATTAGTGAGTCCTTCGCCAAGCAGATTTCATGTAGTTCACGTGAATGTTATTATGCAGCTAACGTTCGTGTTGTTTTTCAAACCAGGTCTGTCCTTTCATCTGTGTGTAAAGATGTTCTACCCCTCCCCACCATATTAACTCTGTCATTTATTATTTCAAATGTAGTTGTGGATGCGACTACATAGGTAGAACGACACAGCGTTTGGACGCCAGAATTAAACAGCACGTGCCTGCGAAATTACTTAATGAAAAAATTTTCGTTGGGCGATTCCATTCGAAATACGTATGGGTCGTCGATAGCGGATCATTTTATAAAGAATCCTACTTGTGCTTTGGATTTCAGTGTGACCTGGGTTTCTGTTTTGGCCAGGGCACACTCAGTATTCAATCTTTAGGTGTTGGAGACGCTGTAGATCAGGTCCAGGCGACCAGCACTTTGTAAACAAAGAGACTGTTTGCTTGGGCTTGCTGTGCTGTGTCTCTAGCATCTTGGATGGTATTACTTTTATTATATATTTTTTTTTCTTCCCCGCCCATTCATTCATGTCATTCAATACAGACTTTCTTTTTCTTCATAATTTCTATTCCCCGTTAACAGTTCTGATGAGAGGGGATGAAACCGGTCGACTGGTGTTTTTATTTTAAATCTATCATGGCCTATAATAAAAACGCTCTTGTTTTTTATGCCTTAATACGTTTTTGTACTGTTTCAAACATATTTATATATATATATACATATATATAAATATATATATATATATATATATATATATATATATGTATGTATATATATGATTGCATTTATATACACGCATATATATATATATGATTGCATTTATATACACATATATATATATATGATTGCATTTATATACACACACATATATATATATGATTGCATATATATACATATATATATGATTGCATTTATATATACATATATATGATTGCATTTATATATATGATTGCATTTATATATACATATATATGATTGCATTTATATATATGATTGCATTTATATATATATATATGATTGTATTTATATATATATGATTGCATTTTTATATATATATATATATATATATGATTGCATTTATAAATATATATATATGATTGCATTTATAAATATATATATATGATTGCATTTATATATATATATATGATTGCATTTATATATATATATGATTGTATTTATATATATATATATATGATTGTATTTATATATATATATATATGATTGTATTTATATATATATATATGATTGTATTTATATATATATGATTGTATTTATATATATATATATATGATTGTATTTATATATATATATATGATTGTATTTATATATATATGATTGTATTTATATATATATATATGATTGTATTTATATATATATATGATTGTATTTATATATATATATATATATATATGATTGTATTTATATATATATATATGATTGTATTTATATATATATATATGATTGTATTTATATATATATATATATGATTGTATTTATATATATATATATGATTGTATTTATATATATATATATATGATTGTATTTATATATATATATATGATTGCATTTTTATATATATATATATGATTGCATTTTTATATATATATATGATTGCATTTATATATATATATGATTACATTTATATATATATATGATTGCATTTATATATATATAGAGAGAGATATATGATTGCATTTATATATATATATATATGATTGCATTTATATATATATGTATATGATTGCATTTATATATATATATATGATTGCATATATATATATATATATATATATATGATTGCATATATATATATATGATTGCATATATATATATGATTGCATATATATATATATGATTGCATATATATATATATATATGATTGCATATATATATATATGATTGCATTTATATATATATATATATATTGCTTTTATATATATAAATATATGATTGCATCTATATATATATATATATATATACATATATATATATATATATGATTGCATTTATACATACATATATATATATGAATGCATTAATATATATATATATATATATATATATATATATATACATACACACACTTTATTTTAGGATAATTACGCCAACATGAAGGTCAACGGTACACAAAATGCAATTCACGTATCAATGCATTGAAAGATGATTGCATTTATGTAGCGTTGACCTTCATGCTGATGTACTTATCTTAAAATAAAGAATACACGTCTAATTTTGTATTGACCCCTATTTTAAATTAATGTTATGAACGTTGGAATTTATATTCTATTCCTTCTCATTTCATATGGATATATATATATATATATATATATATAGAGAGAGAGAGAGAGAGAGAGCAAACCGTGGGATTCATTTCTTCAGAGTTTACTGAACAGTCTCCACCTGTCCACCCGCACGATTAATGCACAGAACCCAGCGATTGACAGTACAATTTTTAGTCCTTGAAGGCACCTTTCACGGGGAATGTTCGATATTACACCTTTTATTCTGTCCTTGAGTTCTTCAATGTCTCTAACTTTTTTTGCCAGACACTCGATCCATTATCCTGCCCAATAACCAAAAGTCACAGAATGTAATTGGCCCATATTTCTTTACAACTCCAACAGTGTCTGCAAATGCTTACTTACAAATGATGCAAGAGTTTGCCATTCATAACATACCCATACAAATCAGACGAGCAGGGTATTTCCAACAGGATGGTGCATCGCCCCATTTTGTCCATACTTTTCGCGCTTGTCTCGGCCAAAGTTTCCAAAATCGTTGGATAAGTCGCATCGGACGGTTGGCATGGCCACCACACTCCCCTGATCTGACACCCTCTGACTTCTGGTTATGGGGTATGATAAGGGATCATGTGTATAGTAAAAAAGTTAGAGACATCGAAGAACTCAAGTACAGAATAAAAGGTGTAATATTAAACATTCCCCGTGAAATGTGTGTCAAGACACTAAATTGTACTGTTTATCCCTGGTTTTTGTGCATCAATCATGCTTGCGGACAGGTGGAGGCTGTTTAGTAAACTCTGAATAAATGATTCCTCTCATACTAATGTTAACATAATTTTGACCCATCCTCTCATACTAATGTTAACATAATTTTGACCCATCCTCTCATACTAATGTTAACATAATTTTGACTCACCCTGTATAGAGTAAATCGTAGCAATTGTGATTATTTTCATTTTTTCCCCATTTATTTCTTTATATAATGACCTGCGTTCAAAATTATGGTTGCCACTGCAATGTTTTGTGAAAGATATTAAGCTCAAATATTTAATGGCGCTGTGGCGAAATTTACACGGTTATTTTATAGTCATAGAAATTGCAAAGAACATTCATTCTAATTAAGAAATTATGATTCATCAGAAAATTCAAGGCAAGAAAACCGTGAAATTTAAACGGGTATTGCTAATAATAATAATAATAATAATAATAATATTTTCATAGAACAAACAGTGAGAGGGGCTTAAGGAAAGAGAACAAGACAGAAGAAAATCAATATCTGTAACTCGAAAAGAAAATACTGCTATCAATTATAATATTGAAAGTTGTGCGTGGATTTTAATCGGTGGCTACCCGACCATTTTTTTAAATTTAAAAATAAATCAATAACAGTATCCAGCGTATCAAACACATCAGAAAAGGCCATAAAATTCAATGTTATAGCCTTTTTCTCTTTTCACGTAAAGAGAATTACATTTAAAAATATAAAAATGGACAAATATTATCGCTAGACTGAATTACTAAGTTTAGTCTAGTTTGGCATAAGGCCCCAGTGAGCAGTCCTGGGTATGACGATAAATTACATCCGAATCCTGGGTAAGATGATAAACTACGTCCAGCAGCAAGGCCTCTGATCAGGAGGTTTTGAGGAGTGTGGAACCACCTCTTAATTGCTGGTGTTCCTAGATCCACCCTAACCCGGGATGGTAGCACTTGTTAGGGTCCCAGCTATGGGCAAATAGTTAACACTCAAACTTGTGTAAAAATAGGTTTTAATAATATAGAAATATTTTGTAATAAGATGTTATTACCAGCAATAATTTTTGAAGGAAAAATTATTATCAGCAATACTTAAAAAAAAAACCCAAAACAGCAATACAAACAGTTATATATTCTTTGAAAAAAATATGACCAGCTATAGATTTCTTCAAGGAAAAATATTCCCAGAAATAGATTTTTTAAGAAAAACATTACCAGCAATAAAAATTTTGTCGGCATTAAATAACCCATTGAGGCTGATATGCAGTAAAACAAAACATACCAAACCAAAGCTACAGTGAGCAAAGAACTCATTTCATTAAGAAATTGGTCTGCAAGACTAGCTTGCTGCAATAATCGTGCCTATTTACAGGGTTTAACTTAGAAGACTATCCCAAGGGAACTGGAGACCCGACCAGGATTTATTATTGGTGGTTCAATCTTAACATAGATGTGCATATGATTCTGCGTTGATGGCAGTCACAGAAGAAAATCTACAGGATCTCTTAGAGAAGGTAGTAAGCGAGAAGAATGGACTCACCATCAATAGTTAGAAGATAGTATTTAGGGGTTGTCAGTAAGGGGAAAAAAAGCCCAGTGTGAGAATTACGAATTGAAGATGTTAAAATCAAACAAGTAGTTTAAATATCTGGGAAGCGTTTTAACAGAGAATGGAAAATATGACACCGAGATCTGAAGGCGCATTGGAATAACAAAAGAGGCACTGCGAAAAATATTCAAAGTAATAAAAAACAGGAAAATGTCGTTAGAAAAAAGAGACATGAGTGCTGAACTGTTATGTAATTTCAATCCTCCTATATGGCAGTGAATTCAGGATAATTTCCTTACAGAAATTCACAAACTCTTTCAGTTAAAATAAGTACTGATGGCGGCTTTCTTTCGAACTGTTTATTTGAAGTATGTCAGCATCTTAATTATGTCATTATTTTCCTTTCGATTTACATGTGCTATCCATTTTAGTTGTTGCTGCTGTTGGTAGTCCTCAAGTGATGTGGTTTCTATTGTTTGGTTTTTGGTTCTTGTGATTTCGACTGTGTAGCGCCAGCTCACAATGTTGAAAGAAATATATTTTCGTCAAGGTCCACAAACTTCTTTCTTTCAAAGCCATTTTTAACCATCGATCTTAGAAAACAGTTGTTTACAGCTGACAGATTAGATATTTCCGAACACGTTTGGTGGCCTTAATGACATCGATATGAACTTCTTGATCTGAAGAGGCTATTTAAAAATTATGACTCTAGTTTTCTGGCTAATGATTTAGTTTGTATTAATTTACGGTGTAAGATGAAACTACCTCTATCGTAGCTTATTTGTCTAGCTGCGACCTGTTCCAGCTATACAGTCGAACTCTCTGCCCAAAGGCGGAGAGGAACCCGCTGGTGGCTCCGACGAAGGGCAGAGTCTCGTTCGGGGAGGTAGACAGACCCTGAACCCATTTGAATGGGTTACAATAGGGAATATTTTTGGCCGAGCCTACGGGCTAGGAAAACCCACGTTAAACCCGGCCTTGTGCCACATGCAACCCTCGTGGGGGGTAACTAGATATTCTAGTGTAGCTTATTTCCTTTTTAATTTCATTATATTTTATACTAAATATTTTATATGTATTCCATACACCAAGTTATTTGGAGTGTTTTTTTATTTACTAATTTTAGATTCAGAGACAGAACAAAGGAAGTCTATTTTTATTGGTTGAACAGGGTGGGAATGACAGAAAACGGCTTTTTGGAGAATCAAATCAAAAACTATCATATAATGTAGACGTGTTTCCTTCGTATTAGTTTCGATTTGAAATTTGTTCCGAGTTGAAATTAGTTTTGCACCCCATACATATATATATATATATATATATATATATATATATATATATATATATATATATATATTAAATAAGCTATATAAACAAATTTTTACTACGTTAATAAAAGACCGATCAAAATAGAAATAAATAAATATATAAGATAAAAAATAAAAATAAAACTAAATAAAAACAAGCAAAATAATTTAACCCAAATAAAATAAATAAACGACTTCCGGTAAAATAACTGCCAAAATAGACTACCCACAATGCACCATAAATGCATATAAATACCTGAGAAAAATAACATCACTCGTGGCCTGACGATTGCATCTAGCATGAAACAGACTGTCGCCTCTAAGTGTTGACTGCTATGTTCACTTATATATATATATATATATATATATATATATATATATATATATATATGCTGATGAGTCCTAAAATAGGACGAAACGACCATCTAGTGCTTTCTGCATTCTGTTGAGGATTCTTCTAGACTTAATGAATTACTTTTATTTGATTATTCATATTCGCCTAAAAATTTCTATAACTTGTATATCCTTGCTTGAACCGGCTTCTAATACCCCCGGGGGGGCGGCTTTGGGAAAGAAGACGTGGCTGTTGCGGGAACAATCCGTTGGGTTAAGTATATTTTGATGAGTTACACTATGGGATTTAGTGTAATTTCTATCACTTGTATATCCTTGCTTGAACCGGCTTCTAATACCCCGGGGGTGGGGGTGGGGAGCGGCTTTGGGAAAGAAGACGTGGCTGTTGCGGGAACAATCCGTTGGGTTAAGTATATTTTGATGAGTTACACTATGGGATTTAGTGTAATTTCTATCACTTGTATATCCTTGCTTGAACCGGCTTCTAATACCCCGGGGTGGGTGGGGAGCGGCTTTGGGAAAGAAGACGTGGCTGTTGCGGGAACAATCCGTTGGGTTAAGTATATTTTGATGAGTTACACTATGGGATTTAGTGTAATTTCTATCACTTGTATATCCTTGCTTGAACCGGCTTCTAATACCCCGGGGTGGGTGGGGAGCGGCTTTGGGAAAGAAGACGTGGCTGTTGCGGGAACAATCCGTTGGGTTAAGTATATTTTGATGAGTTACACTATGGGATTTAGTGTAATTTCTATCACTTGTATATCCTTGCTTGAACCGGCTTCTAATACCCCGGGGTGGGTGGGGAGCGGCTTTGGGAAAGAAGACGTGGCTGTTGCGGGAACAATCCGTTGGGTTAAGTATATTTTGATGAGTTACACTATGGGATTTAGTGTGAGCGGCGCTATATCGTGTCTAGTTTTAGACCTCGGTTACAAAGAGTTGCCTTTTTGTCACCGAGGGTCCAGTGAGTATGACGCTTGCGTTCTATCGTGAGGGTCCGGGTTCGATTCTCCGTGGTGGATGCGCACTGCTGAAGAGTCCCAAAATAAGACGAAACGGCTGTACAGTGCTTTCTGAATTGTGTTGAGTATTCTTCTGGACTCAATGAATTACTTGTATATGGAGATAGATGTTTGGTTAAATAATTTAGACGCGTATTAGGCCAGTTTATTTCAGTTTTAATCCTTTCAGGTCCACGAATTAATTTATTGGTGGCTGTAAAAAACTGACCAAGAAAAATTCAAATATTTTCTTTCAAATAATTTTTATTCTTCTAAGTACTTTCAATTTCTTCTGGCCAAAGTATAAAAATTCATTTTTATAGTAAAATTACCCGCAGTTCCCGCCGGTTTTGTTACATACATTCAGGCGCAGGTACTCTTGGGAAAACGAAGAATGCATCTCTTTCCACCAGCTCTGTATTAATTAGCATAACTTGTATCAGTAAGTCATTGTTATCTTACAAAATTTCTTAAAATCTAAAAATATTTTCTGGCTTTAAATAGCCTGCAAACGGTTGATAAGCAGTAAAAACACAAATCTATAGGTTATTTAGTAGGACTTGTATCAGTAAATCATTGTTATCACCCAAGATTTCTTATAATGTAAAAATATTTTCTGGCTTTAAATAACCTGCATAGGGTTGATAGGTCGTAAAAACACAAATCTATGGTTTAATTAATAGGACTTTTATCAGTATATCATTGTTATCTCTAAAGAAAATCTTACAATCTAAAAATATTTTCTGGCTTTAAATAACCTGCAAATGTTTGATAAGCCATGTTTATGGCTTATCAAACATTTATATATATAAATATATATATATATATATATATATATATATATATATTGATAGATAGATAGATAGATAGATAGGGTTTATGGCTTATCAAACATATATATATATAGAGAGAGATAGATATATATATATATATAGATATAGATATATATAGATATATATATAGATAGATAGGGTTTATGGCTTATCAAACATATATATATATATAAATATATATATATATATATATATATATATATAGAGAGAGAGAGAGAGAGATAGATATAGATAGACAGATAGATAGGGTTTATGTCTTATCAAACATTTGCAGGTTATTTAAAGCCAGAAAATATATCTATATCTATCTCTATCTCTTTATCTCTCTCTCTCTCTCTCTCTATACATACATATATATATATATATATATATATATATATATATATATATATGCGCGTGTGTATGTGTGATAAAGATATTGAAGGTTTTTGAATGGACACTATTTACATTATTCGCACTTGTCCTCATCTTTGTCGTCATATTTATTACAATGTTTCGTCGTTGTACGCTCCGGCCTTCTTCAGGTGGATGGAATGTCGAACTGAACCCTTTATTTCGCTCACTGTCCTCAAGGATACATTGCGCAGTGGATAAAGGCGTTGGTTAGATCCAGTGACAGGTCCCAATGTGTGTGAGTTCAATACCCGGTTAAGGCAGTGGAGAACTTGAAGAGGGGAATTAACAGGAGATAACTGATAACTGACATCCATTAAATACATGGCACAGCGGAACTAGAACAGTCTACCCCAGTGAGCGAAATAAAGGGTCCAGTTCGATATACCAACCACCTGAAGAAGGCCGGAGCGTACAACGGCCGAAACGTTGTAAAGGTGAGGACAATAGTCCGAATAATGTAAATAGTGTACATAATACCTCATCTAAGAAATATAGACAGGTTTTTGAATGTGTTTTTATGTTTACTTCTTCTCTGGGTAGATATTGGGAGCTACAAATTCATAATGCTCCTAAGTAGAAACCTATAAATATAGCAAATTCAATATTTAGGAGTGGTTTGAGTAGGAGTTTATAAGGTTGCTTTGTTGGTAGCTTTTATGTAAACGTCAAAGTTGAGTTCGCTATTGTTTCTGTTTAAGACGATATCAAGGATGTGAGGAGTGTAGTTGGCTTCAGGTACAAAGATGAAGTCTACCTTGTCAACCAACTTAACACTGTTGAACCTACCGTCTATATATAATAATAATATTATTAATGCAATCATATCAATATCCAGTATTCAATATCTCATACAATAATAATCATCGGATGGCTATAATACACACACACACACATATATATATATATATATATATATATATATATATATATTGTCATCCACAGACAGACTGTATCACAGCTCATCAGTGCAGCTAGACGTTCGGTTGCTTCGAGTTAGGAGCGAAACCCGACTGAATTGGCGTCAGTTGGGGATTCTACCACTAAGCCGTTGGTGCATGACAGGAATAAAGGTGAATTTAAGCGTATTTATTTTTAGATAAACAGACAGTGACTGAGAGTGACTGATGCATTATTAGCCATCATAGTCACTGTTTACAAACCCATATTCCTCCCCAGAGAGCTCAACCGAAATAAATTTTTCAGGAGCATATATATATATATATATATATATATATATATATATATATATATATATATATATATATATATATATATGTATGTATATATATATATATGTATGTATATATATATATATGTATGTATATATATATATATATATATATATATATATATATCAGGTTATCCCGAATTTTGAATAAAGAAAACAAGTGACCAAATGTTACATTTAATTACAGATTCAATCAACAATGTATTTTCCCTGATTATCTATGACTTCCTTCCATCTATTAACAAGCTTACTAATTCCATTACTGTAAAATTCTTTTGGCTTTGATTCGAAGAACTCACAAATGTCAGTTTTAACCTCTTCCTGTGTTACAAAAGCTGTTTCTTCCAAATGATTCTGTAAGCTACGAAACAAATGGTAGTCTGAAGGAGCAAGGTCATAAGGTGGATGAGAAATTTTCTCCCAACCAAGTTCGATCTTTTGTGACGTGATTCTTGCTGTGTGTGGTCGCGCATTGTCCTGATGAAACATCACCCGTTTTCGATTCACTAGAGCAGGTCCTTTTTTACTCAAAGCTTGGTTCAAACGCTCTAATTGCTGACAGTATATTTGAGCATTAATTATTGCATTAGGTGGTAAGAATTCAAAGTGGATTATTCCTTGGCCATCCCACCAGATTAAAAGAAGAACCTTTTGCCCATGAAGTTCCCTTCTCGGCTGTGGCTGGGGTCCTTCCCCTTTACCAAGCCACTGTCTACGACGCTTAACATTTCGATAAAAGATCCATTTTCCTCGCCAGTCACAAGTCTATCCAAAAAAGGTGAAACAAGTTGGCGAGAATGGAGAGAAGAGCAGAAGTCAACTCGGGATTTGAGGTTGTTTTCATGATGCACCCATTTTCCAAGTTTAGGAATTTTTCCAAGTTGTTGAAGATGATGATGAACAGTTGTATGGTTTGTACTGAGAACCACTGCCAATTCCTCAACTGAAAAAGCAGGATTTTCTTCAAGGATTGCTTCAAGAAGCTTTTCATCAAACTCAACTGGACGTCCGGTTCGATCTTTATCTCCACGGGTGAAATCTCCACCTCTGAATTTTGCAAACCATCTTCTGCAATTTCTTTCATTCACACATTCCTCTCCATAAACTGAGTGAATGTTTCTAGCCGCTTCAGCTGCTGAGTTTCCTTTCTTGAACTCATAAAGCATTATGTGCCTCAAATGATTCTTGGGTACTTCCATGTTAGCAGGGTTTTAATCAAACAAAATTTAATACTCTTTAAATTTTGTTCATTTTAACAAAACGTTAGAATTCGGACAGAACTTATGGGATGACCTAATATATATATATATATGTATGTATATATATATATATTAAAGCCATATATATATATATATATATATATATATATATATATATATATATATATATATATTATACCATATATATATATATATATATATATATATATATATATATATATTTATACCATAGCCATATATATATATATATATATATATATATTTAAATTAAGTCTATTAAAATAACGTGTAAACGGAATACATACATGAATATATATGTGTGTGTGTGTGTATTCTGTTTATACGTTATTTTAATAGATTTAATTTATTTAAGTAAATGGTTTGTTTTTTAATTAACCTGTATTAATTACATTTAGTGGCCTGAAAATAAAATATATTAAAATAATTGTCGGACTTAATCCCCTTCTTTGTATATATATATATATATATATATATATATATATATATATATATAAAATGTTCAAACACTTATATTCTATGGTTATAATTTATTACCTTGAAAACGTAATCACGATCCAATTCATCAGATATACAAATTCATAAAGCTTTTGATTTTGTAGGTTTGATGAATTGTATCGTGATTACGATTCTAATGTAATAAATTATAACCATGGAATATTAGTGTTTGAGCCTTTTATATTATATTCTTACTCTGTTCTGGACATTGAGTTCTACCCGGATTCTATCCTCTTGGGAATTTATGTATATATATATATATATATATATATATATATATATATATATATATATATATATATATATTGACCACTAATATTATCAATATATATATATATATATATATATATATATATATATATATATATATATATATATATATATATATATATATGTACTTCTCTGTTTACATTCATACAAACATCATATTAAGAGGGGCAATTAACGAACTAAATATTCGTCTGTGTTTGTTTACGTTTGAATATATGCCTATGTCCATAGGAATTGACTCGTTCCTCACTTAAAATTTGCATAAACATCTTATTAACAGAGCAAAATAGCGTTTGTTGATAGATCGGCTGTAATTGGAGATTTGTTCAGTTAGTTTATATTTATTTTATTCAAATTAAATTCTCGAATCTATGTGTTCAAGTTCAGACTCCTTTCGTTACTTTCTTGTTTCTTAGGATTTTCAAAATATTGTCTTGTTTGTTTGTTTTTAGATGAACGCAAGGAGAGTGAATCTGATCTGTACTTCATATTCGTATCATTCGGAAGCATATATTATGCTTGAATATTTTATGATGTAATCTAGAGAAAATAAAAAGCTTGGGATAACTTTGTAGTCTCGTACAGAAACGATGATGGTGGGAGGATGGTCATGGGTAACAGAAACAAAGCTGAAAGTATGTTGCGTTAAAATATGTTTTGACAAAATAAGAGCAAACCAAATTGAAATATTTAAGATAATTCATGTGTATTTGTATACACAGATAAATCAATATTTGTAAGATATCTGATTGCCTTCTCTACAACATCTACGGATTCTGTTTTGAAATCACCCAGGCATTTTGAATATCTCGACAAATCTTTCCTCGGTGTTGATGCAATCTGGCAGTAAGCTAGACAGATCCGCGCAATGCACACACGGATACGCAATCTCCCTCGGGGTTACTCAGTCGGAATTAAAATGTTATTGGTTTATCTTGTGTACAATGTGACTCTTGGATTTAGAATAATTTTACTATTTTTTCTTTTCTTAAAAATGCTGCACCGTTTATGTTTTCAGCATCTTATAGCCCAGATTGTCTCCCTGGTTAAACGACTGTTGGAGATTTCAAACTGTATACGGAATTAAAATTTATAGAGACAGCAGGTGAAGATAACTTTAAAGACATTGTAGAAACGTTTGAAAGATGTTAGGATAAGTGTGTGACTTTCCAAGAGGAATAAAACTGAACTGCCTTCAAATCATTCATAAAAAAAAGACATGATAACATACGAACGAAAAGACGGAACTAAGTCATCCCAAAGTAACCCAAAACGCATTGAAATATCGAAAGATACCTTCTAAAAGCTAAGGAAAGTATTAAGAAACAAGAAAATCTCGTTAGAAGCAAAGAAAATTGCTGAACTGTCATGAAATATTAGTCCTTCTACAGAAGTACTTTCCACATACACCTCCAAGAAATGGGCACATCGAGGCGGTGTAATGGTTATCAAGCTAGAATAATTACGAGTAGTGAGTTCAATTCTCACTGGTTGCCCTCTATTTTCGGCATTGTGCCACATCTAACCTACGCTTAGAAAATCACTATACCTCCCAGAAATCTCCCCCGTAATGGTAAGATATTAGTGGCAATGGTGTTTTCATCTAGCTAATGCTTTAACATTATGTGGAAGGTATTTCTAGGATGTATATGTGGGAAGTATTTTTGCCGCACTCTGTATATGTTAGTGAATGCCGGAAAACTTTCTCACGGATGAAAAGGAGACTTGAGGCAACAGGCATATGTTTCTAGAGAAGGATGTGGTGAATTCTATCGATGGAACATGCGAGAAATGATTAAGTTTGAAGAGAAAATGGAAGAGAAAGTAGTCTAAAAAAAAAGAGATAGTTGAAATTTCTGGGTCACATAATGAGGAAAGAAGATTTGTTTAACACGGCACTCGCCCTATCTAAACGTTTAAATGTATGAAAATGCAGGATTTCGAGGAACTAATAATTGAATAATAATTATTAAAATTCTCAGAAAAGTAGGTTGAAGAGTTACGAAGAAAATTAGAAACAGAACATCTTAAAATATATGTGTTGTATACTTTGGAAAGCCTGTGTTCTTTGGAATAGGCAGCTTTAAGTGTAAGGTTTCGTAATTGAAAAGAGAAAGAATCGTAGATCTGTTGAGCCTCGGGCCTATTGAACGTATTCTTGGAATATTGAAAATTGTTCTTCAGTTTAAATCCTTTTGGAATAATGTCCATTTTTTGCGTGTGCTTAAGAACAGAATATCTTATCATGTTTATGCAAGTTTCTTCAAGTTAATTTCGTGCTGTCTTCTTGTGTGGTGTTATGTCGAGACGAGGTCCTCGCTGTTGTTCCCTTGCTTTCGTTCACACACAGATACCTGCCTTGTTCGAGTTCCTTAATCAAAGTATCTACATGAAGAATTATATTCTCGCTACCAATAAGCTTTCCTCGCTTGAAGGTGGCCTTTGCATATTTATCGAGCTCAAATATCATAGCTGAAACTTTTCAAACTTTACAAGCCCTTCCATATAAATTAGATGGTTTATCCTTTCATCTTAGATCTTATCTTCATATCCTGTATTGTTTAACAATTTTCATAAAGGAATTCATACCAGACCTAAAAGAAGAGGAGACAAAAAGGATTCTTGAAAAATTCTACATTTAATTTCATGTCTTTATTTAGAAACATACAATTAAAAATCGAAACACCAAGATTTGTGATTTGTTTACGCTGATCGCCCAAGCGCCCAATTATCTTAACAGAAATATATCTGGGAAGATTTTAAATATTCAAAGAAAATACCTTATGGTTTATTAGGAAAATCGCCTAAGATTAAGATGTCGCTTTTCTGCGACAATCGTCTGCAATTTTTGTAGTTATTATTTTGGATTTCTGGCGACGAATCCTTCGCCGGTAAGAAAGCCAGCTGGTCAATTTACAGGAATATGGAGATAATGAAACTGAGCATTTTGAATTGTCATTTTCTGAGGCCTGGCTAGGTAAAGCGAAGTCATTAATCATTATTATCGGAAAATATTTCCCTATTTCGCTTAGTGATCATTTGTTTGAGTGGGGAGCAGACATCAGACACGAGAAACACACAGACATTTGATAGATAATAGATACATTTTATTCAAGCAGTTTTTCTTTATATTCAAAAAACCTTTTGTGTATATGATGTGTACCACAGAGAATATTACGTAATTTCTACCCGTGGCCATGGTAAATCTTTTGTCTCCTCCTTTCGCCTTAGAACGTGTCGGAATTCTGACTGGAATAAGAATTCCTTCAATAAAAAGCACAATACTGTCGATACATCTGACAACATGCATAACTTGTATCTATAAATACATCGGTGGAAATAGTTAATTAAGTCTGATATCTTTCACTTTCTGAAATTTGAGCAATTATTTTTTCTTCATCTTAAACAAAGCGAGTGTTTCTTAAGTATTGATTTCCAAATTATCACAGATTATCTGTTAGGTTTTTTTTTGTATTAAAATCACTTTTGGTGGGATATCTTCCGACTGTTGAAGTAAGCAACTCGCATCCACTATTCTAGGAGTTCATTTATTCTAGACTTTTCCCGCAGCCTGAACGCCGAGGAAGAAATAATGTCTTGCCATGACGAAGAGTACATTGATTTTCTTCTATGTGCCAAATTATTTCACGATTTTGATGATTATGATTCTCCACATTTATCTATCCTTTTGTCTTTACTCTAACCATGCCACACCCTGTTCTGGCATCCATTTACTTAAGTATGTTAGACAAGTTACTCACGATTTCTCTCTTGTCTTCAATATGGCTTGTTAGTATCGAATTCTCTAAGTTCTCTTTTATGTGCCCTAGAAATTTCAGCGATTTTGTCCTTGTTTTAACTAAAATTGCCCTTTTTACCATTTTCTTTCACACATCCGTGTTACTCGCAGGTTCGGTTCAAGGTATTCTTAGCATCTTTCTGTAGAACTAGTTTTCTGTTGCCTCGAGTCTCTTCTTCATATGTGGAGGAATTCTCCAGCAAGATTTTCTTTGTTTCTGTTATGCTGAAACACACCTAGTCTATAGATAATAGACTCTCCCATCTAATATAAGTAGGAGTCAGTGAGGGTTGACGGGATTCGAATACGAAAGTAGTCAGCTACCACAACTAGATTCCTCTGCGTAATACTTATTATAACAAGTTCCTAACGTTTTTGTACGTTGAACCTATTTAGGACTGAATTTAGTCCAAATACAGTTTCCACTGAGCAAATAACTCTACAACAAAAATAACGGGAAAAAAATTGGTGATTTTTAAAATCTTTTAATTTATATTGAGTTTAAAGTAATAAAAAATTTTGAATTTAAAAATTTGGGTTTTAAATTCAGCTTAAAATATCTCCAAGACTTTGTGAATTGATGAAATCAATTTTATTTCTTCAAAATGCCAGAGAATCAGATTTAAAGTTAGAGGTTTCATGCCATGAGGTTTTGAAGTTTTGCAGAATTTTTTATTTGAAGAACTTAATTTTTGGCCTGAATTTGAATTTTGTTCCAAATCAGACATCTGGCCCAAATAGGTCTTTTGGCAAGAATTAGATTTATAGTTCAGATCTGAGTTAAGGGGAGGTTTTGAAGTTCTATGGAGTGAATTGAGGAATTCAATTATTTCTTCAAAATTATCGTCGCTGTTTTCTATGCTGGACAAGAGGTCCCTTTAGTTTGGAGTTGCTGGTGTAACAGTCTGCGTGAAGTGTGGCTTTTAAGTTAGTTCTCAAATAAAATTATTAATGTGATATTTACTCTACAACAGATTCTAATGAACTTTTCCTGTATTTCAATAATTTGATTTTGCAGAAGATAATAGAGACATTTTATTCAAGCAGTTTTTCTTTATATTAAAAAAAAATAACTGTTGTGTATATGCTGTGTACCACAGAGAAGATTACGTCATTTCTATCGGTAGGCATTTCGGCAGGCATTTTCCGTTATTTCAATGTAACTTCTGATTTCAGTGCCACATTTTCCGTCCTCTGTTAAAAAAATACTCCCATATATTTCAATTTTGTATTTACTGTTTTCAGTGTTTCTGATTCATCGTTTACATCTTGGCTTTATCCTTTCACTTTCTAATCATTTATGTCGTTTTCTCAGAATTGATATTTAGTCCTTACGTCTTGTTTTCCTTTACTCCCATCTCGAGGATTTGCTGCAATTTCCCTTTCAACACTGTGTTGTCTGCATATCGTATTTTGTTATGGTTGTGTCCACCAATGATAAATCCTGGTAGGACTTCTAGTTCTCTTAGGATAACCTCGCTGTAAAGGTTGAATAAATCTGGTGAGAAAACTCAGCCTTTCTTATTTTGTACTCCAATCAAAGATTCCAGTTCATTCGTAAGCAATTGCGTCTTGAGGGGTAGTACGTTAGTTTATTATAAATTTCTGACATTACTCCGAAATATGCCGACTAAAAATTTCGTGGTTTATGATAGCCGGTTTTGAAGAATAATAATACCATCGATCCGCTGAAAAAGAATCAAAATGAAGGCGATCCTTAAACCAGGCCTGGCTATCACGTGACTATCGTCCACCAATGGGGACGGACATATGAAGATCTATTTTGTTACTAGATAACAATTACTGGGAATATTTTTTAGCAGGGAATTTGTCAGTAATGTCCAGTAATTAGTTAATTAGCATCTATATGTAATACTAGGAAGCAGATTACAATTATAGACTTATTTCCATAAATGCAAGTGTACAAGAATAACATAAAATGACTAAATTCCCAAAAATCACTTTATTCACCATAAATTAGAGTCATTTTTAAATGATATTGCAAAAATAATGAGTTTATCTCTTTATACCAATTGATTATAGAAAATATAATTGTATAATAAAATCATTTTACTAAATCGTGTATCAAGTCTGAAAATACTTTACAAGAAATGTGAATTTCATAGAAACAATAATTTTGATATTTACAAAGTTTATTGTGATACTTGTTATATGTAATATTTGTTTCACAGAAGATGAAGAAAATATTTATTTCACTATCCATCCTGGGTATGACGATAAACTACATCCGCGTCCAGGGTAAGACGATAATCTACGTCCAACAGCAAGATGTCTGATCAGGAGGTTTTGAGGAGCGTGGAACCACCTCTTAATTGCTGGTGTTCCCAGGTCCACCCTGACGGGAGGTGGTAGTATCTGTTAGGGTCCCAGCTATGGGCAAATAAAAAAAATTACTTCATCGATTTGTGACCAGTCCTGAAATATTGATATTCAAATTTTTGAAAGAGAAAAAAAATTGTCTATATACAAGTATGGTAACATTCGAATCTCAAGTTTTCACAATTTTAATTTAAAATATTGAAATACCTCGAAGGAAAAAAATCAACATAATGGATGAACAACTGATTGTTTGATTTATAGCATGTAGCTGCTGAAAAGAAATCCTCTTGATCAATATTCTGATATAACTTTACAAAGGTGAAGATTCTGTTTTTTTTTCTCTAGAAATTGTGCCAATTCATCATTTTACACATTTTGTACAGAAGCTGAAGTTTTATTTGTTGTTCTTGGTTTGAGTTAAGGATTAGATAAAAAAAAACTCGATGGCAAATGATCAAATACTGATGGTGGGTTTCTGGGTCGTACTTTTCCCAAACAACAGTGTTTGTTTATCTGGGGATTTGTCTTGAAATATAGCCTTTAGCCGTCGTTCTCTCTCATTCTGATCTTGGGAAAATACAAAATACACGTTCCTTATTTTGTTCATCATAGTTACATGATCTTTAAGATTTGATTTTAAGAATGGTGGTAACATAATTTAGATTTAATGAATTTAATTATGACATTAATTTTAACTGATAAAATTCTTCAATGGCATTCTTCATTAATGAAGTAATGAAGAAACATTACATAATTTGTTTTCTATTGCGAAGTCACACCACTAATCTTCCGATGTAAATATTTTATTCTGAACTGTTCTGGAAAAAATATTTTAAATTTACTTACTATTATCCATTTTTCGTTTTTTTATTTATTTGTTTTACGAAGGGATTTAGTTCGCTATGTAAAATCAACGTGAATCGATCACCCTCTATATTACCCGACTAATGAAAAAACAGGGTTACTTTCCTCTGTCTTTAAGGAATTACGTTGTTCCAAAGGATTCCCCAATTGTTTCACTGGTTAGGGTTCGTTTTATGTTGAAGCTACTTAGCGAACTGAAACTCCCCCATTAATATTTTTGGATAATCACATTTTACGAGGGGTGCAGATCAATCATCTCCCCCCTCATAAAATACGATTATCTAAACCAAATTAACCAGTTTAATATTTTTTACACTATTTTTTTAAAAATTACTGTTATAATATTACACAGGTTAATTTTGTTTTACATTTTTAACAACAGCATAAAATTCAACATACATTTTTTAAATACCTGTAAATATACAGGGTGTCTATAAAGTTCGTGCGCACATTACAAAATTTATAACTTTATTTGTATTTGCGATAGAAATAGTCTGTAAAAAAGTTTAAGTTTAAAGTACCTAGATTTAAGTATAGCTAAAAATAACTAATGTGATTTCAGGTATTACTGTAAATTAGTTGGCAAATTTTTTCCGTGAACTGCAAAATCGTATTACCCTTTGTATTGCTACTGATGGAAGACATGTGGAAACTTAAATAAAATTTCAATAAAACCTTAAAAAATATATATTTACTTCTTTTTACAAATGATTTCTATCGCAAATACAAATAAAGTTTAAATTATTTTAAAGGTGCGCACGGACTTTATGGACACCCTGTATATATATATATATATATATATATATATATATATATGGACACTCTGTATTTGTTTTGTAATTTTAAATCAATATGATTTTTTTATGAAGAATAAAATCATAAAATATATTAAACTAATTTTTTATTCGATTTCTTTCAAATGCGCAAATGTCTGTATAGTACTTTTGGGAAAATTAGAAGTGCAAAAAGTTGAATTCATATTTTGTTTCTTTACAAGTACGGTATCAACATACTTCACGTGTTATAATGAAAACGCAAATTATTTCTCAAAAATGAATTTTACAATAAATATATTTGTTATTATCAAGAATAATAGCATAAAGAAAAATATTAAATTTACATTCTGTTTAATATTTTCTGTTTAGAAAATTATTAATATTGACATTGTTTTGTGAATTTTGCTGTTTAAAATACCTGGAAAAAATGTAAAAAATGAGAAAGACGATATTGAAAAGAAAATAGTGCCTTCTCTTTACATTTTCGTGGTATATTTTTAAGAATAGTTGTAAAATATTTATAAATTTATTGAATTTAATTTTTCATATTAACTGTAAGTGATAAATTCAAAGTGTCATTTTTCACATTGAAAAACTTTGCATTTTTATTGTCTTCTATTTATTTACGAAGAACAGAAAAATTCAACATCCTTTTTTTTAAATACCTGTTTGTTCTATTAAAGAAACATAAATTATTCATAAAAATAATGGTCATTGTTGAAGAACAATAGCATAGAGAAAAACATTAAATTTAAATTAACATTATGTGATAAATTTCTTAATGAAACTTGTGAATTTCGCACCGAAAAAGTTTATTTAAAGATAAAATATGCAAATTCAAATAAAATGAATGAACATTGAACTTATTTCAGTATCTTAAATAGTAAACTTAATTTAATCCAATGGTAAAAAGTAAAAATTTCTTTAAAAAGAAACTTCTGAATTCAATTCCAGCAATAAATGTTCGCGTGTTAAATGTTAGCCCCCAGCCACTGAAGATCTAAACACATCATAGAGGCCTGGGTTAAGAATCGCCTTGACCAAAACCAATATAGATTTTTTTTTACTGATTTAGAAGTAAATACATTTTCTTCGAATAAGGAAATCTAGTCAATAGAACTCTAGTTTGCATATCGGTCAATTAACTTTCTCTCTAAATATGAGCATGATATAAACAGGCTTTAGTTATTTCGTCTTATCTACTCTTGGCAAAACATAGAAGATATCTGTGTTCGCATGTATTTGACTTGCTCGTGTTTTCGTGCATGCGGAACGGTGATATATTCCAGTGAAACGTTCTTAAGCCTACGCCATGTTAGATAGAATATAGTCATTTTAAAGTGAGAAAGAAATGTAAATACTTGTAGAGAAAAGAAAAGAAAAAACGGAGGCAAAGTAATAAAACAGAAACAAATATAAATTAATGAATAAGAAAGAAAGAAAGAAAGAAAGAAAGAAAGAAAGAAAGAAAGAATAATTGTAAAGAAAAATAAAATAAAAATAGCATTCGCAGAGGGGACGAAATGGAGAAATTGAAAAATAAAGAAAAAGAAAGAAAGAAAGAGAAATGAGTAACTGTAAAGAAAAATAAAATAAAAATAGGAGTGGGAGAGGGGACGAAATGGAGAAAGTGAAAAATAAAGACAAAGAAAGAAAGAAAGACAGAAAGAAAGAAAGAGAAATGAGTAATTGTAAAGAAAAATAAAATAAAAATGGCAGTGGAGGAGGGGACGAAATTGTAATAAAGAAAAAAGTAATGACGAAGAAAAAAGAAAACAAGAGCTTCTTCCGAAGAAAATTATGTGAAAAATAAACCACTGAAAAATAAACCACTGAAAAAATCGAAAAAATACAGAAGATATGCAAAGAAATATATAGAGTATCAAAGAAAGAGAGAAAGATAGAAAAGTAAATAATTTTAAAGAAAGAAAGTGAGCGATAGGAGAAGAAAAAGACCAAAAAGAAGAAAAATAATGAAAAAGAGAGAAGGAAAACAAGAGCTTCTTCCGAAGAAAGTTATGTGAAAAATAAACTAATAAAAAACATGATAATAGAGGGAAAGATAAAGAAGATAATGAAAAAGTAAAGAAATTGAAGAAATAAAGAAAGAAAGCTAAGGACTGGAAAGAAAGAAAGTGGAAAAACAGGGGAAAAAAGAAAGAACATATAATAGATTTATTTAGATCGGGAAAATGTAAGAAAAGAAAATGTCGGAAATAAATTCGATATAAATAAAGGAATAAACAAGTAAAAGGAATAGATTAAAAGAATAAAAGGACAGGGTTTATTAGAATAAAAGAATAAACAAAAAAGTAAAAAAGGGAATAAAAGAATAAACAATAGAATAAACAAAAAAGTAAAAAGCGAATAACGGATTAATCAAAAGAATAAACAAAAGAATAAAAGAATAGCTATAAGATTTAGACGAAGAAGTGTTAAAGATGCTGAGAATCAGACAAGCAGAGAAACGAAATGGCTGAACGAATATGAAAGAAAAAAAACTTAATCAAAATCCATTGAAGAAAAAAAATAAAACTACGACTAAGGCAGCAACTTCAGGATAAACAAATGATTATCAAGAAACATCCAAACGGACACTTTTCAATCTTGTAAGCGGTTCTTATCCACCCACTATTCGACGTTGTTGGCTGTCAGGAAAAGATGATCGAGAAAGCAGAAAACTCGACATTGTCTTCTCTTTCATTTATTCTTCCGCTATTTCTCTCTTATCTTTATTTCTGGTTGCAAAGGGGCAGATCTTGTCAATGGGCAAGAAAATGAACCCTCGAAATGAAGAATTACAAGCTTGACTGAATCTGCTCGGATCGAAATGGCTTAGTCGGTCCCAGAATGTCAGAATGCGCCAAGTAATGTAATATATTGGTAATGGTTGCTAATATTGTAACTGCACTGGGAAGTCGTTATAATTACTCGGTTAGTTCAGAAAGGATTTAGAATTGGCGGGGGTGAAGAAGAAGAAGAAGAAGAAGAAGAAGAAGAAGAAGAAGAAGAAGAAGAAGAAGAAGAAGAAGAAGAAGAAGAAGAAGAAGAGAAGAAGAAGAAGAAGAAGAAGAAGAAGAAGAAGAAGAAGAAGAAGAAGAAGAAGAAGAAGAAGAAGAAGAAGAAGAAGAAGAAGAGAAGAAGAAGAAGAAGAAGAAGAAGAAGAAGAAGAAGAAGAAGAAGAAGAAGAAGAAGAAGAAGAAGAAGAAGAAGAAGAAGAAGAAGAAGAAGAAGAAGAAGAAGAAGAAGAAGAAGAAGAAGAAGAAGAAGAAGAAGAAGAAGAAGAAGAAGAAGAAGAAGAAGAAGAAGAAGAAGAAGAAGAAGAAGAAGAAGAAGAAGAAGAAGAAGAAGAAGAAGAAGAGAAGAAGAAGAAGAAGAAGAAGAAGAAGAAGAAGAAGAAGAAGAAGAAGAAGAAGAAGAAGAAGAAGAAGAAGAAGAAGAAGAAGAAGAAGAAGAAGAAGAAGAAGAAGAAGAAGAAGAAGAAGAAGAAGAAGAAGAAGAAGAAGAAGAAGAAGAAGAAGAAGAAGAAGAAGAAGAAGAAGAAGAAGAAGAAGAAGAAGAAGAAGAAGAAGAAGAAGAAGAAGAAGAAGAAGAAGAAGAAGAAGAAGAAGAAGAAGAAGAAGAAGAAGAAGAAGAAGAAGAAGAAGAAGAAGAAGAAGAAGAAGAAGAAGAAGAAGAAGAAGAAGAAGAAGAAGAAGAAGAAGAAGAAGAAGAAGAAGAAGAAGAAGAAGAAGAACTGTGGCGTGAAAGTGGGAGAGAAACAAAAGAGACTATGTAGAGAGAGAGAGAGATGGGGAGAGATAGAGAGAGATTGCCGTTTGCGTTGGGTTGCGGAAGAAATCACGATGGAGGAGAGAACCTGATACAGAATAAAACACGTATGTATAAGAATATGTTAGAGAAAGAAAGAGAGAACGAGTAATAGAAAGAAAGGGAGAGTAGTGATTGACTTGAAGAGCAGTTGCTGGGTAGAATAAATCTTGGGCATTTGGGAGATACGGTGAGAAGTAAAATAAGAAAAAGGAAGACTAGCAAGTCATAAGATTAATTGACAGATAAGGATGATATTTGGCGGATAAGGAATACGACTCGGAAAAGATGGGATAAGATAAGGGTATATTTAAGGGAGGATAGAGATTGGGGGGTGGGTAATGAATTTAGAAATAGGAAGGAAAAAGAATGCAAAATGGAATTTAGGAATAGGATTGAATAAGAATACGAAATGGAAGACCAAAAGGGACAGGTTAGGAATAGAAAGGAATAAGAATACAAAATGGAAGACCAAAAGGTACAATTTAGGAATAGGGTAGAAAAGGATATAAAATAGATGTCTAAAAGGTATCATTTAGGAAAATAAAATGTAAGAGCAAAAGGGCCAATCGAGGAATAGGATGGAATAAGAATACAAAATGGGAGACCAAAAGGGATAATTTAGGAATAGGGTGAAAAAAGAATACAAAATGGGAGATCAAAATGGACAATTTAGAAGTAGTGTGGAAGAAGAATCCAAAATAAAAGACCAAAAGGGACAATTTAGGAATATGGTGGAAAATGCATTCAAAATGGAAGACCAAAAAGGACACAAAAAATAATGCGGAAAAATATTTT
Organism: Acanthosepion esculentum; assembly: GCA_964036315.1. Classification (NCBI taxonomy): domain Eukaryota; kingdom Metazoa; phylum Mollusca; class Cephalopoda; order Sepiida; family Sepiidae; genus Acanthosepion; species Acanthosepion esculentum. The sequence continues at coordinate 113,698,703 of OZ038482.1, read as the reverse complement.
GGAAGAAAAGAAATAGAGAAGCAAAAACTAAAAGAAAGAAACAACGAAACAAAGAAGGAAATGAAAAATAAAAAATAAAAGGGAAAATCAAATAAGTGAAAAGTTAATGGTGAAACAGAAACAGAATTAGAAAGCAAGAATTGAAGTAACCTAAAAAGGAAAAGAAAGAACAAAAGAAAGAAAGAATGTAAGAAAAAAGGAAAAGAAAAGTAGGTAATTGGAAAACAAAATAAAATAAAAGTAACCTAAAAAGGAAAAGAAAGAAACAATGTGAGAAAGAAAGGAAGAGAAAAGGAAGTAATTGAAAAGACAACGAAGGGAAAGTAACAGAAAAAAGAGAAAATAGAAAATTAATGAAAAAAGATAAAGAAAAGAAAGAAAAAAAAGAAAGGAAAAAAATAAATATCAAACAAATATAGAGTAATGAAAAAGAAAAGAAAGTAATGGCCGAGAAAGGGGGCGATATATCAGAAAAGAGGGAAGAGAAAGGATAGAGAAAGCTGGAAGAATCTGATGTGAGGAAAGGAATGTAAGACAAAAACAATAAAATAATATCATAGCTGAATGCATAAAGCAATTTCTTTTTAAACAGCCAAAAGAGAAAACTGAAAAGGATAAATGAGCGATCTGATCAGTAAAGGAAATTACATTAATGGAAGAAAACCAGTGAGATGCAAATAAAGACAGATCCTCAACACAGAGTCTAGTATTCGGTGCGAAAAAATTAGGGAACCGGTTTCATATTAAAGTTCTTTTTCAGAACTCTAACATCCTAGGAGAGTTAGAATCCCTTCTTTTTCTTTTTATGTGAAGTGTCCCTTCAGGACAGGCGATCATACCACTCCACTTTCCGCTACCCCTTGTAGCTCTCAATAAGTTTTCTCCCTTTGCTGCTCACCCCAGGCCGTGTTCTGTCATCCACATACTTAAATCCACCTGCTAAGTCATGCGTTGCTTTCCCTTGTCTCTCTCTCCCTCAATTCGACATGTGAGTATCAGATTCTCCAAGCGCTCCTTTCTCATTACTTATGCCAGATATTTCAGCTTCGTCCTTCTTGGCATCCTCTCCAAAACCTCATCTTTGCTCACACGTTCGGTCCATGTTATTTTCGGGCCACGTTCCTTCATCCACTTGCTTAAGCCCGCCAGGTATGTAATGCGTTGCTTTTTCCTGTCTCTCTTTCCCTCTATTCGACCTGCGAGTATCAGATTCTCCAAGCCCTCTTTTCTCATTACGTGTCCCAGAAATTTCATCTGCTTCTTCGTGATGTTAAGTATCAGCTTCCTCCTTGTTTGCATCCTCTACAAAACCTCGGCGTTGCTCGCACATCGCACACGCTCGGTTCATGCTACCGGGATTTATTACCAGAGGACGCAATCTTAACAATGTAAGATATGCAGATGACAATGTGTTGACGGTAGACACAGAAGGAAGAGTACAGGAAATCCGAGACAATGTAGTAAAGGAAAGCCAGAAGAAAGGACCAACCATCAGTTCTAAGAAGGGAGAATTTATGGTTGTCAGCAAGAGGAACATCCCATAATGCGAACTACAAACTGGAAATGTCAAAATCAACTATGTACAGAAGTTTAAAAATTTGGGAAGTATTTTAACAGAGGGTGGAAATGTGACAGCTAAATCCGAAGGCACACAGGAATGATGCTTTCCAAAAACTAAGCAAAGTATTAAGAAACAGGAAAATTTTGTTAGAAATAAAGAAAATAGTGCCGAACTGCTCTGTAATATCAATACTCGGATATGAGAGTGAATGCAGCATTATCTCCTCCCAGATTAAGAGAAATCTGGAGGTAACAGAAATATTGATCTACTGGAGGATGCTGAGAATAACATAAACGGAAGACGTAAGTAATGGGAATAAAAAGGACACTTTTACTCAGAATCAGAAAGAAAGAGCTGAAGCTTTTTAAATATCTGATGAGGAAGGAGGACTTGGAGATTTTGACACTCACAAGACATATCGAAGTAAGACGGTGAATGGATGGTAGAACTGTTCATGGAGACAATGGCAAAAGACAAACATTGCTAAGAGCTAAAATGGATAGGAAGTTGTGGAGATCCACGATCGCCCACATCCCGAAGAGACACGATTAATGTCCGAAAAGTAAGGTGCAAACCTTTACTAGTACAACCATTTTTTTTCTTTTTCCATATGCCTTACTTCTTCAGGATGTAGAAAATCGTGGCTCTCCATAGCATCCTATCATTTGTTGTTCGAAGCAGTGTTTTTCCATCACAATCTTTGTTCTGCCATTATTTTTACGCAATCTCTTTAGGTTGATTACTCTATGTTTCCCGCTGTCCCACTTGTCTCCAGTATATCTTGTGGGTGTCAAATTCACCAAGCCCACTTTGCCCATTATGGGCTCCTGAAATTGCTATCTGCTTCTAAATACAAGTGTCCTTTTGTCCCCATTTTCTTTAAAACATCTTAGTTGCTCACATGATCAGTATTCTCAGCATCTTTCTGTAGAACCCGTGAAGAAATTGTCCATATAAGGAGATATAACATAGCAGTTCGGCCCTTTTTTCTTCTTGTTTCTAACGAAATCTTTTCGTTTCTTAATACTTTTAGCCTATGAAAAGCATCTTTCTCTGTTTAATATTAATACTATACAATTAAAATATTGGCACCAAAATTAAAAAGCTACTCACATACAGTCGCCATTCAAATTCTTCCATTTGTCCTATCCGCGCACAAGCGTATAATTACGCTCCTCGAAGAACGTAGACTGACGCTCCGGGAATCACTCTTCCACCTCTGCAAAATCAGTGTGGGAGTGATTTTTTTTTAATCGAATTCACTCCAAGCAAGGCAGTAAAGCCACTAAGACACGAGGTGTTCCTAGATGTGAAAGGGTTGTAATAAGTAAGACAGTAGACAGCGATTGGAGATTCAAGCATGGAACCGAAAGAGAGTTCCACAAGCGAGAAATGGGAGAGAAAAAAACTGTTAGCATAGGACTTAGGTTTATATCTAGCAATGTCAACTGTAAACTGATGAAACCTCATCGCCAGTCAAATATTGCGCTTAAATTCTTAAAGTCGAGGTACCGTAGTGAAAAGCGATATTTATTTGTAATTATTTACAAAATGTGGGATAGGGAAAAGGACGGTCTTCATCTATCTTAACTTTAATCTTAGCTAGCCACAAACACTGACTCAAACATACCATAATATTCCTAAGACCAAAACAACGCATTCTTACCTTTCTTACTACATTCACCATAATACCTCATGGTCTCTATGAAAAATCCTAACTAGTCCCCATATGTATAATACATTGTCTGTGGCGGGGAGGGGAATAAAACAAAAATTTAAAAACTAGCCCCAGTGAGTATATACAATATGAAAGCAAAACTATTTACACGAAACTAAACAAAATAATGTACCATAGTGAAGAGCTCATTCGAATAATTACCATGAAAGTATTTATAGAAAAGGCCCAGGGAGGCACATTACGGCGGTTGGAAAGCGACTGAAGCCGATACATGAGGTTAGATCCAATAATATTGCACATTCTTCTTTGCGTTCTATCAAGAAACTCTAAATATATAGCAGGAGCACTGGACTATACCTGGGAGTAGATATGTAGGATAGATTCTGGAGAGAAGGTATATATATATATATATATATATATATATATATATATATATATATATATATATATATATATATTCATACATGTTTCATTAAATAATATAGATAAGTGTTGTCTATATATTGTATGTAAGTTCTTTTCATGTCGTCTGATAAGCTTAATAACATTATCATTAAACAATGAAAGAAAATCACAATATTGATACATATTTTTTAATAAAAGAAAATGCTGCCTAAATACACACAATATATATATATATATATATATATATATATATATATATATATATATATATATATATAGGACATATTTTAATGTGAATTAAGTTTAAGATTTGACGGACAATTGGTTGATATTATTTTTCACACATAATTGCCATGACTTAAATAACATGATCAATAGAGAAAGAAATAAATTTTCCCCAATAACACTGATTTATTTATTGCTGACTATGATCCTTCTTAATGAAACACCCTTATATATAATCTGTCTTAATGAAACATCTAAGATAGATTCTGGAGAGAAAAATTGTCTAGCACGACACAGTGAACCAACTTTCTTAGCAGCTGAACTAGCAATGGATTCAATCTAGTCTTTCTACTTCCTGTCAGCCGAGAATGTCTGCCTGAGAAGGCGCAACGAGTCATAACCCTGGGGGTTGTCTAAGTCAGGACAATTTGCTAGATGCGGGTAAGGCATCACAGCCATATAGCTGGAGACTGTTTTTTTTGTTGCTTTTTTTCCCCTTTTCGCCGTGTGGTAAGGTGGCATTGTGATGGCCTCTTTCAAATAACATTTTCATCTCGTCTAAATAGTATTTAACAGTTTTTTTTTGTTTTTGTTCTTTTTTTAAGCTTATCACCCCAAGCAAGGCTGGAAGCCACTAGCACGCGAGGGGTTACAGAAGGTTTGGAGGAAGAGCAGATAGGAGTGGTAAAGGAGAGGATGTGGAGAAAGACAGTGGATCGATCAAGGCAAGGGGGTTACAGAAGATTTGGAGCGAGAGCAGATAGGAATGAAAGGTGAAAGGATGTGGAGAAGGGAAGTGGATAGATCAAGGCAACTGGAGATGTCGATTGACGTTACACTTAAATAGTAGGAGATTGTATTTGTCAGGGAAACAGGAATAAGGAAGGGAGTTCCACAGGCGAGATGTGCGAGACATGAAGCTATTGGAGTAGAAGAGACGTCTACATCTAACAGTTTCAACGGTGAAGGGGTGGGAACGGGATGCCAGCCTCGTAGGACGTTTAAATTCATGAGGCCTAGGAACCAGCGAAAGCAGCTCCTCGGAGCAATTACCGTGAAAGTATTTGTAAAAAAGACAGAGCGAGGCAACGTCGCGCCTGTGAGAGAGCGACTGCAGACGAGATGACAGGTCAGGGCCAATCACATTGCATATCCGTCTCTGGATCTTATCGAGAACCCTGAGGTAAACAGCAGGGGCTCCAGACCATATATGGCAGCAATACTCCATGCAAGGGCGAATGGTCGATTTATAGATTTGGAGGATCGACTGACTGAATCGACTATCTGAACATCCGATTAGAAGTCTTCAAGTAGTAAACTGTCACAGAAGTCGCAGAACACCGTTGCTATCAGTAGTTTCTGAGCTGATTGGAAAGTCAGTGACATTGGGGTCTTAGGTGACATAGAATCACCTTTATTTCTCCAAGTTAGCGTTATGCACTCAGACTGCATGACGTGTTATTTTATACTACAGAATTTCCCATTCAGTAACCCTATCTTTTCTTTTTATGTGACGTGTCCTTTCAGGACGTAGGCGGTCATGGCTCTCCACTTCACCCCTATCCCTTGTAGCTCCCAATAAGATTTGTCCCTCTTCCGCTTTACCCAGACCACGATCTGTCATCCACTTGCTTAAACCCGCCAGGTATGTCATGCGTTGCTCTCCCTTGTCTCTCTTTCCTTCTATTCGACCTGTGAGTATCAGATTCTCTAGGCCCTCCTTTCTCATTACGTGTCCCAGAAACTTCAGCTCCCTCTGATATTAACTATAAGCATCCTCCTTGTTTGCATCCTCCCCAAGACCTCATCGTTGCTCACACGCTCGGTCCATGATATCATCAGCATCCTTCTGTAGATCCATATCTCCGTCACCTCGAGTCTCATCTTCATCTTTGAGGAGACCGCCCAACATTTGCTGCCATAAAGGAGGACAGTTGTCACCAAAGAGTCCTCCTATCTTGCAATACTCTACTGTTTCAAAAACTGGAAATTATTGCCTATGTGCTGCAAATTGTATTCTTCAGTCAACTGCTTTGGTCTTGCACTTAGCATGAGAGTAATCGTATTACACCTCGCGCTTCTTCTATTTTCGTCTATTGTAACAATCTTAAGGTTACCATCTTTGTTGTGACGTCACAGACGCAGGCGCACAACATTCAGGCTATCCTAGGTGTTCCAAGAAGTACTGCATACCCGCCTTGGTGCTTTTTGCTCACAGTTTTCATAATGTTTTAATTACGATCGATTTATGCAAAAATGGCGCTTATTTTCGAACCTCCCTCGAATAACAGAGAACAAAACCGACTTTGTCCTCCGCCTTACGCTCAAAAGATTTCTGCTATTACATAGCGCAAGATCTGAGAAGTTGATCTGAAAGCGCTGCAAAATGAAGGAATTACGAGGAACAAGAACTTCTTGATTCTACTATGACAATTGTTGGTCGACCTCAAGCAGACCTTTCCATTACTCTAATGATTGCGCTATTAGTCCGTCAGTTATGCGCCATGCGTGAAAGTATCGAAAGATACATGACTGACGAGGCAGATTTTTTCCGGCAGTATATTGCATTTCTTTCTGCGGAGGTGGGGAAGAGAAGAAAAGGAATCATACCTTTCCCAATGGTATTAGCACATAAGTGAATGTAATTCGACTGGAATTCGAACTCGGCACACCGATTCCTCTACCCGAGCCGCTATCCATTACTCCACCGTGCCTCCCGACAGATCTTTTTCAATCGTCATCATTGTTAAATTTTTGGTACTTTAATTCTTTTATCGATCGACTTTTACCAGCCATTTTTAGTTCTCCATCAAAGACATATGTTCTCGTAGACCTCATAGAGCTAAATACAACGCTGTAACCATTAGAATATTTTTCTCTTGATTCAGATAGAGTACTTTAAACGTGGTATATTTTTTATCCACATTGTTTCAAAGTTGCCTAGATTGACATTTATAAAATAAATTTAATTTGGAACTGAGGATTTAGAGTTCAAAAAGCCTGGTCACGTCGCTGTTAAAAGTTCAGATTTTTTTATTTTTTTATTTAGTTTATTGATTTATTCTTTTAAATGAAGTTACTTTATTTAATTTTGCTTGATCTTCAGGTTTCAGCTCTGGCCAAAGTAAAATTTTTAGCCAGTCGCCTTTGATCTATAAAAATTATCATTTATATCTATAATTAATTGGTAAAAAAACATTTTCTTCTTTCTTTATTTTTCAGTTTTATTTTATCGTTATTATTTTTCGTCCTATTGATTTTATTTTCTTTCCTCAACTTTCTTGGCTCACTTTCTTCCACATATTTCATTTCCTTCTTTATTTTACTATTTTCTTCAATTCTTCTTTTACTTGATCTAGGTTCCCCATTTTTTTGTTTCATTTCTTTCTTCGGGATATTTTCCTTTACTTTCTTTTTCCGTCCTCTCCTTCCTTACTTTTCTTTGTTTCTTTAGACCGATTTTTTTTTCCTTCTTTCTCTTTTTACAATTAACGCTTTTTCAATCTCTTCTCTTTTCTTTTCTTTTCTTTTTTTTATCATTCTTTCCAACTACCTTCTTTTACTCTAGTCCCTCTATGCGTTATTAATCTTTCTTTCTCTTTTTCCGTTTGACTCTTCTTTCATTATTTCTTTTCGTGATTCCACTCCTCCCACCTTTTCTTTATTCTTTCCTCCCTTCCTTCAATACTTCCTTAATCTTCCTCCCTCTCGTGCTTCTTTCTCTCACATCTTTTCGGCCAGCTTCTTTATTTCTTTTTTTTCCTTTACGCTTTCCTTCGTTATTTATTTCTTTTCTTTCTCATCTGCTTTCTTGGATTGTTTTCCCACTTTCTTTTTTTCGTTCTTTCTTCATCTACTTTTATTTTAATTTTATGCTTCTTTCTTTGATTTCGTTTTTTCTTCTTTTCTCTTCTTTCCTTTATTTTTTTTTCATTCATGCTTCACTTTTTGTCTTCCGTTCTTCTTTCCTTCTCTTTTATTAATTTAATCTTTATTTCTTTCTTCCTTCAATACTTTGCTAGGATTACATCAATTCTTTCTTTTTTATACTTAATATCACTTTCTTTTTACCTTTGTTTTCTTTCCTTCATTTTTCTATGCTTTTCTGGTCTTTCTTTAATTCCGTTTTTCTTTTATTCTCCATGTCTTTTTCTTTTGTCATTTTTCCTTCATTTCTCCTTCCTTCCTTTATTTCTGCCTTCCTTCCTTCCTTTACTACTCGTTTCGCTTTTCTTACGCTGCTTTATTCACTCTTATCTTCCTTCCTTTCTCTTTCCTTCCTTTCTTCCTTCCTTTTCTACTTTTTCTCTTTTCCCTCCTTTTGTTCCTTCCTCTATTTTCCTCCCTTACTTTTCTACTTTTTCTCTTTTCCTCCCTTACTTTTCTACTTTTTCTCTTTTCCCTCATTTTTTCCTTCTTTCTTCCTTCCTTTCTTCCTTCGTCTTCTCCCTTACTTTTCTACTTATATTCTTTTCCTTCCTTCATTCCTTCCTTCCTTACTTCCTTCCTTCCGTTCTTCCTTTTCCTCCCTTACTTTTCTACTTTTTCTCTTTCCCTCATTTTTTCCTTCTTTCTTCCTTCCTTTCTTCCTTCGTCTTCTCCCTTACTTTTCTACTTATATTCTTTTCCTTCCTTCATTCCTTCCTTCCTTACTTCCTTCCTTCCGTTCTTCCTTTTCCTCCCTTACTTTTCTACTTTTTCTCTTTCCCTCATTTTTTCCTTCTTTCTTCCTTCCTTTCTTCCTTCGTCTTCTCCCTTACTTTTCTACTTATATTCTTTTCCTTCCTTCATTCCTTCCTTCCTTACTTCCTTCCTTCCGTTCTTCCTTTTCCTCCCTTACTTTTCTACTTTTTCTCTTTCCCTCATTTTTTCCTTCTTTCTTCCTTCCTTTCTTCCTTCGTCTTCTCCCTTACTTTTCTACTTATATTCTTTTCCTTCCTTCATTCCTTCCTTCCTTACTTCCTTCCTTCCGTTCTTCCTTTTCCTCCCTTACTTTTCTACTTTTTCTCTTTTCCCTCCCTCCCTCCTTCCTTCCTTCCTTCCTTCCTTCCTTCCTTCCTTCCTTCCTTCCTTCCCTCCTTCCTTCCTTCTTTCCTTCCTTTTCCATTCTTACCATTTTTGCTTCTTGTTCTTCAGCTGTCAGACGGTGACAAATCCAGTTTGACAGAAAATTTCGATCTAACATTAAATGTGATCACCTCGGGACCTTTTAAGACCTTCTCTCCTGTCCGCCATTTCCCTCTTTCTCTCTCACCGCTTCTTTTTGCTGTTTTACGTTGTCATTTTTTTTATTGCGCCGCCTGTTTATATAAATTTATATCTCACTCACACTTGATACATGTGGACACAGCCTTTCACGCATGCATACACACACACACACACACACACACATATATATATATATATGTATATATATATATGCGCAAAGACAGACATGCACGCTAATGTATAAACGCCAAATTAACAGATACAGAAGTTCGTGTAAGTACGGATATATTTCTCGCTTATACATAAATTTGTCTCATACAAGAATTAACCCAATCCAAGGTTCGAGAACCTCTCAATTACAGTCAAAATGATAATGGTGAATATAGCGTGCGATATGAATGAAAATGATAGAAAATTAAGATTATGAGGATTAAGATTATGAGGATTAAGAAGCTAGATAAAGATTGATGTGATTTGAAGCACCCACGTAGGAGTCTTTTCAGTTGGGCTTTCTTATATTTGCAATATGGGAGAAATGAGTATGATTCGACTCCGTGGAAGCAACATGGCGAGTTTCAGGTGTAAAAGACTGAACTGGTAAAACTAAAAAATGGAGTTCATCTGAACATTTCCCAGAGAAATAGCGATGGATTAGTGACAGGTTTGTTATTGAAGATACGGTCTATTGGGCTAAGGTTAACATATTGTCTAAGTTCTTAACCCGAGAACACTAACCATCAATTAAAGTTAGACCACTACTAACCATGGGTATATCAGACCCGATTTTGAAAATATCAAAAAAAATTAAAAAAATATTAAATATAAATCTTTATTTGAAATATTTTACATGCAGGCACTTCAAACTTTGTACTTTGAGTTAACATTAATAGGAACTGAAAAACATATTATTTAGGTAAGAAAATCAGGTACTGAAAATTGTAATTAAATATAGGAAAATTTGCCCTGGGTACTATATACCCATGGTTAGTGTTCTAGAGTTAACTGTTCTTCCTCGTTTTAGTAATAATCGTGGTTTCCTTCCTAATCTTTTGTTTGAAGTATTATGGAATGTCAACATCTTGACTATGTGATTATTTTCTTTTTGATTTACATGCGAAATCCATTTTGGCTGTTGTTGCAGTTGAAATTCTTCAAGTGACGTGGTAAAAACCATCTTAGAAAAAGAAATATTGCTCATTTGTTTTTCAACATAAACATCATATCGCTTTCAGCCAGTGTGTAACTAAATCAGATTACAAGAGACTGACGTCAATTCCTAATCGAAGAAATTTTTCAATGTTATTTTGATGCTGTAAGTAATTTTGAAAGTAATTAGTAATTAATGACATCGGTTAATCGAATAAATAAGTTTCTCGGTCATGATTTCCAAAGAACAAAGAAGGGGCAAACTACAGGAAAATTTGCGCTGGGTATATTATACCCATGGTTAGTGTTCTCGGTTTAAACAGCCTCGTCAGATCTCCACTTTCATATAGATGCCATGTATGGCGACCAACTCTTTCAGAAATGTCCAAACTGTCGTCTGTATACAACTGCTGTCACAGATCACTAGTTTTAAGCAAACGTATCGTCTAGACTTTAGACATAGAGGATTCCTTCCCTTGAAGGCAGTCATTTATCAGATCTTGTAGACTGCTCCTACAGAATACGAAATAACTTTTTCTTTTTTTTAATCATTTCACCACAAGCAAGGTAGTAATGATGCTAAGGGATTACAAGGAGTGAAAGTGAAAGAGAATTAGAAGTTTGCAACTGGCGAGGATTGAGGAAAAGACATAAAAAAGAACAGGCTTCAAGAAGACAAGATGGCGAATAACATTGCATTTAAATTTTTGAAGATTTTAGTTGTAATAAATCGGGAGTGAGTTCCAAAGGCGAGAAACGAAAACGGTTATTGTAGAAGGGGCGATTGAATCTATCTGGTACAAGAATAAAACAGTGGAACCTCGATGAAATCTAATATCACGCATAGATTCATATAATCGGGACAACAGGGAAAATGCTCATGTGGCAGTTGCCATGAAAATATTTGTAGAAAAGACAGAGGTAAGTCATCTCACGTCGGTAAGAAAGAGATTGAAATCGAGATGCCTGGTCAGGGTCGATTACATTACAGATCCTGTTTTGGATTTTGTCAAGATTCACGAGTAGGTTCCCAAGTAGGCATCTGTGCGGACGACACTACTATTTACTCCTGCCTCAAAAACAAATCTAGTGTCGCCGACAAAACTAACCTGGCCGTTTGTCTTGAAAAGGATCTCCAATCGGTTATGGACTGGTGCAGGAATTAGCTGGTTAACTTTAATGCCTAAAAAAAACTGCTCTCTATTACTCACCAGAGATAACCATCCCTGCCTCACATAGCTTCGTCAACCGCAAGGAAAATCGGTTCCCTGTGCCGCGCCAGGAAATTTTTCTCGCCGGAGTCGATCCTTCAAATCTACAAATCAAACATTCGCCCTTGCATGGAGTATCGCTGCCATATATGGTCTAGAGCCCCTTCTAATAGTCTCAAGGTCCCTGATAAAATCCAAAGACGGATATGCAATGTAACTGGCCCTGATCTGGCACCTTGTCTGCAGCCGATCTCTCACAGACGTGCCGTCGCCTCCCTCTGTCTTTTTTTTTACAAATACTTTCACGGTAATTGCTCCGATTAGCTGCTTTCTCTGGTTCCCAAAGTTTATGAATTTAAGCACTCAACTAGGCTGGCATCTTGATCTCACCCTTTCACTGTCGAAACTGTTAAATGTAGCCGTCTCTTCTACTCCAATAGCTTCATATCTCGCACTTCTCGCCTGTAGAATTCCCTCCCCTTTTTCTGTTTCCCTGATAGCTATAATCTCCAACTATTCAATATATATATATATATATATATATATATATATATATATATATATATATATATATATATATATATATATATATATATATATATTTGACATTGGGTACTCTTCTTATAGTGTTTTTATTTGCTTTATTAAACAATATGTCCCTGTCTGTTTCAGTGTGTTCATGTATGTGTAATTAATGTTTTTTTCTCTTATTTCATATGAAGTTTTTATATTTTATAAGAATTATATAATCTCAGATGTGTCAACTGCCCTGATCCCCTAACCGTCTCCTCATCCTTTCCTCTATCACTTCTCTTTGTTCTCGCTCCAACTCTGTAACCCCTTGCGTGCTAGTGGCTTCCCGCCTTGCTTGGTGTTGAATGCTTAAAAAAAAATGTACATTGGTTCTCTGATGATGCAAGGTCAAATGAGAACAGCGGGTGTATCAAGATATCCCAACTAAGGTGTAACAGTTTCTGTCGGTTGTGTAAACAGACTTGAGGTTTAGTATTGTCCTGACTGAAGACGATATTCTTCCGATTTGACAGTTCACGACGTTTTTCGATTACCGCCTTTAATCGATCTCAGCGTTTATTTTGCAGGAGTTCGTAATGCATAATGCCTTTCCAATTATACCAAATATTGCATCCCCTTTTTCTTTTGGAAGGATCAACACTGACGTATTCCGCATTTCCTAAGAACTTTCCCATTCCACATTGTTGTAAACGATTCATTTTTCATCGCCTGTGATCGTTCTAAAAAAGAGAGTCGTATTTGTTGCGACTCGCAAATGAAAGTACCACACATCGTAGCACCTCACCGACCGAAGTGTTTTCAAATGTTTAACAGCGCCCATATGAGTTATGGGGAGTATCGTTGTGATATCCCGTGCCGTGTGATCTTGATTACTTTTTTTAATCAGAATTTCGATTTAGTCATTGGAAACCTGCCTGAAGATTCTCAATCTTTCAGATCAAAATTTCTATTACTGAACATAGCGATGACACCATCTCCATAAACGACATATATTTTCTGTGCTGTTCCATATCTTTTTTCTTTTCGAAACAAAAAAATATCATCAGATGCATTTTGTTTTCCCTTTTTTTTCCCAACATAAAAACATTTAAAATTGAAAATCCACACATGAATTGTATAGAAAGTCGCGTTGAAATATTACATTCCAGAATATGTATATATATGAGTCAGTCACGTGTGAAACGAAATCCCGCGATAAAACACAACCGCTTGAAAACCTTAATAACCTTTTTTCTAATACAAGATATTCATATTTTCTGTGGGTAATCGTCGTTTGTGTTAAATGCTTGTATCTATTTTAACATTTCTTAGTAATATAAACATTTAAAATGTTTTATTATAGGTTATCACCTTGGGCTCTTGATGATAAAATTATGATACAATTTCGCTGATCAAATATTAATAGTATTGCCGATCTGGCATTTAATGATGAATTAAAAAAAATCAATGGAAAACAGAAAATCCTATATTATGTTAGTGTCCGATGAATCCCATCAATAACTGGTTATAACGTAACAACCATATCATTCGACGACTGGATCATTATTCATACAATGTAGTGGACGTAATCTATAGATATTGTACAAATTATATGCTATACATATGAGGTTGAGTATTGCTAATCCGACACTTAATATGTAGAATTATAAAACACTTTTATTCAATAGTAAATCATATACAGTATTTACATTAGTCGGACTATTGTCCTCATCTTTGTCGCCATTTTTGTCACAACGTTTCGGCCGTTGTACGCTCCGGTCTTCTTCAGGCGGTTAGAATTTCGAACCGAACCCTTTATTTCGATCACTGGGGTAGACTGTTCTAGTTCCACGAGCCATGTTTGATGGATGTCAGTTATCAGTTATCTCCTGCTAATTTTCCCTCTGAAAGTTCTCCACTGCCTGAACCGGGTATTGAACTCACACTCTTTGGGTCCTGTCACTGGATCTAACCAACGCCTTTATCCACTGTGCCATGTGTCCTTGAGGATACCCGGTTCAGGCAGTGGAGAACTTTCAGAGGGAAAATTAGCAGGAGATAACTGATAACTGACATCTATCAAACATGGCTCGTGGAACTAGAACAGTCTACCCCAGTGATCGAAATAAAGGGTTCGGTTCGAAATTCCAACCACCTGAAGGAGGCCGGAGCGTACAACGGCCGAAACGTTGTGACAAAAATGGCGACAAAGATGAGGACAATTGTCCGACTAATGTAAATACTGTACATAATACCTCATCTCAGAAATATAGACAGACTCTGAGTAAATCATATATTATATTACTGCACGATGAGTTCAAACAAGGAGAATGAATTAAATGTAATATGAAACATAGTTAAGAATAGAAAATTGAATCCATTGCTAGATCAGCTGCTAGGAAAATTGGTTCACTGAATCGTGCGAGACAATTTTTCTCTCTAGAATCTATCTTAAATATCTGTCTACCATTCGCTCATGCTTAGAATATTGCTGCCACATATGGTCTGGTCCTCCTTCTATTTATTTAGAGATTCTTGATAAAATCTAAAGAAGAATCAACAATAGTATTGGTCCTGACCTGTCATCTCAGCTTCACTTACTTGCCCCCTAATATAAAATTGCTTCCCTGTGCCTTTTTCTATAAATACTTTCACAGTAATTGTTTGGATGAGATCTTCGTTATGGTAAAGATTGTATTTTATTACTAACACTATTTTATTTAGCTTTTTGCAAATAACTTAAATCATATTGTAAATACACACTGGAGTTAAGTTTTTTAAATTGTTGCTTTCCCCTGCCGCCAGCAGACAAGCATTATACATACTAGTTAGGAATTCATGGATATTCTGAGGTATTATGGTGGATGTGGTAAGAATGGTATGTAAGAATGTGTTGTTTTGGTGTAAGGAACATTGTGGTACGTTTGGGCTACTGTTTGTGGCTAGCTAAGTTTAATTATAAAGCAAAAGAAGACCAGCATTCCTCCATCTCTCCTTTAGGCCTTGTGCCACATTTTTGTATTTTAATGCAAAATAAATGTCCTTTTCGTCTTCGGTACCTCGACTTATGAAATTCAGCGGGGTTCTACATTGGTAGCCAGCTGTCATCGTATTACTCTTGCAAATGAAGCGTAAGTTCCTTTCTAACATTTTCTTCTCTCGCTCTTCCCTTTTCGAATGTGGAACTCTCTTCCAGAATCTTGCATTGCAGTCATATCTTCAAAAAGAGTTCAATACAACGGCAGGCATCATCTTCCGCCTCCTTCAATCCTGTTATTTTTATTGTTCTCTTTCTCTCGGTACCGTTTTCCCCAGTTTCCTTCGCTTTAATATCTGTTAACCCCCATGCGTCTTACTGAATTTCTCGCCCGTGCATTGAATATTGTTGCTACCTGTACTCGGGTAAATTTGTTATGTATCTTAAAATCTGAACCAAATCCTAAGACGTATCTGCAATATTGTCTGTCTTGACCTGGCATTTCGATTTCAATTAATTTTCCATCGTCGTAACGTAGTTTCCTGTGCATTTTCTATAAATATTTCCATGGCATTTGTTCTCATTTACTTTAGTTTAATACCCCCCGTTAGGTGGTCAGAGATGTCACTTCTCTGGTTGATGCGGGACGCCTTTTGCATTTTGAGCGGGATTTTCGTATTGTGTGTTTGAATGAGAGGAAGGACTCATGAGTGTTTTGGTTATTTAAGTCCCGCATTAATTTCCTCCAGCTAACTAATGCAAATAGCTTATCAGATATTGTAAATACACAGTGGTGTTTAGATTTTTAAATTGTTGTTTTATTCCCCTCTCCACAAAGACAAATGTATATATGGGGACTAGCTAGGACCTCATGGGTATTTTGAGGTATTATGGTGGATGTGGTAAGAATGGTATGTAAGAATGTGTTGTTTTCCTGTAAGGAACATTGTGGTACGTTTGCGCTAGTGTTTGTGGCTAGCTAAGTTTAATTATAAAACAAAAGAAGACCATCATTCCTCCATGCCTCCTTTAGGCCTTGTACCACATTTTTGTATTTTAATGCAAAATAAATATCCCTTTCGTACCTCGACTTATGGATTTCAGCGGGGTTCTACATTGGCAGCCAGGTGTAATCGTATTACTCTTGCAAATGTAGCGTAAATTCCTTTCTAACATTTTCTTCTCACGCACTTCCATTTTCGAAGTTCTCCACTGCCTTAACCAGGTATTGAACTCACACTCTTTGGTTACTGTCACTGGATCTAATTAACGCTTTTATCCACTGTGCCATCTGTCCTCAAGGACACGTGGCACAGTGAATAAAAGCGTTAGTTAGATCCAATGACAGTCCCCAAAGTATGTGAGTTCAATACCTGCTTAAGAACTTGGAGAGGGGAATTAACAGGAGATAACTGATAACTAACATCCATTAGACATGGCACGTGAAACTAGAACAGTCTATCCCAGTGAGCGTAATAAAGGGTTTAGTTCGACATTCCAAAGACCTGAAGAAGGCCGGAGTGTATAACGGCCGAAACGTTGTGATAAATATGGCAACAAAGATGAGGATGATAGTCCGAACAATGTAAATAGTGTACATAATACCTCATCTCAGAAATATAGACAGATAAGAAAATTACATCGGATTATTTGTAAGCTGATGGAAACTACGGCATATCAGTTGTAAGATGTCTTTTATGAAACCTTAATAGTTAAATTACAAGTGATTGAAGCAAGATGTGTTGACCATGTGTTTGACGTCAGTAGCAAACAAGGTCGCTGAGAACACCAAAGGAAACACAATTTGCGTTAGCGAAAATAGCTTAAAACTACGTCCGAGTCACACTGGCAACAACATCTAAAATTATTGACTAGTTACAAGGCAAGACTATGTAATAAAACGTCCTACCCCCACCCCAGGTAATTTGGTCTTGAGTTATATAGAGTCTACTTCGTATATCTCGAAAAGTCTCACCTGACAATATTGTCTTTAAATATTTTGACTCAGGGGGCGGCCATTTTCCTTTCTGGATATTTTACGTTCAAGGCATGTGTGAACATTTTGCGAAGTCTTTTGTCTTTTAATGTGTTTCAGTTAACAGAGGGCGGTCTTTCGTTTCCACTAGTGATAAGGGAACTATAGTGTGATCCGAAAGTTTTGTCACCCTATCCCTGTCAATGATCTGAAATAGAAAATTATGTTATCTATGGGTGACAAGACTTTCGGACCACCCAGACAAGACATCGAAATACTTGTAGAATATCTTGAAAGATGTCTCGATAAATAATGAATAATAAAGAAAATACATTTAATTAATTGTTAGAATGTCAGCTATTCAAATTTTCGTACATGTTCATGCCTATTGCACAGCCATTTAGTATATATCGAAAAAAATGGAGATGCGTATGTAGTCTGTTGGAAAGTATGTCGAGACGTCTGTAAGGAAGAAACGTGTGTAAGTAAGTAAGTAATGAATGCAAGAATAGTAGCAGATGGGAATGGTAGGCACTGAAGGGCCGCTTGCTGAAAATGAGAAGAAGTAAATTGATCTTCATTTATAATCAATCAATAGGATCTGATGTAACGGGAAGAAATCGATTCCAGTAGAATACGTGGCACTGGAAAAAAAGACAAAACACGAAGAGAGAGAGAGAGAGAGAGAGAAAGAGAGAGAGAGAGAGAGAAAAATGTAATCACAACTGGAGCAGATCGATTTTGTAATAAGGCCATTAATGAAGTCTCACAACCACGTGATTTTGTAATGAGTTTCCGAGACTTGAATTTCAGCCAACAAATTCAGTAAGAAAAGTAAAAGAGAGAAAAAACGATTTAAAAAAGGAAAAATAAAAGATAGATTTTTCTTTTAAAGATAAACAAGTGTGAATAGCATGGAATTCTGGGAGATAAATCTTTCTCTTTTTTTTTTCATTTTTTTGTTAACTGATTTGCGTTTTCGTAAAATCGCCAAAATTTAAATAATTTCGGAACGAATGTCCTTTGCAACAGGGAATTAAGCAACGTATAACGTATATAGAATAATCAGAATGACTCCGTTCTGCTAGCCATTTACGCAAACTCCTTAGGCAGGTTACTTAATGCCTTCCTCTTCCCTTCGATATGCCATGTGAGTGTCAAATTTTCTAAGCCGTTTTATATGTTCCAGAAATTTCAACTGACGCGTTCTGATTCTAAGCAAACAGTTTTTTGTGTTTCCTTTTCCCCCATAAAACTTACATGCTCGATCTCTGGAATTCGCACCATCCTTCTGCTGGACCATTTCCATGTTGCCTCAAAGTCACTTGATCATCAGTGAGGAAATTGTCCAGCATTCACTGCTATATAAGCGGATTGATATTACATAGCAGATCCGCACTCTTTTTTTTGCTTGAAGTTTCATCTTCATCTGTAAGGAGATTGTCCTGCATTCATTGCCATATAGGCAGATTGATATTACATTGCAGTTCCACACTCTTTTTTTGCTTGAAGTTTCATCTTCATTTGTAAGGAGATTGTCGCGCATTCATTGCCATATAGGGGGGTTGATATTACGTATAACGGCCGAAACGTTGTGATAAATATGGCAACAAAGATGAGGATGATAGTCCGAACAATGTAAATAGTGTACATAATACCTCATCTCAGAAATATATTATCTGGTGCCTTGTTTAATAATTTTCGATTGCTAGCGATATGTTTTCGCATTACAGACAGGTCTGAAGATAAGGCTTGAGAAGCACCATCTAGACATTCATTTAGCATCGCTTTTTCTGTTCACATCGCAAAAACTTTAATTCAAGATCCCTGTTGCTCGTTGCGTGCCGTAGGTTACCGACCCCTGATTTAGACCATAGTATACAGATAGAAGTCAAATTTTAGTTCCGGAAATAGCCAAAACCAGGTACATTCTACGCTATCCTCAAATTACGCAAACTTCCTAAATCAATGACAGAAAAAGCCACCAACCTCTCAGTCGAAAACATTACCACAAGTCCACACAAAATGTACGATCTGATACAAAAACTTATGATCCATCCGCCCCCGTCGACCGATAGTTTCGGTAATAGAGACTCTGAAAGAGTACATCTCTGGTTCCACTGACCACATCTCCAAACCTTTACTACACACTATTCCTAGTTACATCAAAGACAAAACCCATATCTTACAAATTTTATAAAAAATAGACAGATTGCCAAATGGAGTTTGGGACGTTTCGGCGCAGCTGATTCGGCGTCGCTGATTCAGCGTCGCTGATTCAGCGTCGCTGATTCGGCGTCAGAAAAATAATTGGATTATTCGGTACAGCCGTTTAGACGTGACCGGAGGCCTTCCCACAAAAAAAAGATAAAAGCATTGAAAACATCCAACATGTCCCTCAAAACGAGTGTTCTTCAACCAAATCATTGTTAATTAGGTAACATAACTTAAAAGTATCTGTAATTACGTAACAAAAACTACATTTATACAAATTAGCATTTTCATCAATGTTATATTTTAAATGAAAAAATGTTTTTCGATATCTATTCCGGATTTCTTTGATCTCTTTTTCACGTGCATTAATCATTGAATGTCAGCGACAATTTTTATAAACTTCGATACATTTTCGGTTTAAACAATTAAACGATAGTTTCGGTAATAGAGACTCTGAAAGAGTACATCTCTGGTTCCACTGACCACATCTCCAAAACTTTTCTACCCACTATTCCTAGTTATATCAAAGACAAAACCCATTTCTTACAAATTTTACACAAAATAGACAGATTGCCAAACAGAGTTTGGGACGTTTCGGCGCAGCTCATTCGGCGTTGCTGATTCGGCGTCAGAAAAATAATTTGACTATTCGGGACAGCAGGCGTCAAACTGTTTCGCCGTCACTGTCTTTGACCGGAGGCAACCTAGAAAAAAGGATAAACGCATTGAAAACACCCAACTTTCAATATGACTTTTTATACATTTAAGGAATTAAGGATCCTATTAAAACACTAATGGTATAATGTAAATTAAAAACTTAAATTAGAAATTAAAGCTATTTAATCTTAGAAATTACTTCTTCATTTCGTAATTATGAGCAAAACTCTTCAGGATTTCAATAACATTAAATGATTCAATTTCCATTATCACTTTTTTGATTCGTTCGTCAGCATCTCTCTCTATTTTTTTTTAGTTTTTTGGTGAGTAGATATCCAGCGATCAACTTTTCGAGAAATGCATCACGTCCTTACTGAACTTTCGTTTAGGCATCAATAAATAAAAATGCCTCCAACTACTGTTTTTCTTAAATTGAACTATCCGAACATATAACGACGAAGTACTAATTTGACTAATAAGAGAGAGAGAGAGAGAGAGAGAGAGAGAGAGAGAGAACAAATTTGACTATAACGACGAAGTATTAATCTGACGCCTGATCGTCTCTCTGCCAAAAAATTCCTATGTCGAATCGGCTACACCGAATGGGCAACGCCGAATCAGCGACGCCAAATGGACAACGCCGGGACGTCCCATTCCCTTTCAAGGCGTGTAGGTCCTTGGATGTCCTTGTAGCATAACTATTATCGACGCAGGACGTGAAATTGGCGTGCCGAGTTCTATATCTGATTGTGGCTTTCTTTCTCTTGGAAACTATTCACTTGAAGAAAATTGGCTAAATAGCAGGGCAGATGCTTTTTTTGCCTTGAGTGGTACCCAGTCTAGGAGAATGACAATTCTGAATTCAAAACCAATCTTAAGAGTGATGGGTTTCGTCAGACTATCTAATCCCATACATACCCACTGATTCTATGGCTGCATTACATGTAATATCATTCTAATCTAATGGATTAGAACAATTGTCCTCAACCTTTTGCGTCATGCAAAATAATTTTACAAAGACCGGGGGTTGGTGTCTATTATACAATTCCGGTACTGGTCCGCGGCTCGGTGGTTGGGGACCACTAGATTACAGGACTCATGATTGTTCGAAAGATTGGCGCTACACAATCTTCGTGCCGATTAGATAAGGTAAGCTTGTCAATAAAGACTAGCGGCATTTCACTAAATAGTAAGCTGAATGATGTTAGGACAACTCACGCGACACACAATGGCAAGACGAGGTCAATACTCCCATCGCTTCATTTCGACACGGCACGCAATAACTAGATTCACTTTGCAGACAGTTGTTCAGGTCACGCTCCTGCTCTGCCCAGAGAACCCCCTATTAAATAAATATTGAAACGAAGAAACAAGAAAGAACGAATGAAAAACGTATTTAAGTACGTTTATTGCTTGATCTCAGATTATGAAATATACATCATTTTCTAGAACAGAAAAAACAAAAATCAGACATCACGTGATACGCTCGTCTTGTAAACAAGGTATCATAAAAAGTGTGTCAAAGGCAACCAGCTTAAGAACAGAAGTTCAATTATGGCGGATTTGTCAGTAGTAGTACAGATAATGTTGGGCACGTTGCCGAGTGGTTAGAACGTTCGTTTTCCGACCATGGGGGGTGGTTCTTCGAGGAACTTCCTTGGTAATATCAACCCCCCGACCTAAGAGGATCACTGTATGCGGGACCTTTGAGAAACGCCGTAAAATCATGCCACAGGTTAAACCAAACCATGAAAATGAAATTGGGTAGATGAAACGGCTCTGAAGCCGTTGATGGTTGTGTTAGCACGAAATCTTAAGTCATCGTGACCGAAGATTTGAGTGTACTGACTTTGCTTGACTACTGATCACCTCAGATTATACGCTATCTTGCAGAAACTGTAATTAATGTCCGCCCAACATAGTTGTAGTATAGGTTTGGGGATTTTGATGAAACACATATATGCCTGAGCAGGTGTCTGCAACAGGGATTAGCTAGCCACCCTAGCAGTCACGCATACTCGGAAAATTGAGTGGCTCTTGTACCTTGAATTAGGTGAACGATAGCATTAAATAAGAGAGAGAATGACATAAAAACTTAATGTCCAATTCATTTCATACCATATTTATATTATAGGTATTACGTATTTTATATTACAGATATATAGAATATTATAGAATATAATATATTATTATTATATTATAGGTATTACATATTTTATATTATAGGTTATATAGAATATTATAGGATATTATATATTATTATTATATTATAGGTATTACGTATTTTATATTATATAATATATACAGGATATTATAGGATATAATATATAATTATTATATTATAGGTATTACCTATATTATATTATAGAATATAGATTATTATAGAATATAATACATTATTATTATATTATAGGTATTACCTATTTTATATTATAGATATAGATAATATTATAGAATATATTATTATTATATTATAGGTATTACCTATTTTATATTATTGTTAATATAGAATATAATATTTTTTTTATTATATTATAGGTATTACGTATTTTATATTATAGAATATATATATATATATATATATATAGAATATTATAGGATATAATATATTATTATTATATTATAGGTATTACGTATTTTATATTATAGAATATATATAGGATATTATAGAATATAATATATTATTATTATATTGTAGGTATTACCTATTTTATATTATAGCATATATAGAGAATATTATAGAATATAATATATTATTATTATATTATAGGTATTACGTATTTTATATTATAGAATATATATATAATATTATAGAATATAATATATTATTATTATATTATAGGTATTACCTATTTTATATTATAGAATATATATAGAATATTATAGAATATAATTATTATATTATAGGTATTACGTATTTTAATTGTTCTTTACTGATTGTCAGTTGTAAACTTGAAATAATCTTTATTTACATGTTAATTGATATCACTGTCTAATCTCGAAAATTGTGTCGAGGTTTACATCTGGGAGCATATGAGGAAGAATGAGATGAGCCTAAATGATTTTCACAAATGCCTATAATAATTAACCCCGTAATAGAGACAATATATTTCAACCTAAAATAAATGCCATATAGTTTCCCGCCATTGTAGTAGAATCATTATTGGATCCATGTGTAGGGGTATAACTGGTAACTCTGTAGACAATAGATTGATTGATTCGATTTCTACGTTTTATCAACCAGTTTCAGGTTATTTAAAGCCAGAAAATATTTTTTAGTTTCCAAAATTTTTTTAGATAATACATATTGAGTGATACCTTGCGGTATTCTCAAACATCTAGGTACTGACCAGGCTCGACGTTGCTTAACTTCGGTGATCATACGGGAACACGGCTCTACGACTAACAATTCCATGCCATTATCCATTACACCACTCGCACATCCAAGCTTACAGCTCCCGGTATTCTCAAACATCTAGGTACTGACCAGGCTCGACGTTGCTTAACTTCGGTGATCACACGGGAACACGGCTCTACCACTAACAATTCCATGCCATTATCCATTACACCACTCGCACATCCAAGCTTACAGCTCCCGGTATTCTCAAACATCTAGGTACTGACCAGGCTCGACGTTGCTTAACTTCGGTGATCATACGGGAACACGGCTCTACGACTAACAATTCCATGCCATTATCCATTACACCACTCGCACATCCAAGCTTACAGCTCCCGGTATTCTCAAACATCTAGGTACTGACCAGGCTCGACGTTGCTTAACTTCGGTGATCACACGGGAACACGGCTCTACGACTAACAATTCCATGCCATTATCCATTACACCACTCGCACATCCAAGCTTACAGCTCCCGGTATTCTCAAACATCTAGGTACTGACCAGGCTCGACGTTGCTTAACTTCGGTGATCATACGGGAACACGGCTCTACGACTAACAATTCCATGCCATTATCCATTACACCACTCGCACATCCAAGCTTACAGCTCCCGGTATTCTCAAACATCTAGGTACTGACCAGGCTCGACGTTGCTTAACTTCGGTGATCATACGGGAACTCGGCTCTACGACTAACAATTCCATGCCATTATCCATTACACCACTCGCACATCCAAGCTTACAGCTCCCGGTATTCTCAAACATCTAGGTACTGACCAGGCTCGACGTTGCTTAACTTCGGTGATCACACGGGAACACGGCTCTACCACTAACAATTCCATGCCATTATCCATTACACCACTCGCACATCCAAGCTTACAGCTCCCGGTATTCTCAAACATCTAGGTACTGACCAGGCTCGACGTTCCTTAACTTCGGTGATCACACGGGAACACGGCTCTACCACTAACAATTCCATGCCATTATCCATTACACCACTCGCACATCCAAGCTTACAGCTCCCGGTATTCTCAAACATCTAGGTACTGACCAGGCTCGACGTTGCTTAACTTCGGTGATCACACGGGAACACGGCTCTACCACTAACAATTCCATGCCATTATCCATTACACCACTCGCACATCCAAGCTTACAGCTCCCGGTATTCTCAAACATCTAGGTACTGACCAGGCTCGACGTTGCTTAACTTGGTTGATCGTACGGGAACCAATGTTTCAACCTGATATGGCCGCAAGCGTTAACACATAGAATACGCGCCTTAATAATAAATTATTCTTTTTAATTTTTAGCTGACGTATTTTCATTATTATTATTTTATTATTACTTCTACTCCATCTTATGTAATTTTTTCTTCGCAATACTCAGGACCAATGCACTTTTCATTATTACTATCATCTTATTAACAGTTTTATTCAATCATATTATTATTGTCTTTCATCATATCATTCCGGATCGATACATTCTTCATTATTACTATTATTTTACTAGCTTATTGATAGCTTATTGTTTCAGCGTATGGTTGCTATTGATCACATTGCTGGGTCGATACATACAACATCATCATCATCATTATCATCATCATCATCATCATTATTATTATCATTATTATTATTATTTTCTTTGATTTCTGTTTTATACGCATTTCCTCCCGGGTCCCAGCCAGAGACCTAAGGACAGAAATAGATTCATGATATTTTCCACTAAGATCACACACATTTTGCATAAAGCTCTTCGTAATGTGTGAGATATGCTTGTGAGTACAGATTTTTGAATTTCTTTAAGGCATGGGCTACCATAAATCCCTTCAATGAGTCAATCGGAACCGTTTCCAATCAATACGAGTGCTCCGACTGCAAATGGAATTACTGATGTCCTCAGGTGTCACATTTTTGAGATTTCCACTTCAATATTCTTGTATTTTAATAGTTTTTTTTTTAAAGATCTTCAAAGATACAGTACAATATGCAGGAATTGCCATGTCACTAAGAACGCGCATTCTGTTTTTATGGCCATTGATCTGGGCGATTAGCATTGATTTTTCTGTAGGTGTGTATTGTAAAGTTCCCATAAATGTGTTACAGGTCATATGTCTGTAACCGGGTCTGGGTGGTGTTCATACGAATTTCTTGCAGGTTTCTTCCCGTAAACGTTGCATATTTTCCAGTACGGATTTTGTCCCATTCTATCATGCCGAGTTTTATATTGATTTTCCAAGCGTAGATTAGATGTGGCACAGGGCCGAAAGTAGGGGGCACCTAGTGAGGGTCGAAATCACTACTCAGTCGTAATTGTTCTAGCGAGCCAAGCTTGCCAACCATTACACCACGTCTAGGTGACCGCGTGCCGAGTTTTATATTCGGTGGGAGCTAATACTATGCCGCCTGATACAAGATGGTCAATTGTTTCTGGATATTTATCAGAGAATCTGCATTTTGAGTTAACACAATTGTTCAGTGTGTGTGCTTGGTAATTTCTAGTTAACAAGCATTGGTCCCATAAAATTGTTTTCTTTAATCACAAGGATTTGGGTCTATACATTCTTCATTATTAGTATTATTTTTATTTCCATTCTATCTTATTTTACTTGCTTTTTGTCACATCGCTCGAGGCCGATACAGATTTCATCATAAGCATCATCATAATCATCATCATAATCATCATCATAAACATCATCATAATCATCATCATAAACATCATCATAATCATCATCATAAACATCATCATAATCATAATCATCATCATAAACATCATCATAACCATCATCATAAACATCATCATAATCATCAACATAAACATCATCATAATCATCATCATAAATATCATCATAATCATCAACATAAACATCATCATAATCATCATCATAAACATCATCA
Organism: Acanthosepion esculentum; assembly: GCA_964036315.1. Classification (NCBI taxonomy): domain Eukaryota; kingdom Metazoa; phylum Mollusca; class Cephalopoda; order Sepiida; family Sepiidae; genus Acanthosepion; species Acanthosepion esculentum. The sequence goes on along the minus strand of OZ038482.1, from coordinate 113,672,644 downwards.
TAATCATTATCATAATCATCATCATAAACATCATCATAATCATCATAATCATCATCATAACATCATCATAATCATCATCATAAACATCATCATAAACATCATCATAAATATCATCATAATCATCATCATAAACATCATCATAATCATCATCATAATCATCATTAGTTTTCTTCTATGACAAGACATTGGTTCGATACATTATTCATTATTAATATAATTTTATTACTAGTTTTAATTCATCTTCTTTTTGTTGGGTTTTTAAACAGCACACTCTGTCGGCAAAGTCTATCCAAGCAGCGATGAGAATTGAACACGTATCTCTCGCTTTAAGAAGACGTCCTTTTGGAGAATCACCTTAACTAATGCTTTTATTCAGCCATCTCTTCTTTACCTATTTTTTTTTATTTTCCCACGCTATTTAAAATATGAATTCGACAATTTTTCTTCTGATAGTTTATTACTGGATTTATTTCACATTTACCTTACCTTTTACCTTACACGCTTAAGCACGCACACAGACAGACATATACGTATATTCGCTGTCAGACACGGAGAATCATGAACCTACTCTCAGCACGAATGATAACTCGTCTTGTGAACCCACACATCTCCTAAGCAACGTGTCTCTTCTGCGACGATGACGTTCGTTCTAACGTATACTGCCACCCTGTCCTCGTCAGTTCTCTGACAGCTATCTGACTGTTGCCATGGTGAAACGCTTAAGACCCCGGGTAGATGAAATGAATGACCTGCTCGACCGATGCTGCACATATGGACAGCTGCTCTTGCTGCCAACAGACACTGATGCTTCAGTAGGGAAAGAAGAAAATAAAGTACAGAACAGGATGAACAGAAGTAGCAAGTCGTGACGTCACCATTACCAATATCTCTGCGGACGCAATACGACCTCAGCGAACGCTTTCTTTCATTTGTTCGGTAAATGAAAAGGTTTCGGGTCAAGTTCTTACCTGTCTGTCGATAAACTTTTCAGAAGTTTTGTAAAGCGGCTATATTTAGCTGTTTGTATGAGTCATTCGAATGTATGGCACCAGAAAGTGCGCGCGTGTAGGGGGGAGGCTCTACTGGGTTTTAAAATGCGGTGGTGTGCAAATCAAGGCGTTGAAATTTGGATTGAGAATATTAATAAGATTTTAAAACTTGGTTGCGGAGAGTTTGTTAAATATCGGGGTGCTAAATCAGTGTGCGTGTGAGTTTAAATCAGATGTCAAAAAGTGTGGGGGGTAAATCTGATGCCCAATAGAGGGGAGCTAAGTCGGATGTTAAAAATTGGGGTTGATAAATCAGATATCAAAATTGTGTGGACGGAGATTAAATCAGATGTCAAAAAGTGGAGTTAAATCTAATGTCCAATAGAGAGGAGCTAAGTCGGATGTCAAAAATTGGGGTTGATAAATCAGATGTCAAAATTGTGTGGAGGGAGATTAAATCAGATGTCAAAAAATGGAGTTAAATCTGATGCCAAATAGAGGGGAACTAAGTCGGATATCAAAAATTGGGGTTGATAAATTACATATTAAAAGTGTGTGGAAGGTGGTCAAATCAGATGTCAAAAATTGGATGTCAAAATGCTGTGGAAGGAGCTTAAATCTGATGTCAAATAGAGGAGAGCTAAATCGGATGTCAAAACTTGTGGAAGGAGGTTAAATCAGATGTCAAAAAGTGGATGTCAAAATGCTGTGGAAGGAGCTTAAATCTGATGTCAAATAGAGGAGAGCTAAATCGGATGTCAAAACCTGTGGAAGGAGGTTAAATCAGATGTCAAAAGTAGGTCAGTGGACGTTAAATCAGATGTCAAATGTGTGTCGGGGGAGGCAAAAATCAGGTGTCAAAAATTATGGGAGCTAAATCAGATGTTGGGTGAGGTCCATCAAATGGCAAAAGTGGTGTGGGCTAAATCCGATATTGATTTTTTAATTCTGTAATTTTCTGATCGTCTTCTGAAATGAACGCATTTTTTAGATTAATTTCGCTAGTGTCTTCTCAACGGATTTAGTCAACCTATAAAGTTGGACGATTTTGAGAGGATTAAATGTCCTGCCAGGATCCATTATCGCTGGCCACAATCTTAACAACATAAGATACGCAGAGGACATAGTGTTGATAGCAGATATAAAAATGAAACTACAAGGGCTATAGAAGGTAGTGAAGGAAAGTGAAAAGAAAAGGACTAAACATCAATTACAAGAAGACAGAATGCATGATCATTAGCAAAATGGATAGCCCAACGTGCAAATTACACATGAGAGATACCAAAATCAAGCAAGTACAACAATTGAAATATCTGGGAAGTTTTTTTTAACATATATTGGAATGCGCGACAGCGAAATCCGAAGATACACTGGGATAGCGAAAGATGACTTCCAAAAGCTAAGCAGAGTTATTAAGAAACAGGAAAATTTCATTAGAAACAAAGTAAAGTGCAACGAACTGTTACGTAATATCAGGCCTCTTATATGACGATATGCGCAATCTCGTCACAGATGAAGAAGAGACTTAAAGCAATAGATATGTGGTTCTACAGAAGGATGTTGAGATTATCATGGAGTGAACCTGTAAGCAGATACAAAGAAAATGGAGACAAAAAGGACGCACACACAGACACACAGAGACACACATACACGCATATATATATATATATATATATATATATATATATATATATATATATATATATATATATATATATTAAGCATATCATCCCAATTAAGGCGGGAGTGTCACTAGCATGCAAGGGGTTACAGATAGTGAGAGTAAAAGTAAAAGTTGGGATTTGGGGGAATGGATAAAGAGAAGGACGGAGATCAAGATCACGGTATCAGATGTCAATTGACATTATATTTGAATATTTGAAGATTATAGCTATCAGGGAAGCAAGTAAGAGGAACGAAGTTCCATTGTTGGGAAATGAGAGAGAAGTAGCTGTTGGAGTAGAATGTCGGCTACATTTAACCGTTTCGACAGAGAAAGGGCGGGGTCGATATGCCAAACTAGTAGCCCGTTTAAATTCATGCAGTTTGGGAACCAGTGAAAGTTGCCATAAAAATACTTGTAGAAAAGACAGCGGGAAGCCATAGCGCGTCAGGGAAAAAGTGACTGTAGACGAGACGCCAGATGGGGACCTATCACATTGCATATCCGTCTCTGTATATTGTCGAGGACCTCGAGAACATCAGAAGGAGATAATTGAAATTTCTACGGCATATAATGAGGAAGGAAGGCTTGGAAAATTTGACACTTACAGGATATATTGAAGGCATGAGAGACAGGGGAAAACAGCGGATAACATACCTGAATAGCTTGTGTAAATGAATGGCAGAACATGGTTTAGAAGATAAATTGCAAAATGACAAAATTTACTAAGAGCTGAAATGGACAGGAAACTGTGGAAAGCCATGATCATCAACGTCCTGAAGGGACACGGCACATAAATTTTTATTTTAAATCCTTTTTGTTTTTTTGCTGTTAAGCAACGTCGAATCTGGTCAGTAGCTAAATGGGTGACTGCTTGGGAATACCACGTCCTGTATGTTTGAACGTACGGGTGGTGTAATAGATAAACGCTCGAAATTGTTAGTCGGAGAACCAAATTCCAATTCCGGTTAGTTTCGTTATATACGCTTTTATAATGCATGAATTCCCTTATTCTCCCCCAGCTATGGGTTAAGTAGTAAGACTTGAATCACTAAACCCATTATCCCCCCCACAAAAAAAAATGAAATTGTTTACAAAATATTTAGATTTCGACAGTGAATAACACACAGGGGCTGATATGCAGCTAACCGAAAATAACAAAACAAATAGAAGCTAATATTTTGTATCCGGATGCCAGGAAAAGTCAACTAATTAATACTTCTGGCGCTTCTATTGCAGAGCATGTTATAAATAGTATGAATTGTGTCTTTGATTTTAGGGTGGACCGTTTTTCGATTTTATCGAGGTCCCACTCCTCATATCGCCTCAAGGTTCTAGAGTCCTTGTATATCAGACCCCATGGACCTTCCCTCTCTAAACAGAGGTAATCCTTACTGGATCTAAATGTTATTGGATTCTAGCCTTCTTGAAATTCATATTTTTTTCCTTCCATTGGTTATTATTAACATCAATTAAATTTACACGTTTATTTTTTTATATCCCAGAAATAAACTTGATGAGGCTGGGACGAAACCGGTTGTTTTTTTTTAGCTTTTTAAAATATACATTAAAATGCCATATAAATTACGCTTATTCCTAGCTATCCTTAAATATTGTACTACAAAAAACTTATTTAAAAAATATTTATTTTGAAAATGAATGGCCGGAATCATTTTAGACAAATGATACACCTTAGATTAAAAAGCTTATCATAGATTGAGAACAAGAAGACAGATGTAGTCTTCCGTCAGCTTTAATTTTTAGCAAAAGTAGGGACTTAAGAGCCTCAACATTTCCTGTCGGCTCGTATTTATTTATGAATAAATATGCATGATCACCTAAATAAATAAAAGGCAAATTCAGTCTGTCCGTGTGTCTGTAATCCCTCTCACCTGGGCTACACTTGCTCTACATAGAGATATTATACCTTTTCGGATGATCCCGGGATTCGAAAGTTGCCGCCCATCTGGTGCTAAGCATCCAGAACTGGGATTTGTGTCCGAATGAGTAGGGAACAGCTAAAAAGTCAAGTTTTAAAATAACCTGGAAAGAAATAGTGATTTTAAAAGTGTTTAATTTATAATGAGTTTAAAGTAATACAAAAATGTTGTGAATTTAAAAATTTTTGTTTGAAATTTAGTTGAAAATATCTTCAAAAGATTGTGAATTGAGAAAATCAGTTCTGTTTCACAAGATGCCAAGCAATCACAATTAAAATGAAAGGTTTCGTGACGTGAGGTTTTGAAGTTCCACAGAATTTGTGATTTGAAGACCTCAATTTTCAGCCTGAATTGGAAATTCTGGCCAAATCAGACTTTTGACCGGAATTGGACTTATAGCCCGAATCAGAGTTAAATTGTGGTTTTGAGATTCCATGGAGTGAATTGAGGAATTCAAAGTTATTTCTCTAAAATTATCTTTGCTGTTTCCCCTGCTGGACCAGAACGCCCTTCAGTTTTGTTTCGGAGGCCCAATTAGCCCTTCACATGATCTAGCTTAAAAGATCGTACGGTGTGCGGCTTTTAAGCTAGTTTAATTACATAAGAAAATTATACGATATAATATTGGTTTGTTTAAATTTGTTAGATTAATAATTTTCCCAATTAAATTTTGACTAGTTTTTCTTTCCTCTATTTTATTTGTTCTGGCTCGTGTTTACTTCATTATAAAATCTTTAATTTTTTTCTTATAGCAAATTATATCTAATTTATCCTATAGTTAGCTTTCTTTTCACTGATGTTGACAAGGTTTGATGTAATAAAAATTAAAATAATACTCCTACCATTACCTAGACGTGCAGGTAGTGTAACGGTTATCGACGTGGGGCATAAAATCGGATAATTTGGTTCCGGGTAAATCAGTTGCGTTCATTACCAAATGTATGCCTCAAGAAATGGCATGTACACGTCACTTCTCCCCCTCTACAATTGTGTGTTATTTTTTTTTTTTTTAGTTCAAGCCGAAGAGAAAGTAACGTTAATCCGTTCTATTATCTTTCCAGGAAGGCATGACATAGTATATTGGCTCGCAAAAAGATGCTGAATGACGGAAGACAACAACAAACAAATCGAAGACTTAAGCAATATATATATATATTAGGTTGGTGCAAAAATAATGTCGTTTTTTGAAGTTCAACTTCAAAAGATCATAACTCCTTTCATAATAAACTTTATTAATCGAAATAAGAACCATTAGAATCGACACATTTTTGCCAACGAGAAACAAGTTTATTTATCCCATTAGCATAGAAATCCGGAGTTCTGGAAGCGATGAAGTCATTGAAGGCCGATTCGGCATCATCTCGGCTTTTGAAGCATTTTTCGCGCAGGAAGTTGTCCAGATGCTTGAAAAAGTGATAATCGGTGGGCGAGAGGTCCTGTGAATATGGCGGATGAGGCAGAGTCTCGTAGCCCAATTCGTTCAGCTTCTGCAGGGTCAGTTGAGCAACAACGCTGGCGAGCGTTGTCATGGAGGAGAATTGGTCCCTTCATATTGACCAATCTCGGGCGCATACGTTGGAGCTTCTGATGCATTTCGTCAATTTGTCGGCAGTACTTCTCCGCCGTAATCGTTTCGCCCGGATTCAAGAAGCTGTGATGGATAAGACCGGCCGCAGACCACCAAACAGTCACCATAACCTTTTTTTGGTGCAATTTCGGCTTCGGGAAGTGTTGTGGAGCTTCTCCGGCATCCAACCTCTGTGCCGAACGTCGCCGGTTGTCGTAGAGGATCCACTTCTCATCACACGTCTTCTCATCCGCTCGAGAAATGGGTCGTTTTTGTTGCGCAGAAGGAGCGTAGAAGACACCTCAAAACGACGATTTTTTTAATTATCGTTCAATTCATGCTGCACCCATTTATCCAACATTTTTGACTTCTCTATTTTCTTGAAATGGCGAACAACTGTTGAGTGGTCGACCTCGAGTTCAACAGCAACTTCTCGTGTGGTTTTGCGAGGATCGGCTTCAATTAAGGCTTTCAAATGTTCGTTATCAACCGCAGTCGGCCGGCCGCGACCGTCTTCATCTTCGAGGCTTTCGTCACCATTGCGAAATTTCTTGAACCACCGTTGTGCCACACGTTCGTTAGTGGTTCCTGGGCCAAACGCATCATTGATATCACGAGCTGTCTCGGCAGCTTTTCGGCCTAGTTTGAACTGGAACAAGAAAATCGTGCGGATTTGAATTTTGTCCATGCTGTCGAAAAGCCTGCAAAAAAATGAATGAAGAGATTGAGAACGGTAACGAATAACACGATTCGATAGAGCGAAAAGCGCGCTTCAAAATGATATATAACATGGCTATATATATCAATGAATTAATTCAGAAATCATATATGAGAAAACGACATTATTTTTGCACCAACCTAATATATATATATATATATATATATATATATATATATATATATATATATATATATATATATATATATATATATATCGCCAAGTATATTTTTTATTAAAGACAATACTGAAACAAAAATAAGGTTACAGCGCAGGAGGCAAAAACATATCTCTGCATGTTCATGTAGATAGGGAGAAGTGCGTTGTCCTAAGACGGAGAATTTTTTTAGTTGCTAATCCGATTCACGACTCATTCACTCATTACAATTTGCACATCCACCATAAGAACTCATCCATCATCATTCAATCCCCCATATACCGCATGCACTGAGGGAAACCTACAAAACACACCCCATGTCATAAAAATTAAATGAGCATAAAACTCTCTATATAAAAATCTAAAAATGATACGCAATTAGAGGGAGGGAATGAATCGAAAAAATAAACTATCAAAACAGAAAAAAATAAAGATAACTGATGTTAGTTGGACCCATCAAACCCTGAAAAGATTTAAGAGAGGCCACTGCATTCTGTCGTTAGACAAAATCAATAGGCTCTCTCGCTAAGGGAAAGGAAAAATACGGCCATGTGGAAGGAAAAAAGCTGACCCAGTCGAGATGAAAAAGAAAACGAGTCAAAAACAAACTGGGAAGGTTGAGAATCTCGACTTCGATCTTAACCAAAGAAAGTTCCGGGAACAACACTAACTTACATTAACTAGGGACACAAAAATGGGGTTTATCCTAACCAGGGGAGGGCTCCAACTAAAAAAGAAAATCAAGGCTAACCCTGACCCTGCCGTGTGTCAGTTCTCGGCTTCTGGAATAGATACTACATTTTGATCCTAATCACTTGGGACACGGAAGGATGCTTCTTTTTTTTATTTATTTTTTTAAATTATTTATTTTTATTTTTTCTTATTATATCATTATTATTACAACAATCGCTGGTTAACCTTTTTCTTCCTGTTGTTTAAAAAATATGTTGCAGTGCCGACAGGATGCAACAAGGCACTCTCTTAGATAATTGATCGTATTAATTAATAATGTATGTTTCGAGATGTTTAGGAAAAGTGACGCTGTAAGTAACTCGCTGTTAGGAGAACATTTTTTTCATGGGCACTCATGCGCAAACACATACACAGACACATGTGTGTAAGTGATGTTTTAGAAAAATATTATACAAAATAGTATTTAACTTGGAACAAAAATTCTCGAAAGTGCCGCTATCGAATCTTATCAAAATATAAATCTGCGCCTTGGATTTCTTCAAATATCTTCATTCCTGAAAGAATTAATATTTTCCAAACCTAACATACATGATTATAACAATGTTAAATAATTAAAATTAAACGATTACATTAATAAACTCATGTCATTTTAAATATATAACACCTAAATTAATCCTAAACTAAAATAATTTAAATACTAATTTGTATTTAAAAAAAAACAAAAAAAAAACAACACTTTTTTTATTAGACATTGAATTTTGTCACTTCATATATATACAGGAGGTGTGAAATTTGGTATACAGTATAAACAAAACATGCAAACAAAACGCTTCGTATTGATTATACAAACATATCAATAATAAGCATATTAATCCTTCAAATGTTCAAACTGGTTGCCCCTGGCATTCATACACTCCTCTTTGCCCGTAAAACATTTATTATTATCATTTATCTCTATATATAAAAGGCAGGATGTGTGTGTGTGTGTGTGTGTGTGTGTGTGTGTGTGTGCGCGTGTGTGTGTGTGTGCGTGTGTGTGTGTGTAATTTTGCACCAAAATTTACATGCACATACTCCAAGTTAGCGAGAAGGCCAAGACCGACATTGCATTTCCCAACTCCCATCGATAGTGGAAATAATCGATTTTTCATGCTTCTACGGCAGTTTTCATGTAGTTTGCGGCCATTTTCTACTGGCCAGAGTGAGAGCCTATAGCTGCCTGCCACAAATAGGCAGGAAGATTCTATTTGCCAGCATGAGAGCCAACAGCTGACGGACACGAATGTTAACTAGCATGCTAGCATACAAAAAAATCGATAGCTGCATTCGTCACAAGTGGGAAAAATTTAAATCTGCATGGCACTTTACTCCAATTGGCTCATTCGCTTGCTTAAACTCAACGTTGATTCTGATTCCGCAGAACTGGGTTGGGTGTGAAAAAGTATTTTTTGTTAACATTCTTTTTTCATTCGGTTTTTCCAGTTACGAGTCCATTTTTTAAAGCTGATCGTTTTGTGTTCATTTTGTTTAGTTCTTTTTTCGTAACAGATTTAATGTTTAGTATAGAACTTAGAAAAAATTCGCAGTGTGAGATAGGCAAGAAGTAAGGCATGTAGCAACATCAGCACGGCAAAGAGCACTCCTTTAAAGGTAAGGAAGGGCAAAAATATTTTAAGTCAAGTGATAGCGATTGCTGTATGAGTCGTACGATTTTTGAATCAACCACGGGCAACGCCGGGCCATGCTGCTAGTTGAACAATAAAAAAATATAACAAATATATTATAAAAACAAATAAAAATATTAAAAATGCTTTTATTAAATTCTAGTATGAATCTTAGAACCACTATTATAATACAAGAATAAGACTTACTTTTGCCGCCCCCTAAGTTGTTTTGATCTTTTGTATTGAATATGAAGCCCTCTCTCCCTCGAATTAGAACAGTACGTTCAAACCGTTTACGTGGCCAATAGAAACTCAGAAGTAACAGATACAGATAAACAATAGGATGCAAGGGGTTACTGAGAGTGAAAGAAGAAAAAATGAACTTGATTCAAGGAGACAAATCATTTGATTTAACCCTTTTCGTTTACACTATTTACATTTTTCGGACTATTGTCCTCATCTTTGTCGCCATATTTATTACAACGTTTCGGCCTTATTCAGGTTGTTGGAATGTCGAACTGAACCCTTTATTTCGCTCACTGGCGTAGACTGTTCTAGTTCCACGTGGCATGTTTAATGGGTGTCAGTTTTCTCCTGTTAATTGCTCTCTCCAAGTTCTCCATTACCTTAACCAGGTATTGAACTCACAGTCTTTGTGTCCTGTCACTGGATCTAACTAACGCCTTTATGCACTGTGCCATGTGTCAAGGAGGCCGGAGCGTATAACGGCTGAAACATTGTAATAAATATGGCGACTGAGATGAGGACAATAGTCCGAATAATGTAAATAGTGTACATAATACTTCATCTCAGAAATATAGACAGATACTGAAGAAGGCCGGAGCGTACAAAGGCCGAAACGTTGTAATAAATATGGCGACAAAGATGAGGACAATAGTCTGAATAATGTAAATAGTGTACATAATACTTTATCTCAGAAATATAGACAGATACCCCTTTTTTTAATTACAGTTGAACTTCCCAAATTGGAACATAGCACAATCTAGACTTCCTCAAATTTGGACTCATCTTCAAATCCAAACTTTTGTATTGACATAAATATGATGTATTTTCTTCTTCTTGAATCCGAACAGTAGCCTCAATACCAAACATCTCGGATGTTCGCTTTAGACGAGTTGTACTGTACATCCTTATTTTTAACTTCCTTTACAGATTGGAAATGTTTTTGGATGATAAATTTATAACTTGCATACATTTTTAAACATTTCATAAAATGTCTCAGTTTTTCACAAATTACAATATTTGTTCAGCACAAATTCTTTCATTACTATTGGTTGTCAATTATCTTTTGTACATTTATGTATTCAATCAGCATTTTAAATAAAAACGAATCAACGCTACAAACTACATTTTTGTATCCTGAACTCTGAAACATAATAAAACATTTAAGCTTGCCACAGCAGGCTTTTCTTCCTCGAATCTGACCAGTACCATTTATACAAAACATCTTAGATGTTCGGGTTAGAGGAGTTGTACTAGCGTTGTTCAAACGGCTGCTCACGACAGATTATGCGTCCTTCCTCAGCAACTCTAACTCATGTCCGCTTAGTATAATTGCAGTATAAAATTTGATTACATTTTTTCATAAACATTCCTTTCAAAAAATGAAAATGGGCGTGAGAACTGCAACTGGGATTGGTTAGTCGAAGGATATGTGAGAATATATATATATATATATATATATATATATATATATATATATATATATATATATATATATATATATATATACATATATATATATATATATATATGTTTGTGCGAGTAGTGTGTATATTTGTAGGATCTATAGTAGTATCCGAAACATAAATGAAGATATATACACAAGCACACGCATATTATAGAGTGTTTTTCATGCATACTTGTACACATATATATACACTACATTTTGTACAAGTATACATAAAAATGGGTCTAATATATATATATATATATATATATATATATATATATATATATATATGAATGTATGTATTAGACCCATTTTCATGTATAATTGTATACATAATACATTGTGTACAAGTATACATGAAAATGGTATATACATATATATATATATATATATATATATATATATATATATATATATATATATATATATATATGTATGTATGTATTAGACCTTTTTCATGTATAATTGTCCACATATATACATACTACATTGTGTACAAGTATGCATAAAAAACGGTCTAATATATATATATATATATATATATATATATATATATATATATATATATATATATATAACACAGTAGACATAAAATATTTATACATAAAAAGGGTCTAATATATATATATATATATGTATTATAAATTAATTTATAATATTAATGCTCTGTAAATTTAAATTTACATTGAGCACTATTGTGTAAAAATAAAAATATCTGTAAGAACACCGGATTTTATATCTTACTGTTCTTTCCTATTTATTTATATATACATACATACATATATATATATATATATATATATATATATATATATATATATATATATATATATATATATATATATATGTTAGAGACTTTTTCATGCATACTTGTACACATATATACATTGTGTACAACTATACACAAATCGGGTCTAATATATATGTGTGTTTGTCTGACTTGGTGGATGTGTATTTATATACAACAAAAAACACTCGCTAGTTTCAGTGGACTGATTTAAAATCCAGCAGACATCAGACGTGTTATATATATATATATATATATATATATATATATATATATACATATATATATATATATATATATATATATACATATATATATATATATATATATATATATATATATATATATATATATATATATATATATATATATATATATATAAAGTTGTATGAATATGAGTTTGTGATCATGGGTTTCACGCTTTTCCATTCAAGAGTTTCTCTGATGATCACAAAAGCCTGAAACCCAGGGTCACAATCTCATATCCATACAACTTACGTTAACTCTGTCACTGATATTGAGCGCTTTCCACTAAGTACCGTGCATAACAAACAGGCTGACAGACATTCTCTTGCGTCTGGACATTGGATGTGATAAGTAAATTTAATTTGATTTATGGTTCCCTCTTATCCGCTGAAATCCCTACGCATTTTTCATCGCATACAGTTTTGTCTCTTCTTTCATTCTAACCTTAGGAAGCCAGAGAGAACAGACGCTCTCAGCGTAACGCCTGGTTTATTGTCTTTACACTTTATTTCATCATCTTCACACACACATACACACACAAGCATATATATATATATATATATATATATATATATATATATATATATTTATTTATGTATATATATATATATATATATATATATATATAAAACTTTTTTGATTGTTGATATACTGACTTAATCATCTAAAGTGTCGCACATAGGTAAGACCGCTATCGCTTCAACACAACAGCCAAGTATTAACCCTCACAGATTTGAAAAAACAAACGATGTACTATTAGCTAAGTATATATGTGTGCCTGTGTGTATGTGTGTTTTTTGTTTGTGTGATATATATATATATATATATATATATATAATGTATATGTGTGGGTGTTATCAATGGCTGATTATACACGTGTCGCTGGGACCTCCTTTAGTTCGTACTTATCTAACTGTAATGGCTGACAGCTGTCGGATTCAATAAGATAGTCGTAAACGTAAATTATAAGTAAATTAAACTCGGACGCCCCAACAGTGTAGAGACAGACAAACAATAAATACAGCACCGAGACATGTGGTGTCATCAACTAAAAATGACAACACACGTGAACAATGAACAATTTTATTTCTTCATTTTATTTATTTATTCTATTTTTTTTTTTTTTGCTTTTCTATCGGAGTGATTCTGAATAAACGTCTCGGAATTAATTTCACCCTGTATTAATCCGCCGTCTGCCTTTGCCGCCGCTTAACGTAAAATGAGTCATTCGTACTCGGTCTGTTCCTTTCGCAGACATATTGCTATTATCTCGATAAACCAAGTGAAGTATTCAATGAAGGAAAGCAGACGACACTGTCACGGGTTTCTTGTTTTATGGATAATAAAAGAAAAGTAACAAAAGCAATTTGTGAATTATTTAAATGACTGCGATAATTTTAATGTCTCCGAATTGCGATAACTAGCAGATTATTAAGCATAGATTTAATTTTAAAATATACGTAAATTATTCTACACCTATTTGTTTAACTAATTTAGTCTTTAAAGTGATACGCAGTAATATCAGAAAAAATATTATAGAAATATCTACTAACTAAACATGCTTATTACTATAAAAAATGTATACTATTTGCAAATATCTCTATTTTATTTTTCCACGTAGTCACCATCCAGGTTGATGGCATTTTCCCATTGGTACACGAGGGCATAATGACCCTTCTCGAAAAACCTCACACCTCTGAAACAAAAGAGTCATCTTTGTAGAAGCAATTATTCGATGGGACCTAAATATGATAATCTGAAGGAGGTAAGGTTGATTGCATGATCTAACAGCATAGATCATCACCAAAATATTATATATCAGCACTCAATGAAGTTACAACATTTATCTAGCTCCGTCAGAAACGAAAAAAAAAAAGCAGAATGCATGGTTGTGAGCAAAAGGAACAGTCCAACATGCAAGTTACAAATTGGAGATACCAAAATCAGTAAGTACAAAAATTTAAATATTTGGGAAATGTTTTAACAGAACGACGAAATCAGAAGGCGCATTGGGACGGCGAAAGATGACTTCCAAAGGCTAAGCAATGTATTAAGAAAGAGGAAAATTTCGTTAGAAACAAAGAAAAGTATGCTGAAGTGTTACATCGTATAAGTCCCCCTCTATGGCGATAAATGCTGGACGATTTCCTTACAGATGAAGAATAGACTTGAATCGACAGCGTTGTGCCTCTACGGAAGGATGCTGGGAATGCATGTGAACAACCAGAAAGTTTTAGAGTAAATATGGAGGTAATTATACTTAAAAACAGAAAGCTTAAAAAACAACTGAAATTTTGCGGATACATAATGAGGAAAGAGGGCTCGGAAGATTTAACACTCAGAGGATATCCTGAAAACAAGAGTGACATGGAAACAACGGGTAACTACCTAAATGTGAATGGATAGCACAGAACAACAATTGATAGCAAATAATCAAATTTTATTGGGAGTCATTGAGAGCGATGATTACCCAAATTCTGAAGGGTCATGCTAGATAAAATAAGTTACACACACACACACACACACACACACACACACACACACACACACACATATATATATATATATATATATATATATATGAAATGTTTAATATGTTTATAAAATCACACATTTGTACAGGAGTAAAGGTTTATCCTTTGTTTCCTGTTTAGAATTGAGGAAGGCAAATGTCCAGGGACGCAAGTGTCCAGTATACAACTGTCCTAGAACTAAGTAATAATATATAAATAAATATGCGTGCGTATTAGTATATATGTTAGTAATGCTAGAAGAAAAGCCTACAAAATTTACAACACGAAAATCTACTTCAACTCTATACTTCTAATGTCTGCGCCTAAAAACTCTGAAGCTTTATTTACTATTTATTATTTTTCATCAGTAGGTTAGCCTATCCTGTCGGTTTGGTTTGGTTTAGTTTGTTTTACGGCATATCAACCACAATGTGTTATTTAATGCTGATAACATTTTTATTACTGGCAATATTTTTTTTTTCAAAAATGTATTGTTGGTAATATTTATTTTCAAAAATATATTGCTGGTTATAATGTATTGCTGTATTACAAAGTATTTCTGGTTTTAAAACCTATCTTTACCCTTTTTGACACCAGATTGGGGGTTAACTATTTGTCCATAGCTGGGACCCTAACAGGTGCTACCACTCCGGGTCGGGGCGGACTTGGGAACACCAGCAATTAAGAGGTGGTTCCATGCTTTTCAAAACCTCCTGATCAGAAGCCTTGCTGTTGGACGTAGTTTATCGTCTTACCCAGGACGCGATTGTAATTTATCGTCTTACCCAGGACGCGGATGTAGTTTATCGTCTTACCCAGGACGCGGATGTAGTTTATCCTCATACCCAAGACGGCTATCGTGTCGGTTCACACTTCTCCCAAGTTTTTTTTAAACATGAGTTGAGATTTCTCCCTTGTTTTTTGTTTATGATTGGGTTTCCTGTCCCTTCTAAAATCTGTTCATTCCCTTTCACTTCCAGTGGCACCTTTGCCTCTTGATGGTATTATCACATTGTTTGGGGTGGTGTAATCTTCTACCTCGAGTGTCACATGGGCCTTGTACAAGATAAAGATCATTGTAAAAAGAATAATATTTTATTCATTTTATCCGCTGCAGTTCAGCTCTGTGAAACCGTTTTACACATGACATCACTATACGATACATATATATTTGTTTTAATTTAAGTTCTGGCCTTTCAAAAAATGCCAGGATTTTGCCCAAAATACCTTCTCTGTTATACTGAAAACATCCGGTTCTTGATAATGATGGAGACAGTCGAAAGTACTTGAAGAAAACAAAGACAATACATAAACTTCGGGCAGCTTTATTCCCAAATTTGATTTGGATGTATAACAAAGTATTCGAAAATCGGAAAACAGATAATAAAATTTAAACGGGTAGACCTTGTCGATAGTAATGGTTAACAAGCTAGTCTTACTAGATCAGTTATGAGTCAGTAGTGAGAAAAGAGTACTGAACTGTTATGTGGTATCAGTCCTAGTATATGACAGTAAATGCTGGACATTTTCTTCGCAGTTGGAGAAAAGACTTGAAGCAACAGAAATGCAGTTCTACAGAAGGATGTTGAGAATATCATAGACTGAACATGTGAGCAACGGCAAAGTTTCAGAGAAAATGGAAGCAAAAAGGAAACCTATACTTAAAATTACGAAGAGACAACTGACATTTTTAGGGCACATAATGAGGGGATAGGGCTTGGTAAATTTGATATTCACATTGTATTGAAGACAAGAGGGACAGCGAAAAACAAAGCATATATATATATATATATATATATATATATGCTTATCTATATATGCTTATATATATATATATATATATATATATATGCTTATATATATATATATATATATATATATATATATATATATATATATGCTTATATATATATATATATATATATATATATATATATATATATATATATGCTTATATATATTATTTACATTAATCGGATGATTGTACTCGTCTTTGTCGCCATATTTATTACAACGTTTCGGCCTTTGTACGCTCCGGCCTTCTTCAGGTGGTTGGAATGTCGAGCTGAACCCTTTATTTCGCTCACTGGGGTAAACTGTTCTAGTTCCACGTGCCATGTTTAATGGATGTCAGTTATCAGTTATCTCCTGTTAATTTCCCTCTGAAAGTTCTCCACTGCCTTCGCCGGGTATTGAACTCAGTCTTTGGGTCCTGTCACTGGATTCAACTAACGCCTTTATCCACTGTGCCATGTTTTCGACATTCCAACCACCTGAAGAAGACGACCGGAGCGTACAACGGCCGAAACGTTGTAATAAATATGGCGACAAAGATGAGGGCAGTAATCCGAATAGTGTAAATAATGTACATAATATCTCATCTCAGAAATATATATATATATATATATATATATATATATATATATATATATGCTTATATATATATGCTTACATACTTATAATAGTGATCTTAAGTTGATAGCAGGACAGAGTTTAAGAGAAATAACTAAAACACAAAATTTATTAAGCGCTACAAAGGATAGGAAATTGTCAAGAACCATTATCGCCTCCGCCCTGAAGGAACACAGCACTTAAAGAAGAAGAATTGAGTTTAATCCTCATTTGGGAATTCCATAATTACGGTCTTGTACTACATCTAAGCCACGTTTAGTCAATCACTATAATATACTCGAAAAAAATAACACGCAAACGCACACACAGACGCGTAAGTGTTTTAGTGTATCTGTGTTTGCGTGTGTATACGTTTGTGCGTGTGTGTGATGCAAAGGCTACACCCATTTTAAGCATTTAAAATTTCCCATACACGCCACTTACGTTGGAAATCGTCTCATATTACAAAAACTGGCTGCAAGATATGGTAATTAAACGTGGAAATGACCAAGGGTCAACGTTTCACTCGTAAAACATATGAAGTCTTATTTTTACTTCTCAGCTAGCGGTTATCATTAATTTACAAACGTTTAAAGTGGTCGAATAATTTTTGTACACACACACACACACATACACACATTACTTCAAACGAAATTATAGTGAATACTTTGTATTTGAAATAGACGCCCCATTTTTATTTATTAAACTGTTAAAATAATTGAAATTATTACGTGTATCGGCCTGCGCATTAGAGAAATCTTATTAATCTTAGTAAAGAAAATGCGTTCCCTGCAGGGACTGAAACTGTCTCCACTTTATAAGGAAAAGCCTTTACTAAGATTTCTCGAAATCGCAGTCCAATATAAATCATACACACTGTTTAATAAATAAAAATGTGGCGTCTATTTCAAATACGAAGTATCCACGATAATAACGTTTGAATTAATAAAAATATCGGATTAAAAAAAATCTATTAATTCTTCATATATATATATATATATATATATATATATATATATATATATACAGTGTAACCCGGATATAAGAGAGTTGTCGGGACCGGAGAAGAAGTATCTTATATTCGGGTTTCTCTTATATCCGGGTTTGGTCTATTATATATACATTAACACAGGCTCTAATTTGGGACCAGAGAAAATCTCTCTTATATCCTGATTTCTCTTATATCCGGGTCTCTTATATCCGGGTTACACTGTGTATATATATATATATATATATAAGTGCTCTGTTCCTTCAGGGCGTAGGGGATAATGGTTCTTGACAATTTTCTATCCTTTGTAGCTCTTAATAAATTTTGTGTTTTTTTAATTTCTCCGAAACCCTATCCTGCCATCCACTTACTTAATATCATTATTATAACAAAGTATGTAAGCATATATATATATATATATATATATATATATATATATATATATATATATTAGCATATATTTCTCTACACACTGTATTGAGCACTTTATTTAGTTTTTTTGCATACTTGTATAGTTTTTTTTTCTTTGGGACTTGCATACTGGACGATTATTTTCGGCTAATGTACATGTTCTTTCTTTTTTATACCGTTTTTCCCCTTTGTTATTGGTTTGATTATTTGTAAATCAAGACACCGAAGGTTTTACGATCGAGTTTAGCGTCTTATACTTATAATACTTCTACTACTACTACTACTACTACTACTACTACTACTACTACTACTACTAATAATAATAATAATATATATATATATATATATATATATATATATATATATATATATATATATATGCAAAAGAATTAAAAAATAATTCTAGCATCATCATCAGACGAACCGACAAAGCTAACGCATACATAATTTTGGACAACGCCGATTAGCTTAAAAAATTCCAACATATTTACCAAATTAAATAAGAACACCACGGAGGTCCTAAAAAATCATCAACAAAGTGATAACATCAAACAATGCCGACGTAGATTCCTTGAAAATAAACAAAATCATCGGAGACTACCAAACAGGATACCTATAAGGAACTATAAAAATACATAAACCCGAATACTAACTACGACCCATCCTTTTACTCATATCAACAAGCTCTCAAAATTCCTTAACGATATCTTTACTTCATATCTACCTGCCGATTATAGCATCACATCAGCTCACGATTTCTTTCAAATTCTGATAACTATAAAACTAAACGAAAATATTTTAGCGTCACTCGACGTTGAAAATTTATTTACAAACGTCCCCGTTGATTAAACCATCTACATTATCCTTAATTCCGTGTATAAAAATAATTCCATTCCACCTTCATCCATCAAACAAAATATCCTCGAAAAACTATTGCATGCCTGCACAACTAAACTCCCTTTCTACGACCATTATAGAAATATCTACATCCAAACTAACTAGTGTTACTATGAGAAATCCTCCCGGCTTGTTTCTCCAACTACTACATGTCCCACGTAGAAACCACGATCTTTACACAAGTCTTTAAACCCAAAATATATGTCCGCTATGTAGTCGATCCTTTATTTTAGCGAAAAACAACGAAGAAATTGATAATCTCAAAACTACATTCGAAAAGAACTCTGTCCTTAACTTTACCTATGAACTTAGTCAAAATAATAAACTCCCTCGTTAAGTAATAGCACATTCATCACTTTATTATACAAAAAGCCCACTAGCTGAAACTATTGTCACCTTAATTTTATTTTTTTAGATATAAAATAGTAGTTATAAAAACTTCCTAAAGAGTGCACACAATAACTCATCCTCTCGTCCCCATTTCCTTAGAGAGCTCAATAATGTAAAACAGACGCTAGTTAACAATGGTTTTCCTAACTACCTCATCGACCACCATATTAGACTGTTTTTTCTAAAGTAACTAATAGTTATCCTAAACATACAGATAAAAACAATAACATTAACATCTTCTACAAAAGCCAAATACATGTTACTATAATCAAGACGAATTTTCTCTTAAAAATATCACAAAGAAATACACTACTCCAGATGACCGGAACAAGAAAATGAAATTATCTGTTACAAAAAATTTAGAACTGCTAACCTTATCATAAGAAATAACACACCCGCAAAATCAAAACTACAAAGAACCAACATTATTTACGATTTGAAAATACACTTAAAGAACTGTATTTCTGATCACACCAAACTCATAAATAATTACATTGGTCATACTACTATATTCCTATCTAGACGACTCACGTTAAACCTACTTGACCATAGCTCAATTAGCACTCATTTAAACACACACGAAAACCTACCAATCTCCTTCTGAAACATACCAGTAGACAATCCACATGTAAAAATAAAGATTTAAAATAATGGAAGCCCTAATAATAATAATAATAAATTAACAGTTAATAAGAGTAACTAAGAAAACGGCCATAATGTGCTGACTGTGTTCGGAAAATAAAACATTCCCATAACTTCAGACACATATATAAAAACAACACATTCAATTAAAAATTAAAAAAAGCCCATAATAATGGCTAAAAGAATAGCTGAGACTGCTCGGATAACCAGAAATTTTGGACATTTTTTACACACCAGAAACGAAAAAACTTATACAAATACAAGATAAGTTAAATAAAAAGCTTAATAACAGTACCTTGTCAGTTGTGTTTAATGAAACCTGTATAAAAGAGGGATTGCTGTGCAAATGCACAATTATATGAATAAAGACCAAAGGAAAACTTTTCTTCACTGACACATTTCATCTTCTGATGGGCTCTATGAAGCAAAATGTAGGGATTTTATTTTGCAATAACTACTTATAAAATGAACTACAAATATTGTTGGGTAGGTTTTCTATTTTTTGAAATTTAAGAACATTCATAAATATACTTCAGATTAACTGAAAATAATGTTAAACTAAGGAGGATTCTAATTGAAGTGATTTAATGCATAATAAAATAAATTATTAATAAAATTTAATGCATAATGAAATAAAATTTAATGCATAATAAAATAAAATATAATAAAATTTAATGCATAATAAAATAAAATTTAATGCATAATAAAATAAAATATAATAAAATTTAATGCATAATAAAATAAAATTTAATGTATAATAAAATATAATAAAATTTAATGCATAATAAAATAAAATGTAATGCATAATAAAATAAAATATAATAAAAATTAATGCATAATAAAATAAAATTTAATGCATAATAAAATAAAATTTAATGTATAATAAAAAAATATAATAAAATTTAATGCATAATAAAATAAAATGTAATGCATATTAAAATAAAATTTAATGCATAATGAAATAAAATGTAATGCATAATAAAATAAAATATAATTTAACGCATCATAAAATAAAATTTAATGCATAATATAATAAAATTTAATGCATATAAAAACTAAAATATAATAAAATTTAATGCATAATAAAATAAAATATAATAAAATTTAATGGATAATAAAATAAAATTTAATGCATAATAAAATAAATTTAATGCATAATAAAATAAAATTTAATGCATAATAAAATAAAATATAATAAAATTTAATGCATAATAAAATAAAATATAATAAAATTCAATACATAATAAAATAAAATTTTATGCATAATAAAATAAAATTTAATGCATAATAAAATAAAATATAATAAAATTTAATGCATAATAAAATAAAATATAATAAAATTTAATGCATAATAAAATAAAATTTAATGCGTAATGAAATAAAATTTAATGCATAATAAAATAAAATTTAATGTATAATAAAATAAAATTTAATGCATAAAAAACTAAAATATAATAAAATTTAATGCATAATAAAATTTAATGCATAATTAAATAAAATATAATAAAATTTAATGCATAATAAAATAAAATTTAATGCATAATAAAATAAAATATAATAAAATTTAATGCATAATCAAATAAAATTTATATTTTTATTTTAATTTGATAAGTTAATTTTTGTCTTTATTTATTTTAAATAATAGGTTTTGATGTAAGCGTTTTCCCTTAATTTAAAAAATATGGTCATGTATGTTCACTTCGGAAAGGAGTATAATATCTCTTTCTTAAGATATCTGACATGATTCGATAGCGACACTCTCAAGAACGTGCCGTCGAAGTTATTTCTCTTTTAATAAGTGTATCATTCTTTAGATCGAATTTGTGATTGAACTTATTTTTATGGATGACTAATGGATTTGATAAATTGTTGTTTATGAGATCCTAAGAAGGGCAATATCAAGCAATGCCAGAATTCTAGAACAATAAGCCTGATCAGCCACCACAGCAAGGTCGTGCCCCGTATTATCCTCAACCGTCTGAAATCCAAGGTTGAAGATCTACTGTGAGAAGAAGTAAATCTAACGATAAATTCAAACATAGTTGCATTCCACATCACGTGACGTCCGCGTCTAACGACGGACGCTGTAAAATGTAAACAAACTGCCAAATCCAGTAATACAGTAATTCAATTAATTTCTGAGGAAGGACCGAGGTGGTCTGAAATATTAAATATATATATAAACATATAAATAAATACTTTCGCAAAAAAAAACACCCAATTTTTTTTCAGTTATTTTATCCATATATTATATACATATCAAGAAAGTATACGTGGCTTCTCATTATGCTATATATATATATATATATATATATATATATATATATATATATATATATATATATATATATATATATAGGCTATTGTCTATATCTTCATTGTTGTTATCACAGCGTTTTGGCCGTTGTGCCCTCCGCCCTTCATCAGGTGTATAAAGATCCGGATAATCTACAACGAATTAGGGTACGATCCAAACGTTGAGCTAAGAGCAACAAAGATGAGGGGGAATACCCCGCAAGTAAACAGTGTAAGTAACGATAATTCCTCATCCCAATAGATAGAAAGTACATGTTATGACGGCCTTTTGTTGGTGTATTTTTCTGATCATGGCTGTTTTAGTTTTTACTGACATTTTGCTTTTAATGATTTTAAAAGAAGAATTTTTCTTATACGTGAAAACAAAGTTATCCAAATAAAGTTCGGAGATTTCTCATGGATAATATATCATCAACAGAAAGTTAAAAATAAATAACGCGTCTATTTATTGGGCTTTAAGCATGATTGTTTTTTTTTTAAACTTTTTTATTCTTATTTAGCTGACGTTACGGATCGAGTTTAGCTTTTTTTTATTAATATTTTGACTTATAGATTTTGAAAAGTAGAATTCACAGTTTGAAAGGTTATGCTATTTTTAATCTGGTGTAATCTTTCTTAGGAAATTTATCATGGCCGGCATCTCTTGTCGATCTTTTTACATTAATTCTAGCATCCGCTGGACTTTAATTCTTGTCTATACACATTTCAAATGTTTGAGGCAACCCCAGGTATTTTTTTTAATTGGCCCAAAACGTACTTGTTTTCTACTTTAAATAAGATAAAAATATTATACATGGTTAAAAAAGTGAGACTTGGTTTTTTATTAGAATTTTTATTATGGCAAAAAGAAAAAAAGTATTTTATGATTAAATTTTGCTCTCGTCAAAATATCCTCCTTTAACTGTGATTACTGTAGCACTGATTTTGGCATTCGCTGCAAAAGTTTCTCAAAGTATAAGTTTGATAATAGATTCCATTATTTTATCAATGATTCTAAGAGATGTTTTGCATTTTTTCACTCTTCTGTCAAGTTCATCCTATGCTAATTCTAAGGTGGCTTCTACCTTTTGAACTGTAGTGTACATTGTTCCTAATTTTCATCAACGACCTTCCTGATATCATCAGTACTCAACTCGCTATCTATACTGATGACGCCAATATTTACTTCAGTAATTATTTAATAAAAGCCACCAGAAACTGTCTTAGATATTTATAAGTCTATCATTCGTCCATGCACTGAATATTGCTATCATGTCTGAGCTGGTTCTTTTGCTATATATTTAGAGATTCTTGATGAAATACACAGAATCTGCAATATTATTGGTCCCGACTGGACATCTCGGCTTTAATGACGTTCCAACCGCCGTAACGTAGCTTTTCTGTGTCTTTTCTATAAATATTTTCATGGTAATTGTTCTGATGAGCTTTCTTTTTTGGAGACTCAACATTGCGAATTTAAGCGTAGTTATAGATTGGCACCAAGGTCCCATCCCATCATTCTGTAGTTTGTCGCAGTTATCTCCTCCTCAGTTCTTTAATCCTTCAACAGGGGTCTCTCTCTCCCCTGACTATAAATACTGGCTGACCCTTCTCTCTCTCTTTTTCGACTTAGGCCTTGGGCTGCTACCTCGTGCAGACACAAGGTAAAATCTCTCTTTTTCCACTTAGGCCAATATGTGACCTCTCACAGATACAGCGTTTCCCAAATTCTGGGAACGCGCTAAGAACATTACGCGTACGTACGAACACTTACAACACACACACATAATTTCTCCATACAAACTCTATGTAACAGTCCATGTCTTTGTTTAACTTGTTTTGTTATTAATATATATTTGTTTGCCCATGTATATCGGTCTTGTTTGTTTTCTTTGTCTTCTTTGGACTTAATTAAAAATCCGACATTCTCATGTAGCTGGACCGGCCAGCAGAAAATTTTAATATCTCTTCACATCTTCACCCCAACGGTCCGCTACAAGTTGAAATGGCAAGATTTAACTGTAAATTCTAGATTAACCATTTCTTCCATCGCACTTGTGGGATTCTCTTCCGGCTTCTTGCTTTCCAGTCATTTTCGATTTTCATAAATGTAAATTCAATCGTCATCGTTATATTCTGTCTTTTTAATTCCTGTTCTTTTATTGCTTTCTCTCTTTAATAACGTTTTATTTTATTTCTCTTATTATCACCCCCCCTTGTGTGTTAGTGGCTTTATTGCCTTGCTTGGGGTGAAATGATTAAAAAATATGGGAAATACAAAAGAGTTAATTGTCCAGATAAAACTGCCAAATTATTCAAGCAAAAAATAAAATCAACAGAAAAAGTAAAATAATAATTATTTTTTTGTTTATTTATATTCCGGCCGTCTTATTTTTGTTTGCATATTTTTTGGACTCTCTTTTCTCATTGAAGAAAGAATCTTGCTTTCTAAAATTATTAAAAATTTTAAAAAAGCAGGATTCTTTCTTTAATGAGAAAAGGGATTCCAAATAAAATCCATAGAATACTCAAGCAAAAAAATGTACCAATTTTTAGTCGGTACCAGTAAACTGGATATTATATAAATATTTTGTAGATACCTATGAATTTATTTCATCTCTCTGCTCACACCTGCTTCAGAATTTAAAAGGAGAAAAACTTTAGAAGTAAAAGAAAATTTATTGGGAGTTGATAATGGTAACACTCTGAAATTATTAACATCTGGAACCTAGTATCATTGATGTTCTTCGGTGGATCTTTGCCTAGTTTCTCTCAAGTGTTCGCATGTGAACTAAAGAATATTATACACTTATTTACCTCATAGATAAGTCTGATGTACGTAGTGTATATGTAGATATGTATATATCTGTAGATTTAGGTTAAATTATCAGATCTATATTTAAATGAAAAACAATTGTAGCCTGAATACATCCAATATATATATATATATATATATATATATATATATATATACATACACACACACACACATACATACATACATACATATATATATATATATATATATATATATATATATATATATATATATATATATATATATATATATATTTAGTTCATGCCACATTGCCTGATAAACTCCTAGAACAAAAAAATTCTGAAATTGCTATATTAGTAAAAAACACACTCCCTTAAATTTTCAAAAAATTCAACCTTAGCGTTGCGACTGCACGCTCCGCAAATTTGTATCCGTTATCAATAATACATTTTTAAAAAAATCATATTTCGATTCGCATTTAATTTTTTCGTCTCGGATGCTACCTGAATTTTACCAAAAACAAAATAATTTCCATGCCTGAAGATGACTGAATGTACAGTTGAAAGTACTTGTGTATTAAAGGAAGACCTTATACAGCTTATAATTTTTAACAACAAGGATCATAACATTCATCGAGTGATTTGTAGGTTAAAGCACCTTTAAAATTTTGTTAGCGAAGGAATTTCGCCATTTTATATCATTAAGTTTACTAATCTACTTTTTGTATGAATGATTTATTGTAATATATATATATATATATATATATATATATATATATATATATATATATATATATATTGATTTCATCCCGAGCCAGGCAATAAACTCACCAAGACGCAAGGGGTTACTGAGTGTGAGGGAATACTAGAAAAAACACAACTAAGGATAGAGAACAATAGATCAGGGATTTAGAAGACATAAGATAACGATTGACATTGCATTTAAATTATTGAAAGTTAAAGTTGACTGGAAAGCATATAGCAAGAAGAACGTTCCACAAGCAAAAACTCCGATAGAAAAAAAAACCGTTATCTTACAGATATTTCAACTGTAAATTGATGAGACCTAGCTGCCAATCTAGTCTGGCACTTAAATTAATAAAGTTTAGATTATAAAGAGTAAAGCTCCCCAGAACAATATAAAATATTTTAAAATATTTATAGAAAAGACACAGATAAGCCACGTTACGGTGTTGAGAAAATGACTGAACCCGATATGCCAGGTCTTGGCCAATAATATTGCAGATTCTTATTTCTAATTTATCGAGAATCTCTAAATACACCACAAAGAACTTAAATTCAACGTCAATCATCATCTTTTATCTTCTTGAATCCTGTTCATCTTTTGTTTTTTCCTCAATCCTCCCTATACTCAGTCTTTTCACTAATTGACACTAACTGTAACCTTCTGAGTACTAAGAGCATTCTCGTCTTGCTTAGAATGAAATGGTTAAAAAACAAAAATATTACAACCAAACTGGCTATAGAATCACCAATTCTGAAACAGGTATAGTTAAGGTCAACAACTGTTTCTTAAAATATATACATGGCAATTCCAGAAACTTAGAAAATATGTACTTATGAACACAACAAAAGATATTCTGCATAATTCAACCGATAGAGTAGCAAGAGTTTTACAACGTTTCCCTTCGTGTGAAAGGAGTTGTAAGTGGAAAATAATTGATCTCCCACAAGGTCGCTTAGAGGCTTTTAGACCATACCAAGACTGGAGAGTGATGACTGAGCAGTACCAACATGGGTAAAGGCGTTTGTTAGATCCAGTGACTAGGCCGAAAGAGTTGTGAGTTCAATATCAGCCCACAGAAGTGGTGAACAAAGACTTGGAGAGTTAAGTTAAAGGGAAATAACTAAGATATCCGGAAGAGGCATGGCACGTGGAATTGGAACAATCTAACCCGGTGGACGAAATAAAGGGTTTGGTTCGAAATTCCAATCACTCGAAGGCTTTAGCGTACAACGGCCGATTCATTGTGAATATAGCAATGAAGATGAGGATAACAGTCCGAATAATGTAAATAATGCAAGTAATCATTATACCCCATCTCAGAGATATAGATGTCGGAAATATGTTATTTAATCTTTTATGTAACAAAAATGACAAAGATGCATTCCTGTCTATAAAAAGCTATGGGAGATAAATAATTTCCCTATATATAATTAGTCTAATAATTTTCCTATATATAATTAGTCTAATAATTTCCCTATATATAATTAGTCTAATTAGACTAGAGAGATAACCAAACCGTAATTTTAATCCAAAACCCCTAAGACACCCCATCGGCAAAAAGCCTAACCCCTAAAATTGTACTTGCTGTCGCAGTAATAAGGTAGACAAAACATACCAAATCCTAAATAACGTTGCTCAAATAGAAGAGTATAAGTTTAAATCCGTTGGTATTTTAGTCACAACCCCCGAATAAGACATCCTTCGTCACACGCCTCCATTCGTCGATTAGTCATAACATATTCAAAATGTTTCTTAAACGGTCATGATGGATAGAAAAGCGAGCTATGGAAGCCTAACAAATATAATTGGAACGATTGTATTTCAAATGGGGGACAAAGAATTGTGTTGAGTAGAAGAGAAACAGAGAATACCGATAACATCACGCAGTTAATTGGTACCGTGACATTTTTGCACAATTTCTTTCTTTGGTAATGGCATCATTATTATTAATACTTGTCTCTTTATAGCAAATCGAGAAAGACCGGCGAACGTACCAAGTTACACGAAAACGACTTTTCCTGTCAACACGACTTATCAACAAAACGTTTGAATATCCAGTGGTTATTTTCACACAGCAGATTTATATGCTCGTCTACTGGTGTCAATAACTTTTGTCTGGGCTGCTCGGATCAGAAATAATCCTTATTCGATATTAATTCTAGCGATCAACAATTTTAGATTAATACAAAAAGAGCACGAGAAACAAATTAAGAAACATTTTAAAAGCCATTATTATACGAAAAAGCACTTTAAATGAAACTTATTTTACCACATAAGACGATATTTTAAATAGCGCATAAAACATTTAATAGGCTATAATAATAATAATAATAATAATAATAATAATAATAATAATAATAATAATAATAATGACACAGAAAACCTAAAATCTATCAACCTATCACTTGTTTGTCTATTTGAAAAAAAGTTTAGTACCTATTAGGAGGCTATAATAATAATAATAATAATAATAATAATAATAATAATAATAATAATAATAATAATAATGACACAGAAAACCCTAAAATCTATCAGCCTATCACTTGTTTTTCTACATTTTACAAGTTGTTAATCTACATATTAACCCAGTGTTTCTCAACTTTTTTAAACAACGGCACACCTCGGAGCAAATTGAAATATCAAGGCACACTAAGTAAATTTTTTAAAGTGTATTTAAAAAATAGGCTATTAAAGCAAAATATTTAAAACAACATAATCGAAGAATAGCGAAATAATTATTTGAAAAAAAATTAATACTTCATTTATTCAAATACTAACGCTGTAATATTACTACTTGCACACACACACACACACACACACACAATATATATATATATATATATATATATATATATATATATATATATATATATATATATATATATATATATATATATATATATGCCATGGCAATATTTCGTGTAAGACTTAAGAGGATTACTAATATGCCACAGTACTGCAGTTGAGAGTCATTGTACTAGCCGAAAGAACAAACTGAAAAAATGCAATATATGTCTTATTAAGCAAAAGTTTCTCGCAGGTGCTTCCATAGCTGCAAATATCATTTTCTTATAAATAGGATTTCAAAATACTAATCCAAAGCACAAAAGTCTCAGTATAATATGGATAGGCTACAAAAAGGCCTGCGACAGCATCCCACACACATGAAACATCAAGGCTCTTGATGTATACAAGACTCCATCCCTCATATCCGGAATCCCTCATATCCGGAATCCCTCATATCCGGAATCCCGCATATCCGGAATCCCGCATATCCGGACATGATCTTGATGTGTATATTTAAACTATTTGCGTGATATGTAACTGATTTGAAATTTCTCTTTTTCAAGAAATTTACTTTGGATAATTGCTTATGCTTATTTCACCCCAATGGCTTGTATTGGTGCAAAAGATAAAGGGAATAAAGGAAAGGATGATAACGAGACACATATGCAACAAGATAGCGACGAGATGCATGATTGTGATGAATCCTGGACTCAAATTGCAAAAGCTATTGAAAATGTTGTCAGTTTTATGGAAAGAAAGCCAGCATTCAGCTATGACAATTGCAATAACGCAGGCAGAGTTAAAAAGTGTCTTTCTTTTAAAAAATTTCATGAACAAAAGCAAAACGAAATGCGAAAAAAGTTGAGAATTAGAAGAGAAAGAATCATCATGCAACAGCGATTAAGAAATCCTCGTTATGTTATTTGTTTTGCATACGTGGCATAATTAATTTAATGAATTTTCATTAACATTACATAATTTATTTCTTTTTCCTTAAATTCAATTCCGTTATATTTCACTCACCATTAGCTTATTTTGTTTACTATAAAACAGTGAAAATAAATGTTAAACCTGATTTCAGTTCTTGTAACAGAGAGTGTTTGGGAACGACACACAAACACACACACATATGTTTTTTGTTTTTTTATTGAAATTGGAGTGGATTTGAACAGCTACATTAGATCAGAACAATTTTGTTTACTGATGAGAATCTGATCTAGCCCATTTGGAATTGGGTCATTAGGAAGACAATGGAGGATGATCGAGATAATATTTATCGGTTAAAATTTGAAATAGAGCTTACTAAGGCTATGAGGAACTTTAAAATTTACATGATTTTGGGTTGAAGGCCGCACTCGTGATAAACGGGTGCGGACCAAGGGTCGATTTATGATCAGTCAGATTTATCTATAGAAATGCGCACAGAAATCTGTTGACAGAGTAGTTGGCTCGTCTGCTGTCGAGTGCAGTCGAGCTGGGTAGAGAGAGGTCGGAAACTGGAAGTGACGTCAGGGTTTGGAACAAAACCCCCGCTAACATGTACTGTTAATATAAGTACCGATGCTTCTGTTGTCACGAGGATTACTACTAATGTTACTACCGCCGAGGGGGAATGCAATAGTTGTTTGTCCGGCTTTCTGCGGATATATATATATTTTTGGTGCATTCTAAATTTCTTAGCACAGACTCTCCAGCCGTGTCTACATCTTCAGTCGACCGTGAATGGATGAACATCACTTCTGCTTTCTGGATCAAACCAAACACAACGTGGACAGGAAGCAGGATTAAACCAGTGCACCGGTCGAATGATCTACAGATGCTCAGGAGACCTACGGTCACTCACTTAAGTTCGGTTAAGACCGAGTAGACACCTCAACCCAGAGAGTAAGACATCGAAGGTTGAGGGGCTGGGGAGAAAGTGTTAGATTATTTTATTTTAATCTAAATATAACCCCTCATATTCAGACTTTGTAACCAATTCTTCATATCCGGAGTTTGTAACCAATTCCTCATATCCGGACTTTGTAACCAATTCTTCATATCCGGACTTTGTAACCAATTCCTCATATCCGGACTTTGTAACCAATTCCTCATATCCGGACTTTGTAACCAATTCCTTATATCCGGACTTTGTAACCAATTCCTCATATGCGGACTTTGTAACCAATTTCTTATATCCGGACTTTGTAACCAATTCCTCATATCCGGACTTTGTAACCAATTCCTCATATCCGGAAGACCCTCTTATTCCGGTTGTCAGGGATTCTACTGTATATTACTTTCGATTTCTAAGTGTATGTTCCGAAATAAAGGCATGAAAATTAAATGTAGAATTTTTCAAGAATCCTTTTTGTCTCCTCTTCTTTTAGGTCTGGTATGAATTCCTTTATCAAAATTGTTAAACAATACAGGATATGAAGATAAGATCTAAGATGAAAGGATAAACCATCTAATTTATATGGAAGAGCTTGTAAAGTTTCAGCTATGATATTTGAGCTCGATAAATATGCAAAGGCCACCTTCAAGCGAGGAAAGCTTATTGGTAGCGAGAATATAATTCTTCATGTAGATACTTTGATTAAGGAACTGGAACAAGCAGGTATCTGTGTGTGAACGAAAGCAAGGGAACGAAGGCGAAGACCTCACCTCGACATAACACCACACAAGAAGACAGCACGAAATTAACTTGAAGAAACTTGCATAAACATGATAAGATATTCTGTTCTTAAGCACACGCAAAAAAATGGACATTATTCCAAAAGGATTTAAACTGAAGAACAATTTTCAATATTCCAAGAATACATTCAATGGGCCCGAGGCTCAACAGATCTACGATTCTTTCTCTTTTCAATTACGAAACCTTACACTTAAAGCTGCCTATTCCAAAGAACACACGATTTCTAAATTATACAACACAGGCTGTATTCTGCATCATTTCTCGGAAAAAGAAAATCCCACTTCATTTTCTCATTTTTTTCATTTCTTGTTTCTTTGAGAAAGGACACAGGTGTGTCCGAAAATTCCGATTTTAAACTCTTTTTCATTATACTTCGATTTGGTCAAAAAGATTATTAATATATAATAAATATTATTAGTCCTATTATCAATATTATTAATTTTGTAGGTTTTTTTTATCTCTCGAATTTCATTCAAGGGCATATTATATCTAAATATTATATGAATCGTACGTAGACAATATTTCTTTACTATCATACATACATGAGGAAAATGTATGACGAAGCGGGAAAGTTTTCGTGTGACGTGTTTCGTCCTGTAGGACTTCATCGGAATAAATTCGTTACGTGGGTGCGACTAGACAACCGCACGAACGAGAGATGCTGGCTCTTTTAAATTGATTTAGTTTTTTTTTGTATATAGACATATATTTTTGTATATATATATATATATATATATATATATATATATATATATATATATATATACGAGAGTCATTCAATAAAAAAGGTGAATTTTTCGGTATAAAGACTTCTAATACAGTAGAAGCTAATTTTTTTTTCAACGTAATCTCCCAGCACTGTCACACACTTTTCCCATCTGTGCACAAGCTTCCGTATTCCCTCAGCGTAAAAATCTTTGGACTGATGTCTCAGCCAGTCGCTCACAACACTTTTGACTTCATCGTCACTTTTAAACTTTCTTGCCTCTCGTGAACGCTTTCAAGGGACCAAACAGGTGAAAGTCTGAAGGGGCAAGGTCTGGGCTGTAAGGGGGATGGGGAGCAGTTCCCAGCCCAGCTCTTGATGTTCTGCACCATTTAGGCTGATGTGTGAGGCCTTGCATTGTCATGATGCAAGATGACTCCTTCTGACTGATGACCCCTGCGTTTGTTCTTTATGTCTTTCAAAGACCTTGCAATGTCATCCACTGTCACCCTTCTGTCAGACTGAATGAGGTCATTGACTGATTCGATCACCTCAGGAGACCTCACTTCTGTAGGCCTCCCAGGCCTGTCTTCATCCTCAATACTGCTCCGTCCTTCTTTAAACAATTTATCTCACTTGTAGACATTTTTTGGCTGAAACATGTGGCACCATACACAGTTGACATTCTCCTATGAATTTCAACTGGTTTGCACCCTTCAGCAACCAAAAACTTGATAACTGACCGCTGTTCAATCCTGGAGCATGCTTCTTGGTCGGCCATCTTTGTTAATCGCCAAAACTCTCAAAGTTTTTTTTTAATCTGCAAAAGAAATTAAATCCATGTGAAAAAGAAGTAAAACAAAAAATAAAAAATAAAAAAGAGTAAGCTTCTATCTGTATTCGAAGTCCTTATACCGAAAAATTCACCTTATTTATTGAATGACCCTAGTATATATATATATATATATATATATATATATATATATATAGCCGATTTCATTTAGATTCTTTTTCTTTTTGTTTCTATCACTTTTCTCATTAGATATCCTTCACTGTGATAACAGAAGCTCTGCTAGGAATGGTTAAATTTTATAAAAGTCAGGATTCAAATTTACTGTAGTTGACCTTGTGATCAAGGCATTCTCTAAATATTTTCGTTCTAACAAATTGTTTTCTCCTTTTTATGTCAAAACTGGGGTCAGTATCGTTACGGTGAGGAACTAATGTACTGTTTTGTAAAATGCCCCTTTTGTGTTCATATAATCTTTTATTTAGATTCCTTGAGGTTTCCCCTATGTATTTTTGTGACAATTATTACAGGCAATAGAGTAAATACTTCTTTTAAGTTTTAGCTTATTGTTTTGTTTATTATTGACTAAGTCATTTTCTTTTAAATGTAGTAGTAACAACGATGAAGTCCTAAATGACGAAACCTGTCACTCGAAAACTTTTTCCACTTTGTTATATATATTTTCCACAATATTGTTCTTGACATATAAAATCTTATATATCGTTATCTCATTTTCTAAAATTGTTTTCGCCCCAAGCTTGTTAGTAAAGCCACTAAGACGTAAGTGATTAGTAAGTGTGGGAAAACTATGAACAAAAACATTAATAATGAGCAGGAAGAGAAAATAGTAATCAGGTGGACAGTATATAGCGATTGACATTGCATTTAAAGTTAAGCAGACTAAAGTTGGTTGGAAAACATGGAGGCGGAATGGAGTTCTACAAGCGAGAAGTGCGAGAAAGGAAACTGTTAGCAAAAATTTCATCCGAACAATTATCATGAACTTATTTATAGAAAAAGCACACGGAGTCAACCTTACAGCGGTGAGACAGTGACTGAAGATTCGGATCGACAATATTGCTGATACTCAAGGTGAATATCAGTGGCACCGAACTATATGTGGCAGCAATATTCTAAACATGGGCGAATGGTAGACTTATAGATATACAGGATATTTTAAGACATTTTTTAACGTTCTTTTTATAGATACAAATATTTAAGTTAATGCTCTGTTTATAATAAACAGTATTAACGACATTTACCGGCCTGAATGTCCGAGAAATTGTCATAGAAATGTGTGAATTCATTTGTTTACATTTGGATACGCATCGAGCAGATATGAATGTACAAGAGAAAATCATAAAGAATTGTAGTTTAAAAACAGTAAAATCGACCTTACTAACCGAAACGCACCTCTGTAGCTATATCAGTAAAGCACGTCAGGTTATATGACGTTCCGTATAGGATGCAAGTTCGACTCCTGTCGGAGGACGGATATTTTCTATGAAAATTTCTTGGAAATTCAGACCGGTAAATGTCGTTAATATTGTTTATTATAAACAGAGCATTTACTTAAATATTTATATCTATAAAAAGAACGTATAAACATTAAAAATGTCTTAAAATAATTGTCGGACTTTTTCCATTTCATAATATATGCAGAATAGATTCCGGAGAGAAAATATCTCGCACGACACAGTAAACCAACTTCCTTAGCAGCTGACCTGTATAGCTGGCCACTCGTATTCGAGGATACCTGTCCTAGGGCGGTAGCCAATCCCTATTGCAAGCGCATTTATGTTTATTCAACACGCACAGAGCCCACTTGTGGTTTATAATGCAACTATACTGAGCAAACTTTAGTTACAATTTCTGGGAAGAGGCGTGTTATCTAGCGTGATCAACAATTTGGACAAAGCCAGCACGCTTGGCCACGATGACTTACATCTATCGACGGCATCCAAAGGTTCGGTCTACTCAATTTCACCCACAAAGCTTGGGTCAAGCCGTGGTATGGTTTTCAGGTACTTTCCAAATGTGTCGCACGCTGGGATCGACACCCCCAGTCCGATATCATCAGGAAGTCTCCTTCATGACAAATCGACCATGGTGAGATTCGAACCCGGGTTTCATTGTCAGAATGCGAACCATATCAGCAGCTGACCTACCAATGGATTCAATATAGTCTTTCCACTTCATGCCAGCTGAGAATGTTAGCCCGAAAAGGCGCAACGAATGACTTTCCTGGAAGTTAGCATCAGCCATAACGGAAAGCAGGAAGAGGTCTCTCAGATGATTAATTGACAATATATATATATATATATATATATATATATATATATATATATATATATATAAAGAAAGAAAGAACAGTAAGAAATATAATCCGGTGTTTTTTTTTTAATTTTTACAAAACAGTGCTCAATGTAAATTTACAGAGCATAAATATTATAAATTAACTGATTTAAAATATGGTTTCTTCGCTACCCAGGAATTACCATGTTTCAAAAACCGAATCTAAAACCTTCAAATTTAATTATATAATTAAATTAAAAGCATTAGTTCTGTTTCATCTTCAAGCGAATTTTAGAATAATTTATTTTTAAATTTAAAAATAAGTTATTCCAAAATTCCAAAAGATGAAACAGAACTAATGTTTTTAATTTAATTGTATAATTAAATTTGTCGCTTTTAGCTTCGGTTTTTGAAACATGGTAATTCCTGTGTAGCGAAGAAACCTTATTTTAAAACAGTTAATTTATTATATATATATATATATATATATATATATATATATATATATATATATATATATATATATATTATAATATATGTAATAATAATAATAATATATATATATATATATATATATTATTTTATATGCGCAGTAATTAGAGGAAAGCGCTCAATATCAGTGATAGAGCTAACATATTCAACTGGGTGGATATGGGTTCGTAAGCTTTATATGGATGCGTTTGTGTGAGTTAAAATGCGTACGCCTGTATGTATATGTGTTCATGTGTATGAGAGTGCCATCCCAAACAAACACAGAAGTAAATTCCCTCTCCCACCAAACAAACATAGTCATACAAGCATAAATAGATCCAATGTAAAAAAAAACAGTTTGATTATCGCGAAAATGTCCATACAAGTTAATATATATATACACACACACACACACACACACACACACACACACACACACACACACACACACACACATATACATATATATATATATATATATATATATATATATATATATATATATATATATATGAAATACTTGGACTATATCCAACAGAACAGAATAATAAAATAAGAATAAAAAAGGGACGTTTTAAATTTTTTTTCCTTTCTTTAAGTTTCATCAACAATTTTTTTAATTTGTTTCGCTTCGATTTGTTTTATTTAGACTTCATTAGTAATCTTCCTTAAATAAAAGTGAAACATGGTAAATTTATAATTTTATCACATATAATCTATCTATCTATCTATCTATCTATCTATCTATCTATTCCCTGTCTTAAAAACAACTGAAAAGAAGCCGTTTGACCAACACAAGGTCTGACCAAAATTAACGATAAAAAATAAATGAAAACTGCAGATAAAGTTTACTTTCTCCTGAAACAATCATTCACTCCTGTAGTTCACTGTTACTAACGAGCAGGGATTTTACTCTCCTGATTATAGCGACTAAAAACTAGTCGAGGAACCTAATTGAAATAATAAAACAAAAGAATAATTATATACAACCCAGTGCGTTTGAAAATTTTAATTTATTTTATATTTTTTATTGTTCAAAACATTTTATTTAAGATTTTTTTTATTTGTTTGTTTTATATGTCGGACCACTTTATTTCCGATATATAGTTGCAAATAAAATAGTCCAACGTCTTTAATTAGTCATTATCAAAGAGTTTTGGTTTGTAGTGCCACGTCGGTCTCATAATTTAAAAATATGGTGTCTTCATGTTTCATTTAGCTGATGCGAGTTAGGACACGTTCACCGAGGTAGATTAAGTATGTACATCTTTGTGTAGGAAGTAAAGAAAAAAAGATGACTCATCAGCATTTAGAAGGGAAAAGATGAAATGAAGCAACGGTAGACTTAAGGGAGAAAAAACTGAAGTTCAAATAAGAATCAGTAATAAAAAGAGAAAGAAAGTACAAAATGAAAACAGAACGATTTCTGATAAATAAAAAAAAAACTGTAAAGAAAGAAGAAAAGTAAAAACGGAAAAGAGAAATTGAGTAATATGACAGAATGTGAGAAAGAGATAGTAAAGATAGAAAACAAGAGAGAGAAAGAGAGATAGAGAGAGAGAAAGAATATGCAAAAAAATAGGAGGATGATGTAATGAATGGTTAGCAAGCTTGTCTCTTTCTTTTTATGTGCCGTGTCCTTTCAGGACGTAGGCGATCATGGCTCTCCACCTCACTCTATCCCTTGCAGCTCTCAACAAGCAAGTTCCTTCCCTTTGCTTCCTCCCCACAGGCCACGTTCTGTTATCCACTTGCTTAAGCCCGCCAGGTATATCACGCGGAGTTTTCCCTTGTCTCGCTTTCCCTGTGTTCGACCCGTGAGTATCAGATTCTCCAGGCCCTCCTCCCTCATTATGTGTCCCAAAAACTTCAGCTGCCTCTTCCTGGTGTTAAGTATAAGCCTCCTCCTTGTTTGCAACCTCTCTAAGACCTCATATTTGATCACGTACTCGGTCCATGCTATCCTTAGCATCCTTCTGTAGAACCACATCTCCGCCTCTAGTCTTTTCTTCATGTTTGAGGAAATCGTCCAACATTCGCTGCCGTAAAGAAGTACAAATATCACGTAACAGCTCAGAATTCTTTAGTCTCGCAGGATCATTTATGACTGAGTCCTGAGTTCGATACTCGCTGGGTGCCACACACTTTCGGCCATGTTTTACATTTAAGCTACGCTTAGCCAAACACGGGTTACTTCGACGTAGTACAACGGTTAGCAATCTTGTCTCGTTATGATAAATTATGACTGAGTAATGAGTTCGATCCTCACCACTGTCTCGTGGTTTCTTTTTAACTGAATATGTAGATTTTTTTTATATATGTGTACCTATAGTGATGAGAATGTTTTTATCCAATCACGGACAGTTATTAAATGTTGACCTTTTCTTTTTTATTATTAAAACTTCCATTATTTTTAGCCTTTCGTCGCAGAAACATGAAGACTCACGTTTCATCTCTCTAACCATAGCTCAATTAGGACTCCATGTAAACACACGGAAATCTACTGAACTCCGTCATCAATATACTCTAAAAAAACTATAATAACCTCATCCACATGTAAAATAAGGTAAAAAATAATGGAAGGATTAATAATTAAAAAAAGAAAAGGCAATTACTCAATAATATTAACTAATCTACAGATATAAAAAATATATTTTCACCAAGACTTTCTAAAAAAGAAACCTTTCTAAAATAATTTCATTCATTTATGTCCTGAAAGTTTACTTGAAATCCAGCAATTATTTGATATTGGCAAGAATTTCCAAATCAATGCTTTTTTTCTCCACAAAAGAAAACGCTAAAATTTCCTATACGAATTTATTTTATGGTCACCCGCTAACACAAAGAAAAAAAGAAAAAAAACGAAAAAAAAAAATAAACGAAAATTTTGAAGATTCTAAAATGGATTAAAAAATATAATTTAATAATAAAAAAAAAATCATTCAGCCTTTCCTCTTAATAATAACATAAAGATTTTGACGATAAAATTATGTTTTATTATGATTTGGGCATTTTTCCATCATAGTATGCTCCGTTTTAGCGAATCTTTGGAGATACCTATATGTACGAGGCAAAAAATGGAAATAGAAAGTCGATTTTTGTATTTTGACCAAGACAAGTGAGTAATAGAATTCGTTTATTAATACCTTAACCCAATTGTAAACCTTTGGGCGATAATGGACAAGCGTGCCCGTAATAGGAAAGTGATATTTATTCTGTATAAATTACAGAAATGTGGCACAAGGCCGAAGGGGAGATTGGGGAAAGGACGGTCTTCTTCTGTCTTAAATATAGCCGCAAACACTGACCCAATCGTACGAACAATATTCCTTACACCAAAACAACACATTCATACGTACCTTTCTTACTACAATCACCATAATAACTCATTGTCTCTATGAAAATACTAACTAGTCCCCATATTTACAATTCAGTGTCTGTGTGGGGAGGGGAATAAAATAACAATTCTAAAAACTAACCCCAATAATAGGAAAGTTAACACAGAAGATGAGCTTTGTCGCAATTAAAGGAATGCTGAAAAAATCTGGTAAAGGTCGTTGACTTACTAAATAATTTTTTAAGGACGTTATTGAAGCAAAAGTTTACCCAACAAAATACTAAATAATTTTTTGACGTGTATAATGTATATATGTACACCTGTATTAATACCCTGTATTAATAATTGGATTCTATTACTCACTTGTTTTGGTAAAAATGCAAAAATCGACTTTCTATGGGTACATCCATTTTGTTGTTGTCTCGTACTGTATATTCTTTTGGTAATAACAATGATTTGCGAAGATATTGGCCTACTGTTTAACCCATAGCTGGTGGAGAAGAGATGGATTCCTACCTTTTCAAAGGGTATTTACGTGCAAGTGAATATTATAAACTCGACTGGAGATGCTACCCATTAGACCACCTTCACATCTGTCTAACAAGTGGAAGATAATAAAAATATCTGAATTAATATTGGTTTTATATCTTTCTATGTCATTCATGAGCACATACCTTTTATTTTACATATACATAGTCTCTGCAACCCCTCTTTCTCCCTATCTCTATCACGCGTGCGCGCATACGCCTACGCACACACTTTTTCCGTTTCAATACACGCTTTCTCCTTATATCTCTTTCTCTTTTTCTCTTCCACATTCACTATTTCCCTGTCTCTCTCACGGGCTCTCTCTCTCTCTCTCTCTCTCTCTCTCTCTCTCTCTCTGATACACACCTTCTCTCTCTTTCACGAGCAATTTCTCTCATACACTATCTCCCTTTCTATCTCGCGCAAAACACGGTGGGATGCACTGTGGGCAATTATCTCCCTTTAGGTCAGATGAATTCAATGGTTCACGTGACCACCCTTGAGTAA